>CP131456.1:34504042-35159042 GCA_030664755.1 Microcos paniculata | reverse complement strand
GCCCACCGCATGAACACGGCCAGTCCCTCACTGGACTTGGCCTACTGACAGCTCCCGCATGGGACTTGGTCTGGGTGAAGTCACTCCCGCACGGGAGAGACTCAGCTCCCGCGTAGGAGACGATCCAAAAGGCTAGAAAACCGAGCCTTTTACTTCGTTTTCTGTGCTATTCGATTGCCAACTATCCGACGAACTTATTTAGGCGATTCTTGCAATGCCCACAACACGTTTACCGAAAGAGAACTCAAAATCATCGGCTCAAAGTTTCTAGATCTCAAATCTAAGCTTAAAATTCAACAAAAAGCTAACCTAACTTTGAGCCGAGATCTTTCCTAGACCGATGCATGAAAATGTGTAAAACCTTAATAAAACGTAGATTAAGGTGAGTAGAATAACATACCAAGATCTCACCTTGATCTATCAGTCAGATTGTCCGAAGCTGCCAAAAGTCCAAAATTACTCCGAGAGAGCCAATGAAAGGAGAGGAAGTAAGGGAGAAGAAAAATGAAAGGGGGGGGGGGAGCTTATCTCCCTCTATTTATAGCTAAGCTCGACATGGGGCCTACTTAGATGCTAGGCCAGACTTAATTCCCCCTTTTTCCACTTCTCAAATTCTTGATTTTTGGCCTGATCCACCCACCAATTCACCAATGGACATCCAATCCATTGGCTATGGACTTAAAGAAGTCCAATTTATGCTTCCATGCATGGTCATTTGTCTCATCTTCTAACCCCGTCTTATCCTAAATTCCACTTCTCTTCTTAATTAGACGTATCCGGACCGACATATTGTTAAGTTAATACGCCGTTTTACACTATTCCGTTTGTACTGAAAAGTCGGATTAGGTCCGGGTGTGTCAACTGTCCCGCCTTCTAAAAATTTTGTCCTCAAAATTATCGAGGTAGCTGTGGGGAGATCTGCCTTCTATTCCAAGCCTTTCTCTTATTTTCAAATAGTGTTCGTACCATTATTCGCTGCTGACGCCCACCAATTTGCATCTCAATCTCTTCCGATCATTCTTCTTTAAGAGCGACTTCATCGCCCTTCTGCTCTTAAGTCTGAACCTCACCTTTTCCTTAACATAGCCTACCCTTACCCTTTAGTGGGTTAGGCTTGCTTCACCCTAATTGTATCACTCGGAGGTTCTCTCTCCACTTCAGTTGTGCTTACTTGATCTTCTCGCTTTGTCCTCGTTCTTTTTGAAAGTCTCTATTAACAAGACTTCCCTCTTATTACCTCTGGGGTTCCATACTCTCCTTAGGAATCTATTCTCCTTTTCTTTGTCACTGCTTCTCACTTTAAGCCCATTCTCCGATGCATTTCTCGTCGTTTCGTGATCTTGTACTCGTCTTTGTAACCAAGATGTCAGGGAAGACCTTAAGTTAACTCCATCGCCTTCATGGCGAGGTGTGCGGTGAGTTAGTTGTCTTTCCCTTTACCTTGGTCTTGCTCCTCTGTTTCGTTTCTTGCTTCTATTCTCTTTCTTTCTGATCTTCTTCCTTTCCAGTCTCATGGCATATGAGTCGGGCTCCTGTACTAACTGGCCCACACTCGGCGATATCATATCAGAGGAATCAGAGATCATGCCTTATCGGCTCTCACATTTTGACTCACTCTCTTCTCACCCAACTCTATCTCAAATAGGGCGTTCGGCCCATCTCATATCATCTTTCATCCTCTCTGGGATGGAGAATTCTGGTGGCCTCATGCACTCCCTAGTCACACTCTGGCTCGATCCTTTCGAGTGGCCATCACAGAGATCCTCAAGATCTCGGTCTCTTATCTTTCCTCCCATGGGAATGCTTCACATGGCTCCCCCAAGTCACTCATACTTGAGCCTCGACTTTATACCCATCTATGTCATTTCTTTGGCCTTTTAGGCTTTATTTGTATTTCACTCTCTTGGAGTGTTCACTTTAGGAGGTGTCGCGTGTTTCTCTTTCCCACGACCTCCTTTCTTCACATTAGCTTCTTTGCTAATGGTCGATTTCTTTTCCTCCTTTCATCAACAGTTCTTTCTAGGGGTTTCTTTTAGCCCTTCTCTATCTTTTTCTCCCTTTTCGTTCACCCGTAGTCCATTGTGGGGTCCACCTTTCTCTTGCATCCCTGTCAATATGGGACTACATAAATCATGCCTGTTGAAATCGCGTGGTGTCATCCATATCTCCTTTTAATCCTCGTGTTGCCCTTTCTTAGGGTTCCTTGTCCTTCACTTGATTTGTCCATACCTGGGGTCCCTTGCCATCCTTTGGCAGCATCTGTAGCTTTTGCCATCTTCATACCCTTTCCATCAGGGTTTCGAGTTCTCCGCTACTAACTCTTTCGTCCCTTGGTTTTTGTGATCTTCCACAACTTATCCAAGGTTGCTTTCCTTATCCCCGTACTCCTTCCATTGAGTACTCGGGGTTGTCCTTTTGATAAACACTTATTTATACTATGAGTTAACTCTTATATATTGTTGTTTAAGTGTTTTTTATTACTAATTAAGCTGTTTTAAGTGATTTCATGGCATTGGAAGGTAAAAGGAAGCTTCGGAAGAAAAGGAGTTTAAATCTGGGAATTTTGAGATTTTCCTGTGCAGATAGTTTGGAAAGATGGCCAGATTTGAATGAATTAAAGACCACGGATGTGTTTTAGTTCTTACAAACATTGTAGAGTACTTCCTGAGCTTTCCAGAATGCTAAAGATCATCAAAATCGAAGTTCATTTATGCCTTCAAAACATCAAAATACGGAAGCATCTAGGAACCCTGCAGATATCCGAGATTGTTTTTCCGTTTTAGGCGTTGGAGCAATTTTAGGTTGAAGATGGACAAGTGCACACCTAAGCCTTATTTGGGGCTGTTTTGGACATGTTATTGAAGATATTTAACATAGGCCCAAGCCTTGGATTGATGCGATTCAGCCCTTGGAGAGAAGTCCTAATTGGAGTAGGAAAACCCTTTAATGAGGCATGTGCATGGCATGTGGTGTGTGCTATTTTTTCTCCTATTTGAATAAGGACTTCTATTTCTTATAGAACACTTAAGCCAGCTGGTAATTTATTAGGGTTAGAGTTTTAAACTTCTTTTAGAAGTTAGGTTAAAGGCTTCTTAGCTCTATTTAAAGGCCTTAGCCACCCTATGTAAAAAAAGCTTTTGCTAGGAATTTTATTTTTCTCTTGTGTGCTACAATTTTCAGCATGCTCTTCTAATTTTCTCAATTCAGTTGAAGGTTGCTTGACTCTTGGATGCAAGGATTGTGAGGCTTGAGTTTTATTTCTATCTCTTATGCAAATATCTTTTGATTCTTTATGCTTATTTCATGATTTTCTTGCTTAGTTACCTAGGATGCGCAACTAGTTAATTTTGCATGATTTTCTATTGCTAGAATTTGAGCTTATTATCCGTAATTGTAAGTTAGCTTAATTCAAAATAGTAAATCAAGTGATATTGCATAGTTCTTCAATATTGTTTGACGGAATTAAAGGGAGTAATTAAGAGTAGGCTATATGTCTTGATTAGTTATTATTGGATAAGATCTTTCTAGAGTTTATTGCTTTTGTCTTAATTAAATCTGGGGAAGCCATAGGTACCTAGGTTATTTTGATAAAAAGGCTTGATTGGGAAGCTATAGGTACTGATTTAAGCTAGGCATAAGGAAAGATAGGGGCTATAGGGAAGCTATAGGTACTTTCAACCTACTCCAATTGTTTGCATGTTTGATTATCTTTTGTGCCTATGATCAATTCAAATTCCAAGAGTAAGTATTCCTTGAACTGAAATATTCTCTATTGATTTCTCCTTATTTTTATTATTTGCATTGCTTTTAGTTAGTTATAATTTGCAAACTTAAATTCTTCAACTCTTTACTTTTATTGCATCTTCAAATTAGATTTTCTAAAACAATCTTCATGGGATACGACCTATGCTTATCACTATCTACTTAGTTTTAGCTTAGAATTTTATTTGGCATTAATGACATATCACCTTGTCATCTTTTCTGTCTCAGTTCCCGCATCTCTTACCCTTCACATGTAGGTCTTCTTTAGATTAGCCTTCCTCGGCTCTTCTTTCCTTGATACCTTTCTTTGTCGTCCACATCATGGTTTATTTATCATGGGCAACACTTTTCTCCATTATAGATCGTCTGCAATCTTGTCTGCGCTTATCTATCTCCATTTTACCTTAGTTTAACCTCATCTCCCACATCCTTTCTTCACTTATCATTCTTCGAGGAAGCTATCCTCAAAGTTGGTCTACTCCCTTCCTTCATGATTTTCATTTTATCCCTTATCTTCCTCAACTCCTTACTCTTAATTCCTTCTATCCCACTCTTTTACGATGCTTTCACCTTTTTGTCTTCTCCAGTTTCAATTACATCTTATTTATCCTCATTCTTTCTTCGACTTTTACCTAAGTCGATCCACTTTCCTCTTAAGTGAGTTGGTAATCTCCTTATTATTTCCATTATCATCATTATTCTCATCCTCATCATCCTTTTACCTTTGTTTATTCCACCACGTTTTGGTATCTTTATTCCTTTATTTACCTTTACCTCTTCCTTTCTTCCTTATTTGCTTTTCCATGCTTTGCTTATCCTTGTAACTCCCTTTATCTTTCTTCCTTTTTCCTTTCCAATTTTTCTTTCTATCGAACCTCCTCATCTCTTCTCCCAAAACTTAAGTAGTCGGGGGTTTTTCTTTCCTTTCACCAATTTACATTCTTAACCCCCTCTTTTTTTTGTAGTTCTGGCCTCTAATCATTCTTATTTATTCTTTTTTTTTCTTTGACTCATTCGTATTATGATGTGGTGCCTTGGCTTGACTAAAATTTGTGGTTCATTATGCTCGGCTTTCTTTAGCTAACATCCGTTTCTAAGTCATTTATTCATTTTGCATCACTAGGTTTTTCTTAATCCTCTTTCTAGGCCTTTTTAAACCCCTTTTTATTCTCTTTCTTTAACCTATCCCTAGGTTATCTACCTAGGTTTTGTCTTGAATCCTAATTTCCTAGTCTTACTCTTTACTAATTCTACTTAGTCTTTTTGGGGTTATTAACCTATGGTTCATTATGAAACTAGTACCGATTAAGGTTAAAATTTTCTAAGGTGATATGTTATGCTTTTCTTCTTTTAAGGCTCTACTCCTAGTTAACAAAAACTTAGTCCATCAACTGAACTAAGTTTCTCTTCTTCTTAGGCTTTATTCATCTTTAATTAGCCTAGAATTTTCATTTACCTAGAGTTTTATGCTTTCTTTCTTTATTAAGAACGCTTCCACACTACATCATGACACCTCTTTATCCTTTGTTTTAGAGTTCACTTTCCTTTTCTTTCTCCCTTCTTCTTCCTCACCAGTTCCTTCTGGTGATGTCCTTTCAATTCTAAGGAACATTGATGTGTCGTAATTCACCAAAATATAATTAACCTTACTAAAACTATAATATAGTGGTAGCAAGGGTCGAACCCACAGGGATTGGATAAGAAAACCTAACAAATTCTAATCTAGCTAAGCAAGCAAAGAAAGTAAAATAGATAGATTTTCAGGATTAAACTAAAATCTACATTAAACTAAATAAATAGCAAAAATTAAAGAAAGATAATAAATATAAGGAAAACTTCAGTTTAAAACAATCTTCACCCTTGGATTAGAGAAATCGATCATAGGCATCTAATAATTACATTTTCTTTTGCATGCAATTGACGTAGATTAGCAATACTACAATGCTTCTCACTAATCCCTATCTTTCCTTAGTCCTAGTTTAATAAGTACTACAAAGCTTCCCTATTAAACCCTTTTCACCTAATCAATCTAGAAACTAGCATCATAGATTTAAAGAAGGTAAAAGCATGAAAACACTAGAAAGATCTTAGTCAATAATGAACAGTCTAGGAACTAGCACCATAGATTTAATTCACATCCAAATTCTCCATAGATAAGTAACTAAGATGTATGAGACCTTAATTCTATCTAATTTGCCACTTGTGATTAGAGTTACTTACAATTCCGGATAAATAACCCTAGATCTAGCAATCAATTAACATGTTCAATTAACTAGTCGGCCATACTAGAGAAGAAAACATGCAATCATAAATCACTAAGCATAGAAGAATTTAGAATACATGAAAGATAAAGACATTAAGCACAAAATAGCCTCACAATCTTCTTCTCCAAGAATTCAGAATTGCATTAAGCTGAAAAATAAAATTAGAAGAACATAAAGAGAGAGTAAAAAAATTACAAAGAAAAAAGTCTCCCAAAGAAAGATGAGACTGGTCTCTAAAAGAAAAGTTGAGACATCTTACAAGTGGTGGCTAAGGCTCTTTATATAGAGGAGTCAAAAGCCCTAAACTTAACTTGCAAGAAAACCTAATTCTAGTAAAATACTAACTAGGTTAAAGTGTTTACAAAGGAATTAACTAAGTACAAGAGATAATTTAATGGATTTGGATAATTGGGCTTCAATCTTATGAAGAATAAAGTTTAAATAAAGCCTTTTCCAGCAGCTAGAAATCCTTCTTCAAGTAGGAGAAAATATAGCACAAGCCACATGCCATGCATATGCTTCATTAAAGGGTTTTCCTACTCCAATTAGGACTTCTCTCCAAGGGCTGATCCACATCTTTCTAGGACTTGGGCCAAGCTTAAATATCTTCAATAACATGTCAAGAACCATGGCCAAGCAAGCCAAGACGTGCTCAAGTCCATCTCTAACCCAAAATTTCTCCAAATCCCAAAATATGAATTAATCTCGGATTTCCGCAGGGATTCTGGACCTCTCTGTATTTTGACCTTTTCACTGCCCAAACGAACTATGATTTTTGCGATCTTTAGCTTTCTGGAAAGCTTAAGATGTCCTCTACAACTTTTATGAGAATTGGAACTCAGAAAAGGACTTCAAGGCTGTCAAATCTGGCCATCTTTACAAACTATCTGCACAGGAAAAATCTCAAATTTCCAGATTTAAACACCTTTTATTCCAAAGCTTCCTTTTATCTTCCTAGGACATAAAATTACTCAAAATAACTTAGTTAGAGATAATAAACACTTAAATAAACAATATAAGCAACAAAATATAAGAGAAATAAGTGCCTATCAAACATTCTCTTCGTATTCATTATTTGCACGCATGTAGGTACTTCCACTGTTGTTGTCTGCTACTTTCTTTACGCTTGCTTGCTTCCCATTGATCTTGATCATGACAAGGTCCTTTCCCATCATCCCTTGAGAGCCTCCTTCTTACTCTCATTATCACCCAAATGATAATGGGTTTATCACTTACTAACCCCTTAAGTGTGGAGATTTCTAGCTCATCTTTATGCTTATTCCGTTTCCTCCATCTCCACCTTCTTTCTTCTGACATTGGTATCTAATTGCCAAACAAGTAGCAACGGATGTACCTCTCATTGACCATATGGATGTGATCTCTTCTCATTCTTTCCTCTTTCTCCGTCTTGTCATCTTCACCTTATTCCTCCTCATCGCTTCCCAAGAATGGCTTTTCTATTGTTCCTCTTTCTTTACTCTTCCTTTTTGCCATCCACGAGCCCTTTAGGGTTTTCTCTTATCAATCCTTACCACATCTTCGAGTGACTCTCCCTTATCTCACCTATCGTGATCTTGGGCTCACTCGATCTCTTCCAATTTCCTTGGATGCCTCTCCTCGATTGACTCTAGGTGGCTTTCTTTCATCCACCAATACCCCCTTTTCCTTCATTAGTAGTTCACAAATGGTGCAAGAATGAGAGAAGTCGGCTAACTCTTACCGTAGCCTCTTTCACCTCCTGCCCACTCCCAGGAGCATTATCCAGGCAATTTATGGGCTAATCCCTCTGAACTTTCCAACCTGTGGGCCCATCCCATAGGCTTACCACAGTGTTGGGTCGAGCCCAACCACCTCATATGCTACCCCAAGGCCCAGGCATTCGAGTGCCAGTGCGCTGCAGCACTCCTCGAACCCTAGCCGCCAAAGGTCTTGTTGCTCCCATGTGGGCTTCTCAGCGATCTCTTCACTTTGCCTTCCAGTAACCTTACCTCTCTGAACTTCCTTTCAACGCCTGCACGTAATTAGTGCAAAAAGTGAGGGAGTTGATTTGCACCATGCAATTCCTTCCTCGATCCACACTTGGTTAGCTCTTCCTTGGCTTCACTTTTTCATCCTTCCATTCATTGCTTTGTGAGGTCTTCCTCGATCCTTCATCCTTTGCTCGGATGCTTGATTTCACATCCTAAGGTTTTTTGTCAACCTCATCCTCCGTGGTTGATCTTTTCAATTTCCTTTATCCTAACACAATTTCTCTCATAAGCTGCACACTAATGGTGTAGAGAGCAAGAGAAGTAAGGTTAGCCTTCATGCACGTCAGGCCTATCATGGCTCCTTATCTCGCTCTAGCCGTTTCACTTCCTCCCAAATCTTACACATTACTAGTGTAAAGAATGGGAGAAATGCATCTGGTTCAGGGTTAGAAGTCAAACTTGCTTCTTTACAAGCTAGTCTCGATGTCCACTACCTCGAAGGTTGGACATCGAACTAGTTTTCTTCACTGGTAAGCCTCTAATTAGGCTATCTTGGCGGGTTGGATGAGGTATCACCTATCTTGTCATCTCAAGGAATCTACCATCCCTTATTCAGTTTAGTTGTCGAGTAAAAAGAACATTAGAAGCTGAAGGATTGATTTTAGGGATTTCTCGGAAAGCTCACATTGCTTTCACGAATCTCTCGAAAAAGAGTGGTAATGGTGTCATCTCACCTAAAGACCACACTCGAGTACTCTATATGGTGGCTTGCTGCTAAAGAAGGTATTCTAAGAGTAGGTTTAGGTATTTTGACGCATTTAAGTAACCACATACTCGAACTCTAGAGTTTTAAACCTAAATAATCCATTGGCTTCGAAAACGTTTGAAAACACTATAAAAATACTTATTGCTTTTGAAAACGGTTAGAATCTTTTAATTGCTCTGATACCAATCAAACTGTCACGCCCCGACCCGTCCTGGTTGGTCACGTGGCAACTGCTGCGCTACTTTGAAGTATGTGTCTGCAGCCACGCATCTGAGGCATCGCAAGGCATGAATCGAGTATCATCGCTGCAAAACAAAACTAAAATTTTAATTAGAAATCATTTAATAAAATAATTAACTATAGAAGAGATACCAATGGATTTGATTAAAAGAAAAGCTACATAGCGGAAACTGCTATCATCGATGCTTCTAGTGAGCCTCTGATCTATTTGCTGACCTCGTACGCGGATCTGCATCCATCCATATTGGATACAGGTGAGTGACAGAGGTTCAATGAATCTACATCAGGGGTTTGGGCAAATAGCGAAAATCCAAAACATAATAATAATAAATAAATAAATTTTGTTTTAAAAACCTCTTTTCAAATTTCCCAAGTAGGAATTTGATTTTAAAACATTAAAATAAATATATAAATAAAATGGGCTGGCCTCAAACATAATAAAGGCTTGACTAGCCGGTCGTATGCCTTACTGCACCAAGGGCTATCTCTTTTTTTTCAAAACATTTTCTCTTTTTCTCTTTCTCTAGCTTGTTCCCTCGGTGGTGCCAAACACTGTGGTGGAACACAGCTACATCGAGCCCTGGTGAGTTTTCCTACACGCCTCTCCCAGGGTCTCCACTCACCATGCCCCTCGATAGGCGGTCCATGGCTGCGTCTCTGCATGCCTCTCAACTCGGTCCACGCTCCCTCAAATCGAAGCCTCGAGGAACCCTCTCAATCGCTCATCTCGCGTCCCATCCGCATCACATACTATATGTATATATATGTATAAAACATATATATTTAAAATACATAAACATAAACATAAACATGCACACATAAATCATTATATTTCCTTTTAAAACATCCCACTCTCTATATGTGTATATCACCAAAAAGTATGTGTGTGATGGTGGATTTTTCTGTGTCCCAAAAACCTTTGAAATCATTTTATATTTTAAAAATGTTTACCCTAGTGGCTAAGCAATGAATTCTAAGCCACTAACAGTGTTAGGAGATTCGTATACTCCCAAATGATCCACATAGACAAGTCTCTAGAGCATCACTGCACTCGATCATCCGGAAGCCTAATACACAGAAATACATGTTAGCATTCATAATCAAACTTATGAATGCACCTATGACGTTCTAGCATGACCTAAGGGAGTCCTTGGATGTGTTTCTGGGTTTAGAAAAGTGTCCGGAAGGTTTCGGGGTCAAGTGTTAAGGGCCTGTAGGCCCTCCGCATGAACATGGCCACTCCCGCGCGGGACTTGGCCTGCAGGTAGCTCCCGTGCAGGACCAGACCAAGTCCCGCATTGGACTTGGTTGAGGTGAAGTCACTCCCGCACGGGACAAACTCGGCTCCCACATGGGAGACGAGCCAAAAGGCTCGGAAACCGAGCCTTTTGGTCAGTTTTTCACGCCGATCGATCGCCAACCGTCCAACGGACTTATCCAAGCAATCCTTGAGATGCCCACGACATGTTTACCGAAAGAAATCTCGAAATCATCGGCTCAAAGTTTCTAGATCTCAAATCTAAGCTTAAAATTCAACAAAAAGCTAACCTAACTTTGAGCTGAGATCTCTCCTAGACCGATGCATGGAAATGCATGAAAATTTAATAAAACGTAGATTAAGGTGAGTAGAAAAACATACCAAGATCTCACCTTAATCCGTCGGTCAGATTGTCCGGAGCTACCAAAAGTCCAAAATTTCTCCGAGAGTGCCAATGAGAGGAGAGTAAGTGAGGGAGAAGAAAAATGAGAGGGGGAGAGCCTATCTCCCCCTATTTATAGCTAAGCTCGACATCGAGCATACTCGGATCTCGGGCCAGACTTAATTCTCCCTTTTTCCACTACACAAATTCTCAATCTTTAGCCTAATCCACTGACTAATTCACCAATGGGCGTCCAATCCATTGGCTATGGACTTAAGGAAGTCCAATTTATGCTTCCATGCATGGTCACTTATCTCATCTTCCAACCCCGTCTTATCCTAAATTCCACTTCTCTTCTTAATTAGACACATTCAGACCGATGAATTGTTAAGTTAATATGCCGTCTTACACTATTTCTTTTGTACGAAAAAGTCGGATTAGGTCCAAGTATGTCAACTCACAGTGTTGGGAGGTTCGTATAGTCCCAAAAAATCCACATAGATAAATCTCCGGAGCATCGCCACACTCAATCATCCGAAACCTAACAAAACGAAATTCATGTTAGCATTCATAATCAAACTAACAATGCACCTATAAGGCTCTAACATCACCTACAATGATGTTTGGATGTGTTTTGGGGCTTAGAAAAGTGTTCGGGAAGGTTTCGGGTCAAAATCGGACACTTGATAAAAATTTACAAAAATGCCCCTAAGGGCAAATGGGCTCCTGCGGGGGATTGGGCCAAGTCCTATGCGGGACTTGGGTTGTAAACCACTCCCGCACGGAAGTGGGTCGGTTCCCACACGGGACTGGCCACTCCAGTGTGAGAGACGAGCAGAGAGCTCAATCTCGAGCTCTCTTCTCGATTTTTGTGCCCTTTTTTCGTCCTTAAGACGTACAAATTTGGACAGGCGATCCCCATGCAGTCCACGACAAATTTACCGAAAGAAAAGTGAGAATCACAAGTTCAAAGTTCCTAGATCTAACATCTAAACTAAAATCTAGCTAAAAAGCTAAACGTAACTTTGAACTTTGATCTCTCCTAAACCGATGCATGGACATGTGTGAAAACGAAGTAAAATGTAGATAACAGTGAGTAGGATAATGATATGAGATGGATGATAGGTTGTGTGTAGTTGTCTTGGTTCGAACTTGAGAAGGTGGTGAAAGTCAGCTGCTGCTAGGGTGATTATTTGGCCTTTAACCCAAGTGTTGATAGTAAGGTCAGAAGTTGGAAGTTGCTTGGGCATGTTGGCGTAGAATTGCTTCACTAAGTTTGGGTAATAATAGCCATGTAGCTGAACTAGGCCACCCCATCCGATATTGTCAAATTCATCAGAAAGAACAAGCTCATCATCGATCTCTTCATCAATCAGCTTCTCTACCACCATAGCATAGTCGTAGTGATCATGATACCAGAAGATTGCATCACCATCAACAAAATGGTTGGGATTGAGATGCTGGAGTTGAGGTTGTGGCATTTGGGGTTGTTGGTTTGATGTGGAACCTCGGTTTCTTTGTCTTGGCATTGTGAAGTGTATGGATTGGATAATAGGAAAAAGGTAAGTTTGGGTAGAGATTATGAAGAGGATGGGCAGGGTAGTGAGGGATTTAAGGTGGTGAGGCTATTTATAGGCAATTTCTGGAGAGAAAGTGTGATCTGGAAGGCATAGAGTAGGACAAAATATACAAGGAAGGCTGAAAGAGTAATGGCGCCGTTAGTGACTAGAATGGCGTCATTAGCTTAGCTTGGTGTTTTCTTGAAAGGCTTTGTGTAAGGCAAACAAGGTTGGTCATGATGGAACGGCACCATTATGGAATGGAGTGGCGCCGTTAGGCTATCCAAACAATTGAAGACCAATTTTGTTTCAAGCATGCAAGAATGGCGCCATTACAAAATGGAGCGGCGCCGTTCTTGGCCAGAAAAATGGTGAACTAGCCCTGTTTACATTGAAAAAACACTAAGCAGTGAAGTGAGAAAATACCAGCTATTACTACAATCATACTCCTTGTACATCAGTCTATCAAGATATGTAAAAAGAAGTCCAAAAAGCATTGGAGAACATTTCCAAAAATTAGCTCAAAGTAGCATGGTCGCACATGTTCATCAATGAATAGTAACATGCTATATTCAGATAAGAATTTGCACGAAAATTTCTTTTATTAAAAACAAATGAAAACAGAGCAAAAAGAAGCAAAACATCAATGACATCAACAAAATTGATTGGGTCTTGCAAAGTTCATGTCAGGATTAAAGATGAGAGGGATGTAAAACCTGGCAGTTCACATGCAATTTTAATCCTTCAAGCGGGAATCTTATCAAGTAGTGTTGAGGTCATCGAATCAAAAGCAATCTGCAAAAGAAACAAATGAAGTCACGTAGAGAAAGAAGCAAAACATAGAAAAGAAATAATTAAACAAGAGAAAGGAACAAAAGAACATCAATCAAAACAAGAAATAGCTTGGGTTGCCTCCCAAGTAGCTGCCCAGTTTTTAGTCCTTGCTAGACTTTCTCAACTTAATTCAAGGAGGGACTTGGCAGGCGGACGATGGAAAACATCCTTTATCCTGCAAAGTGGCTGAATTAGCTTGAATTATTGCTCTTGTAGATACGGCATCAAAGTGACCAGAGGAGATAAGGTTTGAAACAATGGCATCAACTGCATTATTATGCTGATTCCTCTCATCAGGATTAGACTTGGATGAGATTTGAAAAGAAATCACATCTCCATCACACTCTATTGTAAGCAATCCAGCAAAGGCATCAATTTTTGTGTGAGCAGTTTTCAAGAATGGTCTTCCCAATAACAGAGGACAAGAATTAGAAGAATTATCTTCTTCCATCTTGACTATGTAAACATCAGTGGGAAAGATTAAATGTTGAACTTGAATCAAAACATCTTCAAGTACTCCTTCAGGCGTGATCAATGATCTATCAGCCAATTGTAAGACAACATCAGTGTGAGATAAAGGTCCCAAATTCAAGATTAGATAAGTTGAATAAGGCATTACACTTAAAGCAGCACCTAAATCAATCATAGCTTGATCAATAACACCATCTCCAAGAGAGCAAGAAATAGAAAACATACCAGGATCCTTGCATTTAGGTGGTAATTGGCATTGAATTATGGCAGAAATGTTCTCACCTACAGACACCTTACCATGCAATTTCCTTTTGTTGGTGCAAATTTGCTTGAGGAACTTTGCATACTTGGGGATTTGTTGAATCACTTCTAGCAATGGAATGTTGATCTCTACCTTGCTGAATGTAGCTAGCAGATCAGGATCAAATTCATTCTTGGTGTTCTTGACGAGCCTTGAAGGAAATGGGGCTGGATTGTGTGTAGAAGATGAAGCATTGGCACTAACGGCGCCATTCTAATGGCTAGCGGCGCCATTAGGTTGATGTTGAACAATAGGATTGGACTTGGAAGGTGGAACGGTGCCATTAGATGTTATAGTGGCGCCATTAGCATTGCTAATGGAAGACTTGGACATTTGAGAATCAAGAACGGCGCCATTAGAGGTTGTAATGGCGCCATTACCATTGCTTGCCTTCAATTGAACTCTCGGCTTTTGCACAACAGAATCCATTTGATCTTCGGTCTCAGACTTTTCTTCTTCATTCTGATGGACAGTTGGATAAGGCATTGACAGTTTCCTTCCACTACGAAGTGTAATAGCAGAGACATTCCCCTTTGGATTGACATTCGGTTGAGATGGAAGGTGCTCTTTTCCTCTATTTCTCAAATCATTCATCTCTGTGGCTAATTGGCCAAGTTGCCTTTGCATGACATCCATAGCTGCCTTCTGTTGTTGCATATGGAGCTTAGATGTCTCTTGGAATTCCAGAGTGTTTTTAGCCAACTGAGTTACTAGATCTTCCAATTTGGATGATGCTGTAGAAGAGGAAGAATCACCAACTTGGGGTCTCTGTAAAAGTTGAGGTCGAGTGGGAAAATTTGGTCTGAACGGAGGCTGATTAGTATTGCCATATCTGAAATTTGGATGATCCCTCCAACCAGGATTGAACGTGGGAGCATAAGGATCATATGGCTTCTGAGTAGTTTGCTGAGCTTGCTGTTGACCAATGGCATTGATGCTAGCTTGACTCTCTTCATTGCATTATTGAAGCAAAGGACATTCATCCACGGGATGAGATGAATATTGGCATAAACTGCACACTTTATCAGGCACGGCTCCAACTTGATTCTTTAACAATAGAGCAAGGTCTTGCAAAGGTTTGGTAGTCTGAGCAAGTTGAGCTTCAATATGAGCAGATGAAGACACAGCATTGGTAGGCTTTAGAACCACATCTCTCCTTGTACCAAACTGTTGAGCATTGGTAGCCATAGTGGAAATCAATCTCTGTGCATCTCTAGTAGTCTTCTCAACCAAAGCACCACCACTTGCTGCATCAATCATGGTTCGGTCCATAGAAGACAATCCTTCATAGAAATATTGGATGAGCAATTGGTCAGATATTTGGTGGTGAGGACATGAAGAAACAAGCCTGTTAAACCTCTCCCAATACTCGTGAAGAGATTCACCAGCTTGTTGTCTAATACTGGAGATATCCTTTCTAATTGAAGCTGCTTTTGAAGCTGGAAAATAATTCTCCAAAAAGGCTGATTGCAGTTCATTCCATGTTCTAATAGAGGAAGGTGGCAAGGAAAATAACCAATCCTTAGCCTTGTCTGCCAAAGAGAATAGAAAGGCCCTCAGTTTGATTTGCTCCTCGGTGACTCCAGTGGGTTTCATCGAGACACAAACAACATGAAGTTCAGTCAAGTGCTTGTTTGGCTCTTCTCCAGGTAGACCATGGAACTTAGGTAGGAGATGTATCAATCCAGACTTTAATTCGAATGGCACTTCCAATACTGGATATTGAATACAGAGAGGATGATAGTTGAGATTAGGAGCAACTAATTCCTTCAAAGTACGGTTATCAACAGGATTTTGTTCGGGATTAGCCATAAGAACTGTTGGTTGAATTGTTGCTGGAAAGTGAACAGAGGATGATGAAGCTAGGTTGATTCCGAGCTTGGCTTTTTGATCTTGGATGAATTTTCGAATATTAGCCAAATCAGAGTCAGATTTGCTTGATTGCATAAAACACCTACAAGAGAAAACAAGGGATTAATAAGAAACAACGAAAAACAAAGAAACAATCAAACAGATAAAGACTAAACAGAAGAAAAACAAAAGGAACAGAAAATAAGCAGAGTAAATGGCACTGCCTCCCCGGCAACGGCGGCAAAACCCTTGACCGACCGTCGTCAAGCCTGTCAGGAGAATAATATTTCTGCTATAAACCAATACTAAGTAGTAGCGGCAAGAGCAGGTCGAATCCACAGAGAGGCAATTAAATGGATTTACTATGTTTATAGATTGAACATTCAACAGAAATATAAAGGGGGGTTTTGGGGTAAAGCAGAAATAAATGAGGACAGGAATATAAAAGAGCAGTACAAATAACTAAGGAAGCAATTGGAGAAATGAACAGTGAAATAAAAGAGATTGACAATAATGAAAAGTATTCATTCTATTAATTGCTAATCATAAGGGTAAAAGGACAGTTAGATCTTAGGCTCACTAACAACACAATTAATCAATCAAATGGCATGCTTATGAAAATTAGTACTAAAGATTCCTAAAATTCATATTGGTGACTGAATAGCCCAACCTAGTACTATCGATTCCTAGACTGGTCCCTTTTACCCGCACCGAACCAACAATCTTCGCGATGATGATTTACGGATTGAATAAAGCATTAAGCAATGAAAATCAGTACAGCATGCAAACAATCTGAATATACTTCGCGTCTACCCAGTCATTGAATATTTGAGATCTCTAAGAAGCATCCTACGTCTTCCCTTTGTTCTAAGATTAAGGTTGGCTACTAAAGATTCACAAACACAGAATCTAACCATAGATTTTACCTATTCCTATTTCATGTGTGCACTCACAAAATAGAGACAAGAAAACCATATTTCCATACAATCAGAGATATCAAAACACTTGACAGATTAATCGGAATGAAGAACAAGAGCCTCACTAACTTTGCAAACCCTTATAATCAACAAATAATAGAATGAATTGGGGGTTTACTCACTCATGGATTGAGTGAGAAACCGCAGATTCAACAAGTAAAGTAAAGGAAAAATGGATTAAAAGAACTAAATGGATATATCTTCAAGAGAGAAAATCTCTAGGAAGATTGAATACAAACTCAGAAGTTTTTCTCTATTGTTTCTCTCGTCTCTTTCCTTTTCTCTCTCTGAAGAGAAAAGAAGGTATATATACCACTAGATTACATGATTGCTCTCTTAACCTAATTGATGACCAAAGGGGCAAAGGGGTACTAAGGTGATTTCCTGGAGCGGCGCCATTAGGAAGTGGCACGGCGCCGTTCAGGTGTGAAGATGAAATGCCAAAATGGAAGAAGTTGGAACGGCGCCGTTCGGTCCCTTCATTTAACACCTTGCTGACTTCTTCACTTCTTTAACTTGCCAACTTTGAAGTGTAATGGCGCCGTTAGCTTGCTTCGGTGCAATGTTGTGCTCGGCCTTGGCATGGTTGAAGAGGAACGGCGCCAATCTACTTTGTAATGGTGCCGTTAGCTTCCTTTGGACATGATGAAGTACCCGGCTAGGAGCAATTGGTGTGTAACGGCGCCAATCTCATCTTGTAATGGCGCCATTAGGCTTTGTTGAACATCTCTCGGGTAGCTCCATTCATACTTGCTCTAATCAACCTTCAAATGTTCATTATCATCATTAAGCTCCCTAATTGATCTGCAAAGATAGAAACAAGCTTAAATGAGATAATTAGGATTATGATAGCCATAAAACAAGATTGATTAAACACAAAGTGGATGCATTAATTTATGTCTATCAGATAACATACCAAGATCTCACCTTGATTTGACGGTTGGTTTGTCCAGATCAGCCAAAAGTCTGAAATTGCTCCGAGAGAGCAAATGAGATGAGAGGAAGAGAAGGAGAAAAGATAAATAAGGGGGAGAGCTCAACTCCCCCTATTTATAGGAAAGCCCGACACCGGGCCTTCTCGGACCCCGGACCAGACTTTCTTCCCTCTTTTTAACCTCTCTTAAAGTTAATCCTTGGCCTAATCCACCGACCAATTCACCAATGGATATCCACTCCATTAGGTATGGACTTAAGAAAGTCCAGTTTTGTGCTTCCATGCATGGTTACTTATCTCATCTTCCAACTCCTGCTTATCCTAATTTCCACTTCTCTTCTTCATCTGATACATCCGGACCGACATATTATTGAGTTAATACGCTGTCTTATACTACTTCGTTTGTACGAAAAGTTGGGTTAGGTCCAGGTGTGTCATTTCGAGTTTTGGGTCTTTCGGGTTTGTCCTCAAGTTTGTTAGGTTTGGCCTTAGGTCTTTCGGGTTTCGAGTCTTTTGTGTTTTAGATCATTTGAATTCAGATTTTTTTTATTTGAGCCTTGAGTCATTCTGATTCTCGATTATTTTAAATTGAATTAAAGTTTTAATGTTACAAATTAATAATTAAAAGAGATTTTATCAAAAGTATTATTTATTTAATTTGTTATAAATTGTAATTAAATTACTTGAATTTATAATGTTATCAACGTATTAATTAAATTAGTAATATTTATAAATTTTAAAAATTTTTCCTATAAATTATCTATAGCTTTAAACAAAAAAAATATTGTGTTTTTATCATTTACTAACTCATTTCTAAATTCTAATTGATATATAATCAATTCATTATAATTCATATATATGTAATTAATATTAACAAGTTTTGTTATAAGTTGTAGGCTATGTTTGGGAGGGCAGTGAGATTGGCTCCGGTTCAATTAAAATAATGAGATTAGATATTGTACATGTGAGATTGGGATTGTGGTGGTGAGATTAAAACCAGCGATGAGAAAATATGTGTTTGGTGAAAACATTGGTGGCGTGAGATGAAAATATAAAATGAGCATTTTAGGTATGAGTTGAATGAATATATTTAAAATATAATAAAAAACTAAGGACAATAAAGGAAAAAGAAAGAAAAAGGGTCATTTGATCGACTGGAGCATTTTGCTCTAGTTAAGAAATCTTCTGTTTAGCACGATTGGGATTTGCCATGTCAGCAAGTTCCATCGTGCCATTGAACACACCTAAGGCACCTTTTGCCCTGTTTGATGCGTTTCAAGCCTTAAACGGAGCCAAACGGGCTCCCAAAGATACCCGTAATCGATAACCCAAAAAATTGCTCATTATACAATCACAAACCAAAAAACCAAAATTTTGGCTGACAAATACAAAATTTGTCAATTTCTCACTTATAGTATTAAAAATTTAAGGTTTTGTTTTTTTGGTGGATAGGATAGTCGAAAAGGAATAGCTAATAACCAATAGGTCATGCCGTCATGCGGCCATAACCACCCATGGGCCACTAATTTTAGTATCTTACTATCAATGATTTTATTTTTTCATTTTCTTTGGAAAACTATCGCATATACTATATACATTATACTCTCTGGTGTTACTGTGTTAGTGATTAGTGATTCTATAGGTTTACAACTACAATGTCATGCCCCGACCTGAGGTCTCGGCTACATGAAAACCGTCGTACCACCTAGAGATGTGTGCCTTGAAAGGCGGGCTATCCAAGATGGTACAAGACATAAAAACAGGGTACTCAAGCATTAATTGAAAATATATAAGAAAATAATATAGAGAATATCGTAAGATATTTATATAATAAAAGTGGCATGTTTTACGATGCAAATATGTAGCGAAAGAAATGATAATATTATAATATGTAATCCTATTCCGATGCCAGGATTCACAAAGGATCTAGGTGGAACCTACAAAATCGTGTCAGTTGATGATATACTAGGATCACTGTCCATCGACGCTCTTGTCGTCCGAAGTCTGATGACCTGACAAAATAAGTGAATAGTGAAAGTACAAATATATATGTACCCAATGAGGGACTCGATTATAATGACCGATCACCTCAGGCTATGGATATGAAATAATCCAAACCTCATTTAATAAACCATTTAATAAAATCATATGAAATCCCACACCAAAACAAATATCAAATGTCATAAATGGGCTAACATTTGAAATCATCCAAAAGGTACACCCGTGCACTTGGGTGCCTCGCTAGACCGACGCTGTGGTAGAACACAGCTACATCGAACCCTGACGAGTTTCCCTACCTGTCTTTCCCAGGGTCTCCACTCACCATGGCCCTCGATAGGCGGACTACGGCTACTTCATTATATGCCTCTCACTCGATCCACACGCTCCCTTGAATCGGAGCACTGAGGACCTCTCAATCAATCCACTCCCAGGGTGATATCATTAATAAAACATAATAATAATAATAATAATAATAATAATAATAATAATAATAATAATAATATTTCATATATTCTTTTGAAAACCCACCCTTAAATCCATTTCTAAACTCGTGTGTGAGGGTGGACAATTCATATCCCAAAACGTTATAAACATTTTATAAAGCAGTTTAAAAAGCAATAAGAAAACGATTGACCCTCAATGGTCAATCACTATAATCCAAGCCACTCACAAGTAAGGGAGATTTGTATACTCTCGAATAATCCCCTCGAATGCTCTAGCTCGAACGCTTCCGGTCAATCTTGTACAATCATGTACCTAAATAATCAAATTGAAATCTAATTTGATTAAGAAAGGCATTTGTCTAACAATTAAATATAACAACATAACCTAATTAGGGTTTCTAGAGTCTCGGAACTAAATTAGACAAGTTCGGAAGTCAATTGAAGTCAATTAGGGTCTAGGGTTGTAAAAAGATTAAAATGCCCTTGCTATAGTGTAGCTCCGGAGCGGCCAAGGCTCACTCCCGCGCAAGAGTGGCCGATTTAGGGAATTTCATGCTCTATTTCAGGCCGAGAATCGGCCTCCCATCTTCCCAAGCTCGATTTGAGCTCAATTCAACACCAAACCGCATGAAATTCGAAACATAAGCACTTCAACACTTAAACTAAAGGATCACAACTTCAAGAACTAAATTAAATAGCTAGACATGCAGGAATTTCAGATCAAAAGCCTAAGGGTGAAAGTGTTCTTGAACAAGAACGAATTTTGATCTTCAATTCAACATTTCCCTCAGCTCACTCAACGAAATCAAGCAAATAATTAGTCAAATTAAAGCTTAAGAAGTCTAGAACAACATACCAAGAAATCATCCAAAGGTTATGGTTGGATTGGAAGATATTGGTCGAAGAACACAATGACTCCAAATTGGCAACTTTGAAGATTTGAAGAAAACTTGATGAATTTGATGTTATTGATCTTCTTGGAAGCTGAAGAAGTTGTGGGTGATGATTAATGGAGTGTTTGAAGGTGATTTGAGTGGATAAATTGGGTGAAGAGTTGAGAGAATTTGGAGAAATGGAAGAGAATAAGAGAAATGGTGAAAATGGCCCGAGACCCCATTTAAAAGGATAGGTCCGGCGCTAGACCCGACCATGGCCGGCGATGGAGTAAAAAATTTTAGGTTGAATTTCGGTCAACCCACTCCAATCTCCTCGTTTCTGAAACCCAAGTAGACCCAATCGACTCTGGACAACAAATTAGGGTTTCTAAGCTCAAAATTAAGTTAAAGGAAGTTCAAAATGTCTAAGGAAAGTCCAAATTCATTTCTTGGCTTCACAACTATATACAAATTCACAACTTGACATGTACGGACTAGGTCCGGGCATTCAACTCTCCCTCTTTTATAGAAATTTCGTCCCAAAATTAAATTAAACTAATCCTCAAATAGGTGGAGGAAGTCACGTCTCATATAGCTCTTGGGCTCCCAAGTTTGCTCTTCGATTTGCGAGCTTTTCCACAATACTCGCAGTAAAGGAACCGATTTGGTCCTCGAGGATCGAGTCTACCGATCCAATATGGCTACAGGTCGAACTTTGAAATTCAGACTTTCTTCAGCTTTACTGGTGGAGTCTAAAGAACATGTGATGGATCAGGTACATACTTCTGAAGCATGGGTACATGGAAAACATCATGTATTCTAGCCATATCAGGTGGCAATTCCAGACGATATGCCACTGTCCAATCCGTTCAATGATAAGGAATGGAAATATGTACCTTGGATTTAGCTTTCCCGCCTTGCGAAATTTCATAACGCCCTTCTAAGGAGAGACCTTCAAGAAGACCTGATCTGCCACTTGGAATTCCAAAGACGTCCTTCTCTATTATGCATACTTTTGATCTCGATCTAGGCTACCTTAAGTCACTCTCAAATGAATTGGTATTCTTCAGGGCCGATTAGAACAAGACCTGCACCTGCCCCATCTTTGACCGATGAACCGTCGACAAAAAGGCACCAGGGCTTTTTGTTCAGAGTTGCTTGACCGACGGTTGATGATTGACCTATGATTGGTGCTTGGCCGACGGTCGACGAGATGGGCTGCCCGCTGGAATTAGGATGTAGAATTACAGGCGGTAGTTCAGTCGGCCCGCTGAAAGTACATTTGGCGACAAAATAGGCCAGGACTTGCGCCTTGATGGCCTTCCTATGCCCGAACTCAATACCAAATTCGCTCAATTCTACACTCCATTTGACCAAGCGGCCAGATAGATCGACCCTAGTTAGGATCTCTCGGATCGGTTGATCGGTCAAGACCATGATTCTGTGGGATTGGAAGTACTGACGTAGACGTCGGGCTGCGGTCACCAGAGCATAAGCAAGTTTTTCTGGTCGACTGTAATTGCATTCTCCACCCTGAAGAGTGCGACTGACATAGTAGATAGGAGAGTCATTTTGATCTTTTCTCTTGACCAACACGGCAGCTACTGTTTCGTCGAAAGTTGCTACATATAAGTACAAGTCATCACCTGGCTCTGGTCGACTCAATAATGGTGGGGAGCTCAAATACTGCTTCAGTTGATCAAACGAGTGTTGACAGTCATTTGTCTAGGAGAACTGGTTCTTTGTTGCCTTAGTCCGAAGGACTTTAAAGAAAGGCAAGCACTTATCCACCGACTTTGACACAAAGCGGTTCAACGCTGCAACCCGACCGGTCAATACTTGCACTTCCCTGACGGTTCTTGGAGGTGACATGTCGACAATAGCTTTAATCTTTTCCGGGTTGGCTTCTATTCCTCTTTGGGAGATCATAAACCCCAAAAATTTACCTGCCTCTACTCCAAAAGTGCACTTTGCCGGGTTTAGCTTCATGTTGTACTTTCTGAGTGTATTGAAGGCTTGGTTCAAGTGGTCCAAGTGTCGATCAAAGGTGGTGCTCTTAACCAACATGTCGTCCACATACACCTCTACTGACCTGCCAATTTGCTCCCTAAAGATGCGATTGACCAGTCTTTGATATGTTGCCCCGGCATTTTTTAGACCGAACGCCATTACATCATAGCAATATAGGCCATCCTCTGTGATGAAGGCGGTTTTTTCCCGATCCTCCTTGGCCATAGGGATTTGATGGTAGCCCGAAAAGGCATCCATGAAAGTGAGATATCTGTTGCCGGAAGACGAATCCACAAGTCGGTCAATAGATGGGAGTGGGAAACTATCTTTGGGGCAGGCTTTGTTTAAGTCTATAAAGTCGACACACATCCGCCATTTGCCTGTTGGTTTTTTGACCAGTACCACATTGGCCACCCACTCAAGATAATGAACCTCTCGGATGAACCCTACCCGCAGTAGCTTGTCTACCTCTTCTCGTATGGCCGACAGTCGGTCTGGGGCGAACCATCGCTTCTTTTGTTTGACCGGTTTTATCGTAGGATCAACGTTCAGCTGGTGTGAAATGACTGAAGGATGTATACCCGGCATATCAGCTGGTGTCCAGGCAAACACGTCGACATTCTTTTGCAAAAATTCGACTAGTGACGACTGTTCTTGAGCAGTGAGTGTAGAACCTATTTGTGTTACCTTAGACGGCTCACCTTCTTTCAGAGGCACGCTGAGGGTTTCCTCAACTGGCTGTGGCTTGTTTAATGCCTGCTCGTCCCTCGTATCCAGTACTTCGAGGGATAATTCACAGTTGTTGACAACTTGATTCACAGATTCCCCGATGAGCATGTTCAATTCCATTGGTTGGGACTGTTGCCCCCCAGTCGAGCCTTCTGCCAAGGCTACCAATTCTTCTGTAGCTTCAGCGGCCTTTTTGGCCATGACAAGTGATAACAAGTGGCACTGATGAGCCATGTATTGGTCAGTCTGCATGTAGCCTATGCCACTTGGGGTGGGGAATTTTACCTTGAGGCAATACACGGCGTCCACCATCCTTGTGTACTTCATCAATGGCTGACCGATTATTGCATTGTAGGCAGAGGGCTGATATACGACAACAAAGATGTTCATGACATTCAACACATGTGCACCATCACCAATACAAATAGGTAGCTTGATCAATCCTTTAACTGGAATTGGGTTATTGCCGAAACCATAAATGGGCTTAGTCGACTCCAGCTGGTCGTCTTTGAACTCTTATAGGTACTGTACAGGATAGCGTCGACGGCACTGCCACTGTCGACCAAAATTTTGTTAACTTCATAGTTTCCAATGATTGCTTTAACGACGATAGGATCATTGCCCGAGTCTTGAAACAGCTCGGTTTCGTCCCATGAGAACGTGACGGTCCATCCATCGTCCACCTCATTCTGGGGTGGCGGGGCCTGCAGCCCCAGGTGACATACACTCCGCAGATGAGCCTTTCTTTTGGATTGAGAGTCGGCCCACTCCTGAGTGGCGCCGACAATAGTGTTTATGACTCCATGCACAGCCGGTCGCTTATGTTCGCGACGTTCAGGCCGCTCTGTAGGTTGAATCTCTCTATCTGTTTGTGTTTGTGTGGAGTCTTTCCTGATGTAGTTCCGGAGGTATTCCCGCCGAATCATGTCTTCTATAGCATTTCTCAAGTCAAAACATTCCTCAGTGGTGTGGCCTCTATCATCGTGGAAGGCACAGTATTTGCCTTCATTTTTCACATTCTGATTGGGTTGCTTCATTCTTCGAGGCCACTGGATTCTATCGGCCATTTCTCCCCAAGAGATACTATGCAGAATATCCGCACGAGTAGCATTAAGTGGGCTATACTCTTCCGCTCGGAATGAGACAGGTTGGTTCCGTCTAATTTGGTCATTCCTGGGAGCTTCTGGTCGAAGGTTCTTTCCATCTTTCTGAGATGAGCCTCTCCCACGTGGCCTGTAGCTTCGGTCCTCTATATTGGGATGACTGTCATATGAAGGACGGGTGTGATCTCTTCCCCTAATATCCCTGGCCGACTCTGGGTGTCGTCTATAGAGCTCATCTGGAACATGTTTGTTTTCCTCCAGGTCTGCATATTTTTGTGCTCTGTTAAACAAGTCGTGAAGTTGCTTCGGTTTACTATCCGTGAGAGAGTATTTGAGGTATTCATGCTTAACCCCCGCAATGAAAGCGTCGACTGCAAAGTCGGTGGTCAACTCCTCAATGTCGCCTATTGCCGCCTGGAACCGTTCTATGTAGCTTTTCAGTTGTTCTCCTGTCGCTTGTCGAATTGCCAACAATGAGGCAGCGGTTTTTGTCTTTCTCCTCTGACTGGAGAAGTTGTTCATAAACGCCATACTCAGCTGCATGAAGTTGGTGATTGAGGCAGGCTGTTGCTTATAGTACCAGGTATGTGCTGCCCCTTCGAGCGTACAAATGAACGCTCGGCATTTGAGGGCGTCTGAAGCTCCGTATAACCCCATCAGGTTGCTATATTGTGTAATATGGTCCTTGGGATCACCCTTACCATTGTATCTCAACTTTGGAACTTTGAAGTTAGGCGGCGTCTGCTCTTGGCGAATGCATAGTGCAATTGGATCTTGTTCTTCATTTAGCCATTCCATGTGATCCCTTTTGGTGAGGCTGTTAACTTCCAGGGCTTTAAGCTTATTTTCGAATTCAGCCTTTAACCCGTCCAGTCGGTCTGATATAGGCTTCTCTGGGGAAGCTACTTTTCTTTTGGACCGCTGCTAAGGTTCTGGGTTTTGGTCTTCTTCCGGCTTTCGGGCCCGTTTTGTCGCTTCTACTGTCGCACTGTGGGCGGACTCAGTCGGCGCTTGTCTAGTGGGGGCTCGGGTGCGTCTGGGCCAACTGACCGAGGATTCTCTACGTGGACCCGTCGCCTGTTCACGATGGCAGTGCCAACTTGATCTGGGGGTGGTTTGACTGGTCTCGACATGCAGTCGTTGATGCGACTGCTCTTGATGACGTAGCTCTTCCCTGTTCGGCCGAGTCACTTCCAAATCAGCTATCGTCCTTTGTTGCTTCTCCACCAGAGTAGTAAGCTCGTCCATGCGAGTTTGCATGTGAGTCAAGTAGGACGTTACATCCATCACCTGTGGCATTGCTTGCCCCCCGGGTGTGGTCGTATTCAGTGCAAATACCAGAGGTGTCTGTTGAGATGATGAAGGATCACGCTGGGCAGCTGGAACGGAGAAAGAAGGAATGTTGGTGGCCGAACTCTCAGCGTTGCTTCCTTCCCCTGGGAATATACTGCGTCGGACTGGCATTGGAGGTTGTGTTCTCCTCTGATTAGTATCCCGAAGCTGACTATTATCATTGCTCTCCGGTGAAGCCATGGCCACTGTAGTTCCCACAGACGGCGCCAAATGTTGAGGACCTTTTATAGGACCTACAATGGTAGACAGATGGCTCAATGGGGCCTCAGGATAACAACCTGCAAGAGAGAACACGGTCAAAGGGGGATCGGCCTTAGGCCGGTTGATCCCTCTCCGATGCTTAAGTCAGTAGAAGTGATGAGTCAGAGAGAAGTAGAGTAGTTCTGTGTTTTGTTGTTCTTACCATGCACGATTTGAGGTTTGCTTTATATAGGCAACTCGTCGAAGTATCGGGCAGGCCGCTGGTTGACCTGGGCCGCTGGTCGGTCCATAAGGCAGCTCATCGGGCAACACCAAGCAGGCCGCTGGTCGGTCATAAGACAGCTCATCGGGCAGCAGCTAGCAAGCCGCTGGTCGGTCATAAGACAGCTCATCGGGCAGCAGCGAGCAGGCCGCTGGTCGGTCATGGGCCTCGGTCAGCCGACCCAGGATGGGAGAGATTGGGCCTTGTTGGGGAACAGATTGTGCTCAACAGTACCCAATGTCCAATCATTCCACAGTAGTTGCAAATATTTTCACCATGCTTTTTCATGGGCTTTCTTCCTTTAGGATTGTTTAGGGAGTTATTTGCATTGCGATTTGCTCTCCCAGTACCTTTTCGAGGAAAATTCCCACACCTATACTTATGGCCTCTAAAACGGCGAATAATTTTATTCTTTCTAGCATTTGCTTCAGGAAATGCCTTAAAATCAGCAGGTCTCAATTCATGATTTTTAAGTAGCAATTCGTTAGTTTGCTTGGTAGTTAAGAGAACAGAAATCAATTCATAATACGTCTTAAATTGAAGTTGCTGATATTGTTGTTGCAGTTCTATGTTGGAAGCATGGAAGGTAGAGAATGTTTTCTCTAAAGGATCAGCCTCGGTGAATTTAACTCCATAAAGTTCAAGCCTTGAAACAATATCATATAATACCGAATTATACTCGGATACGGATTTAAAGTCCTACAACCTCAAATTTTGCCAATCACATTGTGCTTGAGGGAGAATAACAGTCTTAATATGATCAAACCTTTCTCTCAACCTCATCCATAAAGTTAATGGGTTTTACACTAACAAGTACTGGACTTTCAGACTATCGGTCAAATGTCGACAAATGAAGATCAAAGCATTTGATTTGTCTTTGTCATTAGCATTGCCTTTTTCATCAATAGTAGCTAGAAGACCTTGCCCTTGAAGGTGCAATTCAATATCAAGGCACCAGGATAAGTAGTTATTTCCACTCATATCCAAGATCTGGAATTTCGACTTCTCAACATTGGCCATAACTCTATAAAAGATGGTTCCAACAAATTAATAATGACAACTTCAAGGGTCAATAATAAAATAACCAGATCCAATTTGACAACTTCAGGTGTCAATAAAGAATTCACACAACTTCAAGTTGTGATAAGAAAGAAATTTAATATTTTGTATGACAAATTCTGATGTCATCCATCATAAAAATTTTAAAATGAAAATCGTAACCCTTGATATTGAAATCAATAGGGTTTAACTTGTCGAAAAGAATAACATAGTTAGTATAATGGAAATAAGGAATCAAAACGAAATAATTTAAATAAAAATAAGTATGGAAATATCTAACCTTCCACCATAGAATCAAACCTTAAAAGAGCTTCCTCGTGCTGGTAATGTGTTATGAAATATTGGAATATTGAAGAACAATGAAGAATAAGAAATAAGAGACGAAGAGAATGGAGAGAATATTATTGCGAGATATTTTTGTATGAGATAAGATAATACAAAAGGTAGAGGGGCTCTCTATTTATATTGAAGAACTCCTTTACAACTAACAAGGATTTAACCTAAATTGCAAGCCAAGTTTACTTCAGGCCAAGTAAAACAGCAATTCCTAAAGCCCTGGATATATTCTCTTTGATTTTCTGTCTCCATATTCTCTTCAATATGGGCTTATCTTAAGGAAAAGGTAAATAGGCTAGAGGTTTAAAAGTGCATTATTCCATAACAGTTTTTACTAAATATAGTTGTCACGTCCCAACTTGCGGGCCTGGCCACATGACAACCGCCGTACCACCTCGAGAAGCATGCCTCGAAAGGCGGGCTATCCAAGATGGTACATGGCATAAATAAGGGGTATACGCGCAAGATATGAAAACATATAAGAAATAATATAGAACATATTATTAAAATATTTAAATAGTATAAGTGGCACATTTTACGATGCAAATATGCAACAAAAAAAATAATAATATAATAACGTGCACTACTATTCCGAGCAAAGATTCACAAAAGGGATTAGGTGGAACCTACAAAATCGTGTCCACAGGTGATACACCGGGATCACCGTCCACAGGGATGCCTGTCGTCCAAAGTCTGATGACCTGACAACAAAAGGCGAATGGTGTGAGTACAAATATATATGTACCCACTGAGGGACCCGATTATAATGATCGATCACCTCAGGCTAGGGATATGAAATAATCCAAAATTCATTTATTAAACCATTTAGTAAAATAATATGAAATCGCACACCAAAATAAATAACATATATCATAAATGGGCTGACATTTGAAATTGTCCCAAAGGTACACCTATGCACTTGGGTGCCCCGCTAGACCGTCAAGGGCTAACTCATATCTCAAATCCTTTTCTTATATTCTCTGGCCCGTTCCCTTGACGTTTGCCTTCGCTGTGGTGGAACGTAGCTACCTCGAGCCCTGACGAGCTTTCCTACGCGCCTCTTTCCGCTCACCGTGCCCCTTAATAGACGGTCCACGACTACTTCTCATGCATGCTCTCAACTCGGTCCATGCTCCCGCATATTGGAGCATCAAAGAACCCACTCAATCACTCATCTCCCAGGGGTGTCATATCATCAATAATCATAATAATAATAATAATTCATATATTCTTTTGAAAACCCCACCCTTAAATCCTTTTCTAAACTCGTGTGTGAGGGTGGACAATTCATATCCCAAAACGTTATAAACATTTAATAAAACAATTAATAAAGCAATTAGAAAATCGGTTGACCCTTAATGGTCAACCACTATAATCCAAGCCACTCACAAGTAAGGGAGGTTTGTATACTCCCAAATTTATGCCTCGAATGCCCTAGCTCAAATGCTACTAGTCCGATCTCATACAATCATGTACCTAAATAATCAAATTAAAATCTAATTTGATTAATAAAGGCATTCGACTAACAATTAAACTACACAACATAACCTAATTAGGGTTTCTAGGGTCTCGAAACTAAATTAGATAAGTCCGGAAGGCAATCAAAGTGAATTGGGGTCTAGGGTTGCAAAATTACCAAAATACCCTCCAACTACAATGCCCCTCCGGCGGTGGTGGCTCACTCCCAGGTTGGAATGAGCCAATTCAGGGAAATTCCCCAAATTTGGTTGAGTCCCACGCGGGGCTTGGCCTTATTTCGAAGCCAAGGCTGGGCCTCCAACCATTTTCAGCTTGGTTTGAACTCGATCTCCCACCAATTCACACCAAATTTGAAACGCAAGTAGTTTAACACCTAAACTAAGGAATCACAGCCTCAAGAACTAAATTAAATAGCTAATCATGCTCGAATTTCGGATCAAAACTCAAAGGGGTCTAAGTGTTCTTAAGCAAAACGAAATTCAATCTATAATTCATCATTTCTCTCAGCTCACTCAATGAAATCAAGCATATAAAATATCAAATTAAAGCTTGATAAGTCTAGAACAATATACCAAAAGCTCAGCTAATTCCTACGATTGAATTGAAAGATATAGCTCGAAGAACAAACTGTCATCGAGTTGACAATTCTAGAGATTTAAGAATTTCTTGATGAATTTGAGGTTTTTGATCTCCTTGGAAGCTAGAGAGGCTGATGATGATGATTATAAGAGAATTTGAAGAGGGATTAAAGTGATAGAATTGAAGAAGAGTTGAGAGAATTCGATAGAGGAAGAAAGAAGAAGAGAAAATGAAAAATGGGGGTCTCGGGCAACCGAAACGGTGCGGGACCAGACCAAGTCTGGTGCCGGACTCAACCTTTTCAAAGTTGACCTTGGCCAACACAGTCCCAATTTCCTTGTTTTGCATGTACAGATGTGCCCCACCAACCCCGACTACAATTTAGGATTTTTAAGCTCGGAATTGAGTTAAAAGAAGTTCAAAATATCTAAGGGAAGTCCAATTCCATTCCTTTGGCCATACAACTATATACAAATCTACAAGTTGACATGTGCGGACTAGGTCCGGGTGTGTCAATAGCGGTAGCGGTAAGATAATTAAAATAAAAATAACTATTATGGGTGTAATTAGAGGGATAAATAAAGAAACAGGACATAATTTAAGTTCTTTTCTTTAGATGATTTTCATGTCAGTACCCATTAATATCTTGCTAAGTGTCCATGCAATCACTAATTAGATAACCCCATCTTTTCTTGTTAAAAGATGGCATTAGTTGAATGTTTACTCTTTCGTTTGTTTGCTGTTGTCTTTTACTCCCTTGTGGCTTGTTGGTCTTGAATATCTTTTGTTCTCTCTCATTTTATTTCTTTTGTTTTTATTATTTTACTACTTTTTTGGTTTAATGAAAGGCATCATTAGACCTTTGATCTAAGACTAATCTATTTCAAGCTAGATTGACCTATTACGGGTGGCATGCCCGGACCTAGTCTGCACGTGTCATGTTATATATTAGTTTTATTCTCTTTCTTCTATTATGTCAGAATTATGTCAGAAGACATTAGTTAATAAATTTCGAACTTTTGTTAGCTCAAATTCTTGCTTAGAAAACCCTAAATAATGTTCGAAGTCACTTTGGTGCTTTAGGGATCAGAAACTGAGGCAATTTCAAGAAGATTGAGTGAGGGTCTCGGATTGGAGGCTGACTCCGATGCCAGACCTGAGCCACTCTGGCGCCAAAGTGACTAAAAATATCAAGGGGGTCGGGTAGCTCTTCTTTTCCTCATCCCCTCTAATTTCCTCTGAGTCTCTTCATTCTTTCAACATTTCCTCCACCACCAACCATATTCAAACACCCCCATGAACTCTCCTAGCTTCCTTAAAGATTAAATACATCAAAACTAACCTCAAAACACCAAAATCTTCAAAGGAGCTCACTTGGTGTCATTTTCTTCTTCAAGCGGGATCTTCCAATCCAACCTTTGGATTTGGCTGAGCTTTTGGTATGTGAATCTACCTCATTAAGCTTCATTTTGACTAGTTGCTTGCTTGATTTCGTTGATTATGCTAGGAGATATCTTGATTTGAAGATCAATTTTCATTTTGTTCAAACTTTTCTTCAAACCCTAACCTTTGATCCGAAATTCTTGCATTCTCAACCATTTAATTTGATTCTTGAAGCTATCATCTTTTAGTTTATATGTTAGACTAGGTGTGTATGAATTTGTATGTTGATTGGTGGTGAAATGAAGAAGAATCGAGCTTGGGAAGTGAGGAAAGGAAGCATCGGCCATGGCCGGAGACAAGTCCGACACCAGACTTAAGCATATCCGGCACCGGAGTGACATTGTCAGGGAGATATTTATCTCCTGACATAATCCTGCGTGGGACTCACCTTGTCCTGCTCGAATTGACACTGTAGCAAGGGCAAATTTGTCATTTTGCCTCCTCAGACCCCAATTGACCTAAATTGACTTCTGGACTTACCCAATTTGATCCCGAAACCCTAGAAACCCTAATTAGAATACCCTACAGTGTTTAATTAAATTTTGAATGCCTAAATTGATCAAATTGGATTTCAATTTGGTTTTTAGATACATGTTCGAGCACGAACAAGAGGGAGAGCCCGAGTCTTGACAATTTAGGATTTATTTCGGGAGTATACGAATCGCACTAACTAGTGAGTGGCTTGGTTATAGTGGTTAACCATCGAAGGTCAACTATTTTCTAAATTGTTTTATTAAATATTTTGTTTAAATATTTTTAAAATATTTTGGGATATGGGTAGTCCACCTTCACACAAGATTTACAAATGGATTTAAGGGTTGGGATTTTAAAAGAAAATAAAGATTTAATGTTTTATTTTATGATCTAATGATGAGACGAGAGATGAGTAATTGAGGGTTCTCGGTGCTTCATAAGGGAGCGAGTGGACCGAGCGGAACATGCGTCCGACCAAGTAGCCGTAGACCGCCTTTTAAGGGGCACAGTGAGTAAGAAACCCCAGAGAGAAAGGCGCGTAAGGTGACTCACAAAGGCTAATGTAGTTATGTTTCACTCACAGTGGTGGCAATGTCAAGGGAATGGGCTTGATGATGATTATGTTTTATTAGAGATAAAAAGGTATGGCCCTTGATGGTCCAATTGGCCACCTAAGTGCATGTGTGTGCCTTTGGAAAGCTTTCACATACCAGCCCATTTATGAGATAATTGATTTGGGTTTTGTTTTGGGATTTCATTATTTTATTAAATTGTATTTTATTTAAAATATTATTTGGATTTATTTATAACCCCAGCCTGAGGTGATTGCTCATTATGACCAGGTCCCTTACTGGGTACATTTATTGTACTTACCACTTTTCTCTCACTTTTGCAAGTCATCAGGCATAGGATGATCATCGATCCGGTGGACAGTGATCTTGGTTTTAGCCAGTTGACCACGATTTTGTAAGTTTCACGTATCCCTTGTGACTCCCCTTGTTTCGGAACAGTATTGTATAAAGTATCACACTTCTAATTTCGCTGCACAATTGCTTCATAAAATGTGCTACTTTTATATTTATGTTTATTAATACTATTTTAATATTATCTTTTATTATTCTTTCTTTATATTATATTATGTTTGCTAGTTTGCTCAAAATACCCCTTCTTTTATGCCTTGTACCATCTCAGATAGCTTGCCTTCCATGAACACATCTCGAGGTGGTACGATGGTTGTCATGTGGCTGAGGCCTCAGATCGGAGTGTGACAATGGGGGTAAAACTCTCCCAACAATGTTTTTCTGTCACGTCACAACTTGGAGGTCAGCCACGTGGTAACCACTGGTTACCTTAAAGTACGTGTAGACCACTCATGCACCCCAAAGCACCACAAGGCATAAATTGAATATCATCGCTGCAAAACATATAACTAAACATTAATAATTATAGAAAATCATTTATTAAAATAATTTAATTAAAATAGAGTACCAATGGATTAACTTGAGGAATACCTAAGTAGCAGAATCTATTAACTCCTAAGCCGTTGACATCTCCTAGTGAGCCTCCGGACATTTAACCTATAAAACATTAAAGGGACGTGGGGTGAGTACACCTCGATGTACTCAATGAGAAGTCTCAGTTCAATGTAAAATCAAATAGGGTTTAGAGAGCCGGGTAAATCTTAAACAAGTTAGAAAGAATTTATATTTATCTTTTGAAAACCTTTCTAAGACATTTCCCTAAAACCTTCTTTTAAAATCAATAATAATAATAATATGTAAAATATTCCATGGGCTGGCCGTGAAAACACACCGAGGCTCGACCTTTTGCATAGGTTGAGATTCTCGTATTGTTGAGAGCTATCTTATATCTTTTCCTTTAAAACCTTTTCTTATAAAATCTTTTATTATAATATATATATTTGTATATATATATATATATATCTCAAGCTCATTTCCTCGACAGTGCCATTCACTGTGGGTGGAGCATAGCTACATCATAGCCCTAGTGAATTTCCCTACGTGCCTTTCTGTCTCAGGGTCTCCCTGCTCACCGTGCCCTTCAGAAGGCGGTCCATGGCTACTTAGTCGGATGCATGGTCCGCTCGGTCCCCTTGCTTTGTCATAAAGTCACTCACATCTGAGCACCGAGTCTCATATAGTCCTCTCCGGGACTCTGTCTCTCATCTCATATGAGCATGCCTGGTTGGGCACTCATCTCTTACCTCACATATAAGTATTTAAATATAAACATACATACATATATTTTTATAAATTAAATTTACTTTAAACATCCCACCCAAGTGGCACACAATAACGTGATTGTTAGTGTGAGGTAATACCCGAATCCCAAAACATATAATTGAAACATTTTATAAATTAATCAAAGGGTTTAGCCCTAAATAGCTAAACACTGAAACAATGCTACTCACAGTATTTGGAGGTTCGTATACTCTAAAAGGATCTATAAAGATTGACCTCCAAAGTATTGCCAAACTCGATCACCTAAAAACCCTAATGCACGGAAGTACACGTTAGCATTCATAATTAAATCTATGAATACCCCTACGAGGCTCTACTATGCTCTAAGATACGTCTCGAAAAGTGTTTCGGTTCGTCTCGTTGTCAATTAAGGTCTTAGGGTGCAAAATAACCATTTTGCCCTTGGGCCATAACTGGGCCATGGACCATGAATGGTTCGGCGTCACTTATGCTTGACCATAAAGGCCATTTGGATAACACTCACATCCAGCAACGATTCCAGCTAGTTCTATCATTGGTTGTGTCTCAGGTTTTACCCGAGAGTTTGCCTCCACACTTCCTCCTCCCGGTTCTCTTCAACTGAGCCATAGAGTAAGCTGTAAATTCATACATAAGCAATTCAAGATATCCACAACAATCCTACCGAGCTCAATTTCCAATTCATTGGTTCCAACTACACAAGTTCCTAACTTATCTCCGTTTATAATCCTAAAAACTAAACCTAATTTTAGAGGTGTCAAATCGGGTAAGTCGAGTTAGTTTCGGGTTCGGGGCAATCAGGTCGGGTCAGTTTGGGTCAAAAGAGATTTTTAAGTAATTTTGGGTTTCGAGTTATTTGGGTTTGGGTTTTTCAGGGTTCGAGTCTTTCGTGTCATGCATAGACCCGGAGGGTTGGCCACGTGGCAACCACCATGCTACCTCGAAGTACGTGTCGGTTGCTCACTCATCCGAAGCACCGTAAGGCATGAATTGAGTATCTTTGCTACAAAATAATACTAAAATTTTTATTAAAAATCATTTAATAAAATAATCTACTAAAAAGAAGTACCGGTGGATTTATTTAAAGAAAACCTATGCTGTGGAAACTACTACTCCTAAGCCATCGACGCCTCCTAGTGTTCCTCTAGTCTGTCTGCTATCTTCGAACATGGATCTGCATCCAACCACATTGGATACAAATGAGTGACAGAGGTTCAATGAATCTCCATCAGGGGTTAGGGAAAACAGGGGTAGTCCAAAATACAAATATAAAATAAATATTTTTACTTTCAAAATCTCTTTTCAAATTCTACAAGCGAGAATTTAATTTTAAAATAATTTAAATAAATATATATATCTAAAATGGGCTGGCCTCAAACATACTGAAGGCTCGACCCGCAGGTCGTATGCCTTACTGCACCAAGGGCTATCTCTTTTCTTTCGAAAACATTTTTCATTTTTTCTTTCTCTAGCTCGTTCCCTCAGTGGTGCCAATCACTGTGGGTGGAACACAGCTACATCGAGCCCTATCGAGTTTTCCTACGTGCCTCTCCCAGGGTCTCACACTCACCGTCCCCTCAATAAGCGGTCCACGGCTACTTCGTTGCATGCATGTCTCGCTCGGTCCACTCGCTCCCTCTCATCGGAGCACCGAGATCCACTGAATCACTCATCTCACCTTTCATCATCAAATATCATACACATATATATATGTATAAAACATATATATGTAAAACATACAAGCATAAACACACACACATATAAACCTTTACATTTTTCTTTGAAAATGTCCCACTTTCTACGTGGGTATACCACCAAATAAGTGTGTGTGTGGGTGTGGATTCCCTGTGTCCTAAAGCATTTGAAAATCATTTATATTTTGAAAACCTTTTTAAAACATTTAGCCCTAGGGGCTAAGCAAAGAAATCTAAGCCACTCTGTCATACCCCGACTCGCCCAGGCCGGTCATGTGGCAATCACAGTGTTACCTCGAAATACGTGTCTACAGCCACGCATCCAAGGTACCGCAAGGCATGAATCGAGTATCATCGCTACAAAACAAAACTAAAACTTTAATTAGAAATCATTTAATAAAACAATTAACTATAAAAGAGATACCAATGGATTAAATTAAAAGAAAACGTACGTAGCGGAAACTACTAAGCCTATGCCACCGACGCTCTTAGTGAGCCTCTGATCTATCTGTTAACCTCGTATGCGGATCTACATCCATCCATATTAGATACAAGTGAGTGACAGAGGTTTAATGAATCTCCATCAGGGGTTAAGGAAAACAGGGGAAATCCAAAATATTATAATAATAATAACAATAATAATAATAATAACAATAATAATAATAATAATAATAACAATAACAATAACAATAATAATAATAACAATAATAATAATAACAATAATAATAATAACAATAATAACAATAACAATAACAATAACAATAACAATAACAATAACGACAATAACAATAACAATAACAATAATAACAATAACAATAACAATAACAATAATAACAATAACAATAACAATAATAACAATAATAATAATAATAATAATAATAATAATAATAATAATAATAATAATAATAATAACAATAACAATAACAATAACAATAACAATAATAATAATAACAATAATAATAATAATAATAATAATAATAATAATAATAATAACAATAATAACAATAATAACAATAATAATAATAATAATAATAATAATAATAATAATAATAATAATAATAATAATAATAATAATAATAATAATAATAATAACAATAACAATAACAATAATAATAATAATAATAATAATAATAATAATAATAATAATAATAATAATAATAATCATAATCATAATCATAATCATAATAATCATAATAACAATAAAAGAATAATAATAACAATAATAATAATAATAATAATAATAATAATAATAATAATAATAATAATAATAATAATAATAATAAATAAATAAATAAATAAATAAATAAATAAATTTTGTTTTAAAAACCTCTTTTTAAATTCCCCAAGTGAGAATTTGATTTTAAAACATTAAAATAAATATATAAATAAAATGGGCTGGCCTCAAACATACTGAAGGCACGACTGGTTGGTCGTATGCCTTACTGCACCAAAGGTTATCTCTTTTCTTTTCAAAACATTTTCCCTTTTTCTCTTTCTCTAACCCGTTCCCTTAGTGGTGCCAGACGCTGTGGTGGAACATAGCTACATAGAGTTATAGCGAGTTTTCCTACGTGCCTTTCCCAGGGTCTCCGCTCACCATGCCCCTCGATAGGCGGTCCATGGCTGCGTCTCTGCATGCCTCTCAACTCAGTCCACGCCCCCTCAAATCGAAGCCTCGAGGAACCCTCTCAATCGCTCATCTCGCGTCCCATCCGCATCACATACTATACGTATATATATGTATAAAACATATATATTTAAAATACATAAACATAAACATAAAACATGCACACATAAATCATTATATTTCCTTTTAAAACATCCCACTCTCTATATGTGTATATCACCAAAAAGTATGTGTGTGATGGTGGATTTTTCTGTTTCCCAAAAACCTTTGAAATCATTTTATATTTTAAAAATGTTTATCCTAGTGGCTAAGCAATGAATTCTAAGCCACTCACAGTGTTGGGAGGTTCGTATACTCCTAAATGATCCACGTAGACAAGTCTCCGGAGCATCGCTGTACTTGATCATCTGGAACCCTAATACACGGAAATACGTGTTAGCATTCATAATCAAACTTATGAATGCACCTATGAGGCTCTAGCATGACCTAAGAGAGTGTTTGGATGTGTTTCGGGCTTTATAAAAATGTCTAGGAGGTTTCGGGGTCAAAATCGGACACTTGACAAAAATTATCAAAATGCCCCTAAAGGCCCGTAGGCCCACCGCATGAACACGGCCAGTCCCTCACTGGACTTGGCCTACTGACAGCTCCCGCATGGGACTTGGTCTGGGTGAAGTCACTCCCGCACGGGAGAGACTCAGCTCCCGCGTAGGAGACGATCCAAAAGGCTAGAAAACCGAGCCTTTTACTTCGTTTTCTGTGCTATTAGATTGCCAACTATCCGACGAACTTATTTAGGCGATTCTTGCAATGCCCACAACACGTTTACCGAAAGAGAACTCAAAATCATCGGCTCAAAGTTTCTAGATCTCAAATCTAAGCTTAAAATTCAACAAAAAGCTAACCTAACTTTGAGCCGAGATCTTTCCTAGACCGATGCATGAAAATGTGTAAAACCTTAATAAAACGTAGATTAAGGTGAGTAGAATAACATACCAAGATCTCACCTTGATCTATCAGTCAGATTGTCCGAAGCTGCCAAAAGTCCAAAATTACTCCGAGAGAGCCAATGAAAGGAGAGGAAGTAAGGGAGAAGAAAAATGAAAGGGGGGGGGGGGGGAGCTTATCTCCCTCTATTTATAGCTAAGCTCGACATGGGGCCTACTTAGATGCTAGGCCAGACTTAATTCCCCCTTTTTCCACTTCTCAAATTCTTGATTTTTGGCCTGATCCACCCACCAATTCACCAATGGACATCCAATCCATTGGCTATGGACTTAAAGAAGTCCAATTTATGCTTCCATGCATGGTCATTTGTCTCATCTTCTAACCCCGTCTTATCCTAAATTCCACTTCTCTTCTTAATTAGACGTATCCGGACCGACATATTGTTAAGTTAATACGCCGTTTTACACTATTCCGTTTGTACTGAAAAGTCAGATTAGGTCCGGGTGTGTCAACTGTCCCGCCTTCTAAAAATTTTGTCCTCAAAATTATCGAGGTAGCTGTGGGGAGATCTGCCTTCTATTCCAAGCCTTTCTCTTATTTTCAAATAGTGTTCGTACCATTATTCGCTGCTGACGCCCACCAATTTGCATCTCAATCTCTTCCGATCATTCTTCTTTAAGAGCGACTTCATCGCCCTTCTGCTCTTAAGTCTGAACCTCACCTTTTCCTTAACATAGCCTACCCTTACCCTTTAGTGGGTTAGGCTTGCTTCACCCTAATTGTATCACTCGGAGGTTCTCTCTCCACTTCAGTTGTGCTTACTTGATCTTCTCGCTTTGTCCTCGTTCTTTTTGAAAGTCTCTATTAACAAGACTTCCCTCTTATTACCTCTGGGGTTCCATACTCTCCTTAGGAATCTATTCTCCTTTTCTTTGTCACTGCTTCTCACTTTAAGCCCATTCTCCGATGCATTTCTCGTCGTTTCGTGATCTTGTACTCGTCTTTGTAACCAAGATGTCAGGGAAGACCTTAAGTTAACTCCATCGCCTTCATGGCGAGGTGTGCGGTGAGTTAGTTGTCTTTCCCTTTACCTTGGTCTTGCTCCTCTGTTTCGTTTCTTGCTTCTATTCTCTTTCTTTCTGATCTTCTTCCTTTCCAGTCTCATGGCATATGAGTCGGACTCCTGTACTAACTGGCCCACACTCGGCGATATCATATCAGAGGAATCAGAGATCATGCCTTATCGGCTCTCACATTTTGACTCACTCTCTTCTCACCCAACTCTATCTCAAATAGGGCGTTCGGCCCATCTCATATCATCTTTCATCCTCTCTGGGATGGAGAATTCTGGTGGCCTCATGCACTCCCTAGTCACACTCTGGCTCGATCCTTTCGAGTGGCCATCACAGAGATCCTCAAGATCTCGGTCTCTTATCTTTCCTCCCATGGGAATGCTTCACATGGCTCCCCCAAGTCACTCATACTTGAGCCTCGACTTTATACCCATCTATGTCATTTCTTTGGCCTTTTAGGCTTTATTTGTATTTCACTCTCTTGGAGTGTTCACTTTAGGAGGTGTCGCGTGTTTCTCTTTCCCACGACCTCCTTTCTTCACATTAGCTTCTTTGCTAATGGTCGATTTCTTTTCCTCCTTTCATCAACAGTTCTTTCTAGGGGTTTCTTTTAGCCCTTCTCTATCTTTTTCTCCCTTTTCGTTCACCCGTAGTCCATTATGGGGTCCACCTTTCTCTTGCATCCCTGTCAATATGGGACTACATAAATCATGCCTGTTGAAATCGCGTGGTGTCATCCATATCTCCTTTTAATCCTGTGTTGCCCTTTCTTAGGGTTCCTTGTCCTTCACTTGATTTGTCCATACCTGGGGTCCCTTGCCATCCTTTGGCAGCATCTGTAGCTTTTGCCATCTTCATACCCTTTCCATCAGGGTTTCGAGTTCTCCGCTACTAACTCTTTCGTCCCTTGGTTTTTGTGATCTTCCACAACTTATCCAAGGTTGCTTTCCTTATCCCCGTACTCCTTCCATTGAGTACTCGGGGTTGTCCTTTTGATAAACACTTATTTATACTATGAGTTAACTCTTATATATTGTTGTTTAAGTGTTTTTTATTACTAATTAAGCTGTTTTAAGTGATTTCATGGCATTGGAAGGTAAAAGGAAGCTTCGGAAGAAAAGGAGTTTAAATCTGGGAATTTTGAGATTTTCCTGTGCAGATAGTTTGGAAAGATGGCCAGATTTGAATGAATTAAAGACCACGGATGTGTTTTAGTTCTTACAAACATTGTAGAGTACTTCCTGAGCTTTCCAGAATGCTAAAGATCATCAAAATCGAAGTTCATTTATGCCTTCAAAACATCAAAATACGGAAGCATCTAGGAACCCTGTAGATATCCGAGATTGTTTTTCCGTTTTAGGCGTTGGAGCAATTTTAGGTTGAAGATGGACAAGTGCACACCTAAGCCTTATTTGGGGCTGTTTTGGACATGTTATTGAAGATATTTAACATAGGCCCAAGCCTTGGATTGATGCGATTCAGCCCTTGGAGAGAAGTCCTGATTGGAGTAGGAAAACCCTTTAATGAGGCATGTGCATGGCATGTGGTGTGTGCTATTTTTTCTCCTATTTGAATAAGGACTTCTATTTCTTATAGAACACTTAAGCCAGCTGGTAATTTATTAGGGTTAGAGTTTTAAACTTCTTTTAGAAGTTAGGTTAAAGGCTTCTTAGCTCTATTTAAAGGCCTTAGCCACCCTATGTAAAAAAAGCTTTTGCTAGGAATTTTATTTTTCTCTTGTGTGCTACAATTTTCAGCATGCTCTTCTAATTTTCTCAATTCAGTTGAAGGTTGCTTGACTCTTGGATGCAAGGATTGTGAGGCTTGAGTTTTATTTCTATCTCTTATGCAAATATCTTTTGATTCTTTATGCTTATTTCATGATTTTCTTGCTTAGTTACCTAGGATGCGCAACTAGTTAATTTTGCATGATTTTCTATTGCTAGAATTTGAGCTTATTATCCGTAATTGTAAGTTAGCTTAATTCAAAATAGTAAATCAAGTGATATTGCATAGTTCTTCAATATTGTTTGACGGAATTAAAGGGAGTAATTAAGAGTAGGCTATATGTCTTGATTAGTTATTATTGGATAAGATCTTTCTAGAGTTTATTGCTTTTGTCTTAATTAAATCTGGGGAAGCCATAGGTACCTAGGTTATTTTGATAAAAAGGCTTGATTGGGAAGCTATAGGTACTGATTTAAGCTAGGCATAAGGAAAGATAGGGGCTATAGGGAAGCTATAGGTACTTTCAACCTACTCCAATTGTTTGCATGTTTGATTATCTTTTGTGCCTATGATCAATTCAAATTCCAAGAGTAAGTATTCCTTGAACTGAAACATTCTCTATTGATTTCTCCTTATTTTTATTATTTGCATTGCTTTTAGTTAGTTATAATTTGCAAACTTAAATTCTTCAACTCTTTACTTTTATTGCATCTTCAAATTAGATTTTCTAAAACAATCTTCATGGGATACGACCTATGCTTATCACTATCTACTTAGTTTTAGCTTAGAATTTTATTTGGCATTAACGACATATCACCTTGTCATCTTTTCTGTCTCAGTTCCCGCATCTCTTACCCTTCACATGTGGGTCTTCTTTAGATTAGCCTTCCTCGGCTCTTCTTTCCTTGATACCTTTCTTTGTCGTCCACATCATGGTTTATTTATCATGGGCAACACTTTTCTCCATTATAGATCGTCTGCAATCTTGTCTGCGCTTATCTATCTCCATTTTACCTTAGTTTAACCTCATCTCCCACATTCTTTCTTCACTTATCATTCTTCGAGGAAGCTATCCTCAAAGTTGGTCTACTCCCTTCCTTCATGATTTTCATTTTATCCCTTATCTTCCTCAACTCCTTACTCTTAATTCCTTCTATCCCACTCTTTTACGATGCTTTCACCTTTTTGTCTTCTCCAGTTTCAATTACATCTTATTTATCCTCATTCTTTCTTCGACTTTTACCTAAGTCGATCCACTTTCCTCTTAAGTGAGTTGGTAATCTCCTTATTATTTCCATTATCATCATTATTCTCATCCTCATCATCCTTTTACCTTTGTTTATTCCACCACGTTTTGGTATCTTTATTCCTTTATTTACCTTTACCTCTTCCTTTCTTCCTTATTTGCTTTTCCATGCTTTGCTTATCCTTGTAACTCCCTTTATCTTTCTTCCTTTTTCCTTTCCAATTTTTCTTTCTATCGAACCTCCTCATCTCTTCTCCCAAAACTTAAGTAGTCGGGGGTTTTTCTTTCCTTTCACCAATTTACATTCTTAACCCCCTCTTTTTTGTAGTTCTGGCCTCTAATCATTCTTATTTATTCTTTTTTTTTCTTTGACTCATTCGTATTATGATGTGGTGCCTTGGCTTGACTAAAATTTGTGGTTCATTATGCTCGGCTTTCTTTAGCTAACATCCGTTTCTAAGTCATTTATTCATTTTGCATCACTAGGTTTTTCTTAATCCTCTTTCTAGGCCTTTTTAAACCCCTTTTTATTCTCTTTCTTTAACCTATCCCTAGGTTATCTACCTAGGTTTTGTCTTGAATCCTAATTTCCTAGTCTTACTCTTTACTAATTCTACTTAGTCTTTTTGGGGTTATTAACCTATGGTTCATTATGAAACTAGTACCGATTAAGGTTAAAATTTTCTAAGGTGATATGTTATGCTTTTCTTCTTTTAAGGCTCTACTCCTAGTTAACAAAAACTTAGTCCATCAACTGAACTAAGTTTCTCTTCTTCTTAGGCTTTATTCATCTTTAATTAGCCTAGAATTTTCATTTACCTAGAGTTTTATGCTTTCTTTCTTTATTAAGAACGCTTCCACACTACATCATGACACCTCTTTATCCTTTGTTTTAGAGTTCACTTTCCTTTTCTTTCTCCCTTCTTCTTCCTCACCAGTTCCTTCTGGTGATGTCCTTTCAATTCTAAGGAACATTGATGTGTCGTAATTCACCAAAATATAATTAACCTTACTAAAACTATAATATAGTGGTAGCAAGGGTCGAACCCACAGGGATTGGATAAGAAAACCTAACAAATTCTAATCTAGCTAAGCAAGCAAAGAAAGTAAAATAGATAGATTTTCAGGATTAAACTAAAATCTACATTAAACTAAATAAATAGCAAAAATTAAAGAAAGATAATAAATATAAGGAAAACTTCAGTTTAAAACAATCTTCACCCTTGGATTAGAGAAATCGATCATAGGCATCTAATAATTACATTTTCTTTTGCATGCAATTGACGTAGATTAGCAATACTACAATGCTTCTCACTAATCCCTATCTTTCCTTAGTCCTAGTTTAATAAGTACTACAAAGCTTCCCTATTAAACCCTTTTCACCTAATCAATCTAGAAACTAGCATCATAGATTTAAAGAAGCTAAAAGCATGAAAACACTAGAAAGATCTTAGTCAATAATGAACAGTCTAGGAACTAGCACCATAGATTTAATTCACATCCAAATTCTCCATAGATAAGTAACTAAGATGTATGAGACCTTAATTCTATCTAATTTGCCACTTGTGATTAGAGTTACTTACAATTCCGGATAAATAACCCTAGATCTAGCAATCAATTAACATGTTCAATTAACTAGTCGGCCATACTAGAGAAGAAAACATGCAATCATAAATCACTAAGCATAGAAGAATTTAGAATACATGAAAGATAAAGACATTAAGCACAAAATAGCCTCACAATCTTCTTCTCCAAGAATTCAGAATTGCATTAAGCTGAAAAATAAAATTAGAAGAACATAAAGAGAGAGTAAAAAAATTACAAAGAAAAAAGTCTCCCAAAGAAAGATGAGACTGGTCTCTAAAAGAAAAGTTGAGACATCTTACAAGTGGTGGCTAAGGCTCTTTATATAGAGGAGTCAAAAGCCCTAAACTTAACTTGCAAGAAAACCTAATTCTAGTAAAATACTAACTAGGTTAAAGTGTTTACAAAGGAATTAACTAAGTACAAGAGATAATTTAATGGATTTGGATAATTGGGCTTCAATCTTATGAAGAATAAGGTTTAAATAAAGCCTTTTTCAGCAGCTAGAAATCCTTCTTCAAGTAGGAGAAAATATAGCACAAGCCACATGCCATGCATATGCTTCATTAAAGGGTTTTCCTACTCCAATTAGGACTTCTCTCCAAGGGCTGATACACATCTTTCTAGGACTTGGGCCAAGCTTAAATATCTTCAATAACATGTCAAGAACCATGGCCAAGCAAGCCAAGACGTGCTCAAGTCCATCTCTAACCCAAAATTTCTCCAAATCCCAAAATATGAATTAATCTCGGATTTCCGCAGGGATTCTGGACCTCTCTGTATTTTGACCTTTTCACTGCCCAAACGAACTACGATTTTTGCGATCTTTAGCTTTCTGGAAATCTTAAGATGTCCTCTACAACTTTTATGAGAATTGGAACTCAGAAAAGGACTTCAAGGCTGTCAAATCTGGCCATCTTTACAAACTATCTGCACAGGAAAAATCTCAAATTTCCAGATTTAAACACCTTTTATTCCAAAGCTTCCTTTTATCTTCCTAGGACATAAAATTACTCAAAATAACTTAGTTAGAGATAATAAACACTTAAATAAACAATATAAGCAACAAAATATAAGAGAAATAAGTGCCTATCAAACATTCTCTTCGTATTCATTATTTGCACGCATGTAGGTACTTCCACTGTTGTTGTCTGCTACTTTCTTTACGCTTGCTTGCTTCCCATTGATCTTGATCATGACAAGGTCCTTTCCCATCATCCCTTGAGAGCCTCCTTCTTACTCTCATTATCACCCAAATGATAATGGGTTTATCACTTACTAACCCCTTAAGTGTGGAGATTTCTAGCTCATCTTTATGCTTATTCCGTTTCCTCCATCTCCACCTTCTTTCTTCTGACATTGGTATCTAATTGCCAAACAAGTAGCAACGGATGTACCTCTCATTGACCATATGGATGTGATCTCTTCTCATTCTTTCCTCTTTCTCCGTCTTGTCATCTTCACCTTATTCCTCCTCATCGCTTCCCAAGAATGGCTTTTCTATTGTTCCTCTTTCTTTACTCTTCCTTTTTGCCATCCACGAGCCCTTTAGGGTTTTCTCTTATCAATCCTTACCACATCTTCAAGTGACTCTCCCTTATCTCACCTATCGTGATCTTGGGCTCACTCGATCTCTTCCAATTTCCTTGGATGCCTCTCCTCGATTGACTCTAGGTGGCTTTCTTTCATCCACCAATACCCCCTTTTCCTTCATTAGTAGTTCACAAATGGTGCAAGAATGAGAGAAGTCGGCTAACTCTTACCGTAGCCTCTTTCACCTCCTGCCCACTCCCAGGAGCATTATCCAGGCAATTTATGGGCTAATCCCTCTGAACTTTCCAACCTGTGGGCCCATCCCATAGGCTTACCACAGTGTTGGGTCGAGCCCAACCACCTCATATGCTACCCCAAGGCCCAGGCATTCGAGTGCCAGTGCGCTGCAGCACTCCTCGAACCCTAGCCGCCAAAGGTCTTGTTGCTCCCATGTGGGCTTCTCAGCGATCTCTTCACTTTGCCTTCCAGTAACCTTACCTCTCTGAACTTCCTTTCAACGCCTGCACGTAATTAGTGCAAAAAGTGAGGGAGTTGATTTGCACCATGCAATTCCTTCCTCGATCCACACTTGGTTAGCTCTTCCTTGGCTTCACTTTTTCATCCTTCCATTCATTGCTTTGTGAGGTCTTCCTCGATCCTTCATCCTTTGCTCGGATGCTTGATTTCACATCCTAAGGTTTTTTGTCAACCTCATCCTCCGTGGTTGATCTTTTCAATTTCCTTTATCCTAACACAATTTCTCTCATAAGCTGCACACTAATGGTGTAGAGAGCAAGAGAAGTAAGGTTAGCCTTCATGCACGTCAGGCCTATCATGGCTCCTTATCTCGCTCTAGCCGTTTCACTTCCTCCCAAATCTTACACATTACTAGTGTAAAGAATGGGAGAAATGCATCTGGTTCAGGGTTAGAAGTCAAACTTGCTTCTTTACAAGCTAGTCTCGATGTCCACTACCTCGAAGGTTGGACATCGAACTAGTTTTCTTCACTGGTAAGCCTCTAATTAGGCTATCTTGGCGGGTTGGATGAGGTATCACCTATCTTGTCATCTCAAGGAATCTACCATCCCTTATTCAGTTTAGTTGTCGAGTAAAAAGAACATTAGAAGCTGAAGGATTGATTTTAGGGATTTCTCGGAAAGCTCACATTGCTTTCACGAATCTCTCGAAAAAGAGTGGTAATGGTGTCATCTCACCTAAAGACCACACTCGAGTACTCTATATGGTGGCTTGCTGCTAAAGAAGGTATTCTAAGAGTAGGTTTAGGTATTTTGACGCATTTAAGTAACCACATACTCGAACTCTAGAGTTTTAAACCTAAATAATCCATTGGCTTCGAAAACGTTTGAAAACACTATAAAAATACTTATTGCTTTTGAAAACGGTTAGAATCTTTTAATTGCTCTGATACCAATCAAACTGTCACGCCCCGACCCGTCCTGGTTGGTCACGTGGCAACTGCTGCGCTACTTTGAAGTATGTGTCTGCAGCCACGCATCTGAGGCATCGCAAGGCATGAATCGAGTATCATCGCTGCAAAACAAAACTAAAATTTTAATTAGAAATCATTTAATAAAATATTTAACTATAAAAGAGATACCAATGGATTTAATTAAAAGAAAAGCTACATAGCGGAAACTGCTATCATCGATGCTTCTAGTGAGCCTCTGATCTATTTGCTGACCTCGTACGCGGATCTGCATCCATCCATATTGGATACAGGTGAGTGACAGAGGTTCAATGAATCTACATCAGGGGTTTGGGCAAATAGCGAAAATCCAAAACATAATAATAATAAATAAATAAATTTTGTTTTAAAAACCTCTTTTCAAATTCCCCAAGTAGGAATTTGATTTTAAAACATTAAAATAAATATATAAATAAAATGGGCTGGCCTTAAACATAATAAAGGCTTGACTAGCCGGTCGTATGCCTTACTGCACCAAGGGCTATCTCTTTTCTTTTCAAAACATTTTCTCTTTTTCTCTTTCTCTAGCTTGTTCCCTCGGTGGTGCCAAACACTGTGGTGGAACACAGCTACATCGAGCCCTGGTGAGTTTTCCTACACGCCTCTCCCAGGGTCTCCACTCACCATGCCCCTCGATAGGCGGTCCATGGCTGCGTCTCTGCATGCCTCTCAACTCGGTCCACGCTCCCTCAAATCGAAGCCTCGAGGAACCCTCTCAATCGCTCATCTCGCGTCCCATCCGCATCACATACTATATGTATATATATGTATAAAACATATATATTTAAAATACATAAACATAAACATAAACATGCACACATAAATCATTATATTTCCTTTTAAAACATCCCACTCTCTATATGTGTATATCACCAAAAAGTATGTGTGTGATGGTGGATTTTTCTGTGTCCCAAAAACCTTTGAAATCATTTTATATTTTAAAAATGTTTACCCTAGTGGCTAAGCAATGAATTCTAAGCCACTAACAGTGTTAGGAGATTCGTATACTCCCAAATGATCCACATAGACAAGTCTCTAGAGCATCGCTACACTCGATCATCCGGAAGCCTAATACACAGAAATACATGTTAGCATTCATAATCAAACTTATGAATGCACCTATGACGTTCTAGCATGACCTAAGGGAGTCCTTGGATGTGTTTCTGGGTTTAGAAAAGTGTCCGGGAGGTTTCGGGGTCAAGTGTTAAGGGCCTGTAGGCCCTCCGCATGAACATGGCCACTCCCGCGCGGGACTTGGCCTGCAGGTAGCTCCCGTGCAGGACCAGACCAAGTCCCGCATTGGACTTGGTTGAGGTGAAGTCACTCCCGCGCGGGACAAACTCGGCTCCCACATGGGAGACGAGCCAAAAGGCTCGGAAACCGAGCCTTTTGGTCAGTTTTTCACGCCGATCGATCGCCAACCGTCCAACGGACTTATCCAAGCAATCCTTGAGATGCCCACGACACGTTTACCGAAAGAAATCTCGAAATCATCGGCTCAAAGTTTCTAGATCTCAAATCTAAGCTTAAAATTCAACAAAAAGCTAACCTAACTTTGAGCTGAGATCTCTCCTAGACCGATGCATGGAAATGCATGAAAATTTAATAAAACGTAGATTAAGGTGAGTAGAAAAACATACCAAGATCTCACCTTAATCCGTCGGTCAGATTGTCCGGAGCTACCAAAAGTCCAAAATTTCTCCGAGAGTGCCAATGAGAGGAGAGTAAGTGAGGGAGAAGAAAAATGAGAGGGGGAGAGCCTATCTCCCCCTATTTATAGCTAAGCTCGACATCGAGCATACTCGGATCTCGGGCCAGACTTAATTCTCCCTTTTTCCACTACACAAATTCTCAATCTTTAGCCTAATCCACTGACTAATTCACCAATGGGCGTCCAATCCATTGGCTATGGACTTAAGGAAGTCCAATTTATGCTTCCATGCATGGTCACTTATCTCATCTTCCAACCCCGTCTTATCCTAAATTCCACTTCTCTTCTTAATTAGACACATTCAGACCGATGAATTGTTAAGTTAATATGCCGTCTTACACTATTTCTTTTGTACGAAAAAGTCGGATTAGGTCCAAGTATGTCAACTCACAGTGTTGGGAGGTTCGTATAGTCCCAAAAAATCCACATAGATAAATCTCCGGAGCATCGCCACACTCAATCATCCGAAACCTAACAAAACGAAATTCATGTTAGCATTCATAATCAAACTAACAATGCACCTATAAGGCTCTAACATCACCTACAATGATGTTTGGATGTGTTTTGGGGCTTAGAAAAGTGTTCGGGAAGGTTTCGGGTCAAAATCGGACACTTGATAAAAATTTACAAAAATGCCCCTAAGGGCAAATGGGCTCCTGCGGGGGATTGGGCCAAGTCCTATGCGGGACTTGGGTTGTAAACCACTCCCGCACGGAAGTGGGTCGGTTCCCACACGGGACTGGCCACTCCAGTGTGAGAGACGAGCAGAGAGCTCAATCTCGAGCTCTCTTCTCGATTTTTGTGCCCTTTTTTCGTCCTTAAGACGTACAAATTTGGACAGGCGATCCCCATGCAGTCCACGACAAATTTACCGAAAGAAAAGTGAGAATCACAAGTTCAAAGTTCCTAGATCTAACATCTAAACTAAAATCTAGCTAAAAAGCTAAACGTAACTTTGAACTTTGATCTCTCCTAAACCGATGCATGGACATGTGTGAAAACGAAGTAAAATGTAGATAACAGTGAGTAGGATAATGATATGAGATGGATGATAGGTTGTGTGTAGTTGTCTTGGTTCGAACTTGAGAAGGTGGTGAAAGTCAGCTGCTGCTAGGGTGATTATTTGGCCTTTAACCCAAGTGTTGATAGTAAGGTCAGAAGTTGGAAGTTGCTTGGGCATGTTGGCATAGAATTGCTTCACTAAGTTTGGGTAATAATAGCCATGTAGCTGAACTAGGCCACCCCATCCGATATTGTCAAATTCATCAGAAAGAACAAGCTCATCATCGATCTCTTCATCAATCAGCTTCTCTACCACCATAGCATAGTCGTAGTGATCATGATACCAGAAGATTGCATCACCATCAACAAAATGGTTGGGATTGAGATGCTGGAGTTGAGGTTGTGGCATTTGGGGTTGTTGGTTTGATGTGGCACCTCGGTTTCTTTGTCTTGGCATTGTGAAGTGTATGGATTGGATAATAGGAAAAAGGTAAGTTTGGGTAGAGATTATGAAGAGGATGGGCAGGGTAGTGAGGGATTTAAGGTGGTGAGGCTATTTATAGGCAATTTCTGGAGAGAAAGTGTGATCTGGAAGGCATAGAGTAGGACAAAATATACAAGGAAGGCTGAAAGAGTAATGGCGCCGTTAGTGACTAGAATGGCGTCATTAGCTTAGCTTGGTGTTTTCTTGAAAGGCTTTGTGTAAGGCAAACAAGGTTGGTCATGATGGAACGGCGCCATTATGGAATGGAGTGGCGCCGTTAGGCTATCCAAACAATTGAAGACCAATTTTGTTTCAAGCATGCAAGAATGGCGCCATTACAAAATGGAGCGGCGCCGTTCTTGGCCAGAAAAATGGTGAACTAGCCCTGTTTACATTGAAAAAACACTAAGCAGTGAAGTGAGAAAATACCAGCTATTACTACAATCATACTCCTTGTACATCAGTCTATCAAGATATGTAAAAAGAAGTCCAAAAAGCATTGGAGAACATTTCCAAAATTAGCTCAAAGTAGCATGGTCGCACATGTTCATCAATGAATAGTAACATGCTATATTCAGATAAGAATTTGCACGAAAATTTCTTTTATTAAAAACAAATGAAAACAGAGCAAAAAGAAGCAAAACATCAATGACATCAACAAAATTGATTGGGTCTTGCAAAGTTCATGTCAGGATTAAAGATGAGAGGGATGTAAAACCTGGCAGTTCACATGCAATTTTAATCCTTCAAGCGGGAATCTTATCAAGTAGTGTTGAGGTCATCGAATCAAAAGCAATCTGCAAAAGAAACAAATGAAGTCACGTAGAGAAAGAAGCAAAACATAGAAAAGAAATAATTAAACAAGAGAAAGGAACAAAAGAACATCAATCAAAACAAGAAATAGCTTGGGTTGCCTCCCAAGTAGCTGCCCAGTTTTTAGTCCTTGCTAGACTTTCTCAACTTAATTCAAGGAGGGACTTGGCAGGTGGACGATGGAAAACATCCTTTATCCTGGAAAGTGGCTGAATTAGCTTGAATTATTGCTCTTGTAGATACGGCATCAAAGTGACCAGAGGAGATAAGGTTTGAAACAATGGCATCAACTGCATTATTATGCTGATTCCTCTCATCAGGATTAGACTTGGATGAGATTTGAAAAGAAATCACATCTCCATCACACTCTATTGTAAGCAATCCAGCAAAGGCATCAATTTTTGTGTGAGCAGTTTTCAAGAATGGTCTTCCCAATAACAGAGGACAAGAATTAGAAGAATTATCTTCTTCCATCTTGACTATGTAAACATCAGTGGGAAAGATTAAATGTTGAACTTGAATCAAAACATCTTCAAGTACTCCTTCAGGCGTGATCAATGATCTATCAGCCAATTGTAAGACAACATCAGTGTGAGATAAAGGTCCCAAATTCAAGCTTAGATAAGTTGAATAAGGCATTACACTTAAAGCAGCACCTAAATCAATCATAGCTTGATCAATAACACCATCTCCAAGAGAGCAAGAAATAGAAAACATACCAGGATCCTTGCATTTAGGTGGTAATTGGCATTGAATTATGGCAGAAATGTTCTCACCTACAGACACCTTACCATGCAATTTCCTTTTGTTGGTGCAAATTTGCTTGAGGAACTTTGCATACTTGGGGATTTGTTGAATCACTTCTAGCAATGGAATGTTGATCTCTACCTTGCTGAATGTAGCTAGCAGATCAGGATCAAATTCATTCTTGGTGTTCTTGACGAGCCTTGAAGGAAATGGGGCTGGATTGTGTGTAGAAGATGAAGCATTGGCACTAACGGCGCCATTCTAATGGCTAGCGGCGCCATTAGGTTGATGTTGAACAATAGGATTGGACTTGGAAGGTGGAACGGTGCCATTAGATGTTATAGTGGCGCCATTAGCATTGCTAATGGAAGACTTGGACATTTGAGAATCAAGAACGGCGCCATTAGAGGTTGTAATGGCGCCATTACCATTGCTTGCCTTCAATTGAACTCTCGGCTTTTGCACAACAGAATCCATTTGATCTTCGGTCTCAGACTTTTCTTCTTCATTCTGATGGACAGTTGGATAAGGCATTGACAGTTTCCTTCCACTACGAAGTGTAATAGCAGAGACATTCCCCTTTGGATTGACATTCGGTTGAGATGGAAGGTGCTCTTTTCCTCTATTTCTCAAATCATTCATCTCTGTGGCTAATTGGCCAAGTTGCCTTTGCATGACATCCATAGCTGCCTTCTGTTGTTGCATATGGAGCTTAGATGTCTCTTGGAATTCCAGAGTGTTTTTAGCCAACTGAGTTACTAGATCTTCCAATTTGGATGATGCTGTAGAAGAGGAAGAATCACCAACTTGGGGTCTCTGTAAAAGTTGAGGTCGAGTGGGAAAATTTGGTCTGAACGGAGGCTGATTAGTATTGCCATATCTGAAATTTGGATGATCCCTCCAACCAGGATTGAACGTGGGAGCATAAGGATCATATGGCTTCTGAGTAGTTTGCTGAGCTTGCTGTTGACCAATGGCATTGATGCTAGCTTGACTCTCTTCATTGCATTATTGAAGCAAAGGACATTCATCCACGGGATGAGATGAATATTGGCATAAACTGCACACTTTATCAGGCACGGCTCCAACTTGATTCTTTAACAATAGAGCAAGGTCTTGCAAAGGTTTGGTAGTCTGAGCAAGTTGAGCTTCAATATGAGCAGATGAAGACACAGCATTGGTAGGCTTTAGAACCACATCTCTCCTTGTACCAAACTGTTGAGCATTGGTAGCCATAGTGGAAATCAATCTCTGTGCATCTCTAGTAGTCTTCTCAACCAAAGCACCACCACTTGCTGCATCAATCATGGTTCGGTCCATAGAAGACAATCCTTCATAGAAATATTGGATGAGCAATTGGTCAGATATTTGGTGGTGAGGACATGAAGAAACAAGCCTGTTAAACCTCTCCCAATACTCGTGAAGAGATTCACCAGCTTGTTGTCTAATACTGGAGATATCCTTTCTAATTGAAGCTGCTTTTGAAGCTGGAAAATAATTCTCCAAAAAGGCTGATTGCAGTTCATTCCATGTTCTAATAGAGGAAGGTGGCAAGGAAAATAACCAATCCTTAGCCTTGTCTGCCAAAGAGAATAGAAAGGCCCTCAGTTTGATTTGCTCCTCGGTGACTCCAGTGGGTTTCATCGAGACACAAACAACATGAAGTTCAGTCAAGTGCTTGTTTGGCTCTTCTCCAGGTAGACCATGGAACTTAGGTAGGAGATGTATCAATCCAGACTTTAATTCGAATGGCACTTCCAATACTGGATATTGAATACAGAGAGGATGATAGTTGAGATTAGGAGCAGCTAATTCCTTCAAAGTACGGTTATCAACAGGATTTTGTTCGGGATTAGCCATAAGAACTGTTGGTTGAATTGTTGCTGGAAAGTGAACAGAGGATGATGAAGCTAGGTTGATTCCGAGCTTGGCTTTTTGATCTTGGATGAATTTTCGAATATTAGCCAAATCAGAGTCAGATTTGCTTGATTGCATAAAACACCTACAAGAGAAAACAAGGGATTAATAAGAAACAACGAAAAACAAAGAAACAATCAAACAGATAAAGACTAAACAGAAGAAAAACAAAAGGAACAGAAAATAAGCAGAGTAAATGGCACTGCCTCCCCGGCAACGGCGGCAAAACCCTTGACCGACCGTCGTCAAGCCTGTCAGGAGAATAATATTTCTGCTATAAACCAATACTAAGTAGTAGCGGCAAGAGCAGGTCGAATCCACAGAGAGGCAATTAAATGGATTTACTATGTTTATAGATTGAACATTCAACAGAAATATAAAGGGGGGTTTTGGGGTAAAGCAGAAATAAATGAGGACAAGAATATAAAAGAGCAGTACAAATAACTAAGGAAGCAATTGGAGAAATGAATAGTGAAATAAAAGAGATTGACAATAATGAAAAGTATTCATTCTATTAATTGCTAATCATAAGGGTAAAAGGACAGTTAGATCTTAGGCTCACTAACAACACAATTAATCAATCAAATGGCATGCTTATGAAAATTAGTACTAAAGATTCCTAAAATTCATATTGGTGACTGAATAGCCCAACCTAGTACTATCGATTCCTAGACTGGTCCCTTTTACCCGCACCGAACCAACAATCTTCGCGATGATGATTTACGGATTGAATAAAGCATTAAGCAATGAAAATCAGTACAGCATGCAAACAATCTGAATATACTTCGCGTCTACCCAGTCATTGAATATTTGAGATCTCTAAGAAGCATCCTACGTCTTCCCTTTGTTCTAAGATTAAGGTTGGCTACTAAAGATTCACAAACACAGAATCTAACCATAGATTTTACCTATTCCTATTTCATGTGTGCACTCACAAAATAGAGACAAGAAAACCATATTTCCATACAATCAGAGATATCAAAACACTTGACAGATTAATCGGAATGAAGAACAAGAGCCTCACTAACTTTGCAAACCCTTATAATCAACAAATAATAGAATGAATTGGGGGTTTACTCACTCATGGATTGAGTGAGAAACCGCAGATTCAACAAGTAAAGTAAAGGAAAAATGGATTAAAAGAACTAAATGGATATATCTTCAAGAGAGAAAATCTCTAGGAAGATTGAATACAAACTCAGAAGTTTTTCTCTATTGTTTCTCTCGTCTCTTTCCTTTTCTCTCTCTGAAGAGAAAAGAAGGTATATATACCACTAGATTACATGATTGCTCTCTTAACCTAATTGATGACCAAAGGGGCAAAGGGGTACTAAGGTGATTTCCTGGAGCGGTGCCATTAGGAAGTGGCACGGCGCCGTTCAGGTGTGAAGATGAAATGCCAAAATGGAAGAAGTTGGAACGGCGCCGTTCGGTCCCTTCATTTAACACCTTGCTGACTTCTTCACTTCTTTAACTTGCCAACTTTGAAGTGTAATGGCGCCGTTAGCTTGCTTCGGTGCAATGTTGTGCTCGGCCTTGGCATGGTTGAAGAGGAACGGCGCCAATCTACTTTGTAATGGTGCCGTTAGCTTCCTTTGGACATGATGAAGTACCCGGCTAGGAGCAATTGGTGTGTAACGGCGCCAATCTCATCTTGTAATGGCGCCATTAGGCTTTGTTGAACATCTCTCGGGTAGCTCCATTCATACTTGCTCTAATCAACCTTCAAATGTTCATTATCATCATTAAGCTCCCTAATTGATCTGCAAAGATAGAAACAAGCTTAAATGAGATAATTAGGATTATGATAGCCATAAAACAAGATTGATTAAACACAAAGTGGATGCATTAATTTATGTCTATCAGATAACATACCAAGATCTCACCTTGATTTGACGGTTGGTTTGTCCAGATCAGCCAAAAGTCTGAAATTGCTCCGAGAGAGCAAATGAGATGAGAGGAAGAGAAGGAGAAAAGATAAATAAGGGGGAGAGCTCAACTCCCCCTATTTATAGGAAAGCCCGACACCGGGCCTTCTCGGACCCCGGACCAGACTTTCTTCCCTCTTTTTAACCTCTCTTAAAGTCAATCCTTGGCCTAATCCACCGACCAATTCACCAATGGATATCCACTCCATTAGGTATGGACTTAAGAAAGTCCAGTTTTGTGCTTCCATGCATGGTTACTTATCTCATCTTCCAACTCCTGCTTATCCTAATTTCCACTTCTCTTCTTCATCTGATACATCCGGACCGACATATTATTGAGTTAATACGCTGTCTTATACTACTTCGTTTGTACAAAAAGTTGGGTTAGGTCCAGGTGTGTCATTTCGAGTTTTGGGTCTTTCGGGTTTGTCCTCAAGTTTGTTAGGTTTGGCCTTAGGTCTTTCGGGTTTCGAGTCTTTTGTGTTTTAGATCATTTGAATTCAGATTTTTTTTATTTGAGCCTTGAGTCATTCTGATTCTCGATTATTTTAAATTGAATTAAAGTTTTAATGTTACAAATTAATAATTAAAAGAGATTTTATCAAAAGTATTATTTATTTAATTTGTTATAAATTGTAATTAAATTACTTGAATTTATAATGTTATCAACGTATTAATTAAATTAGTAATATTTATAAATTTTAAAAATTTTTCCTATAAATTATCTATAGCTTTAAACAAAAAAAATATTGTGTTTTTATCATTTACTAACTCATTTCTAAATTCTAATTGATATATAATCAATTCATTATAATTCATATATATGTAATTAATATTAACAAGTTTTGTTATAAGTTGTAGGCTATGTTTGGGAGGGCAGTGAGATTGGCTCCGGTTCAATTAAAATAATGAGATTAGATATTGTACATGTGAGATTGGGATTGTGGTGGTGAGATTAAAACCAGCAATGAGAAAATATGTGTTTGGTGAAAACATTGGTGGCGTGAGATGAAAATATAAAATGAGCATTTTAGGTATGAGTTGAATGAATATATTTAAAATATAATAAAAAACTAAGGACAATAAAGGAAAAAGAAAGAAAAAGGGTCATTTGATCGACTGGAGCATTTTGCTCTAGTTAAGAAATCTTCTGTTTAGCACGATTGGGATTTGCCATGTCAGCAAGTTCCATCGTGCCATTGAACACACCTAAGGCACCTTTTGCCCTGTTTGATGCGTTTCAAGCCTTAAACGGAGCCAAACGGGCTCCCAAAGATACCCGTAATCGATAACCCAAAAAATTGCTCATTATACAATCACAAACCAAAAAACCAAAATTTTGGCTGACAAATACAAAATTTGTCAATTTCTCACTTATAGTATTAAAAATTTAAGGTTTTGTTTTTTTGGTGGATAGGATAGTCGAAAAGGAATAGCTAATAACCAATAGGTCATGCCGTCATGCGGCCATAACCACCCATGGGCCACTAATTTTAGTATCTTACTATCAATGATTTTATTTTTTCATTTTCTTTGGAAAACTATCGCATATACTATATACATTATACTCTCTGGTGTTACTGTGTTAGTGATTAGTGATTCTATAGGTTTACAACTACAATGTCATGCCCCGACCTGAGGTCTCGGCTACATGAAAACCGTCGTACCACCTAGAGATGTGTGCCTTGAAAGGCGGGCTATCCAAGATGGTACAAGACATAAAAACAGGGTACTCAAGCATTAATTGAAAATATATAAGAAAATAATATAGAGAATATCGTAAGATATTTATATAATAAAAGTGGCATGTTTTACGATGCAAATATGTAGCGAAAGAAATGATAATATTATAATATGTAATCCTATTCCGATGCCAGGATTCACAAAGGATCTAGGTGGAACCTACAAAATCGTGTCAGTTGATGATATACTAGGATCACTGTCCATCGACGCTCTTGTCGTCCGAAGTCTGATGACCTGACAAAATAAGTGAATAGTGAAAGTACAAATATATATGTACCCAATGAGGGACTCGATTATAATGACCGATCACCTCAGGCTATGGATATGAAATAATCCAAACCTCATTTAATAAACCATTTAATAAAATCATATGAAATCCCACACCAAAACAAATATCAAATGTCATAAATGGGCTAACATTTGAAATCATCCAAAAGGTACACCCGTGCACTTGGGTGCCTCGCTAGACCGACGCTGTGGTAGAACACAGCTACATCGAACCCTGACGAGTTTCCCTACCTGCCTTTCCCAGGGTCTCCACTCACCATGGCCCTCGATAGGCGGACTACGGCTACTTCATTATATGCCTCTCACTCGATCCACACGCTCCCTTGAATCGGAGCACTGAGGACCTCTCAATCAATCCACTCCCAGGGTGATATCATTAATAATAATAATAATAATAATAATAATAATAATAATAATAATAATAATATTTCATATATTCTTTTGAAAACCCACCCTTAAATCCATTTCTAAACTCGTGTGTGAGGGTGGACAATTCATATCCCAAAACGTTATAAACATTTTATAAAGCAGTTTAAAAAGCAATAAGAAAACGGTTGACCCTCAATGGTCAATCACTATAATCCAAGCCACTCACAAGTAAGGGAGATTTGTATACTCTCGAATAATCCCCTCGAATGCTCTAGCTCGAACGCTTCCGGTCAATCTTGTACAATCATGTACCTAAATAATCAAATTGAAATCTAATTTGATTAAGAAAGGCATTTGTCTAACAATTAAATATAACAACATAACCTAATTAGGGTTTCTAGAGTCTCGGAACTAAATTAGACAAGTTCGGAAGTCAATTGAAGTCAATTAGGGTCTAGGGTTGTAAAAAGATTAAAATGCCCTTGCTATAGTGTAGCTCCGGAGCGGCCAAGGCTCACTCCCGCGCAAGAGTGGCCGATTTAGGGAATTTCATGCTCTATTTCAGGCCGAGAATCGGCCTCCCATCTTCCCAAGCTCGATTTGAGCTCAATTCAACACCAAACCGCATGAAATTCGAAACATAAGCACTTCAACACTTAAACTAAAGGATCAAAACTTCAAGAACTAAATTAAATAGCTAGACATGCAGGAATTTCAGATCAAAAGCCTAAGGGTGAAAGTGTTTTTGAACAAGAACGAATTTTGATCTTCAATTCAACATTTCCCTCAGCTCACTCAACGAAATCAAGCAAATAATTAGTCAAATTAAAGCTTAAGAAGTCTAGAACAACATACCAAGAAATCATCCAAAGGTTATGGTTGGATTGGAAGATATTGGTCGAAGAACACAATGACTCCAAATTGGCAACTTTGAAGATTTGAAGAAAACTTGATGAATTTGATGTTATTGATCTTCTTGGAAGCTGAAGAAGTTGTGGGTGATGATTAATGGAGTGTTTGAAGGTGATTTGAGTGGATAAATTGGGTGAAGAGTTGAGAGAATTTGGAGAAATGGAAGAGAATAAGAGAAATGGTGAAAATGGCCCGAGACCCCATTTAAAAGGATAGGTCCGGCGCTAGACCCGACCATGGTCGGCGATGGAGTAAAAAATTTTAGGTTGAATTTCGGTCAACCCACTCCAATCTCCTCGTTTCTGAAACCCAAGTAGACCCAATCGACTCTGGACAACAAATTAGGGTTTCTAAGCTCAAAATTAAGTTAAAGGAAGTTCAAAATGTCTAAGGAAAGTCCAAATTCATTTCTTGGCTTCACAACTATATACAAATTCACAACTTGACATGTACGGACTAGGTCCGGGCATTCAACTCTCCCTCTTTTATAGAAATTTCGTCCCAAAATTAAATTAAACTAATCCTCAAATAGGTGGAGGAAGTCACGTCTCATATAGCTCTTGGGCTCCCAAGTTTGCTCTTCGATTTGCGAGCTTTTCCACAATACTCGCAGTAAAGGAACCGATTTGGTCCTCGAGGATCGAGTCTGCCGATCCAATATGGCTACAGGTCGAACTTTGAAATTCAGACTTTCTTCAGCTTTACTGGTGGAGTCTGAAGAACATGTGATGGATCAGGTACATACTTCTGAAGCATGGGTACATGGAAAACATCATGTATTCTAGCCATATCAGGTGGCAATTCCAGACGATATGCCACTGTCCAATCCGTTCAATGATAAGGAATGGAAATATGTACCTTGGATTTAGCTTTCCCGCCTTGCGAAATTTCATAACGCCCTTCTAAGGAGAGACCTTCAAGAAGACCTGATCTGCCACTTGGAATTCCAAAGACGTCCTTCTCTATTATGCATACTTTTGATCTCGATCTAGGCTACCTTAAGTCACTCTCAAATGAATTTCACCTTCTTAGTGGTGAATTCAATCCCTGCCTTGTTGAAGATTCAGTTTTCTCCCACTTCATCCCAGTACAACGGGGTTCTACACTTTTTCGCTTACAGGACTTCGTACAGAGTCATACCAATACTAGATTGGTAGCTGTTGTTGTATGCAAACTCTGCCAAAGATAAGTAGGTGTCCCATGCACTAGTAAACTCGAGCGCACATGCTAGCAGCATGTCTTCCAATATCTGAATGGTACGCTCTGACTGACTTTCGGTTTGTGGATGGAAGGCTGTACTAAAACAGAGTTGGGTTCCCATTGCTTGTTGAAAGCTGCTCCAAAATTGTGAAGTGAATCTCGGATCAAGATCCGAAACTATGGAAACTGGAACTCCATGGAGTCTAACCACTTCATTCATATAAAGCTGCACGAATTGGTTCACACTCCATCTCATGCTCATTGGCAAGAAGTGTGCCGACTTAGTGAGTCGGTCCACGATCACCCATGCGGCATCAAGTCCATGTTTGATACCCAGAAAACCAATCACAAAGTCCATGGTGATGTGCTCCCACTTCCATTCAGGAATCTGTAGAGGCTGAAGTGTCCCAAAAGGTTTTTGACGTTCCGCTTTCATTTGCTGACATGTCAAGCATCTAGCCACGAATAATGATCTTTGATGGTTTGGTACATCTTGGTGCTGCCCAAGTGCATGGCGAATGGTGAAGAATGGGCTTGCTAAAGAATGTGCTTTTAAAGTTAAGGTCGTTTGGCACGCAAATTCAACTTCTGAATAGTAGAACTCCATCGCTCCGAACTAAAAATTTAGATTGTTTGCCCAACTGTAACTTCTGAAGCTCTTGCTGTAATCTCGGATCAGAAGTCTAGAGATCATGAATTCGATCATCTAGCATCGGCCTAGCTAAAATTTGGGCAATCAGTGCACCATCGTGGACGTCATTGGCCAATATGGCTCCAGTTGACCTAAGCTTCACTAACTCTGGCAAGTGGACATCTCTAATTGTTGCCAAAGAGTAATTGCATTTCGACTCAAAGCATCTGCAACCACGTTTGCTTTGCCGGGATGGTAGTCGATGACAAGATCATAATCCTTAATGAGATCTAGCCATTGCCTTTGCCTCATATTCAAATCACGTTGGCTCATAAAGTGCTTAAGGCTCTTATAATCGGTGTAGATGCGACAAGTTTCACTATATAAATGGTGGCGCCAAATCTTTAAGGCGAAGACTATGGCTACAAGCTCCAAGTCATGCACTAGATATTTCTCCTCGTTCGGTTTCAATTGACGAGAAGCGTAGGCAATTACCCTTTCATCTTGCATCAACACGTATCCAAGTCCCTGATATGAAGCATCAGTGTACACGGTGAGCTCCTTGCCACTCACTGGTAAGGCGAGAACAGGTGCTGATGTCAATTTATCCTTTAACTTCTGAAAACTTTCCTTGCAGGCATCTGACCAGAGGAATTCGATGTCCATGCGGGTCAGTTTTGTTAAAGGTTCAGCAATAGTGGAGAATCCATCTACAAATCTCTGATAGTATCCAGCTAATCCCAAGAAGCTTTAAATTTCAGTGGGATTTGTGGGGCGCTTCTAATTGGTGATCGCCTCAATCTTGCTGGAATTCGCAAATATACCTTCCTTAGTCACAACATGACCAAGGAATCCAACTTGTTGCAACCAAAACTGACACTTGGAGAGCTTGGCATACAACTGGTGCTCTGGGAGAGTTTGTAACACTATGCAAAGATGGTTGGCATGCTCTTGCCGATTTCTAGAATAAACCAATATGTCATCAATGAAGACGATGAAAAATCGGTCTAGATACGGATGGAACACATGATTCATCAAGTCCATAAATGCCGCTGGAGCGTTGGTAAGTCCAAATGACATCACACAGAACTCATAATGTCCGTATCTAGTACGAAAGGCAGATTTGTAAATATCTTCCTCTCGTATCTTCAACTGATGATAACCCGATCGCAAGTCAATCTTGGATAATACTCCGGCACCGTGAAGTTGGTCGAATAAATCATCAATGCAAGGTAATGGATATCTGTTTTTCACTGTCATCGTATTCAGCTTCCGGTAGTCGATGCAGAGTCGCATTGAACCATCTTTCTTCTTCACAAACAATACCGGGGCTCCCCAAGGTGAAGTACTAGACCAAATGAGCCCTTTCTCCAACAATTCGATGAGTTGTTTCTTCAACTCAACAAGTTTAGCGGATGCCATACGGTATGGATGCATAGAGATTGGATTCGTACCGGGATAGACTTCGATAGAAAAGTCGAAATCTCTCTTAGGTGGTAAACCAGGTAATTCATGGGGGAAGACATCTAGGAACTCATTCACCACCGGAATATCTTCAATATTAGGCTCTTCCACTGAAGTGTCTACCACATGAGCTAACACGGATTTACATCATCTTCGTAGCAACTCACTTGCTTGAATGGTGGAAATGATATTCGATGTGCCTCTGCACTCGCTGTAGAAGTCCATTAGGCTGCCATCAGGTCTGGGAATCCTCACCAAATAGTGCTCACAAAAGATCTATGCACGATGTCTCCCTAGCCAATCCATTCCTAAGATGGCATCGAAGTCAAACATTTGTAGAGGAATCAAGTACACTTCAAATACAAGGTTTTCCAACTTCACTGCACATATTTGATACACCGTATTCTGAACCATTCTTTCACCCAAGGGCGTATTCACCAATAACTCATATCCCCAACGGTGATAGTGGTCTATCCGCATGTACAGGGAACTTGGTATTCACATAGGACAAAGCAGCTCCAGTGTCCATAATCACATAAGTTGGTTGATGGAAAATAACTACCACACCTAACGTCCAAAAAATTTCTAAAGTGGTTGCTTTCACTCCACAATCAGTTGTGAACGTAATGATATCTTTACGTACAAAAAATAACTATTCATGAATATTTAAATATATACTTATCGGTGACTAAGTCTGGACGGGCATCAATATCATCTTGCGACATGGCATAAACTTGGGTATGCTGTTGCTGCTGGGGTCGTCTCTGAGGTACTGAACTGCTACCAGTACCAGAATGCTGCTGAGAGGAAGGAGTGGCATAGGAGTGGCTCGTAGGCTGAAAAGGATAGAATCCCCCATAACTACTCGGTCCTACCGAAGGCTGACCAAAACTCCTTCTAGGTGGTGCAGAGGCAGTATATGGCCCACACCTCCGCACTGATAACATTTGAGCCCACCCTTACACTGGCTAAAATGGTTTCGTCTGAAATGTGGACACCGTGGTGCAAACTTTCCTTTCTTATTTCCGAACCATTGATGCGTGTCGCAAAGCACCAAAAATAACCTCACTACTCTAACATGTAGTTAGGGAAGCAAGGGTCGATCCCACAAGGAGCTATCCAATTTATCATTACTTTCACAAAGCATATATCAAACTAAACAAGAATTTAAAGAGGGGGTTTTGTATTGGTGTTGGAAATAAGATATAAGGAGTTACCAAGTATGGTAATAATAATGCAATGTATGATAAAATAAAACCTCCAATCTATTATATGATCAATCTTTCAACCTAGCACTTGATCATTGATTCACTGACCAAACATTCTTCTCATTAATTGGTTAACCCCATGGATTAGAAACCAGCTTCAAATCCATGAATCTTTCCTAATGTTGATTAACCATGAATCTAGGTTCATTATTAATCCTTCCTCTTATGGCTAATTTGAATCCCAGCAATCCAAATTCAAGCCTAGAAGAGCAAATAGCTAGTGAAAGATGAAAGCTAACAACAATCAATAACAAACCCAGCATTCATTATTCAAATTGCATCTTCAAATCTCTTTGAATGTAAAAACATCCTCTTGCTACTCAAGTTCTAAGAAATCACCAAACTCTAGCTTTGGAGTTCAAAGATTAGCATGCTAATGAACTACTCAATCAATTATTTGCAACTAATTAACTCAGCAATCCAAAAGACAAGATAATAAACATGATAATCATCTTTAAAGCTCAAGAGATAGAAGAACAATCAATGAACAAGAAAGCATTAAGAACAAGAATCTCACAAATGCAGATCAAAGTGATTGAATCTTATAATAGATTGGAGTTATAGAGTTTTGCTAAACGAAAATTACAAGAAGAGAAAAATCCAGCAAAGACACACCCTTCAAAGCTGAACTCAACTCCCCTTTTAGCTGCCTCCTTTGTCTCAGCCTTCTGCTTTCCAGCTCTCAGCCTTCTGCTTTCCAGCTCTCAGCCCACTCCTCCATTATTCCTCCTCAATCATTCATTCCAGATCAGATAAGGAATCTTAAGGATAAAATAAAATAAAGTAGAGGCCATTATTGTAAAGAGGGAGACAAGTCTGAGGAGATTTCGGGATTTAACTCTGCCTTCTCTCCATTGAATCCCCGGAATATGTTTTTCAAGAGTTTGATAGTGGAATGACAGCATTTAAGTGGGTCTGTCGACGTTTTGACTTTGTTAGCCGTCGACGTCTAAGTGTTTGCCCGTCGACATCTCTGCTTGTTTTCTTCATATTTTTCCTAGCTCGATTGATCCGTCGACGTCTAAAGATGTGCACGTCGACGTCTAAGTGTTTAGCCTTATGTATTCGAAGTCAGAAATTTCTACCCGTCGACGTCTAGAGTTGGCCGTCGACGTCTAGAGTTGGCCGTCGACGTCTCTGCTTGTGTAAGTGATCTCGTGTCCATTTCTCGAGTAGCCGTCGACGTCTACATGGTTACTCGTCGATGGATTGGTCGGGCAGACCCGGCCTTAGTTTGATAGTCTCTCGTAAAATAGACATTTGGAGGGCCAAACAAACTCTGATTTCGACGTTCTTTAGCATTCCGGAAAGCCCAAGATGTCCTCTATAACTTTGATGTAGATCACAAAAACAATTGAAGTCTTGAACATAGAGAAAATCAGCCATATTTATGATCTATCCAATCTGTCAGGATTTCAACTTTGAGTTCTTTACATCTTGTCTTCCCACTTGATTTGTGTTTGGTCCTTTTCACTTCAATTCCATCATTTTCACTCAATTACCTCAATTGACACCTAAAAAGTGAAACAAAGCTAAGTAAGCTTAGTTTATACAATGAAATGCATAAATCCATAGAGATTAACATAGGAAAATATGTCTATTTTGGTACTCAACAACCATCCCTTGATCATGGATCCAAATCCAAACTTTCCTTTCCCTCGACCACCAAAGTTAGATGGTGGTAGAGGAAGTGACATCTGTGGTGCTGAGGACTCGGCAGAGCTACCTCTAGATACCCCAATGTAGGAGCCTGTGCCCTTTGATTTCTTCGAGGCAAGGTTCGAAGATACATCGGAGGATCACTGTCCGCTCACACTCGAACCTGCAAGCTGATGCTAAGCAATCATGGCCTCAGCCCATAAGGCATTCTGTCAATGCTGCTCAAAAGTGGCTTCGGGGCTGGTAACGAGGCTTGTTGTAGAGCTTCGCAAATTAACTTTCTCACTAACTATATAGTAGGGTAAGTAGGGATCGAATCCACGGAGAGATTTGGTTATCTTTGTCTTCAAAACAGAAAAGGAAATTGGGGGGTTTTGGAGTAATATCGAAAGTAAATTGAATTAAACTAACTAATCTATATAATTAAAAACCTCCAACCTAGTGTTTAGGAATGCTTTCAAGCTATTGATCATTGGAATACCAAAAGATAATGTTTAAATCATACTTGCATTTACTAATCAAAGAAAACCTAGAATTCTCAATGATTCCATTAATCCTACGGCTAGATATAATGTTACATGTGTTTCACAAAATATCATTCAATCTTACACTTAAACCAAAACCCTAGTAGCCTAGTTTTAAGTATTTGAAAGCATTAAGAGCAAGATCAATAAGAGTAATCGATATTAGAGATCGACCCAGCATAGATTTCTCAATAATCCTTTTGAATTCCCTTGAATAGGCAACCCATTCAATTGCTACTAACATCTAATTAAATCACAAACAATAGGATTCAAATAGATTAGCAAGTCAATTGCATAAACAAGTAATTATTGGCCACTAACCATAAGCAAATACAAGAGATAAGTAAGCAAACAAGATTATTTACTTTAAACCAGAGAAATCAAAGAACAATTATAAAAGAAACTAGATTAAGCATAAGAAATCTCATAATAGTTGAAGAGCATCCTCTAGAACACTAGATTAGAGAAAAGAATTAAGCTTTCATAAAACAAAAACCAATAACTCTAAAATATCTAAGAGAACAAAAGTAAAAACTATAAGCTGAAAAGCTTTGAGCTAAAAAAGATAAGAGGCAAAAGCCTAGGGTTTATCCCCAATAAAAGAGTATTTATAAAAACTAAGTTTAAATCCTAATAAATCTCTAAAAGATTCTTCCTTGTGCTTGGCTCTTCTTCCTTTAACCTTTTTCCAATAAGCTTTGATCTTGATATTCTTTGGCCCAATTAATTCTTCATTCTTCTTATTGAATATTCCTTGTTTTAGGGTTGATTTGGCGAGATTTTAGGTCAAGGAACTTCAAGAGGCGGCTTAAGAGGCATTGGAAGATTGGAAGACCAATTTGGATCAAGATTGGGGCATCCCATGTCCAGCCGACCCCGGCTAGAGCTCTAGCCAACGGCTAGCCAATGACAGATAAGGATGTCTTCAGTCAGGCTCCAGGCTGGGGCCGGCCAGTGACAGTCCTCGGTAAAATAGACATTTGAGGGGTCAAACGGACTCGGATTTGGACGTTCTTTAGCATTCTCGAAAGCCCAAGATGTCCTTTACAACTTTTATATAGACATAGAGACAATTGAAGTCTCTAAGATGGTGAAAATCAGGCATCTTTCAAATCTATCCAAACTGTTAGGATTCTCAACTTTGAACTTTTTGCACTTGACTTTCCACTTGACTTGTTTTTGCTTCTTTTTACTTCAAATTCATCATTTTCACTCAATTAACACCTAAGACATAAAAGAAGTAAATTAGCCAAGAATTAAATAGTTAGTTGCATATAATCATAAGAATTATCATTAAAAGCATCACCAAAAATGCATCTAACAACTGGGCATCATGAGCTGTCTGATCTCCCACCGAAGGCCGTTGACAAACTGAAGACAGAAGGCCTCCTCGGTGATGGATAGAAGATGATGTGAAAGTCTTCGCAATCTATCTCATGACTCTCGAAGGACATGTCACCTTGCTGTAGCCAGAGAAACTCACTGCACCTCCTCCTCATCATCTCTTCCGACAAGAACCTCCGTCGAAACTCGGTCACAAAAGTCTCCTAGGTAACCGATCCAGTGACTCGGCTCTCAAAGTTGGTACACCAACTCAGTGGCTGCCCCTGAAGATATCGGGTAACCACACTCACTCGCTCCTCGGAAGTCATACCCAAACCTTCAGTATTCTTGGCGACAAAGTGTACCCAATCCCAAGTTGCATCGACAAATGTGTCAGAGAGTTTTGGAGTGTCCAATCCCTTCATGATGCTAAGAAACCTCACTAAGCGGTTCTTTAAAGCTATGGCACCCTCAAAAGTGCTCACCATATCGCCAGGCTGGAGGTGCGACGGGACCATAAATAGAGTCGGTGGCTGATGCGAGATGGGTAGACTGATTAGCAAGCTACTGGGAGGACTGTGGTAGGTTAGGAGTATAGTGTGGTCATGTCGGTGTCGGCATCGGTGAAGATGGATGAATAGGTGGTGCAGTGCCGACAGGTGGATAAGCACCACTGGGCATATGCGTGGAAAAGAATTTGCTAGTCCAACTGTCAAACATCCGCTCGAGGTCGACGGGTGTGTACTGTACCGGCGTGGCAGTCGTCGAAGGTGGGGGAGGTGGAAGCTCAGAATGGAAACCTTGATGCTGGGTCTCATCTATAGGCGCTACTGGTGGGATAGGTACGTCTGGGATCACTATGGTCTCCGGATCGGCGCTAGGATGTGCCTCAGATTGCCGACATGGGCGACCTCTCCTCTTAGGTACCGTAGTGGGTTCCGAAGTGTCGGTGGTATCTTTTCTTCTAGGTGGCATGGCATAATGCTACATAAACTTTAGGTTAGTAATCATAAATATCTCTATACTAACTGTACCCCATACCTCTATCCCAAAAATCAGAAATCTCAAAACTATGTGAACTCCCCGGCTCGGTATAATATAGATGTAACGTATATTTTAAAATTTGCTCTGATACCATCAAATTGTCACACCTCAACCGAGGGCTCGACCATATGACAACCGTCGTACCACCACGAGATGCGTGCCTCGAAAGGCGGGCTATCTAAGATGGTACAAGGCATAAAAATGGAGTACTAGAGCAATAATTGAACATATATAAGGAAATAATATGGAAAATATCGTAAGATATTTATATAATAAAAGTGGCAAGTTTTACGATGCAAATATGCAGTAGAAGAAATAATAATATAATAATATGTAATACTATTTCGATGCTAGGATTCACAAGGGATCTAGGTGGAACCTACAAAATCGTGTCTCATCTGGTGATAACCAGGATCATTATCCACCGCGACGCCTGTTGTCCGAAGCCTGATGATCTGACAAAATAAGTGAATGGTGTGAGTATAAACATATATATATATATACCCAGTGAGGGACCCAGTTATAATGACCGATCACCTCAGGCTGGGGATATGAAATAATCCAAAACTCATTTAATAAACCATTTAATAAAATCATATGAAACCCCACACCAAAACAAATATCAAATGTCATAAATGGGCTGGCATATGAAATCGTCCCAAAGGTACACCCTTGCACTTAGGTGCCCCACTGGACCGTCAAGGGCTAACTCATATCTCAGGTCAAGGCTCACTCCCATGCGAGAGTGGCCGATTTGGGGGAATTTCCCTGAAATTAGTGAGTCCGTCACTGGACCTAGGCATGTTCGGCATCGGACATGCTCTGTTTCAGGCCGAGAATTGACCTCCCATCTTCCCAAGCTTGGTTTTAGCTCAATTCAACACTAAACAGCATGAAATTCGAAACATAAGCACGTCAACCCTTAAACTAAAGGATCACAACTTCAAGAACTAAATTAAATAGCTAGACATGCATGTATTTCGGATCAAAAGCCTAAGGGTGCAAATGTCCTTGAGCAAAAACGAATTTTGATCTTCAATTCAACATTTCTCTCAGCTCACTCAATGGAATCAAGCAAATAAGCAGTCAAATTGAAGCTTAAGGAGTCTAGAACAACATACCAAGAAATCATCCAAAGCCTATGGTTGGATCGGAAGATATAGGCCGAAGAACACAATGACTCCAAATTGGCAACTTTGGAGATTTGAAGAAAACTTGATGAATTTGATGTTATTGATCTTCTTGGAAGCTAAAAAAGTTGTTGGTGGATTAATGGAGTGTTTGGAGGTGATTTGAAGAGATGAATTTGGTGAAGAGTTGAGCGAATTCGGAGAAATGGAAGAGAAGAAGAGAAATGGTGAAAATAGGCCCGAGACCCCATTTAAAAGGATAGGTCCGGCACAGGACCCCACCATGGCCAGTGTCGGGGTCAACAATTTTAGGTTGACTTTTGGCCAACCCACTCCAATCTCCTCGGTTTCCGAAACCCAAGTAGACCCAACGACTCCAGACAACAAATTAGGGTTTGTAAGCTTAAAATTGAGCTAAAGGAAGTTCAAAATGTCTAAGGAAAGTCTAAATTCATTTCTTGGCTTTACAACTATATACAAATTCACAACTTGACATGTGCGGACTAGGTTCGGGCGTGTCCTATAAGGCATAAGTCAAATGCCAAATTATGAAATATGGTATGTTGTCAAATTTTGGAACATATAAATATAAGCGTTCATATAATCATTTAATTATTATAAGTAATTAAGTATTATGAATCAATCATCAATGGGTTTGATTTACTTATTATTAATATTTTATTTTAATTATTTTGGATAATATTGATAATATATTGTTTGTTCCAACATGAATTGCTTATATAGGTTTAATGTAAAAAAAAAATTGCTTAGGAATTAGTTAGTGAATATAATAAAGTCACCTTAATATAGCATCCATTAATAATTGATAATTTTCTGGTCTATATTATATAAAATCACCTTAAGTAACTACTAACTAACAAAACGTTCCCAAATGCGGTATCAAACATGCTAAATTAAAATTAGTAAATTACCAAATAAAGATGTTAAATTTATACTTTTAGTAAGAAATTTATTAAAATTTTGAAAAGTTGTATACTTATATTGTATCTTTAATGGAAAATAATTTGATCTAGGAGGTATATAAAATTATTTCATTAGTCTATTGGGTTTTTTCGGGTTAGATTCTTGGGTCAATCGAGTCTATTCGGTTTCCGAGTCAATCGGGTTTTGGGCCTATCGGGTTTCAGGTTGGGTGGTTCGAGTCGTTTACTTTTTTTGGACAAATTAGGTCAAGTTAGTTTCGGTTTAGGTCAGTCAAACAGGTTTCTCGGGTTCGAGTCAGCTTTTGATAGCTTTACCTAACTTTGAACTAGCATAATTTTTGATCTAGTGCATGGATCGAAGCAAGGTTAGAGGTGTTTGCAAGCTTGAAGAGTCTATATCAACATATCCAAAAATAACTAGAATCCAGAGTCGGGAATGGAAGATCTGGTCAGATCTTTCCAACGGCACCAATGGCTCCTCTTGGCTCCTTTTTGCATTTGTCTTCTTTCTCTTTGAATATAGGCTTATGGGAGCTAGGGATTTAATTTACAAATTCTAGAGGGATGTTTTATAGGTGGTTAAGAGGCTAGTTCAACAGAGGAGATTAGAAGAGGAGGAAGAGAGAAAATAAAGCTCTCGGCCCGACCCTGGCCTGTAAAAGGCCAGTTTAGGTTACGGATCTACTTGAGATATTTTTCTCTCTCCTTTCAAGCCAATTCTTAAACCTTCTCCCACCTAACACCTAGATTTGGGGCCGATTCACTTTAATTTTGATGCCAGAGGTCTCCTTTGCCTCCGATTGGTTCGTTTCACCTTCGATTCTATCAAATATCTTTCCTAGACTTCAACACACTTCTCTGACACCTTCCTAATCTTCATTACTACCCCAATTGAAGTCTGGTTAGGTCACGTATGAGTCTTTGTGCTCGGACGGACTGAATTAAGGCTTAGGTTATAGGATTAGGGATCTAGGTTTCTTCATCTATCCTAGGTCAATCCATGCACAATCTAATACCTCATCTTCCAACTTTGTCTTATCCTACCCTTAACATCTCTTCTTTGTTGTCTACACCAAGGTTTATTCATCACCGGATAACACCTTTCCCGTACTAATCACTGTTTTTCACTATTCTAATTGTACAAAAAAAGCACAGCGAGGGTACGGGAGTGTCAGAAGAAGTTGAGAAAGGTAGTTTACTTTCTCTTGGGGCATTGAATCTAGTATGAATTTATGATTCCTTTTTTTTTCCCAACGAATGCTGGCTTTTTGGAGCTAAATGTAGGCTAAGCCAGGTCAAATCTCTTGTTGTTTTTGTATATGGCTATAGGAATATTGCTTTTGTAGGAAATCTAACAAACCAAAAGAACCAAAAGAGCAAGGATTTAAATCTATTAGTTAGCCTTCTGCTTATCAACTTTTGGTTAGCCTTCTTTTTATCAACTTTCTTTTTCATTTGAGCATTTTATTTTATAAGGATGATCAAATTAATCTTAATTTCCTTTTTCTTTAGCTATAATTTGTTATGTTCCTTTGTCCATTTTAATTTCATTTGATTTAGTTCTTTCCTTTTATTTTCATTTTTATTAATTATTGTTAATTCTCTTTTCAAGAAAGTTTGTGTAGTAATCGTTTTTGGCATGGCCTAATGGTGTTAATTTTACGAAATTTGGTTAATTAGGCTTAAATAGTGTCATTTTTATTCAGGATTTAGACTTCAGTTTACTAGTTGGGCTAATTAAGCAATTAGGCCATTTATTTTGAGTATTGAATTTTATTAGTGGGTCAATGTGATTTAGATTTGAGAGTTAAAATAAATTGGACAAATGACCCAATCAGGGCCCAATTTTCCATTGAGATGAATTTCAATTTAGAAAAAAAAAAAGAAAATTTAAAAATACAAAATACAAAAAAAATGAAAATACCCAAAATACCAAAAAAAAAATACCAAAATATAAAAATAGAATAAAAAATTTTTGCCAAACCCCAACTAGACAAGGAGCATGTCTTTCCTTCCCGATTGGGCAAACTTCACCAAGTCCACAAGATGCCAACACTGCTACAAATTTCCTCCCTGCTCTTCTCTATAAATCAAAACACACTGACAGGAGACAAAGGCAGAAACTTGAAGACAAACACAATGAAACTTTGGTTGTATTTCATTCTCAATCTTAGCCCTCTAACACAATTTATACAAAAAAATGAGAGTCGTCGAAGTTGGAACCCTTTTAAAAAAGCCTTTTGAGGAACCATAAGCAAGGGGGTCAAGTCCAAGAGTTTGACAGAGTGGTAGAGAGAAGATGAGAAAAAACAAAAACATTTTTAGAAAGACATGTAATGAAACAAGGCCATCTTAGAGTTCATGATTTGAACTTAGGGGTGTTTATGATTTAAGGTTCTAAAAACAAATCCAAACGGTGGGCATTTAGAGCTACAGGTGAGGAAAAACATACTGAGTTTGTAGCTCAATCAAAAGGTGAAATCATCTAGACTAGAGTCAAGAAAACATTGTTAGGTGAGGGTTTCATAAGCTAAGTTTCAGGTGGCTTTGCAAAAGTTTCTTAGGAGAAAAGAATTGGAGGGTTACACGATTGATTCAAGCACTATCTGGGTATAAATTTCTTACCCTTAGGTCATCACTTTCATGTATCTTAGGCTTTGTTTCTGAGTTTTTATGTGGATATTTTTTTGGTCCATAACATTGCATACTTGAGCTTGTTTTTGGGTTCTAGTTAAACTTTACCATAATATTTGGGTCTTGTCACACCCCGATCGGGAGGGTCGGTCACGTGGCAACCGTTACACTACCTCAAAATACGTGCCAGCTGGTCATGCACTTAAAGCAACGCAAGGCATAGAAATGGATATCATCGCTGCAAAACAACTAAAATTTTAATTAGAAATCATTTAATAAAATAATTAACTTTAAAAGATGTACTAGTGGACTAATTTAAAAGAGTACCTACGCAGTGGAAACTACTACTCCTAAGCCATCGACGCCTCTTAGTGAGCCTTAGGTCTATCTGTTATCCTCGTACGTGGATTTGCATCCATCCACATTGGATACAGGTGAGTGACAGAGGTTCAATTAATCTCCATCAGGGGTTAGGGAAAACAGGGGAAATCCAAAACATAATAATAAAATAAATATTTTTGTTCTCAAAACTTCTTTCAAATTCTCTAGGCGAGAATCCTCTTTTAAAACAATTTAAATAAATATATACATATCTAAAATGGGCTGGCCACAAATCCACTGAAGGCTTGATGTTGAGTACCAAAATAGACATATTTTCCTATGTTAATCTCTATGGATTTATGCATTTCATTGTATAAACTAAGCTTACTTAGCTTTGTTTCACTTTGTAGGTGTCAATTGAGGTAATTGAGTGAAAATGATGGAATTGAAGTGAAAAGGACCAAACACAAATCAAGTGGGAAGACAAGATGTAAAGAACTCAAAGTTGAAATCGTGACAGATTGGATAGATCATAAATATGGCTGATTTTCTCATGTTCAAGACTTCAATTGTTTTTGTGATCTACATCAAAGTTATAGAGGACATCTTGGGCTTTCCGGAATACTAAAGAACGTCGAAATCGGAGTTCGTTTGACCCTCCAAATGTCTGTTTTACGAGAGACTATCAAACTAAGTCCGGGTCTGCCCGACCAATCCGTCGACGGGTAAGCATGTAGACGTCGACGGCTGCTCGAGAAATGGACACGAGATCACTTACACAAGCAGAGACGTCGACGGCCAACTCCAGACGTCGACGGCCAAATCTAGACGTCGACGGGTAGACTCTAGACGTCGACGGGTAGAAGTTTCTGACTTCGAACACTTAAAGATTGAACACTTAGACGTCGACGTGCAGGTATCTAGACGTCGACGGATCGATCGAGCTGGGAAAAATATGAAGAAAACAAGCAGAGACGTCGACGGGCAGACACTTAGACGTCGACGGCTAACAAAGTCAAAACGTCGACAGACCCATTTAAATGCTGTCATTCCACTATCAAACCCTTTAAAAACACATTCCGGAGATTCAGTGGAGAGGAGCCATAACTAAATCTCAGAGTTGTCTCCCTCTTTTCCTCAAATGGCTTCTACTTTAGCTTATTTTATTCTTAAGATTCCTCATCTCAGATGGAAGGAATTATTGAGGAGCAGTGGACAATGGGCTGGCAGTGCTGGACGGCAGAAAGAAAGGGAGAAAGAGAAGCTTAAAAGGGGAGTTGAGTTCAGTTTTGAAGTGTGTATTTTTTTGCTGGGTTCTATTATCATCTTGTAATTTTCGTTTAAGCAAAATACTCTAAAACTCCAATCTATTATAGGATTCAATCACTTTTTCTGCATTTGTGAGATTCTTGTTCTTAATGCTTTCTTGTTCATTGATTGTTCTTTTATCTCTTGAGCTTTGAAGATGATTATCATGTTTATTATCTTGTCTTTTGAATTGCTGAGTTAATTAGTTGCAAATAATTAATTAGGTAGCTCATTAGCATGCTAATCTTTGAACTCCAATGCTAGAGTTGGGGATTTCTTAGAACTTGAGTAGCAAGAGGATGTTTTTACATCCAAAGAGATTTGAAGATGCAATTTGAATAATAAATGCTGGGTTTGTTATTGATTGTTGTTAGCTTTTGCCTTTTCATTGCTTATTGTTCTTCTAGACTTGAATTTGGATTGCTAGGATTCAAGTTAGTCATAAGAAGAAGGATTAAAAGTGAACCTAGATTCAAGGTTAATCAATATTGAGAAAGGTTTTTGGACTTGAAGCTGGTTTCAATTCCATGAGGTTATCCAATTGATGATAAGAATATTTGATTAGTGAATCTATGATCAAATGCTAGGATAAAAGATTGATCATATAATAGATTGGAGGCTTTATCTTTTCATATATCGCATTACTATTATTATTCTTGATAACTCCTTATATTTTATTTCCAACACCAATATAAAACCCCCTCTTTAAATTCTTGTTTAGTTTAATTTATGCTTTGTGAAAGTAATGATAAATTGGATAGCTCCTTGTGGGATCGACCCTTGCTTCCCTAACTACATGTTAGAGTAGTGAGGTTATTTTTGGTGCTTTGCGACACGCATCACTTGACCCGTCGATTGTATGCCTTACTGCATCAAGGGCTATCTTTTTTCTACTTTTAAAACATTTTCATATTTCTAGTCTCTACCCATTCCCTCGGCGATGCCAATTGTTGTGCGTAGAGCACAGTCGAAAAGAAAACAAGCCTTGGCGAGTTTCCCTACGCACATCTCCCAGGTTCTCTCACTCTCCGTGCCTTTCGATCGGCAGTCCACGGGTAAGTAGCTGCATGCATGTCTCTCACTCGGTCCACATGCTCTATCATATCGGAGCACCGAAGACCTCTCAATCGCTCATCTCACTCCCATCTGCATCAAATATCATATATATATATATGTATGAAACATATATATTTAAAACATATAAACATAAACATAAACATAAACATACACACATAAGTCTTTATATTTTCTTTTAAAATGTCCCACTCTCTACGTGAATATATCATCAAACAAGTGTGTGTGCATGTGGATTCCCCATATCCCAAAACATTTGAAAATGATTTATATTTTTAAAACTCTTTTAAGACCTTTGTCCTTAGTGGCTAAGCAAAGAAATCTAAGCCACTCACAGTGCTGGGAGGTTCGTATATTCCAAATGATCCGCATAGCTTAACCTTCGGATCATCGCCGTACTCGATCATCGGAACCCTAATACATGGAAATACATGTTAGCAATCATAATCAAACTTATGAATGCACCTATGAAGCTCTAGCATGACCTAAGAGAGTGTTTGGATGTGTTTCGGGCCTTAGAAAAGTGTCCGGGAGGTTTCGGGGTCAAAATCGGACACTTGGTGCAAAATTACCATTTAACCCCTAGGGTTTGGGGCAGCCCCCGCATGAACAGGGCCACTCCCGCGTGGGATCCTTCTCCATGGCTCGGGAACCGAGCTATTTCCTCAGTTTTTGAGCCCCTCATCCCATAGTTTGACTTGAAAATCGAGACAGACATTCCTCACACTTCCCATGATGTGTTTACCGAAGCAAAAACGAGAATCACAAGCTCAAAGTTCCTTGATCTCAAATCTAAGCTAAAATTTAACTAAAAAGCTAAACTTAACTTTGAGCTTAGATCTCTCCTAGACCGATCAATGGAAATGCGTAAAAACTTAATAAAATGTAGATTAAGGTGAGTGGAATAACATATTAGAAACTCACCTTGATCCTTCGGTCGGCTTGTTCAGATCGGCCACAAGTCCAAAACTGCTCCGAGAGAGCCAATGAGAGGAGAGGAAGTGAGGGAGAAGAGAAATGAGAGGGGGAGAGCTCAACTCCCCCTTATTTATAGGTAAGCACGACACCGGGCCTATTCGGATCCCAGGCCAGACTTAATTCTCTTTTTTCCACTCTCATAATCTCGATCCTTGGCCTAATCCACCAACCAATTCACCGATGGATATCCAATCCATTGGCTATGGACTTAAAGAAGTCCAATTTGTGCTTCCATGCGTGGTCACTCATCTCATCTTCCAACTCTGTCTTATTCTAATTTCGACTTCTCTTTTTCATCTAACACATCTGGACCGACATATTATTGAGTTAATACGCCATCTTACAGTATTATGTTTGTACGGAAAAATTCGGATTAGGTCCGGGTGTGTCAGGTCTGGTCTACGATGTTGATTAAGAAATTTTAATTGGATTTAATGTAGAAGTTAATAAAATCTAGGTCGGGTTGGTTTCATCAAGTCTAAAATTCAACGAAAGATGATATAGGAAGTAAAAGAAAAATCTTGCTTGCATCTTCGGGCTGATATTCTTGTATTTCTATATGTTTATTTAGTTATCATACCTACATCATATTCCATGAAACAATAAAAATCCAAGAAAGGGAAAAAAAAAAAGTTTGTATCTTTTGTGACCATGCACTAAGTATCTTTTATTCATGTCATTTTCATTTAGTACAAAAATAAAAAGAGAATACCGCTTGCATTCTTGTTTGTTTAGTTATTATTGTTCTTATCATTAGCCATGGAAACTCAAAATTAATAAGAAGAGGAATAAAGGAATACACAAAGGTGAAGTTGGTTAATGTTGGCTCCCACACATCGTTAATATTCATGTATCTATGTCATTTTGTATTTTATTCATAGTAGATCTTATTCATGCTACAAATTGCCATGCTCATACATCTCACATTTATGTCATCTAGCATTTTATGTGTTCATTTTTTTTAGCATTCATGTTTATGACTTATGACACAAAGATATATGCACAAAAAATTATTCCAAAAAAAAATCAAACCATTAATAAAGGATAGTTTCTAAGAGAATTGTGACGACAATCTCTTTTAGCAACTGTTCATTTTTTTTAAAGAAATATTAAAAATATGTTTCTAAGGAAAATTAAATTAATTAATAAAGGATGCTTTTCTAAGAAAATTGTGATGGTAATATCTTTTGGAAATTTGTCTATTTTTCATAAAAATACAAGAAAAAAAATGTTTTTTTAAAGATCAATTTAAATTATTAATAAGAAGGAAAATTTCTAAGGGAATTGTGACGGTTATCTCTCTTAGTAACCCTCATTTTTCCTAGAATAATAATAAATAATATAATATAATAAATATATGTCTTTCACAAAGAATGTTAAAAGGGTAGTCTCTAAAAAAATTGTGACAGCAATTTCTTTTAGAATTTACCCATTTTTATAAAAGCATTAGAAGGTGTTTTTAAACAAAAAATGAAACACGTTATTAATAAAGGGTGATTATTGAGGGAATTGTGATGGTAATTTCTCTTAAGAATTATTCATTTTTCATAAAAAATAAAAAAATTTCATCAAAATTCAATTATTAAAGAAGGACTATCTAAGGGAAATATAACGGCAATCTCCCTTAATGATAGTTCATTTCCCTTAAAAGGAATATAGAAAATATCTTCTAAAAGAAACTAGCAATTTTAACTTGTGCTAACGTCACGAGATTATGTAAAATTATAATATATATATTTTTTGTTAGAGCATATATGGGAAAATTAGAATAGACTTGTGCTAATATCATAGATTATATAAATATCATAGATATATATGAAATTATAATAAATTCTTTATATTTGTTAAAATATATATGTTTTAAACAATATTATTAAGAATAATATTATTATAGAAAAAAAAACTACATGATCAATATAATAGCAACATATCAATTAAAATAGTTTGTTAATGGCTTTCTTTAAAACAGAAAAAAAAAAGTAGTCTTTTAATGTCTATTTCTTTTTCTTTTTAAATCATGCATATTTCCCTTTTTTCTAAGGATTGCATAGTCTATTTTTTGAATAAGTATAATATAATCTTAATGAAGTTTTTAATTCATGTGTATTTTCCTTTTTTTTTAAGTATGGTCTTAATTGGTTTATTTTTTTAATAAGATTGAATTTTTTTAAGAATTTAAAATCCATTTCTAATGGTATTAACTTCAATATATTTAATTAATAGATATTAAAAAAGATAAATTAACACACTTACTTTAAAAAGATATATACTTTTAATGTCTTTTTTTAAAAATTTCAAATCATGCATGTTTGCCATTTTTTTAAGGATGGTATAATCTATTTTTTAATAAGCATAGTGTAGTCTTAATAGATTTTTAATTCATGTGTATTTCCTTTCTTTTTAAATACTATGGCCTTAATGAGTTTTTTTATAAGAATTGATTTTTTTTAAGAATTTAAATCCATTTCTAATGATGTTAACTTCAATATATTTAATTAATAGATATTAGAAAAGAAAAATTAACACACTTACTTTAAAAATATATATGCTTGTAATGCCTATTTATTTTTTTTATTTTAAATCATGCATGTTTATCTTTTTTTTTTAAGGATTGTATAATCTATTTTTTGAATAACGATAGTATAATTTTAATAAGATTTTTAATTTATGTGTATTTTCTTTTTTTTTTAAATAGTATGGGTTTAATGAGTTTTTTTATAGGTATTGAATTTTCTTAAAGAATTTAAATGAAATTTCTAATGTTTTAACTTTAATATATTTAATTAATAGATATTGGAAAAGACAACTTAGCACACCTACTTTAAAAGTATAAGAATAATTAAAAGGTTATTTATGAGATTTCATAACAATCATTAAAATTATTATGAAAAGACCAAAAGGGATATTGAACTTGAGACTACAATGATTCACATGAGATTCTTTATGTAATTTCATTATGTGTTAAAATTAATATATATATATATATATATATATCTATATATAATCTATCATTAATGAAAAACTAGCTTTTAAGGAAATTATGACAACAATTTTCCTTAGTGATCATTTGTTTTTTACAAAAATCCCAAAAAATGTGTTAAAAGAAAAATTAAAAGAATAAATAAAGGATAATTGTTAAGGGAATTGTAATTGACAATCTCTTAATAATTATCCATTTATATGCATGAAAATTTTCAAAAAAATGCTTAGGGAAAAATTAAGTCATGAATAAGGCTAATTGCAAAGAGAATTGAGATAGCAATTTCTCTTAGTAATTATTGATTTTTCATAAAAATTCCGAAATATATGTTCAAGAAAAATCAAAGGAATTAAGTAAGTAATGAAAATGGTTATTAAGGGAATTATGATGGTAATCTCCCGTAGTAATTATTCACCTTTTGATGAAGCGTGTCGCGGTGCTTGACAAATTAACCTCTTCTTGAACTAATTAATATAGTAAGATAAGTAAGGATCGATCCCACAAAGAGCTACTGGTTCACTTTTGCTTTCTCCAAAATAAGTAAATATAAAAAAGGGGGTTTTTGATTGAAATCAAGAACTACAAAGATTAAAACTAAAGGAATAGATAATAAGAAATAAATCAGAATTAAAGACCTTCAACCTAGTGTTGGGATGCTTATAAGATATTTGATCATTGGTTCATTAAGAGATATAGTTTTAACACAATTGTATTAGCTAATCAAAGAAAACCCAGCATTCTTATTGATTCAATTAATCCTAAAGCTAGATATGCTCTTACTCGTGTTTCACAAAAATATCATTCAATCTTATACTTAAATCAAAACCCTAGCAGCCTAATTTCAAGTATTCAAAAGCATTAAGAACAAGATCAATAAGAGCTAATCAATATTAGAAATCTACCCAGCATAGATTACTCGATAAACCCATTGAGTTCCTTTGAATAGAGCGTCCTATTCAATTGCTACTTATCACTTGATCAAATTAAATTACCAGCACGAATTTAAACAAGAATAGCAATACTTTTGATCATGAGATTGATTATTGCACACTAATGGTACGTCGTTAATACCAAATAAAATTCTATGCTAAAACTAAGTAGATAGTGATAAGCACAGGTCGTATCCCACGAAGATTGTCTTAGAAAATCTAATTTGAAGATGCAATAAAAGTAAAGAATTGAAGAATTTATGTTTGCAAATTATAACTAAGAACAATGCAAATAATAAAAATAAGGAGAAATCAATAGAGAATATTTCAGTTCAAGGAATACTTACTCTTGGAATTTGAATTGATCATAGGCAAAAAAGATAATCAAACATGCAAACAATTGGCGTAGGTTAAAAGTACCTATAGCTTCCCTTTAACCCCTATCTTTCCTTATGCCTAGCTTAAATCAGTACCTATAGCTTCCCAATCAAGCCCTTTTTATCAAAATAACCTAGGTACCTATAGCTTCCCCAGATTTAATTAAGACAAAAGCAATAAACTCTAGAAAGATCTTAGCCAATAATAACTAATCAAGTCATATAGCCTGCTCTCTTAATTACTCCCTTTAATTCTCTCAAACAATATTGAAAAACTATGCAATATCACTTGATTTACTACTTTGAATTAAGCTAACTTACAATTACGGATAAGAAGCTCAAATTCTAGCAATAGAAAATCATGCAAAATTAACCAGTTGCGCATCCTAGGTAACTAAGCAAGAAAATCATGAAATAAGCATAGAGAATCAAAAGATATTTGCATAAGAGATAGAAATAAAACTCAAGCCTCACAATCCTTGCATCCAAGAGTCAAGCAACCTTCAACTGAATTGAGAAAATTAGAAGAGCATTCTGAAAATTGCAGCACAAAAAAGAAAAATAAAATTCCTAGCAAAAGCTCTCTCTTTTTACATAGGGAGGCTAAGGCCTTTAAATAGAGACCTAGGAACCTTTAACCTAATAAGTTATCAGCTGGCTTAAGTGTTCTACAAGAAATAGAAGTCCTTCTTCAAATAGGAGAGAAAATAGCACACACCACATGCCATGCACATGCCTCATTAAAGTGTTTTCCTACTCCAATTAGGACTTCTCTTCAAGGGCTAAATCGCATCAATCCAAGGCTTGGGCCTAGGTTAAATATCTTCAATAACATGTCCAAAACAGCCCCAAATAAGGCTTAGGCGTGCACTTGTCCATCTTCAACCCAAAATTGCTCCAAAGCCCAAAATAGAAAAGCAATCTCGGATTTCCGCAGGGTTTCTGGATGCTTCTGTATTTTGACGTTTTGAAGGCCCACATGAACTCCGATTTTGCTGATCTTTAGTATTCTGGAAAGCTCAAGAAGTCCTCTACAACTTTGATGAAGAACTCGAACTCAGAAACGGACTTTAAGGATGTCCAATCTGGCCATCTTTGCAAACTATCTGCACAGGAAAATCTCAAAATTTCCAGATTTAAACTCCTTTTCTTCCAAAGCTTCTTTTTAGCTTCTAATGACATGAAATCACTCAAAACAGCTTAGTTAGTAATAATAAACACTTAAACAATAAGATATAAGAGATAAATCATAGCTTAAATAAGTGTTTATCAAATTCCCCCATACTTGAGCTTTGCTAGTCCCTAGCAAACTAAGAAAAACCAAACACTAAACTACATCAAATTAATTCCACTTTCGTAGGTGTACGGTGGCACTTAGCATGTGACATAAGCCTTTAAACCCCTAGGTGTCCCTAGTGGAGGAGTTATAGTCTCCTGAGGGTTTACCAGAACGATACCCACAAACATTCCTAAAACAACCTTTCAATCAAATTCTAAGAGTTAGAAAATTATAAGCAACAACTTAATTAAATATACAAGAGAACATAATGTATCAAAATTAAACCACTTATGCACTCAAAATAATCAAGTAACAAGTTAATATCATTAATCAAGTTAACATGCATCAAATTAGATGATCCTCACCAGGAATTCACTCTTGCACTCAAGTGTTTAATATGGATAAAGGGTTCACTCAATATCACTAGTGAAAACATACTTACCATATGCTTGCAATGCATCTAATCTCCACTACTCCTATCTACACAGATGCAAGAATAAAAAAGGTCTTTACAATAGGTTGTAATGGGGCCAAGGGTTAGTGAGCTCAAGAAAGAAAGGATAAGGAAATCAAAACAAAGGTCTTAAGCACTAGTAGAGCAATTAACTTAGAAATATGGGCTAGTTTCTCTTTCAATAGCCCTTCACTTAGCACAAAGTTATTATACTCCACCAATTTCTCCTTTTCTTTCAATCTTTGAGAAAAATGTCAAGCGTATCATTTGTACCAACTGATGCATTCATTTTTTTCTTCTTTTCAATGCATTTCTTTGCTTTCTCTCTCTCTTTTTTTTTTAGTTTCTTTCAAAGCACTTTTCTTCCTTTTGAATCAACTTGACATTCTCATTTTCTTCATTCAAGCCATATCACATATATGGATTACCCCATACTTATTCCTTCAATTCGCTATCAAAACCAGAAAAGAAACAAGTTAAATTGCTCCACTAGTCAAAAGACAATGTTAGAAAAACTTGTTTTTCTTTTAAAGTTCAAGGTTCTTTAGAATAGGGTTATCAAAGAAAAAGGTTCTCATATGTTCATTAAGCTCAAAAAGGGTAACTAAGTGGTCAAGTACTTGGGGTGGCTATTTAGGCTCAAGCGTATCCCTAATCAACCTTTATGATCTCTATACATATGCATAGTAACATGTAATCTCGAAGAGATACAAAGCAAGTTCTAGAAGTAATGAATTCACAAGGATAACCACTCAAGAAAGAAAGAAGATTGCAAGGATGTAACAATCTTATAATATGGCTCAAAATCTCACAAGTTACATATCATCTGACTCAAAACATGCTTAGCTCAATCAAATAAACTCACAAGTTACCATGATCATTAAGAAGCAAAGAAATTCAATCAATCAATATCATGCTTCAAGCACATTTAACTAGTTCCAACCTATAAAATTCTTATTCTTTTCATTCAATTGAAAGGCCAATTTACCTAATTAACTAACTAAGATATAAAACAACAAAATAAAGACACAAAACTCATCAAAATAAAAAGATTAAAGTGCAGCAAACCAAAAGGGCAGAACACATCCGACGGCCATGATTGTATGTCCACGGGCTGGTTTTTAGCTTGGAACCTGCAAAATTGAAAAATTTAGCATGAAAATTCAAAAGATAGAATTAAACTAATCCTAACTCCTAATTCCTCCCCCCACACTTGAACACTACATTGTCCTCAATGTAGGAAGAAGACTAAAGTATAAACAAAAACTAAAGTATAGAAAAGGAAAAGAGAAAAAGAAAACAAATCCTAAACATGGGTTGCCTCCCAAGAAGCGCCTTTGTTTAATGTCTTTGGCTAGACTTCCCCTTCCTTTTACTCCTCATAGATGGGATCTTCCAACTTGATTTTCTCCACATTATGCACTTGGAATCCTTCGAAGTAAGGTTTGAGGCGATGGCCATTAACCTTATATCGCTTTTGAGTCTCAAGGCTTTTAATCTCTACTGCACCATGAGGAAAAACATTAGTAACTTCAAAAGGACCAAGCCAACGAGAACGTAACTTACCAGGAAACAAACGAAGCTTGGAATAATAAAGAAGAACTTTTTGCCCAATGTGAAAAGTCTTCCTTGCAAGCATCTTGTCATGGAAAGCTTTCGTTTTTTCTTTGTAGATTGTTGCGTTCTCATAGGCATCATTGCGAATTTCCTCTAGCTCTTGCAATTGCAACTTTTGATGTACACCAGCATCATTTAAGCTCATGTTACATTGCTTAATAGCCCACCAAGCTTTAAACTCGATTTCTACAGGAAGATGGCAAGGTTTTCCAAAAATCAACCTATAAGGTGACATCCCAATGGGTGTTTTATAGGCTGTCCTATATGCCCATAATGCATCTTCCAAACGCAAACTCCAATCCTTCCTATTCAGATTTACGGTTTTCTCAAGGATTGATTTGATCTCTCTATTAGACACCTCAGCTTGACCACTTGTTTGTGGATGATAAGATGTAGAAATCTTGTGAGTAACTCCATATTTCTTCAACAATGCCTCCACCGTTTTGTTGCAAAAGTGGGTTCCCCTATCACTTATCAATGCACCAGGAATGCCATACCTAGAAAAGATGTTAGACCTAACAAAATCACAAACAACTTTGGAATTGTCAGTTTTGGTGGCCTTAGCTTCCACCCACTTTGAAACATAATCAACTACAAGAAGTATATAAAGATAACCAAAAGAAGATGGAAAGGGTCCCATGAAATCAATACCCCAAACATCAAAGATTTCAACTACAAATATAGGATTTAAGGGCATTTGATCTCTATGTGAAAGACTCCCTACTCTTTGACATCTGTCACAATTCTTGCAAAACACATAAGCATCTTTGAACAAAGTAGGCCAATAAAAACCACTATCTAACACTTTCCTTGCTGTTCTTTTCAGACCAAAATGACCTCCACATGCATATGAATGACAAAACATTAGAATAGCATTATGTTCAGATTGAGGCACACATCTCCTAACCACTTGATCAGAGCAATGCTTCCACAAATAAGGTTCATCCCAAACATAATATTTAGCATCTCTCTTTATCTTATCCCTATAAGATTTACTAACATTGCTAGGTAATTGCTTGGAAACAATAAAATTTACCAAATCTGCATACCAAGGCACCTCACCATGCAAAGCTAGCAAACTTTCATCGGGAAAAGATTCATGAAGGGGAATGATATCTTCTTTTTGCACCATTCGACTTAGATGATCAGCCACTAAGTTCTCCGCGCCTTTCTTGTCTCTTATCTCTAAGTCGAATTCTTGAAGAAGTAGTATCCATCGAATCAACCTTGGTTTCGCCTCCTTTTTAGCCAACAGGTACCTAAGAGCTGCATGATCAGAATAAACAATCACTTTAGTACCTAATAAATATGAGCGAAACTTATCTAAGGCAAAAACAATAGATAGAAGCTCCTTCTCAATAGTGGAGTAGTTTCGTTGGGCAGAATTTAATGTCCTCGAGGCATAATAGATCACATGTGCCACTTTGCCAATCCTTTGACCAAGAACCGCCCCTATAGCATAATCACTAGCATCACACATCAATTCAAAGGGGTAGTTCCAATCAGGAGGTTGTATGATGGGTGTAGTGGTTCATGCTTTCTTAAGCTTGTCAAATGCCTCCTTGCATTGATCTCCAAATTTGAACTCCACATCCTTTTGCAATAGTTAGCATAGAGGTGATGCTATTTTGGAAAAGTCTTTGATAAACCTGCGATAAAAACCTGCATGTCCAAGGAAAGAACGAATTTCCCTCACATTGGAGGGGTAAGGCAAGTTTTGCACAATGTCTACCTTAGCTTTATCTACCTCTAAACCTCTAGAAGAAACAATATGCCCTAAAACTATACCTTGCTCGACCATAAAATGACATTTTTCAGAATTAAGAACAAGATTAGTTTCAATACACCTATCCAAAATCAATGTAAGATTATGTAAACATGCATCAAAAGAGTTTCCATATACCGTAAAGTCATCCATGAACACTTCAATGATGTTTTCCACATAATCTTGGAATATGCTCATCATACATCTTTGGAAGGTGGCTGGAGCATTGCAAAGCCCAAAAGCCATTCTCCTATATGAAAATGTACCAAATGGACAAGTGAATGTGGTCTTCTCTTGGTCCTCCGGAGCAATGACAATTTGGAAGTAACCTGAATAACCATCAAGAAAACAATAAAAGTCACGACCAGCAAGTCTTTCAAGCATTTGATCAATAAAGGGTAAAGGAAAATGGTCCTTTCTAGTAGAAGCATTAAGCTTTCTATAATCTATACAAACTCGCCATCCATTTTGAACCCTTTGAGGTACCAAGTCACCATCCTGATTTTCCACTACTGTGATGCCAGACTTTTTCGGAACAACTTGCACTGGGCTAACCCACTGGCTGTCAGAGATAGGGTAAATCACGCCAGCTTCAAGTAACTTGAGGATCTCTTTCTTCACTACCTCCATCATAGGAGGATTTAGGCACCTTTGAGCTTGCCTTGAAGGTTTAGCACCTTCTTCCAACAATATTCTATGCATGCACAAGGAAGGGCTTATTCCCTTAATATCGGCTATAGTCCATCCAATTGCCTTCTTGCGGTCTCTAAGCACTCTAACTAGCTTTTCTTCTTGCAAAGAGGATAGCTTGCTAGATATGATCAACGGTAAGGTCTCACCATCCCCTAGGAATGCATACTTCAAATGTTCAGGCAAAGGTTTCAATTCAATTTTGGGAGCCTGTACAATTGAAGGAAGAAGCTTATTAGTACTTAAAGGCAAATCAACATAAGAAAGACTCAATTTAGAGGAAACTAAAGGCAATGAATTCAAATCCATGATTGACTCCTCTATGTCCTCTCTAAGTGTCAATTGGTCCATTGTTTCCTTTTCATTGGTTGCACAAGTGAGTGCCAACTCAAGTCCATCATCTTTATGCAAATTCAAAACCTGTTGAGATAAACCATCAAGGACATCAATAGAAAACACACTATGTTCATCATTAGGATGTTTCATTGCTTCAAAAATATTAAAGCAAACTATTTTCTTCTCAAACTCCATAGTGAGTAGCCCTTCATAGACATCTATCTTTGTTCTTGCAGTCCTCAAAAATGGCCTTCCTAAGAGAAGAGGCACTGAATTTGGGCAATCAACTTCTTCCATCTTTAGCACATAAAAATCGGCTGGAAAATATAACTCATTTACCTGCACCAAAACATTCTCAACAACACCTTCAGGATAAACATTAGATCTATCAGCCAATTGAATAATAACTCCAGTTTCACTCAAATTATCAAAACCTAAGGAGATGAAGATAGAATAAGGCATAACATTAATAGATGCTCCTAGGTCACACATAGCTTTTCAATTTGAGTTACTCCTATAGTGCATGGAATAGTAAAAGCTCCCAAATCCTTACACTTAGGGGGTAATTTTCTTTGGAGTATGGCAGACACATTTTCCCCCATTGGTACCTTTTCATTACCTCTCAACCTTCTCTTATTAGTGCATAAATCTTTCAAGAATTTTGCATATTTAGGCACTTGCTTGATTGCTTCCAAGAGAGGTATGTTGACTTGAACCTTCTTAAAGGTTTCCCAAATGTCCTTCTCAAGCTCATCTTTCTTTGTGTTCTTTGCTAACCTACTTGGAAAAGAAGGAAAACACTCTTGTTAGAACTCAAATCAGAATTCAGAAGTTTAGGATTTACCTTTAAGGATGTCAAATCATCATTTGGAAGTGAACTTTGAGGTATTTTTGCATCTTTGTTCTGAACATCTTCTTCCTTTTGCTCAAGCTCGATTTGGTCACTTCAACTTCTTCCTCTAATCCCTTGTCATGTGATTTTTGCATTTTCTTTGGGGATTCCAACCTCTTTCCACTCCTCAATTCAATTGCATGTGCATTCTCCTTTGGATTTACAAGAGGTTGTGAAGGAAGCTTTCCGGAGCTTTCAGCTCTCATTTCATTCAACATTGTTGCAATTTGGCCTATTTGAGTCTCCAAATTCTTGATGCTAGCCCTTGTTTCCTGTTGAAAAAGACCATAATCATGAGATTGGGCATTATCATTATGTAAATTAGAACTTGAAGAATTAAAATTTTGAGGCCTGTTTTGATAGGGAGGTCGATTTTGTTGGAAGTTGTTGCGATTTTGAGCACTTGAACCTCCTTGATTCCCATATCTCAAGTTTGGATGGTCCCTCCAACCAGGATTATAGGTGTTGGAGTAAGGATCATAGTTTCGATTTGGTAGCCCAGGGAATCCTCCAATTGCATTGGCTTCTTGTGGATCATCTTGTAAGGTAGGGCACACATCCGTAGGATGTCCAACATGAGAACAAATTCCACATGCCTTTTGCTGCATTGTACCTAAGGCAATTTTTTCAAACCAAGAGGTGAGTCTATCCAATTTTTGTTCAAGATTGCTACTACTTACCTCATTGACATTTTTAGGTTCCACAAATGTTTGTCTTATTCCGAATTGTTTAGTGTTGGCAGCCATTTCCTCAATCAATTCTCTTGCCACTTCAGGAGGTTTATTCCTCAATGCTCCTCCACTAGCTGCATCAATCATAGCTCTTTCCATTGGTAACATCCCCATGTAAAAGAATTGGATAAGTAGATTCTCTGAAAATTCATGATGTGGGCAACTTGAGCACAAATCTTTGAATCTCTCCCAATACTCATAGAGAGTTTCTCCTTGTTGTTGACGAACACTACATATTTCCTCCTTATATTATTGGTTCTTGAGGCAGGGAAGAACTTTTCCAAGAAAAGTTTCTTGAGCTCACTCCAAGTGGAAATTGATCTCGGAGGAAGGGAATACAACCAATTTTGTGCACTATCCGTCAAAGTGAATGGAAACACTCTCAAGTTAATGTTGTCTTCGGACACATTGCTTGTGTTGAGAGTTGAACAAGCTAGATGGAATTTTTGCAAATGCTTGTGAGGATCTTCACCTGTCAATCCATGGAAAGTAGGAAGTAAGTGTAGGAAACCAGATTTGATCTCAAAATTAGCATTTAAAGCAGGGAAATTAATGCACAAAGGTGAGACAGTAAGATTAGGAGTTGATAGCTCCTTCATTGTCCTTCTGGCATTATTTTGAGCATTGTTTTGCGCATTGTTTCCTTGAGCATCATTGTTTCCTTGTGGCTGGTTATTATTGTTCTCCTCCACGTTGAATAGTCCTCGCAAAGTGGTTGGAGATGTTGGTGTTGGTGTTGATTCAGATGATGAAGATGGCTCTTCCTTTTGCTCCAAACGAGGAATAGTTCTCTTAGGTGCGTGAGAAGATCCTAAGGCTTTCTCAAGGTGCTTTTGAAGATCTTTGTATTTCCTGTCCAAGCCTTCGTCGTCACGAACATACAAGTCTACAAAAGAAAGGGAAAAGAACTCAAATAACACAAAAACAAGCTAAAACAAATAAAAGAAAAAAGGAGAAATTAAAAAGACAAAAATTAAATAACAGGAAAAACCAAATTGGCCCAGAAACGAATGAAAACGTCAGAATTTGGCAAAACTAGGGCGGGGCCAGTAGCAAAGCTACTGGTTTTGCTCAGCTCGTCGATTTCCTTGCGAAAAAGTGGTACCGTACACCTATCTTTGCTGTTCGTCGGGTTTCACCTGATTCCTGCACAAAACAGAAAAAGAAGAAATAAAAAACAAAAAAATCAAAATCAGATTCGCTAAAGAACAATCCCCGGCAACGGCGCCAAGATTTGGTACGTCGTTAATACCAAATAAAATTCTATGCTAAAACTAAGTAGATAGTGATAAGCACAGGTCGTATCCCACGAAGATTGTCTTAGAAAATCTAATTTGAAGATGCAATAAAAGTAAAGACTTGAAGAATTTATGTTTGCAAATTATAACTAAGAACAATGCAAATAATAAAAATAAGGAGAAATCAATAGAGAATATTTCAGTTCAAGGAATACTTACTCTTGGAATTTGAATTGATCATAGGCAAAAAAGATAATCAAACATGCAAACAATTGGCGTAGGTTAAAAGTACCTATAGCTTCCCTTTAACCCCTATCTTTCCTTATGCCTAGCTTAAATCAGTACCTATAGCTTCCCAATCAAGCCCTTTTTATCAAAATAACCTAGGTACCTATAGCTTCCCCAGATTTAATTAAGACAAAAGCAATAAACTCTAGAAAGATCTTAGCCAATAATAACTAATCAAGTCATATAGCCTGCTCTCTTAATTACTCCCTTTAATTCTCTCAAACAATATTGAAAAACTATGCAATATCACTTGATTTACTACTTTGAATTAAGCTAACTTACAATTACGGATAAGAAGCTCAAATTCTAGCAATAGAAAATCATGCAAAATTAACCAGTTGCGCATCCTAGGTAACTAAGCAAGAAAATCATGAAATAAGCATAGAGAATCAAAAGATATTTGCATAAGAGATAGAAATAAAACTCAAGCCTCACAATCCTTGCATCCAAGAGTCAAGCAACCTTCAACTGAATTGAGAAAATTAGAAGAGCATTCTGAAAATTGCAGCACAAAAGAGAAAAATAAAATTCCTAGCAAAAGCTCTCTCTTTTTACATAGGGAGGCTAAGGCCTTTAAATAGAGACCTAGGAACCTTTAACCTAATAAGTTATCAGCTGGCTTAAGTGTTCTACAAGAAATAGAAGTCCTTCTTCAAATAGGAGAGAAAATAGCACACACCACATGCCATGTACATGCCTCATTAAAGTGTTTTCCTACTCCAATTAGGACTTCTCTTCAAGGGCTAAATCGCATCAATCCAAGGCTTGGGCCTAGGTTAAATATCTTCAATAACATGTCCAAAACAGCCCCAAATAAGGCTTAGGCGTGCACTTGTCCATCTTCAACCCAAAATTGCTCCAAAGCCCAAAATAGAAAAGCAATCTCGGATTTCCGCAGGGTTTCTGGATGCTTCTGTATTTTGACGTTTTGAAGGCCCACATGAACTCCGATTTTGCTGATCTTTAGTATTCTGGAAAGCTCAAGAAGTCCTCTACAACTTTGATGAAGAACTCGAACTCAGAAATGATGGAATCCAAGTTAAGGACATGCAAAGGATGGAGCAATCTGGTTCAACACAACATGATGATCCATTATTCATTGGTGGAGGTCCAATAACTCGAGCTAAAGGTAAAAGGATGAAGGAAGCCCTTAATGGACTAATTCAAGCTGTTTGGGCTAAACAACCAACAATAGGAGCTGAATTGGGCTTGGAGGAATCAATTGGTGTTACCAACTTAATTGAAGCATTTAATAGGGCCTAATTAGTTGTTTTCGGCCTAATTAGATTCTGGTTTTCAGACTTGGTTTTATTTTGAAGTTTTAAGAAATTTCTAGCTGATTTTATGGTGCCTTAAAGTCACATTCCTTAATTTTAGGAACTTCCTTATTTTTAGGAGTAAATCTTGCTGCATTCCTAAAAATAAGGAAGCCTTAAAGTCACATTCCTTAATTTTAGGAACTTCCTTATTTTTAGGAGTAAATCTTGCTGGAAGATTTATTAGGGTTTTCTTTAGCCTTTAAATTATCAATTCTTGTACTAAACTTGGCAGATTGGAATTTTATGAATTTGGTGAGATTATTCACTTGGTTTGTTCTTCATTGAACTTCTGAACTTTTCAAGGTTAATTCCTTGTGGCGTTCTTCTGACTTATCACTCTCAATCTCTTCCTTTCTAGAGTGTGGCGTCAATTATCCTTCTTTATACCTTTGGTTCTTGTTTCTCTAAACACTGGGTCAAGGTTTTTTCTTGAGTTTTAAACTGATTTGTCTTTCTTGGAAACTTCATTCCATCAACTTGTTCCTGGGTTCCTAGATTCAATTTATGGGGTTCACATCAGTTGGTATCAGAGCTTTTGGTATCTAAATCAGTTTCATTGCGTTTTTTGTTTTGATTGTTTCATTCCCTTTGTTTGATTTGTTTCTTTCATTCTGAAAGTTATCAATTCTTGCAAATCTGGTTATTTCTTCTTTAACCTTTCTTTTTCATTTTGTTTCGTTTCTTTGAATCTCCAAATCTTATAAATCTTATAAATCTGGTCAGTTTGTTCTTTTTTTGTTAATGGCTCTTTTTATTTTTCATATCTGTTCCGTTTAGTTTGTTTTTTTTTATTGCCTCAATTGAAGAAAAAAAGAAAAAAAACGAAATAGATAAAAAAAAAGAGAAAGCAAAAAATAGAAAGTGAAAAGAATCAGAAAACAAAGAAAACAAATGGAAGCGTGATTTTGGCACAAAGGACAGATTTGATTTCAGCATCTTTCTTTGATTCCTGATCAGTATTCCGTTCTTTGAGTCTTTTTGTTTCATATTTCTTCTCTTTTATATCCTCTCTATCTTTTATGCTTTTCCTTGATTCCTAATCGATTGAGTTTTATTTGGGTAAGTTGGCTGGGCATTGCAAGGTAATTGCTTTTGATTAGATTTTCTTTAGTTCCTTAGAGAACTTATTTAAGTGAATTGGGTGGTAAAAGGCAAGAGTGTTACCATCATAGTTTAAAAGCCATAAAAGAGTGAAACACACTTGAGTGTAAACACTTGTGAGGATTTCTTTTCTTGGCAAATCTAATCTTTTCATACTACTATAATGGCTGAGGAAGGAAGGACAGAGACACTTGAACAACGCGCTTTGCGACAACACTTTGAGCGCATGGAGGTCAGATTTGGTGAAATCATGGATAAAATGGAGAGACAAGATGCGGCTATTGCTGTTTTGCAAAGAAATCAAGTTCGTGAGGTTCCTAATGTGCAAAGGCGAGAAAGGCGACAATACCATGATGAACATGAAGAGGAGGAAGAAGATGATGATGACCATGATGATTTTTATCCAAGAGAGGCCAATAACAGATTCAATCATGATAGAGGTGGTCAAAGAGCAAGGAGGATAGGTAATTATGATCGAAACTTGGGGAGTATTAAAATGAAGATTCCACCCTTTTCGGGTAAGAATGATCCTGATGCATACTCGGAGTGGGAGAAGAAAGTGGAGCTAGTCTTTGATTGCCATAATTACTCCGAAGAGAAGAAGGTAAAACTTGCTGCTATTGAATTTACTGATTATGCTATTGTTTGGTGGGATCAACTTGTTTTGACTAGGAGACGAAATCGGGAGAGGCCAATTGATAATTGGGAAGAGATGAAGGCTGTTATGAGGAGGAGATTTATTCCAAGTCATTACTATAGGGACTTGTACCAGCGGTTGCAAGGCCTAACCCAAGGATCCAAGAGTGTGGAGGAGTACCACAAGAAGATGGAGATAGCCATGATTAAGGCTAATATGGAAGAGGACCGAGAGGCAACCATGGCACGATTTTTACATGGCCTGAATAGGGACATTGCAAATGTGGTGGAGTTGCAACATTATGTAGAGTTGGAGGATATGGTACACATGGCCATGAAGGTCGAGCGGCAACTCAAAAGAAAGGGTTCAGCACGGTTCGGACAAAATTCAAGTTCTTCTTCGAAATCAGCTTGGAGCAAAAAGGAAGACAAGGCTGATTTTGTGAGCAAGTCCGAATCATCTAAAAGCAAGGATGCTGGTTCTAGCATAGATAGAGGAAAATCTAACCCCCAAACTTCTAGAAATAGAGATATCAAATGTTTTAAGTGTTTGGGAAGGGGACACATTGCATCCCAATGCCCGAATAAGCGAGTGATGATTTTAAGGGGAGATGGTGAAGTTGAGACTGAAAGTGAGTCTGATGATGACACACCATTGGAGGAGAGTGAAGAAGAAGTACATCCGGTTACTGGTGAAATCCTTGTCACCAGAAGAGTTTTGAATATGCAAGTGAAGGAGGAGGATGAAGCACAAAGAGACAACATCTTCCACACACGTTGTCACATCATGGACAAGGTATGTAGCCTTATTATTGATGGGGGGAGTTGTACTAATGTAGCAAGCACTCTTTTGGTTGAGAAATTGAATCTGCCTACTATGAAGCATCCTAGACCTTATAAGCTTGAATGGTTGAATGAGTGTGGGGAAATTAAGGTTAGCAAACAGGTGCTGGTTTCTTTTTCCATTGGTAGGTATCATGATGAGGTGCTTTGTGATGTTATACCTATGCATGCTGGCCATATGCTTTTAGGTCGACCATGGCAATATGATAAGAATACTATGCATGATGGGCGCACAAATAAGTATTCTTTTGTAATGCATGGGAAACCAATAACTCTTGTACCATTAACACCTCAGCAAGTTTATGAAGATCAAGTGAGAATTAAAAAAGAATGTGAGAAAAGAAAGAGTGAGGCCAAATGTGAGAAAAGAAAGAGTGAGGCCAAACATGAGAAAAGAAAGAGTGAGGCTGAGGGAAGTGGTAAAAAGAATGGGATTGAAAATGAAAAAGAGGCTAAAAACACAAAAAAAGAGGAAAAAGAAGAGCCTCAAGAGCAAGAGAGAAGAAAAGCAAGTTTTTATGCAAAAGAAAATGAGGTTAAGAGAGCTTTTTATTCAAAACAGCCAATGATTGTACTTTTGTACAAAGAGGCTTATTTTAATACTAATGATCTTAACCAATCTTTGCCTAGTGCTGCTAAGTCTCTTTTGCAGGAATTCACTGATGTTTTCCCTGAAGAAGTTCCTGATGGTTTACCACCACTTAGGGGAATAGAGCATCAAATTGATTTCATTCTCGGTGCATCAATTCCTAACCGACCAGCCTATAGGAGTAATCCTGAGGAGACAAAGGAACTTCAAAAGCAAGTTGAGGAGTTGCTAGCTAAAAGGTATGTGAGAGAAAGTTTGAGTCCTTGCGCTGTTCCGGTTCTACTTGTGCCTAAGAAGGATGGAACATGGAGAATGTATGTTGATTGTAGAGCTATCAACAAGATTACGGTAAAGTATCGCCATCCCATTCCTAGGTTAGATGATATGCTTGATGAATTGCATGGTGCTTGTATTTTCTCTAAGATTGATTTGAAATCTGGTTATCATCAAATTCGCATGAGAGAAGGTGATGAATGGAAAACTGCCTTTAAAACTAAGTATGGTTTATATGAGTGGCTGGTTATGCCTTTTGGGTTAACTAATGCCCCTAGTACTTTCATGAGATTAATGAACCATGTCTTGCGTGCTTTTATTGGTAAGTTTGTTGTTGTGTACTTTGATGATATTCTAATTTATAGCAAAAACTTAGATGAGCATCTTGATCATTTACAAAAGGTTCTAAGTGTTTTGCGTGAAGAGAAGTTGTATGCAAACCTCAAGAAATGTTCTTTTTGCACTAGTCAGGTTGTATTTCTTGGATATGTTGTTAGTGCTAAGGGAATAGAGGTTGATGAAGAAAAGGTTAAGGCTATTCGAGAATGGCCTACACCAAAATCAATAACTGAGGTGCGAAGCTTTCATGGATTGGCTAGTTTTTATAGGAGGTTTGTTAACGATTTTAGCACTATAGCTGCACCATTGATTGAAATTGTTAAAAAAAGCGTTGGATTCAAGTGGGGTAGTGAACAAGAATTAGCTTTCAATTTGATTAAAGACAAGTTAAGTTCAGCACCATTACTTGCTTTACCTAACTTTGCTAAAACTTTTGAAGTTGAGTGTGATGCTTCAGGAATCGGTATTGGGGCTGTTTTGATGCAAGAAAATCGACCCCTTGCTTATTTTAGTGAAAAGCTCAATGGGGCAGCCTTGAACTACCCAACTTATGACAAGGAGATGTATGCTTTGGTGAGGGCCTTGGAGACATGGCAACACTATTTGTGGCCAAAGGAGTTTGTCATTCATACTGATCATGAATCCTTAAAGCATTTGAAGGGCCAAGGTAAGTTGAATAAACGCCATGCAAAATGGGTGGAGTTTATTGAATCTTTTCCTTATGTGATCAAGTACAAACAAGGTAAGGAAAATGTCGTGGCAGATGCTTTGTCTCGAAGGTATGCCTTGATCTCTATTTTGGATACTAAATTATTAGGCTTTGAATACATTAAGGATTTATATTCTTCTGATCATGACTTTGCTAATGTGTTTTAAGCTTGTGAACATGCTGCCTTTGGTAAATTTTATAGGCATGAAGGTTTTTTATTTCGAGAAAATAGATTGTGTGTGCCTATATGTTCTTTAAGGGAGTTGTTGGTTCGTGAGGCTCATGGAGGTGGACTAATGGGACATTTTGGTGTTCGAAAAACTTTGGAAGTCCTTATTGAGCATTTCTTTTGGCCACATATGAAACGTGACGTAGAAAGAATTTGTGAGAAATGTATAACTTGCAAACAGGCCAAATCTAGATATTTACCTCATGGATTGTATACTCCTTTGCCTATACCAAATGAACCTTGGGTAGATATTTTCATGGACTTTGTTTTAGGTTTACCAAGGTCAAAAAGGGGTAATGACTCTGTTTTTGTGGTTGTGGACAGGTTTTCTAAAATGGCACATTTCATTTCATGCCATAAAACAGATGATGCTAGTCACATTGCAGACTTATTCTTTCGAGAGATAGTGCGGCTTCATGGTGTGCCAAGGAGCATTGTTTCAGACCGAGATGCCAAGTTCTTGAGCTACTTTTGGAAGACTTTGTGGGGTAAGCTAGGTACTAAACTTATGTTTTCTACAACTTGCCACCCACAAAACCGATGGGCAAACTGAGGTAGTTAATCGAACTTTGTCTAGTTTATTGCGTGCTATCATTCAAAAGAATTTGAAAAATTGGGAGGATTGCTTGCCACATGTTGAATTCGCTTATAATCGTTCTATCCATTCTACTACTAACCTCTCACCTTTTGAAGTTGTGTATGGGTTTAATCCTTTGACTCCAATGGATTTAACACCTTTACCAATTGATGAGCGCGCTAGTTTGGATGGCAAAAGGAAGGCTGAAATGGTGAAGCAATTACATGAAAAGGTTAGGCAGCAAATAAAGAAGAAAACAGAACAATATGACTCAAGCCAACAAAGGGCGTAAGAAAGTGATTTTTGAACCCCGGAGATTGGGTTTGGGTTCATTTGAGGAAAGAACGTTTTCCGTTGAAACGTCGTTCCAAGTTGCAGCCAAGAGGAGATGGACCATTCCAAGTCATTGCGCGCATAAATGACAATGCATACAAGTTGGATCTACCAGGTGAGTATAATGTTAGTGCTACATTCAATGTTTCTGATCTTTCTCCATTTAATGTAGATGATGAAGATTCGAGGACGAATCCTTTTCAAGAGAGGGGGAATGATGGAATCCAAGTTAAGGACATGCAAAGGATGGAGCAATCTGGTTCAACACAACATGATGATCCATTATTCATTGGTGGAGGTCCAATAACTCGAGCTAAAGCTAAAAGGATGAAGGAAGCCCTTAATAGACTAATTCAAGCTGTTTGGGCTAAACAACCAACAATAGGAGCTGAATTGGGCTTGGAGGAATCAATTGGTGTTATCAACTTAATTGAAGCATTTAATAGGGCCTAATTAGTTGTTTTCGGCCTAATTGCATTCTGGTTTTCAGACTTGGTTTTATTTTGAAGTTTTAAGAGATTTCTAGCTGATTTTATGGTGCCTTAAAGTCACATTCCTTAATTTTAGGAACTTCCTTATTTTTAGGAGTAAATCTTGCTGCATTCCTAAAAATAAGGAAGCCTTAAAGTCACATTCCTTAATTTTAGGAACTTCCTTATTTTTAGGAGTAAATCTTGCTGCATTCCTAAAATTAAGGAAGCCTTAAAGTCACATTCCTTAATTTTAGGAACTTCCTTATTTTTAGGAGTAAATCTTGCTGGAAGATTTATTAGGGTTTTCTTTAGCCTTTAAATTATCAATTCTTGTACTAAACTTGGCAGATTGGAATTTTATGAATTTGGTGAGATTATTCACTTGGTTTGTTCTTCATTGAACTTCTGAACTTATCAAGGTTAATTCCTTGTGGCGTTCTTCTGACTTATCACTCTCAATCTCTTCCTTTCTAGAGTGTGGCGTCAATTATCCTTCTTTATACCTTTGGTTCTTGTTTCTCTAAACACTGGGTCAAGGTTTTTTCTTGAGTTTTAAACTGATTTGGCTTTCTTGGAAACTTCATTCCATCAACTTGTTCCTGGGTTCCTAGATTCAATTTATGGGGTTCACATCAAGAAACGGACTTTAAGGATGTCAAATCTGGCCATCTTTGCAAACTATCTGCACATGAAAATCTCAAAATTTCCAGATTTAAACTCATTTTCTTCCAAAGCTTCTTTTTAGCTTCTAATGACATGAAATCACTCAAAACAGCTTAGTTAGTAATAATAAACACTTAAACAACAAGATATAAGGGATAAATCATAGCTTAAATAAGTGTTTATCAATAACCCATAACATTAGTATGAGCATATAATCTCATTAATATCAATATCAATATTTTTAAAAAACAGATTACCATTATCTTATTTCAAAATATTTTTAAAACCAAATATCAAATAACAAATAATTTTTTTGGCCAAGAAAATAACAAATAATATCAAAAGCATCTAAACTTACTTAATTTTATTTAAATCACTTTTAAATTTTGTTAATATTGTTAAATTTAAATAATTGTCATGTTTAACTATAATTTATAATCATAGAAATAAAATTTAAAATTAATTATAAAATATGTTTTTTAACTTCAATAACAATTAGTTAAATTATTTACTTTTGTTTTCTTTATCAAATTTATGAAATGTAAAGATGTATAAAATTATTTAATTATTCTTTCGTGTTGTTTCAGGTTAGTCTCTTGGGTTTCTCGAGTTCTGGTTTAAACGGGTTTCGAGTCAAATGGGTTTTTGGATCAAAGGAGTTTTAGGTCAAACGGGTTGCAAATTAACTGGGTTTTGGATAAGATAGATTCGGGTCGTTGACTTTTTTTTGTCAAATCAAGTCGAGTTAGTTTCGGATTCGAGTCGATTAGAAGAGTTTTTGAGGTTCGAGTCAACTTTTAATAGCTCTACTTTCATACCATTTCATCTTGCTGAATCGACATAAATATATATATGCATGCGTGCATGCATGCATGCATGCATGCATGTATGTATGTATGTATGTATGTATGTATGTATAAACGTGTTTGGTGATTTTTCACTCAAAGAGATTCAGTGTACCTACACATAGACAATCATTTTGTTTTCACCCATATTTCATCTAGCAAAGGTGAAGAATTTCCACTTCTAATGCCTGAGACAAGGAAACTAACTAAAGAACTAAGGGTTAATTTGGTGTACCGGATTGGATTGGATAGAATGAGCGGTTAAAGTATATATGTTTTATATTGTGATTTTATAGTGTTTACATAGATTTTGCATTATGGGGAGAATTATTCATAGGAAAAGTCAATCCTCTCTATTTCTATAGAATTAGTCATCCTATGAATAATTCATTTAATAATTCAATCTTAGATATAAAGTATACAAATTATACTACAAATTACATGTCACGCCTCGACTCAAGAGTCAAGCTCGTGACAACCACCGTGTTGCACCAAATTATGAGTCTATAGCCCTGCACTTCGATACCACGCAAAGCACTAGTTGATCTCGTTTCAAAAACACCTTTAACTAAATTGAAGATAATTTAATTGGATAAATGAAGTATGAATAAAAGTTCAATAAAATCTAAGAAAGCTCATAAAGGTTGATCAAAGTCAACCGAAAGTCAAAACGAAGTCGATTTTACAAAATTAGTCTCAATGACCTTAAAATGTCATATTTGAAATAAAAAGGTATTTAAAAATCCTTTTCATAAATTTACAACTTTTAAAACATTAATTAAAGTATTACAACAAATCAAAATTTGGAAACAAATCTCTTTTGTCCTTTTTTCCTCCAATGGGATGCCTTACCAACCATGAATAGCTCAAGTGCATGAACCATCTTCGAGAGAGGTTCAATACAAACTAACTGAATCCTCCATGAACACCTCGAGGCATGAAAGCTCAATTGAACTAAGAAGCTGCAAAAACGTGTAAACAAAAATGAGTGGTGAGTACTAACATGTATTCAATGAGTGATAATAGCTATTGTGAAAGGCCTACACATTTTATAGGAGTGTGGATACAATTTCAAAAGTATTTCCAATAAGATAATGATATATCTCGTCAAATCATCAAATATGTATTAAGTAGAACCGAAAACATAGCTCATATATCATAAAAAAAAATTTCAAGTCCAAATCAATATCACATAGTGTAGTTAACAAACCAAAATCAATGACCCAATATCATTCCCATAACATGGGTAGCCTTGAAAACACAAATCTCCCAAGGGTTTCGCACATGGTTTTTCTCATCATAAAACCCCTACCTTGGCATTGGCTCGGCCATCGCAATATAATGAGGCTTCGTTAGACCCTTATGGGTCTTACCGATCTTCCTCTGAGCTTATCGAACTATGGCCAAATTCGAAGACCATACATTACTCCCATTGGAGCTAACAAAATATAGGTCTAAGTGCATAGGACTCGTTTGCACGTACATAAATTAGGCCTTACTCACTTGGTCTTACCATCTCATAAAATCAAATGCACATGCCTCAAGATTATAAACATAAATCCATGCTATCAAGCAAGTTAAAAGGGCCTAACCTAAAATCAAATCCGGCACAACACGTTCAAACAACTAGGCAAAGTACAAAACACAAGTCATTTATCAAGAAATATGCTTACATCAACAAGTATCCATACTCAAAACATGGTTTTCATATCATTTCTAAACACATGATTTGAAAACAAAAGTGTTTTATATCATCAAAACATCAAGTTACCATCCACTCACTACTTTGGTAAAGTAATCATTCCCATAAGTCCATATACCTGTGCCTTGCCTTTAACCAATGTACCACCACCTAGAAGGCAAATCAAGACAATGGAAACAAAATTGTAAGGCACTTAACATTGTCAAAATAAGATTCTAAGATTATATGCTATTCATCTCTATGCGTTTATGCTCAAAGCGCACTACTCAATTGGTAACTCGCTCTGTTAAGCCACCTTGAGCTCTACACATCTCTGATTTTAGTCAAGTTAGGATCCACATGTCCAACCCTAAATCCAAGATTCATTTTGGAATTTTATCCCACTCATTTGAGTCTTTATGAAAGCTTTTTCAACAATTTAGGATGCTTGAAGAAGATAGAAATCAATTTGGGTTCGAAACTGGGTAAAACAATGAGAAGTTTGCTGTGTAGACCTAGTGGCTGGGTGTGGCACACTCGAGGGCTGATTGGCCTCACCCTAAGGCCTTCCCCTTTTGTCTAGAGTCGGTAGCCAGCTCTTGAGGACCCCTAGAGCTGGTCCCCTCGAACATACACTTATTTTCACTCTTTCACACCTTTTCTTCATTTCAAACACTTCTAAACTCCATTCTAACTCAATCCAATGTAAAATTTACCTCAAACATCATTAAATCATGCTTAGAACATCACAATGCATTTCCAACATTAGTCTAGCTCAAATCAATCCAAAATACACCCAAAGAATCCATTTTCTCACTCTAACTTCTAATATCCATAGCTTTTGCATTTCAAATCCAATCAATATAATTCCAAAGGTATTTTGAAGTTAAAATGGTGTAGAATAACATGCCTTACTTTCCAAATCTATTTGGATTACAAATAAAATTCTTTCCTCTTTAGAGCTCAAACTTATCGAAGTACCACCAAAGTTGCTTGTTCATCCTTCAAATGCTTAACCAAACAAAATTGTCACGCCCTTACCTGTAGGCTCGAGCATGAGGTTGCTACTATACTATCTCATAGTACATGTTGATTGAACATGCATCTAAAATAACATAAGGCATTTATTGATATTACAACACCAAAACAAAACCAAGTTCATAAATGGAAACTCAAACCCGATATTATATATAATAGTATTCTCCAAAATGCCTTAATAACCATACTTTGAAAATCCCTCATATGAAATATCAAAACATAGAATAGTTCACAGTGTGCAGAAATAGATGTAAAAATAAAACACAGTGGAAGAGAAAATCACAAGTTATTCACTGGACACTAGGAAAAGAATCACCTACTATGGTTAAGATATAGTCTGCACAAGCTATAGACTGGCCGTTCCTTAATGAGCCTCAATGCCTACAAAACATTAAACCACAGGACCGACTCAGTGATATGGTTTGGAAATAATGTAAAAGACTAAAGATGGAGGGGGATATAATTTATCCAAAAATAAAATATTATAAACCATTAATTTATTTCTTAATCAATTCGCAACAATAAATCTTTTCATTTAAAAACATACTATATAGTAGGGTAGTAATAAATTGATCGAGTCCCATCCGTCGATGGACTTGCATCATTGAGAGCAATCATCTCATAATCATCAATATATATATATATATGTATATAATTGCTAGCTCTTCTAACATTGCCATTTGTTGCTCTTGCAACTACAAAACCGCTTGGCAAGTTTCCTGGTGGGCACTTGTCGAGATGCTCCAAAAGTAATAACTGAACGTTTAAAGATTTATAGCTTAGCGGTTCAGGTCGATCCACAAGGAGCTTGATACTACAATCTTCTCTTCACTATTGTCACAACAAAACGCCTTAAAGCAAGACAAGAAACTCAGAACAGTGATTAGATCAACAATTCAACTAAATTAAAAGATGTAAATTGGGGAGATTGATTTGCAATATTGAGTTTAACAAAAGAATTAATTGATTGACAAGAATTTAAATGCAATTAACAAAGATTTCAGATCAAAGAAACTCCAATCTAGCAAGTAATTGTAATCAACTTCAACCAATGGATCATGGATCCTTGATCTCCAATCTAATCATCCAATCCTATTATAGTTAACGTAGCCTAAGGTCTCCAGTTTCGCCTAGGCTCGATCACTCCTTAATCATTGAGATTAGCAAGCTCGGTCACTCTATCTAACTCCTCTTCCCTCGTAATCAACCTATTCCTTAGCGGCTATAAGTTTAAATTACAAGAGAGCATTACGATCTAGAGCAATATTAGCTAACTAGAGCCATGTGAGCTTAGCGCATCTCCATGTAACTCTCCCCTTCAATTTCCCCAAATCTAATCTAAGATTTGGTTGCTACTTGGTTCCAAGCAAAATCTACAAATACGGATAGCAAATTGCCTAGAATAGCTTGTGAATTGAAGAAACCCAAGCAATGTGGCCATCATTGCATCAAGAATCCCCAAAATCACTTAATCTCTAACACTTCCAAGATTAATAAGCTCAGGAAATTGAAGAATACAATAGAATTGGAAGCCTTAAGTTCAAGATCTTACCATTAATTGAAGAAGAATTACAATTACAAGCTACATTGGATTAGAAATACTTAGCCACTCATGGAAGATGAAAAAACCTCCATGGAATTTGAGAGAATTCTCCAATCTTCAGAGAACTAAGTCTTAAAAGAGAGAAAACTAAATTTTCATGCTTTTTCTCAGATCTGAAAGTTACAATTCAAATTCCAAAAGTTCACTTATATAGTCTAGCTAAAAACATGTAAGTTCTAATCTATCCTTTCCTAAATCATGATTACAAAGTTAAGTGAGGAAGTTCAAAATGTCTAAGGAAAGTCCAAATTCATTTCTTGGCTTCACAACTATATACAAATTCACAACTTGACATGTACGGACTAGGTCCGGGCATGTCAACTCTCCCTCTTTTATAGAAATTTCGTCCCGAAATTAAATTAAACTAATCCTCAAATAGGTGGAGGAAGTCACGTCTCATATAGCTCTTGGGCTCCCAAGTTTGCTCTTCGATTTGCGAGCTTTTCCACAATACTCGCAGTAAAGGAACCGATTTGGTCCTCGAGGATCAAGTCTGCCGATCCAATATGGCTACAGGTCGAACTTTGAAATTCAGACTTTCTTCAGCTTTACTGGTGGAGTCTGAAGAACATGTGATGGATCAGATACATACTTCTGAAGCATGGGTACATGGAAAACATCATGTATTCTAGCCATATCAGGTGGCAATTCCAGACGATATGCCACTGTCCAATCCGTTCAATGATAAGGAATGGAAATATGTACCTTGGATTCAGCTTTCCCGCCTTGCGAAATTTCATAACGCCCTTCTAAGGAGAGACCTTCAAGAAGACCTGATCTGCCACTTGGAATTCCAAAGACGTCCTTCTCTATTATGCATACTTCTGATCTCGATCTAGGCTACCTTAAGTCACTCTCAAATGAATTTCACCTTCTTAGTGGTGAATTCAATCCCTGCCTTGTTGAAGATTCAGTTTTCTCCCACTTCATCCCAGTACAACGGGGTTCTACACTTTTTCGCTTACAGGACTTCGTACAGAGTCATACCAATACTAGATTGGTAGCTGTTGTTGTATGCAAACTCTGCCAAAGATAAGTAGGTGTCCCATGCACTAGTAAACTCGAGCGCACGTGCTAGCAGCATGTCTTCCAATATCTGAATGGTACGCTCTGACTGACTTTCGGTTTGTGGATGGAAGGCTGTACTAAAACAGAGTTGGGTTCCCATTGCTTGTTGAAATGATAGGCACTTATTTCTCCTATATTGTGTTGCTTATCTTTGATGATTTAAGTGTTTATTATCACTAAGTTATTTTGAGTGATTTTATGTCTTAGGAAGCTTTGGAATAAAAGGTGTTTAAATCTGGAAATTTGAGATTTTTCCTGTGCAGATAGTTTGTAAAGATGGCCAGATTTGACATCCTTAAAGTCCTTTTCTGAGTTCGAGCTCTCCATAAAAGTTGTAGAGGACATCTTAAGCTTTCCATAATGCTAAAGATCGCAAAAATCGGAGTTCGTTTGGGCAGTCAAAAGGTCAAAATACAGAGAGGTCCAGAATCCCTGCGGAAATCCGAGATTAATTACTATTTTGGGATTTGGAGCAATTTTGGGTTAGAGATGGACTTGAGCACGTCTTGGCTTGCTTGGGCATGGTTCTAGACATGTTATTGAAGATATTTAAGCTTGGGACAAGTCCTATAAAGATGTGGATCATCCCTTGAAGAGAAGTCCTAATTGGAGTAGGAAAACCCTTTAATGAAGCATGTGCATGGCATGTGGCTTGTGCTATATCTTCTCCTACTTGAAGAAGGATTTCTAGCTGCTGACAAAGGCTTTATTTAAGCCTTATTCTCCACAAGATTGAAGCCCAATTATCCAAATCCATTAAATTATCTCTTATACTTAGTTAATTCCTTTGTAAACACTTTAACCTAGTTAGTATTTTACTAGAATTAGGTTTTCTTGCAAGTTAAGTTTAGGGCTTTTGACTCCTCTATATAAAGAGCCTTAGCCACCGCTTGTAAGATGTCTCAACTTTTCTTTTAGAGACCAGTCTCATCTTTATTTGGGAGACCTTTTTCTTTGTAATTTTATTTTTACTCTCTCTTTATGTTCTTCTAATTTTATTTTTCAGTTTAATGCAATTCTGAATTCTTGGAGAAGAAGATTGTGAGGCTATTTTGTGCTTAATGTCTTTATCTTTCATGTATTCTAAATTCTTCTATACTTAGTGATTTATGATTGCATGTCTTCTTCTCTAGGATGGCCAACTAGTTAATTGAACATGTTAATTGATTGCTAGATCTAGGGTTATTTATCCGGAATTGTAAGTAACTCTAATCGCAAGTGGCAAATTAGATAGAATTAAGGTCTCATACATCTTAGTTACTTATCTATGGGGAATTTGGATGTGAATTAAATCTATGGTGCTAGTTCCTAGACTGTTCATTATTGACTAAGACCTTTCTATTGTTTTCATGCTTTTACCTTCTTTAAATCTATGATGCTAGTTTCTAGATTGATTAGGTGAAAAGGGTTTAATAGGGAAGCTTTGTAGTACTTATTAAACTAGGACTAAGGAAAGGTAGGGATTAGTGAGAAGCATTGTAGTATTGCTAATCTACGTCAATTACATGCAAAAGATAAGGTAATTATTAGATGCCTATGATCGATTTCTCTAATCCAAGGGTGAAGATTGTTTTAAACTGAAGTTTTCTTTATATTTATTATCTTTCTTTAATTTTTGCTATTTATTTAGTTTAATTTAGTTTTCAGATTGATTTTCAAAATCTACCTATTTTATTTTCTTTGCTTGCCTAGCTAGATTAGAATTTGTTAGGTTTTCTTATCCAATCCCTGTGGGTTCGACCCTTGCTACCACTATATTATAGTTTTAGTAAGGTTAATTATATTTTGATTATTTACGACACATCATGAAAGCTGCTCCAAAATTGTGAAGTGAATCTTGGATCAAGATCCGAAACTATGGAAACTGGAACTCCATGGAGTCTAACCACTTCATTTATATAAAGCTGCACGAATTGGTTCACACTCCATCTCATGCTCATTGGCAAGAAGTGTGCCGACTTAGTGAGTCGGTCCACGATCACCCATGCGGCATCAAGTCCACGTTTGATACTAGAAAACCAATCACAAAGTCCATGGTGATGTGCTCCCACTTCCATTCAGGAATCTGTAGAGGCTGAAGTGTCCCAAAAGGTTTTTGACGTTCCGCTTTCATTTGCTGACATGTCAAGCATCTAGCCACGAATAATGATCTTTGATGGTTTGGTACATCTTGGTGCTGCCCAAGTGCATGGCGAATGGTGAAGAATGGGGTTGCTAAAGAATAGTGCTTTTAAAGTTAAGGTCGTTTGGCACGCAAATTAAACTTCTGAATAGTAGAACTCCATCACTCCGAACTAAAAATTTAGATTGTTTGCCCAACTGTAACTTCTGAAGCTCTTGCTGTAATCTCGGATCAGAAGTCTAGAGATCATGAATTCGATCATCTAGCATCGGCCTAGCTAAAATTTGGGCAATCAGTGCACCATCGTGGACGTCATTGGCCAATCTGGCTCCAGTTGACCTAAGCTTCACTAACTCTGGCAAGTGGACATCTCTAATTGTTGCCAAAGAGTAATTGCATTTCGACTCAAAGCATCTGCAACCACGTTTGCTTTGCCGGGATGGTAGTCGATGACAAGATCATAATCCTTAATGAGATCTAGCCATTACCTTTGCCTCATATTCAAATCACGTTGGCTCATAAAGTGCTTAAGGCTCTTATAATCGGTGTAGATGCGACAAGTTTCACCATATAAATGGTGGCGCCAAATCTTTAAGGCGAAGACTATGGCTACAAGCTCCAAGTCATGCACTAGATATTTCTCCTCGTTCAGTTTCAATTGACGAGAAGCGTAGGCAATTACCCTTTCATCTTGCATCAACACGTATCCAAGTCCCTGATATGAAGCATCAGTGTACACGGTGAGCTCCTTGCCACTCACTGGTAAGGCGAGAACAGGTGCTGATGTCAATTTATCCTTTAACTTCTGAAAACTTTCCTTGCAGGCATCTGACCAGAGGAATTCGATGTCCATGCTGGTCAGTTTTGTTAAAGGTTCAGCAATAGTGGAGAATCCATCTACAAATCTCTGATAGTATCCAGCTAATCCCAAGAAGCTTTAAATTTCAGTAGGATTTGTGGGGCGCTTCTAATTGGTGATCGCCTCAATCTTGCTGGAATTCGCAAATATACCTTCCTTAGTCACAACATGACCAAGGAATCCAACTTGTTGCAACCAAAACTGACACTTGGAGAGCTTGGCATACAACTGGTGCTCTGGGAGAGTTTGTAACACTATGCAAAGATGGTTGGCATGCTCTTGCCGATTTCTAGAATAAACCAATATGTCATCAATGAAGACGATGAAAAATCGGTCTAGATACGGATGGAACACATGATTCATCAAGTCCATAAATGCCGCTGGAGCGTTGGTAAGTCCAAATGACATCACACAGAACTCATAATGTCCGTATCTAGTATGAAAGGCAAATTTGTAAATATCTTCCTCTCATATCTTCAACTGATGATAACCCGATCGCAAGTCAATCTTGGATAATACTCCGGCACCGTGAAGCTGGTCGAATAAATCATCAATGCAAGGTAATGGATATCTGTTTTTCACTGTCATCATATTCAGCTTCCGGTAGTCGATGCAGAGTCACATTGAACCATCTTTCTTCTTCACAAACAATACCGGGGCTCCCCAAGGTGAAGTACTAGACCAAATGAGCCCTTTCTCCAACAATTCGATGAGTTGTTTCTTCAACTCAACAAGTTTAGCGGATGCCATACGGTATGGAGCCATAGAGATTGGATTCGTACCGGGATAGACTTCGATAGAAAAGTCGAAGTCTCTCTTAGGTGGTAAACCAGGCAATTCATTGGGGAAGACATCCAGGAACTCATTCACCACCGGAATATCTTCAATATTAGGCTCTTCCACTGAAGTGTCTACCACATGAGCTAACACGGCTTTACATCATCTTCATAGCAACTCACTTGCTTGAATGGTGGAAATGATATTCGATGTGCCTCTGCACTCGCTGTAGAAGTCCATTAGGCTGCCATCAGGTCTGGGAATCCTCACCAAATAGTGCTCACAAAAGATCTATGCACGATGTCTCCCTAGCCAATCCATTCCTAAGATGGCATCGAAGTCAAACATTTGTAGAGGAATCAAGTACACTTCAAATACAAGGTTTTCCAACTTCACTGCACATATCCGATACACCGTATTCTGAACCATTCTTTCACCCAAGGGCGTATTCACCAATAACTCATATCCCCAACGATGATAGTGGTCTATCCGCATGTACAGGGAACTTGGTATTCACATAGGACAAAGCAGCTCCAGTGTCCATAATCACATAAGTTGGTTGATGGAAAATAACTACCACACCTAATGTCCAAAAAATTTCTAAAGTGGTTACTTTCACTATACAATCAGTTGTGAACGTAATGATATCTTTACGTACAAAAAATAACTATTCATGAATATTTAAATATATACTTATTGGTGACTAAGTCTGGACGGGCATCAATATCATCTTGCGACATGGCATAAACTTGGGTATGCTGTTGCTGCTGGGGTCGTCTCTGAGGTACTGAACTGCTACCAGTACCAGAATGCTGCTGAGAGGAAGGAGTGGCATAGGAGTGGCGCGTAGGCTGAAAAGGATAGAATCCCCCATAACTACTCGGTCCTATCGAAGGCTGACCAAAACTCCTTCTAGATGGTGCAGAGGCAGTATATGGCCTACACCTCTGCACTGATAACATTTGAGCCCACCCTTACACTGGCTAAAATGGTTTCGTCTGCAATGTGGACACCGTGGTGCAAACTTTCCTTTCTTATTTCCGAACCATCCCTTGATCATAGATCCAAATCCAAACTTTCCTTTCCCTCGACCACCAAAGTGAGATGGTGGTAGAGGAAGTGACATCTGTGGTGCTGAGGACTCGGCAGAGCTACCTCTAGATACCCCAATGTAGGAGCCTGTGCCCTTTGATTTCTTCGAGGCAAGGTTCGAAGATACATCGGAGGATCACTGTCCGCTCGCACTTGAACCTGCAAGCTGATGCTAAGCAATCATGGCCTCAGCCCATAAGGCATTCTGTCAATGCTGCTCAAAAGTGGCTTCGGGGCTGGTAACGAGGCTTGTTGTAGAGCTTCGCAAATTAACTTTCTCACTAACTATATAGTAGGGTAAGTAGGGATCGAATCCACAGAGAGATTTGGTTATCTTTGTCTTCAAAACAGAAAAGGAAATTGGGGGGTTTTGGAGTAATATCGAAAGTAAATTGAATTAAACTAACTAATCTATATAATTAAAAACCTCCAACCTAGTGTTTAGGAATGCTTTCAAGCTATTGATCATTGGAATACCAAAAGATAATGTTTAAATCATACTTGCATTTACTAATCAAAGAAAACCTAGCATTCTCAATGATTCCATTAATCCTATGGCTAGATATAATGTTACATGTGTTTCACAAAATATCATTCAATCTTACACTTAAACCAAAACCCTAGCAGCCTAGTTTTAAGTATTTGAAAGCATTAAGAGCAAGATCAATAAGAGTAATCCATATTAGAGATCGACCCAGCATAGATTTCTCAATAATCCTTTTGAATTCCCTTGAATAGGCAACCTATTCAATTGCTACTAACATCTAATTAAATCACAAACAATAGGATTCAAATAGATTAGCAAGTCAATTGCATAAACAAGTAATTATTGGCCACTAACCACAAGCAAATACAAGAGATAAGTAAGCAAAGGTTATGGATGAATTGGATCATCTGGAGTTGGATCGAATGTTGGTGAAAGCCTAGTCTATGGATGAATTGAAGAATTGGTAACAACAAAGGGCCATTAAACTCATACTATGCCCTGGTTTTGATTTTTTAATGCTTCATTATTCTAGGTGTTTGATTTACTTTATATCCGTTCTTTCTTGAGCTTAATCCCAGGACCCCATTACAACCCTTTATTCAGTCCCAATTTCTGCTTAACTATGCATGTATATGGAGTAGTGGAGAAAAGGTTGCATTGCAAGCTTATGGTTAACATTCTTCATTGGAATGCATTTGAGTGTAAACCACTTTAACCTGGTTAGAAGAGTGAAATGTGAGACTTTCACACCTTATTCAGTTATACTTGAATGAAGGAAGCTTATTATACATTCTTTGTTTCTTCTTGATGATTAGTTTTCATTTTCGACTAGTATTGTGAGTTTATCTTTTCCTTAAGATTAGGCAGTGCCTTAATATGCATAAGTATATTAATTTGCTCTTGCAATACTTGCTTGATCTTTTGAAGGAGTCCTGGATTGTATTATTATTCACATTTGCTAAGGGACTAGCAAACCTTTAAGTGTGGGGGAATTGTGATAGACATAAATTGATACATCTACTTTATGCTTAATTACTCTTATTTTATGGCTATCATAATCCTAATTATATCATTTAAGCTTGTTTATATCTTTGCAGGTTAATTATGGAGCTTAGTGATGATAATGAACATTTAAAGGCTGATTAGAGCAAGTATGAATGAAGCTACCCGAGAGATGTTCAACAAGGCCGAATGGCGCCATTACAAAGTAAGATTGGCGCCGTTACACACCAATTGCTCCTACCTGGATACTTGATCATTTCTAAGGGACCTAATGGCGCCGTTCTTCTTCAACCATGCCAAGGTCGAGTGTCCAACATGAGGAAGGCACTAATGGCGCCGTTACAATCTACATGGCGTTGTTACACCTCCAATTGCACAAGACCGAGCACAACACTACATCAAAGGAAGCTAATGGCACCATTACATGTTCCATAGCAGCGCCATTACACTTCAGAGTTGGTAAATTGGAGAAATGAAGAAGTCAGCAAAGATGTAAAATGAAGAGACCCGAACGGTGCCGTTCCATGTTCCCTACTGGCACCGTTCCACTTCTTCTATTTGGCACTTCATTTGCACACCCAAATGGTGCCATGCTACTTCCCTAATGGTGCCGTTCCATGAAAACCCCTTATTGTCCTTTAGTGTCTCTATGTTCTAGTTAAGGTAGAGGGGCAGTAATGTAATTGAGTCATATAAATAGTGTTCTTTTAATCAAAGTAGAAGGAAGGGGGTAAGAGAAAAGAAATAGAGAACAAAGAATCGTTTCGGACAATTCAATTCCAATAATCCTTTCTCTTTGATTCCGGATTAGTTTTGTTTCTTTTCTTGAATTCGCTCTTATTCTGACTGTAAACTCTTTGGTTTCTCACTCAATTCATGAGTGAGTAAACCCTTAATTCATTCTATTGTTTGTTGATTAAAAGGGTTTGCAAAGTTAGTGAGGCTCTTGTTCTTAATTTCAATTGATCTGATCAAATGTTTTGAAATCTCTGATTGCCTTGAGATATGATTTTCTTGTTTCTGGTTTATGAATGCATGAGTAAGTTGGGTATGGGTAGATCATTGGTTAGATCCTGAGTTTGTGAATCTTCAGTAGCCAGCCTTGATCTTAGAACAAAAGAGAGACGTAAGACTCTTTCTTGTGATTTCAGATATTCAATGACCAAGTAGACGCGGAGTATATCTGGGTTGATTGCATGCTGTACTGATCTTCTTTGCTTAATGCTTTATTCAATCCGTAAATCATCATCGCGAAGATTGTTGGTTCGGTGCGGATAAAAGGGGCCAGTCTAGGAATCGATAGTACTAGGTTGGACTATTCAGTCATCAATATGGATTTTAGGAATCTTTAGTACTAATTTTCATAAGCATGCCATTTGATTGATTAATTGTATGGTTAGTGAGCCTGGGATCTAATTGTTCCTTTACCCTTTTTAATTAACAAATGATAGAATGAATATCTATTTCATTGTTCATTTCTGCTTTATTAATCGTTTACACTGTTCTTCCTTATTCTTGTCTTTAGTTATTTTTGCTTTCACCCCAAAACCCCCCTTTATATTTCTGTTGAATGTTCAGTATATAAGCACGGTAAATCCATTCTTTTGCCTCTCTGTGGATTCGACCTGTTCTTGCCGCTACTACTCAGTACTGGTTTATAGCAAAAATTTTACTCTCTTGACTGTCTTGACGACGGCCGGTCAATCGCCCCTAAGGGTGATTTGAAGATTGCTAAACTGTTGCAATCACAACAGATAAGCAGTACACCGCACAAACTGATGTTGATGGACTTGTTAGAAGTGGCAGACATCGTAGGGAGACCTGAGGACCAAGCAAGAATATACATTATAACCTGCTTTAGCGTTTTCTTGTTCCCCATTTCATGTAATAATTTGCCCTGGAACTCTGTGCTAGCTACGCTTGACGACTTGAGCTCGATAGGGAAATACGCATGGGGGAAGCTCGTGTATGACGTTTTGGTCAACGCGCTAACAGAATTCAATGAAAAATTAAAGACGAAGAATGACTTGACCGATTCATGGTTCAAAGCATGTACAGCGGTTTTACAGGTAACTAACATTGATTATCAGATTATATATAAAACAATTTGCATTATGATTACACCATTACTTGCCTTGAACAATTATATGTCAACCATGATCATCTAGGTCTGGGCTGTGGAGAACATAAAATTATATGACCCAATGGAGGCCCTTTCAGTTATCAATTTCCCAAGGATCCTCAGATGGGAACACAGGCGGCTATTACCTAAAACCATCATAAGTACATTTGATAATCCTCATAATGTGAAATTGACTGCGTACAATTTATGTACTACACAGATTAAATATAATGGTTTGACAAAGACATCAAATCAATCTTAATGTGTTTAAACATATTGGTGCTTTTGGCTGATAACATACTGTAGGGAATCAAAGGAATACTGCCATCGAAAGCAGAACTAAAGGAAGATATCATTATAGAGGCAATGCATTTACACAAACAAACAGGAATGGCCGAACATGATGAATCAGGTGCAGAAGCAAGGACTGAGGCTTCATACTCTGCAGCAATAAAGAAGATTAGAGAACATCTAGAAGGGATCATATTAGAATTCAAAGCAGAGACCCGCGAAATAAAGTCACAGCTAAAGGGAATTGAGGATTTGCTAAAAGAGATTATACGAAATCAAAATGAAGAGAAAAGATCACCATCCAATGAAGGAACTGCACCTGATGATGTATATTTTGGATTCCCTGCAATGGATGATGAACAATATAATCGTGAATGGGAAGAGGACCAGCATGATGACGCTGATGAAATTGACAGGAATGTAAAAGATGGATCTACGATGTACACCAGAAGGGTACAAGAAAAGCGAACACATCAGACCACCAAATACGAGAAGTCGCTGTATGTAGCTCCTCGTAATGTATGCAATGCACGAAAAAAGCCACGGTTGACGACTGAAGAGAAAGAGCACCATCTAAAGGAGGTAAACATTTTATTTTATTATTGAATTGTAAGATATCTACATATATGGTAATTTTTTATCTCTTGCAGAATCAATCGTTGTTGCATATAACCGATGGTGGATGTATAGAATCGTGTATGGTTGGTATGGATCGATAATGAGCATCGGCACCAACCGTATGCATTTAATTTTGATATATATATATATATTTACATGCAGTGGCTACTTGAACACATAATGGGAAGTTTGACTGAGCATGAAAATGACGAGTTAAAGCCCTGGAAGTCACTAGATTGGCGTAGAATCGTTCAAGAAAAGGATGAGGCAGGGTACGTATACCTCGATTATAACATACCCTCCAAATATTGTGATCCGAATAACTTAACTGTCGATATTAATCAAGTTAGATGCATTGTGTTTCAGGTTATGGAGGGTAGCTCTGAAATTTCCCGACAACAAGGTTCTTCGAAATATAGATGTCAGACCTCTAATTGAAACCGACGTTTGGCTTACAAATGGTGTAAGTGATAACCCTCATTTGCTTCATAAAATACAAGTTTGCAACATCTTATAACCTTAACATATCATTTGGTAGGTGGTTGACTTGTTTATGGATGCCTTAAACAAGTCGGTCCTCACACGATGCATAGATACATACAACAATTATTTTCTCACACCAAACTTTCAGGTATCAAAATTTTTAGTTTATTTACTATGCGATCAACATAACATCCTATACCAAACACTAAGTGTATATTTATACAGTTGAATGTAAGAAATACAACAAAAGGGAAGGAAATAGAACAATTGCTGCCACATTGGTACCGGGACATCAACAGGGTAAAATGATGATCATTTCCATTTATGTTGTGATACAAATCAAGTGTATAAATCATTAACAATGTTTGTAAATTATGTAGGTTTTTTACATTGCAAGCATCAAAAATCACTACATGCTAGTTGTAGCAGACTGCGTAGAAAGATGCTACAAATGGTACGATCCTAATGACGCAGCAATAAACAAGAAAAATGCGAAGTCAATGGTACGTTGCATTTAAACATGTTAAGTCCCATCCCCTCAACTGTTTACACATAACCTTACAAATAAGCAGTCCATAATCAGACTCAATATTAACCTCTTGCTAAATGACAGAAGGAAAGTCTTTGAACTATCTGCACATACCAACTAGGGTGTGCTGACTACGATCGATGGCAACTAAAACGTATGAGGGATATTCCGAACCAGGGCCAAAATTCGTAAGATGAACTAAACTAATTTTCTATAAGTTTGTGCAATAAATTTGATGCACCACTATTTGGGGATATAAAGGAGATATCGATGCCTACTGCACAAGTTCACTGTTTTTCAAGGATGCATGTGGACTGTACTGCCTCATGTATATGGTATCATTGGCGGCAACAAATGACATACCGGACTTTGATCTGGTTTGAATTCTCACTATATCTTTTTCCCTTCAACTGAATGACCATGCTAAACATACCCCTAATAGTAGGTTTTTATGTTGGAATTTACCCATCAGGAATCATCTAAGAGATATAGGCATCGTGTATTGGTCCAATTAACGAAAGACAGATTCACCCCTCCGTTGCCGGCGATATTCAACAGTTGAATCCCAATGTATATGATGAAGTATGGAACGAATATCATCATTTTGTGACTACATTCGCGTATGTAAGATATTGGGTCTGTATTTTATGAGATACTAACAGAAACACATACTCAGGTGTTTTGTTACTGCTAATTTTTAAGTATATAGTGCATATGTTTAATTGGTTATGCATGTTTATTATAAGCGATTGTGATTTAAAAAATGGATCGAAAAGGGAATAGAATCGATTATGATTGTAAACAATCGATTCTAACAGTTTAAAGACATCGATGTTAAAGAAGAATCTATGCTATAAGCACTAACTTCATTCTATCACATATATAGTACAAAAGTTTAATTAGTTATGCATGTTTGTTAGAAAATATTGTGAAAGAATAATCACAAATGGGATAGAATCGATTATGAATTAAAAAAATCAATAAAAAAGGGATAGAATCGATTATGATTTAAAAAATCCGATTCTATCAGTTTATAAAGACATCGATTCAAAAGAATAATCTATGCTATAAGCACTAACTTCATTCTTTAAGATGAAGCCCAAGTAATACAGCATCGTCTTCATTAAAGCTGAATCGCTGCTATACAAACTTCTAGGGAATCAAGATCAATAGTGCAAGTTAATTAAACCAAAATTCATTTCTCATCTCCACTATCAGGATCTTTGTTCAAGTCAAACCAAGGTCCCCCAACTAGACCAGGCGAATTGTTCGAGTCATGCTTGTTCAATGCAAGCTGAACCCCACCATCACGTCCGTGCGCATCATTGGCATCATTCTGTCCAAAATAAACAAACAATCGCAAAGTTAAAACACCATGAATGCGAATATGATGATCATCATTGCAGATCGCGTACCTTAGGTGACGGATCTACGTCAAACAAATCATCTTCTGAATAATAAGCATGCGTTGAGGGTACCCCATCTGTTTCTCCCAATGGGTGTTGACCATTGTCGAATGATCTGCTTTTTTGAAACGACATTTGTGGGGAGAACAATAAAGAACCAAAATATTACGTTACGTAATTACAAAGGACAAATACAAATGTAATGAATTCTACCTCGAAGTCGGAAGAGTCGCCAACATCTCCAAACAATTCTCCATCAGATGAATCGTACTCAGTTTCGCTTACGGGAGCTGCTTCACCATAAGTTTTGTTAATCCCATTGTCCACTGCATCATCTCTGTTGTGCTCAACCTATAAAAAGACAAAGTATGCCAAAATGAGTACACGTTATACTTGGATGCGATCACATTTATCAAACAATTCATCAATGTGGATAACTAATTGAAGGTCGCCTACCACAAACTTAGCCAAATTAAAACCGTTTCCCGTCAATTCATCATCGGTATGGTCGGACACGTTATCACCACCTCGATGCGATCTTCTCCTCTTCTTCCCAGTTGTATTGTTACTAGGACAGTTTCGCATGTCGTGACCATTTCCCCCACAACCTCGACAGCAACGACCCTTTTTATTGCCCTTAACGTTCTCTTCTGCTCTAGAATTGTTTTTAGACATGCCTTTCGATTTTACCCTTTGTGGGTCAGCAACACCATCTTCCAGGACAACATTATTGTCTGTTGCCCCATCCCCCTTGCCACGGCATGTATTCTTGTTGCAAGATCAGACATCCATTTGTTTGCCAAATCATACCCTTCCTTGTTTTTGGAAGCCAACCCCAAAACACCGTTCCACCTAGTACGAAGTGATGGGTGCCTAAATAATTCAGCTTCGTTCACACTAACTGAGGCTCCAAGTATGACATGAATTCTTCTCTGACTCCAATAGTCAATCTTCGATTAATCAAAGAATCGGGGATGTTGGTAATGTGACGCACGATCATAACATGAAACACATGCCTACACGGTATACCTTTGGACTCAAACTTCTTACACGAACATGAAAACCTCTGTTCGTCCTGGTTATATATGACAGTAGTTACCTTATTAGCGTTCATGTACCTTTGAACAGTGTATGTCACGATGGTACCATCCTCGGAACACTTGTATCCATCGGGGGCAACACTATATAAATGTTGACGACGGAGCTCCTTACGTACTCGCTTAAAAGCACTCCGTGTGAACACCCTAGCTGCGTGTCCTTCAATCAACTCCAGACTAGCAATCGTCAACACAAGTCTTGTGTAACAAGCCCTGAAATCCGCTTCTACTTCAAGGCTGCGAATATTGTTAACGGCCAAACTAAGCTGTTCCACGAATTCCAGCAACGTTCCACTGTGCTTTGTATACCTTTTAAGATACGAGTTCAGCCCCTCGCACCTCGATGTGCTCTTAACTGTTGCAAAAAAAAATGGCCAGTCAAGTATGCTTGTGCCCACCTATGCCTGGTGTTCCACTTTTCAATTACCCATTCGTTATCATGCAGTCCATATTTATTAACCATTTCCCTCCAAGCCTCATCAAACTCATCCCTGGTACACCAACGTAACATGCACCTACTGAAATCTTTCAAAAAATTAGAATTAGGGACGTTTGACCTGGCATTACGAGCCAGATGCCAAACACACAGTCGATGTCTAGCATCTGAGAGGACGACTTCAATGGCATTTTGCATTGCTTTATCACCATCTGTGACTACAGAAAGTGGCCTCTTATTCCCCATGGCGGAGACAAACTCCTCCAGGACCCATATAAATAATTTTACTCTCTCATTTGAAAGCATAGCGAAATCAAAAACAAGGGTTTGGCTGTGATTGTTCACTCTTATGATACTAAGCAAGGGCATGTTGTATGCATTCTTCTTGTACGTGGTGTCGAATGCTATAACATCACCGAAAACTCAAAAATCCATTTTTGCCTTAGCATCGGTCCAAAATAGCTTCTCCAATCGATTTTCTTCATCACTGGAAACCCGATACACTAAGCTTGGATCTGAAATCTTCTGTCTTTCCAAGTATAGCAACACGGCATTTGCATCACCTTCCATGATTCTGGACCTTGACACCATTCTCATACTATTGTACAGGTCCTTCCTTATGAACCCGAGCTTGTGCGCACCACCAACCTTGTTTGCCAAATGTTTCATCGCCTCACAACCTCGTATACCGCTTGCTTTCATTGCCATAGCTTCTTTCAGTGATCCATCATCAACGTGCCTATGGATCAAATACAAATTCAGTGTCAAACATAACAATACAAACAACCAGGTAAACAAAAAAACCCTTAATTCTTAAAAAACTCGATTTAAAACATCCATAGTCGATTTGACTAAAATTAGTGAAAACGATGCACACACCTACATACAGTATAGAATAGATTTCCATTTCCATGTGACACAAACCGATTCTACATAACAGCTGATAAAAAGAACACAACCCGATAATTTAGAATCGATGCTATATAGCCAGAGTCGACCCTATGAAACAGAAGATACTTGATCGATGGAATACGGATCGCATATTAGCATCCATTCTTGATCGTAAATAAACTCGATAATAAATCCTCAGAATCGATACTATTTGTCCAGAGTCAACACTGGGTAACAAAACCAAACTTGCCTCCATACAAAAAAAAAATGCTTTACAACTCCGACTCTAAATATGCATAATTGATTAGACAATCATGAGAAAAATTACAGTAACAATACTGAAATTCTGTTTGAAAGAATAAAATAGATAAATATGCATGCCTGTGAGAGCGAAGAAAAGGCTTGTGAGCTGGAGGAGAAAGTTCATGATTGTGCTCAACACGGAATGTGGAGATTCTCCATAACATCGTATTAAGATTCAAACGAACTAGCATTGCCGCCTTGCAATGTTCTCTGCTCAAGTCCTTAGGGGGTCGCTTCCGATCCTCATACTTAAACCACTGCTCTCTTCTAACACCTTCTTTGCTACATACCCACGATTTTCCATTAATTATTGGCCTGACCTTGCTGTTGTGCGAACTGTTTTTTCTTATACTGAAACCCATGCCTTTTGCATATGTCAAGTAAAATCTCCCTACTTCAGCTAATGTCTTAAATTCTATCTTTTTAATTTCGTCTATATCCAAACTCCTAAAATCCTTCTCTTCGAAGTAGTCGTGGGGAACAAAATTCATCTCCTTCTCATCATTGCATTACTCGAACTTACTCTCCCCATTGATACCGTTGTCATCAAATTCACCTATTATCTCATCATCGTCTAACAAGTCCAAGTCGTCATCTGAAACATCCATGCTTTAAATCCCACCTTCTATCTAAATTGTTGAATCGATCAAACGGATATATTGGCTCTCCACAATGACAATTGCTCGTCCAGACTGATGATGATGAACAGGATTGGGTCAAAAATTGATAGAGAAAAAGAGATGGAAGGAGAAAGATTGTGAATTCAAAAATCAGTGAATGAATGATTACAGAAACTCTCATTCGTTTTTATATTTTTTACAATTGCCTGCTACTGACATCAAAAACAATAAAAACCTTTTTGTTTGATCAAAATTTCGAGCGATAGTTATGGGTGTGAGTGATTGCTGAAATTAAGGACGCTGATAAGTCAAAAAACGAAACAACCTAAAGTTTCCCTTTGGAATACCCAGCAACCTGTTTGACCGGTTGCAAGTTTCGCCCAAAACCCTAAATATAACAACAACTAAATCCAACGGCTGGTAAACAGCCATTGTATCTGACGGCTCACATCAAGGGGCGGATTGGGGGGCTGACTGTAGGGGGGCTGACTGTAGCCTTCACCATTACTTAAAGAAGTTGTGGAAGATATGTGTCAATCTTTCAATACTATTTGCGGAGTCTAAAAACTCCACTGACAGTGTATGAAATAATGATCCTTAATAATTGAGAAATGCTAAATGATGCACCCCACGTATCATTTAAGATATCAAATATAGAAAATTTTATATAATTGATGCTTCACTTTTTCTTTAATTCAAAAGAAAGTTACTGCATTAAATGAAATTACTTTCCTTAAATAAAAAGTCAACCCACCTTAAAAGGTGTATGGGTGCATCAGTTAACAAAACCGAAACAATAATAATTAGAGATGGCAAAATTTAACCGAACCCGAAAACTCGCCCAAATCTGTCTGCGACCAAACTCAGACCGATCTGAATTGATAAAAAAAAGTGAAAGATCCAAATCCAAAAATATTTGAATCTAAAAAGATCTGAACCTTATATTTATTTGATCCGGAGGCAACCTGAAATTGAAATAACCGAGTCCGACACAACCCAAATCTGAATTGACCCGAACCCTAGTTGCCCAAATTCTAAAATCGATCTGATTCGAAACTAAAAAAAAAACCCAAATTAATGATGTGAAAAGATCCGAATTGAATCAATTTTTTATTGATAAGTTATAATCTTATAGATCACTTAAACATTTATACTTCATTATTAAGATAATTTTAAATTAATACCATACTTAATTCATTAATAATTTGAATATGATAAAATATTATTAGAATTAGAGATAACAACAAATGAATTTAATCTTACATATCATTATTAATTTATTGTATTTTTTACAAATTAAATTATTCTTGTGAAATTAATTGGTATTTTATTTATTATTAAGTTATGTCATCCTTATTTTCTCATTCTCTAACTAAAGAATTTTTCTCTATTAATAGCAAAATACAAGAATATTGAATATATAGTTAATATTGAAAGTTTGAATTTTTATAAATAATCTTAAAATTTATTAAAAAAATTAACTATTATCAATTTTTTAAAATTTTATTAAATCACTCAAAAAATTAGTGTTTAATTTATCACTATCTATTATGAAAAAAAATTAATACAAAAAAAGTTTCTTAATTTGAAATTAAAAAATTATTGAATTCCGAATTGACCCGAAACCCACTCGAAATCGCTCGAAATCGAAATTGTTTGAATCCGAAATGGTCCAAATCCGAAAAATGTCCAAACTTGAAACAGTTCGAACATGAAATATCCGAATCCGAAAATGTCTGAAACCGAAATTAGTCAAATCCGAGATGATCTGAACCTGAAAAAAATCCGAATCCGAAATGATCTAAAACCAAGAACAACCTGATCCAAACCCATATGAACTCGGCCATTTGCCACCACTAATAGTAATAAAAAAATTTAGAAATGAGGAGGCAATAAAACACTTGGCAGTAAGGTACGCAGAATGCTGGTAAAGTATTACTCCGGGACCGTTGGGGGTTATCGCTGCAAATAAAAGTTATCCGTTATGCGCTGTGCCTCCCAGGCCAGGAAATCTATAATCGCCGTGCTCATCTAATATAGACTTTGAATTTTTTGTTTTTTGCTTTTTTTTTTTCAATTTTAATAAACAAAATCAGATCCGTACCTTAAAAAGGAAAAATGTTCTAAAAATCTACACTAGCGAAATACACGTTAAACTCCACATTGTCAAGATATGCCACGTTTGGTAAGAAATCATTGATTTAACAGTCATTAATTAACCCTGTACCGAGCTAACCCTTAATACTAAATTGTGCTTTAAACTGTTCAAAAAACCTTCTGAAAAATACTTTTTAACCTTTTAATACTTAAACTTTTTAACATACCTCCTAACATAACTTTCTAATTTATCAAATTTTTATGAATATCATACAAATTTAACTCCCTCATTTAATAAAATTTTACCTCACATTAAAAAATTATCATATTTATAAGATAAATTTCTTTTTCTTGACAAATATAATGATAAGATTTAAAAAAAATTAAATAAAATCTACCACCCCAAGAGAGTTATTAGAATAATGGATTTCAAGGGTTATGCAGTTAAACATTCCTAACGTCCGATCAGAGTTCCATAATCATTTTCAAAGCACTAATCATCCGCAGATTGGCAGTCAGAAATGCTATAAACTTTAGCATCCAGCGGTTTGACGGAAAAATGTACACATCCGCCTTGTATTTTCCCTTATTAAATAACAATAAAAAAAGAGGGCTTGGCATAAAAGAGCCCCAGTTCCACTCTTTCACACTCCGGAGAACATAAGCAAAACATAACTCCAAAAATCGTCGTACATTTGATCCCAAAAAATGAAACATCCTGTTGCTGGCATTGCCAACACCACCTAGATTATTTTCGCAATTATCCAGGAGACAAAGTATTTAAGGATTCAATTATGCTGCAGATTCCTTGGCAATCTTATCAGCCTTAGCAATGACTTCCTCAATTCCTCCAACCATGTAAAATGACTGCTCCGGGAGGTCATCATACTTCCCATCCAACACTCCCTGTAAGAATAATGAATGAGAACGAGTGGCAAGCCAAAAGATTAATCATATAGATGTAACTGAGATAATTTTTAATCAAGAAGATTTCAAACAATCTTTCTGCCACATCAATAAATTGTCTTCAAAAAATGCCTCTGAATATGAAAAGAGTAACTCAAAGCAAATTCACATGCCATAATACAATTCACAATATCTAAACGACTAGTTGGCTTAGTTAGATGTGTCAACCCAAAACAACGAAGATATCACCATGGCTACATTACGCCATTCTACTATATGCCATTCTACTATATTTAAATCAAATATTATACCATCCATGTCTCACCCACATTTTGAGACATAATAACTTGGACACTTCAATTAGCATCTTCTGATGCATTAAAAAAAAAAAAAAAACTAAACTGCTAAGATTGTTTAGTATTTAAGGATTTAATACCATAGATGCCTTTACACATTCTTAAATACATGCAAGCCAGAGGAAGAAAATTATACCTGGAAGCTCGTAATGCTCTCCTTCAACTCAACATACTTGCCAGGGGCACCAGTGAACACTTCCGCCACGTGGAAAGGCTGGCTCAAGAACCTTTGGATTTTACGAGCACGGGCTACAGTCAGCTTATCGTCTTCACTAAGTTCATCCATCCCCAAAATGGCAATAATATCTTGCAAGTTCTTGTAATTTTGGAGAACCTTCTGCACACCTCTAGCAGTGTTGTAGTGTTCCTCGCCCAAAATATGCGGGGAAAGCATACGAGATGTAGAATCCAAAGGATCCACAGCAGGGTAAATACCCAACTCAGAGATCTGATGATAAATATTAAAAAGAAAAAGGCAATTTTTACGAGCAAAAAGAAGAAATTCATGGTAGAGTAAAATCAGATATAGCACCTTCTAAAAGCTGCAGATAAATGGGTACCATACCTGTCGGGACAACACAGTTGTGGCATCCAAGTGAGCAAAGGTTGTTGCAGGAGCTGGATCTGTCAAGTCATCAGCAGGCACATAAATAGCTTGCACAGAAGTGATAGAACCCTTCTTGGTTGTGGTAATACGTTCTTGAAGACCACCAAGATCTGTAGCCAAAGTTGGCTGATAACCAACAGCAGAGGGAATACGACCAAGCAGAGCAGACACCTCTGAGTTTGCCTGAAGGGAGAAAAAAACAAGTCAAACCATCAGCAACATGGAATCGGCGAAGACTGCTTCAGAAGCTTCCACAATAAGCCATCTTACTTGAGTAAAACGGAAAATGTTGTCAATAAAGAGAAGCACATCCTGCCCTTCAGCATCACGGAAGTGTTCGGCAACAGTCAAACCAGTAAGGCCAACACGAGCACGAGCACCAGGGGGCTCATTCATTTGACCATAGACGAGAGCACACTTGCTGTCAGCCTGTAACGATGCAAAAACAAAAACTACAACCATTAGATGAGAGAAAATAACAATTATAGCAATACAGACAACAGGAAATATATGGTATTCACCTGCTTATCACCTAGCTTAATGACACCACTCTCAATCATTTCCCTGTACAAGTCATTACCCTCTCTAGTGCGTTCTCCAACACCAGCAAACACCGAGAAACCACCTAAGTACAGAAGCAGATATATTAGAATAATAAGAGAAGTACGAAGTAGGAACCAGCCAAATAAATAATGTAAAACCAACCATGAGCTTTAGCAACATTGTTGATAAGCTCCATAATAAGCACAGTCTTCCCAACACCAGCACCACCAAAAAGCCCAATCTTTCCACCTCTTTGGTATGGTGCAAGGAGGTCAACAACCTGTAAGAGAACGCAAGAGAAGAAAAATTATATCCTGATGTTTGAATAGAAGTTGATCTCAACACACCATGCTACGTTCTCGGGAAAGAGGAAGAAAAGGATACAGCATGGCGCCAAAGAACATAATAATTGACAGTTATTTAGTACCTTAATACCAGTTACAAGAATCTGCTGTTCAGTAGCTTGGTCAACAAAAGCCGGTGCTTCTCTGTGGATAGGCAAGAAGTGGTCGGTTTCTGTTAAACATTCAAACACAATCAGTTCGACATTTGAGTCATTAGATATCACTACAGAATAAACTGCTCAAATGATTAAAATGTTTCCAAATTCCTTACTGATATCGCCTTTCTCATCAATAGGCTCTCCAATAACATTTATGATACGACCAAGAGTAGCTCTACCAACAGGCACCTGATAAGAACAAGCAAACACATTTAAGAAGTTAATTAATGAAATTCAAAAGCAGACCCATAAAAGCTATCAAATGCAAAGTGGTACAGAGCACATCAAATACAACGACTAAAAACGAGGGAAAAAAAGACAAGCGGGATAAATTGGAAACCTCCTAGAAAAACGCCCAAAAAATAGGTCAAAGCGAAAGCCTTTTAAAATATTAAATAAATTTTAGCAATCCAAAATGCAAAGTTCAGGGGAAGCATATTATGTTAATAGGGTAAATTTAAAGGGAAAAGAAATTTACTTGGGTAGCCGACAAACTAATCAATTTAATTAGATGCCTCACAGTTTCGAAGTGCAATACACTGAAAAAGGTGTAAAAAAGTTCTTCAGTTTGTTTGAGCAGAAATTTCTCCCTTTGTTCAGATCTGATTCCGATAGAAAATTACTCAGATCTACAGAACCAATCAGATCATCATCTTCAATTCACTTCATTTGCAAATTTCTAGTTCCGACTGACCAAACCAAACCCAAAAAAGTCTCCGATAAAATCTCATCATTTCTACCCTAAAAGATAAAAAATACTTAAAAGAGAAGAGAAAATTTACAGTGATAGGCGACCCTGTGTTAAGCACGCGCTGCCCTCTGACAAGTCCCTCGGTTCCATCCATAGCAATGGTCCTAACCATGTTCTCACCCAAGTGCTGAGCCACTTCCAGCACAAGTCGGATCGAGTTGTCCAACACTTCAAGCGCCGTCAAAATCGGAGGCAAACCCTCATCGAATCTGACATCGACGACGGCACCGATCACTTGACAAACCTGACCGATGGCTCCTGCTCCAGTGAACTCATCAGTGATCTTCCCTCCTCCGCCTTTCTTAGCCGGAGAATCCTTTGATGGAGCAGAAGGAGCGGCTGCAGCCGCAGATGTGGCGTACTCAGCAGTGCGCGTGAGGAAGAAGCTGAAAGGAGAAATGCGGCGGGCGTGGGCGGGAGAAGGAAGGCGAGAGTTAAGGATTGCGGAGTTAGAGAGAGATCGGCGTGAAGTGGATCGAAGGAGAGACGAAAGGACTCGACGCGAAGCCATCGATTAGGGCTTCCAGAAAGAGAAAGGGGCTAGGGTTTGATGAGGAGTAACTTTTCTGAGAGAGATCAGCTTGTTGTTATAGGGCCTGAGAAAGTCACGGAGTTCATTTTTAGTGTGTTACTGTGCCGAATATTTCTATTTTTCCGGGTTTCTCTTTTAGGGGTACTAAACGCCGCCGTTTTAATCCAGTTGCCTTTCGGTGGAATTCCCGAGTTATGGTGTTTGATTTGATCAGATCAGTCCTGTCTCCTTGGTTGTTCCACTCAATCAGATGACAAAGCCACCTTGAGTCAACTATTAATATATTTTCTACCCAGAATAAAAACGATTATTTTTATTTCGTTTTGTTTAATAGAATATTAAGTTTAAGTCATCACTTGCCATTTGAATTATTATAATTTAATTATAAAATTCTAAACAAATCAACAATAGAAGTGACGAAATAATTATAAAACATAAAATTGAGAGGAAAAAAATTACCATTAAAATCTTTTTAAAAAATAAAAGGGAAAAATAAATTGTTATTAAATTCTTTTTAAGAAAACAAAAGTCTTTTAAGATATTATTAGAATCTTTTTGTTTGTTATTCATTTAGGCAAAATATATTAATTGTAAAATAAAATTCTAGAATCATTTAATTCAACAAAATATTTAAAAAGTATCAAAAGACATTTGGGGCTTTCTGGAGCTAGATTTTGTAATTATTTTAAATGTATGTAAGATATTTCAATAATAATATATTAATTTTTGGTTCTTTTGTTTTTTTGCCAACGTTAAAACTTTTGTTTTTCTTTTGATTTATTGTTCAATTCGGGCTTAAACTTTTCGAATGGCTTAATTTAGGATCAATTCTTTTAATTTGGTCATTTGGGGTCTAATCTTACAAAATCGATTTAATTTAGGACCAACTGTCAATTTGGACGGTGCGTATACGACATGATATAGTATAAGTGCATTAAGTCATGTGAGAGTGACACGTGAGAAACAAGGGTTTAAAATTAAATTTGTAATAAAATCAATTATTATAATTTTAATATTTTTAAACTATCTTTTATTTTTCTTTTTCCTTTCAGTTCTCATATTTTCTTTTTGTCTGTGATAGACACAATATTATACTTACTTTATGTGCTTATTTCTTATAATTATTGTGTCTATCTTACTTTAATTCCACTCATATAAGCATGGTTTTGTATTTATAGGTTCTAAATAAGCTTTGAGTGGATAAATGAGCATTTGAAGATGAAAAGAGTCAAATTGGAAGCAAAGGAAAGAAACGGGATTGAAATGTAAAGTGAAGGTGCAGGCAGATTGGCGACACCTGAAAGATGGCTGAATTTCACCACCTTAAAGGCTTCATTTGCAGTTTTAATCTTCACCAAAGTTGTAGAGAACATCCTAAGCTTTCCAAAATGCCCAAGAACACCCCAATCGGAGTCCGTTTGACCCTCCAAATGCTTATTATACCGAGACATTCCAAACCAGGCGCGAAAACGAGCTAATGGCGCCATTCCACTTCAGCTTTACCCAAATCCGCACATATGAAGATAGAGACCAAGCTAATGGTGCCATTCCACTCCCTAATGGCGCCATTACACTCCAACATTGCTAAGCCATGCATTTCACTACACCAAAGGAAGCTAACGGCGCCATTCCATGTCCCATAGTGGCGCCATTACACTTCAGAGTTGGCAAATTGGAGAAGTGAAGAAGTCAGCAAGAGTGTAGAATGAGAAGACCCTAACAGCACCGTTCCACTTCCCTAGTGGCGCCGTTCCATTCCTTTCACTTGGCGTTTCATTTCCGCACCCTAACGGTGCCGTTCAACTTCCTAATGGCACCACTCCAGGAAGTTCCTTTAGTGCCCTTTGTCCCTTTGGTCAGCAATTAGGTTAAGGGGGCAATTATGTAATCTAGCTATATAAATATTGTACTTTTCTCTGAAGTACGGACAGATTCATAGAATTCATTAGACGAGAAGTAGAGAATTTGGCAGAAAAGTTTGAGCAATTTGCTCTCATATTTCTTAGAAAGAATTTTCTCTCAAGTCTTATTCTCTTCTTCAATCTAAACACTTGTTTTTCTTTACTTTAATCTTTCCTTTTAGTTAATTACGATCTCCCCTCAATTAATGAGTGGGTAGATCTTTAATATTCCAATTTGGGATTCAATTTATCTTTTAACTCTTTGTAGTGAGGTTCTTGTTATTAATTAACAAATCTATTTGTTGGGTATTTGTTAGATTTCTATGCTTATTGATTGCTTGGCATGATTAGCTAGATTTGCTGGCCACTTATCTTGATGATTATGTTATTGCTTGCTAAATCTATATTGCTGAATCTTTAGTAAGTAATTTAGATTATTGGTAGCAATTGGTTGGACTAAGACCCATCCAAGAGATCTAATGATACAGTTTAAACGATCTGCGCAAAGTATGATTGTTAATTGTTGTTGGCTAAAATCTATCTATGTTCACTGCTCTGTCTACTCTTAAATCCGAGCTGCGAAGGATACGGGTTATTGTTAGATAGAAGGGACTTTCTTGGGAAGCGATAGGTACTGGGTTAGTCTAAGATTAAGGATAGATAGGGGTTAAGGGGAAGTGATAGTACTCTTAGCCTACGCTGACTATTCAACAAATGATTTGTATGCTTTTGTGAACCTAGGATCTACATTGGCAAGTTAGGAGTTAGATTAATCTCTTATTGGAAGACCACATGGCTATTTCTTTGTTCTCTGTCCATGTTTATTTTACTTGCTTTAGTCTAGCTTTAGTTTTAATGTTAGTTTAGTGTTTTATTATCTTTAAATCCCCCTTTACTTTATTTGTTGTTTGTGTTAATTATGTCTTTTGGAAAGTAGTTAACTCTAGTTCTCTGTGGGATTCGACCTGTACTTATCCTAGCTACCCAGTTGGGGGAATACGGAAAATTTATTCTTTTGATCGTCTTGACGACGGGCAATCAGTCTGTAAAAAAAATGTAACTTATCTAAAAAAACCTGATCGTTTTCATGACGAAATTTGATTAGTTCAATGTGGGTAAGCATCACGATCATTAGTGGTTTGCTATTGAAGCTGTTTAAAATCAAAATACAGTAAACTAAAGAACTCATTTGTGGCGTAAAGTTTTGATTTGAGGTTAGTCAAGTAGTTTAAGTTTTTATTTCAGAGGTTTGTCTGCATTCAATGTCAAGGATTTATGTTAAGGTTTAACGCGATATCTGAGTTTGTAAAATTGCTGGGTTTCTTCAAGTTTTAGGGACTTCCTCTATTATGGGTTTATTGGGGTTTATGGTTTTACTCATTCTATATTGTTTTATTTCACGAAATTAGGGTAAATTTCTCCTACGGGTTTATGGCTTTTTCAATTTTTGATGTCGTTCATATGTTGTAAGTATAGGGTGATGGTAAAATTTAGCCATTCTTGTGTTCTGGATTTATAGGAGATGCAAAAATTAGGCATCTAGAATTTAGATTCAAGAAGATTGGGTTAAGAGTAGAGTAACGTTTACTTAATCGTGTTATCCAATTTGGGGCATAACCTTATCGAGTATTTCAAAAAAGGGCTAACATTTTCAGATGGGCGTTGCATTTTCTCATAGTGTTTGATATATCAAGATTGTTTATTGATGATTGCAAACTTTAGTTGATTACTTTTTATAATTTTGATGATAATAAGTTTTTTTTTTTGTTATTTCTTTGTTCTTAGCATGGCATTTTTTGAAGGTAAAATAAGGTTCCATTATAAAGGAAGGTTTATCACGCCCCGGTATGCTCATAAGGGCACGGGACAACCGTCGTGTTATCTAGAGATACATGCTAACTGATACATGCACCCAAAACCCTGTAAGGCTCTAAGATATCATTCTTTCAATCATTTCAAACACATTTGATAGTAAGTGGTATGTCATTAATACCAAATAAAATTCTATGCTAAAACTATGTAGATAGTTAGAGGTGTCAATTCGGGTTGATCGGGTAGGTTTCAGGTTGATCAGATAGGTTTCGAGTTCGGGTCAATCAGGTCAAGTCAGTTTGGGTCAAAAGAGATTTTCGGGTCATTTCGGGTTTCGGGTCTTTCGGGTTCGGGTCTTTCAGGTTTCGAGTCATTTGGGCTCAGGTTTTTCGGGTTTTGTCCTCGAGTTTGTCGAGTTTTGAGTCATTCAGGTTCGGGTTTTTGGGGTTTGACCATTGGGTCTTTCGGATTACAGGTTTTTGGATTTTATGTCATTTGGATTCGATTTTTTCGGATTTAACTCTCGAATCATTCGGGTTCCCGATTATTTTAAATTGAATTAAAGTTTTGATTTTACAAATTAATAATTAAGAGAGATTTTATCAAAAATATTATTTATTATATTTGTTATAAATTGTAATTAAATTAATTAAATTTGTAATGTTATAAATGTATTAATTAAATTAGTAATATTTATAACTTTTTAAAAAATTTTCCTATAAATTATCTATAGTTTTAAATAAAATAAATATAAGTTTTTATTATTTACTAATTCATTTCTAAATTCAAATTGATATATAATAAATTCATGATTCATAATATCATTAATATATAATTATGAATTGTCCGTCGTACAATTACAAACTAAGGAACCAGAATTTTGATATACAATTACAAACTAAAGAGTCAAAATGTTGGTATACAATTACAAAATTTACCAGTTTCCTCTTATTGAATTGAAAATTTAAAAGCTTTTATTTGGTCGATGAATAGGATAGCCGAAAAAGAATAGCCAATAACCAATAGGCTATCCGGACTGTTATATAGCTATGGCCACCATGAACCACTAATCTTAGTATCTTATTATCTTAGGGCTAATGACCTTGTCTTGTTCTTTTCTTTCTAATACTTATATATAAATTATACTTTATAGTGATTAGTGATTACCATCTCCCACTTCTGCATAATAGAATAACTTGTACACACACTACATTCGGCATTCTCATTAAATTATTTGTTTTGGCGAGAACTAAATTATAAGGAGAAAATATATGATAACATATTGAAATTTTAATTTCAAATTTTCAATGTTTAGATGCTTTTTGTTGGATAGATAATTCACTAATTTGATATGAACATTAGTAATTTATTAATACTATTATAATTTATAAATTTTCTTAATTAGAATGGAAGATTGTCATTCACATGAAAAAGTTTATTTCTTGATTTAATTATAAATGATAAAATCAACATGGCCTTTTGTAAATTCTCAAATTTTCCTTAATAATGATCATAATTAATATTATTAAATCTAAGTAATAATATTCTATAAATTCATATAATTCAATCATAATAATAAAATTTAAAAAATTTAATTATGAAAAAATATTTTTTTTAAGTTCACTTTGATCAAAATTTTATCAATTATTTATTTTTATTTTCTTTATCAAATTTATTTATTAAATTTGAAGTTTAGGAGGTATATAATGTAATACTCATACCAAATACCTGTTTCTTTCCACCAATTAGAGCATGTGTTAGTTAGTAAGAGAATGTGGTAAAGCCTCACCTAAGTTATGAAAATGACATGGATGGAATTAAGTGATTAGTTAAGAATTAGTAGTAAGGTTAGAAATTTAGACTGAAATTGTTAACAAATGACAAGGAATTTGAAAATTTCACTGCTAATGGTTCAGAAGCAAACGGTCTGAAGAATAGAATTTTACACTGAAAATTTTATTGCACTGGCTTGGGATATAGGTGGAATTTTGGAATTTTAGGAGGGTAAAATGGTAATTAAAAGTTTCTTGTGACAAGTGTCAAATAATTAAGGAATGGATGGCTAGGATTGAAACAAATTTCATTATCCTTTTTGCATGAAAAATCTGGCCATGTGTAGAAAAACCTAGAAATTTCCATGCAATTATTAAGTTGTCTTTAACCTTGGAAAATTGAAGAACACTTCCATCATTGATGAAACTTGAAAGTTTCCTCCATAAAACACAACTCCAAATCTAGCCAAACAAGCCCCCATAAATTGGTAACCAACTTGAAGCTCTTGGAGAGCCCATCCATAATCCCAAATCAATTTCAAGAAATTCAAGCTAGTGTGGGAGGAATTTCATTTGGAAATTTTAGGGTTCTTGGTGGATTTTTATAAATCAAAGTTAAGCATGCCTGATTTTGATGTTAGAATGTAGATTATGGCATGCTAAACATGAATATAAGGTTAATTTAACTTGAAATCATTTGTAGGAGTGTGAATCTAGGAAATTAGAAAAGTTATGGAGAATTTTTGAATTTGAGATTTTTAGGTCAAATTGAATCCATGGAACCTTAGGATTAAAATATGAAGTTCATGGAAGCTTGCTAAACTAGGAAATGCCATCAAATTACATTAGAGAAGAAAATTTTGATTTTTCAATAGTTATGCCGAAAATTTCAAGGAAAATAACATTTTTGTCATTTTGGAATTTAAATGAAAATGTAGTTGTTTTGAAGTAATTTTAATGTGAATATGTTAAAGAAAAATGTTGGAAAAGAAAAAAGTGGAAATTGGGTGAAATTGGAACAAAGGCCGAAATTTTCAATGTGTTATAGCCCTGGGAAATTTCCAACTTTTAATGGAATAAAATGTGAATTTTGAAGAAAAATTAGACAGAAGAATATTAGTAAGAGTAGTGATTAGCTATTGAATTACTAAATTATTGCATGGCATACATGGCATTGCATGTAGATTAAGCTTTAGCCTAGTTTAGTAATAGTTTGGAAAACTAAATAAATTATGAAAAATAGGAGTGCCTGCACCATCAAAGGACAAAGAACTAGGTGAGGACGGTCAAGAATAGCGAGGACCTCACTGTGAGTGGATGACTAACTCAAAAATTGCTTTTATACTTGATTTAATATTTTTGGGTTTAATGCTTCCGTTTACTTGGATTTCTCAAATTAAAGTATTGATGAATGGTTTATGAGATTTTATAAAATCTTACTGTGTTAAGACGAAATTATTTCTTAATTTATGGATTGAGAAAGGAACTTGTGTTTTGGAAAGAGTTGATGCTAATATTTTGTGTGATGAAATGATACTGTGGAAAGGCCATCTGGGTCGTAAGCTTGTTACTCGAGGTAGCCCCACAAGGGGAATTTATCGTTACTGCAGTAACTAAGTAGCTCGCGGATCGCCTTTTGAGGGGCACGAGTGATTGTAGTTTAGCCTTGGATGAGAGGCGCGGAGGGAAACCCACAAGGCATTAGTGAGTTCATTCTGCAACACTGCCAGATAGGATGGAACTCAATCACCCAGTGTCGATCTCGGGCCAAGGCGACAGCTTGGATAGAGAAATTAACGGACAGTATCTTTGACCCATGGGCCTATTTGCTGGAAATCTCTTTTCCTAATGGTTCTTTTATATAATTTTGGATATTTGAATTATTAAAGTATCTGAATTTAATTTTTGTGAACTTCAATATTTCTATAAATATTTTACTGGTTATCCATTCATTGAGTAACTTTGTTACTCACCCTTGTTTTCATAAAACTTATTTTTCCAGGTTGTAGCTAGTTGATTGCGCTGCTAGGGTATGGTGTGGTGGGAAAGTAGTTGGCACTTTGCATCAATTTGACCAGAGGTGAAAAAGTCAATTCTTTTATATTATTTTAAAAATATTCGGGTAGGTCCCACCGAGTATGAAAATATCGTTTTAATTAGCCAGTTTTCTTTTTTAATGAGTCTACGACTTTTTGAAACTGATGTGATATTTTTCTGAGTTCTGGAAGTCCGTAAATAAATTCTACAAAAATATGTCAAAAAAACCTAATGGCATTTCCATAAATATTTTGAAGTTTGGATATCTTATGTATAAATGAATTTTTATGCTATGGTAGTTTGATGTTTTATTTATTTTGATTCGTTCAAATGATAGTTAAGTGGTTTAACTACTTGGTACGATTAAAACTGTATGATGGAAAAATGTGTAAAATGACCGTTTTAGCCTTGCGACCCTTGGAGTGTATTCTAACCTAATAGAATGCATTTCAAGAGTTGCGGCGATTGTTATGTGCTCGATTGTCATGTCGGGGTGACATATAAAAATACTCCATCTGTCCCTGTTTGTCTGTCACAATTAATCGTTTCATATAGGGTAAAAAAAGTAGTTATGATACAAAACTTCATACATATTTACATTGACTTTCTTATTTTATACTTATCTTTCTTCTTCTTTAATTCTCTCTCTTTTTAAGAAAAATATTCATTTAATAGAGAAAGAAAATAGTTTGAAAGGGTAATTTTGAAAAATTAGTAATTAATACTGGGATATAGACAAATAAAAAGGGATAAATAAAGCTTCTAGAAACAAATAAAGCTTCTAGCAAGAGGCAGATAAATAGGGACAGAGGGAATATTTCATTAGTTTGTCGAGTTCTTTCGGGTTAGATTCTCGGGTCAATCGGGTTTCGGGTTTATTGGGTTTCGGTCTATTGGGTTTCGTGTCAATCGGGTTCCGGGTCAATCAAGTTTCGGGTCGGTCGGGTTCGGGTAGTTTACTTTTTTAGTCAAACCAGGTCAGGTTAATTTCGGGTTCGGGTTGGGGCAGATTTTCAGGTTCAGCTCAGCCTTTGACAGCTCTATAGATAGTGATAAGCATAGGTCGTATCCCACGAAGATTATTTTAGAAAATCTAATTTGAGATATGTAATAAAAGTAAAGAGTAGAAGAATTTAAGTTTGTGAATTAGAACTAACTAAGAACAATGTAAATAATAAAAATAAGAAGAAATCAATAGAGAATGTTTCAGTTCAAGGAAAACTTACTTTTGGAATTTGAATTGATCATAGGCACAAAAGATAATCAAACATACAAATAATTGGCGTAGGTTAAAAGTACCTATAGCTTCCCTTTAACCCCTATCTTTCCTCATGCCAAGCTTAAATTAGTACCTATAGCTTCCCAATCAAGCCCTTGTTATCAAAATAACCTATCAAAATAACCTAGGTACCTATAGCTTCTCTAGATTTAATTAAGATAAAAGCGATAAACTCTAAAAAGTTCTTAGCCTGCTCTCTTAATTACTCCCTTTAATTCCCTCAAACAATATTGAAGAACTATGCAAGATCACTTGATTTACTACTTTGAATTAAGCTAACTTACAATTACGGATAAGAAGCTCATATTCTAGCGATAGAAAATCATGCAAAATTAACTAGTTGCGCACCCTAGATAACTAAGCAAGAAAATCATGAAATAAGCATAGAGAATCAAAGGATATTTGCATAAGAGATATAAATAAAATTCAAGCCTCATATTCCTTGCATCCAAGAGTTAAGTAACCTTCTACTGAATTGAGAAAATTAGAAAAGCATGCTGAAAATTCCTGCACATTAAAGAAAAATAAAATCCCTAGCTAAAACACTTTTACATAAGGTGGCCAAGGCCTTTAAATAAAGATAGAAAGCCTTTAACCTAACTTTCAAAAGAAGTTTAAAACTCTAACCCTAATAAATTACTAGCTGACTCAAGTGTTTTACAAGAGATAGATGTCCTTCTTAAAATAGGAGGAAAAATAGCACACATCATATGCCATGCACATGCCTCATTATAGGGTTTTCCTACTCCAATTAGGACTTCTCTTCAAAAGCTGAATCGCATCATTCCAAGGTTTGGGCCTAGCTTAAATATCTTCAATAACATGTCCAAAACAGCCTCAAATAAGGCTTAGGAATGCACTTGTCCATCTTCAACCCAAAATAGAAAAGCAATCACGTATTTCCGGAGAACTTCTGTATTTTGACATTTTAAGGGCGCAAATGAACTCTGATTTTGGTGATCTTTAGCATTCTGGAAAGCTCAGGAAGTCCTCTACAATTTCATGAGAATTCAAACTCATCCAAGGTCTTTAAGGCATTCAAATATTTCCAAACTATCTGCATAGGAAAATATCAAAATTTTCAAATTTAAACTCCTTTTCTTCCAAAGCTTCCTTTTATCTTCCAATGACATGAAATCAATCAAAATAACTTAGTTAGTAATAATAAACACTTAAACAACAAGATATAAGATATAAATCATAGTATAAATAAGTGTTTATCAGTAAGATAAGTGTAAATATGTATAAAATGAATATGAAATAAAGGTTTACTTAATTAAGAGGAGAAAAGCAGTAGTTAAGTATAAAAGTTTAGTAAAGTTAATTGTTAGTCAAACAAGTTTCATAAAAGTATTTGAACAAGACCATGTGTCCAAAATATTGTTAAAAACGTATTTAAAACATCCTTTACAAAATAAGAAGTTCATTTGGTCTCCATGGATCTGCGTAAACCAAGAAATGTGCATTGAGCGGAACCTACACTTGCAAAACGGTTCTGGCAAGAGAGGTAGACCACAAAGAAACTCAACTAGTCAAGTTGGAAACTCTAACACCTGAAAAATGAACAACTAGCATGAGCATATAAATACTCAATGAGTGATAAAGACATTGAGCTCGATGTATCAGTTTGAGAGTGGCGAGTTCAAAACGAATTATCAAATTATGTATATTTTCAAGAAATCAAGCCATTTTATCAAATAAAGCATATTTGCAAAGCATTGAATCTCATAGATAACAATATCTCAAAATAGGCTCAACTTTTCATAAAAGCATGAGTTAGCTAAAAACACACCCCTAATCTCTAGACCTTGGCTGAGGTAGAGAAGGGTACCACCAAGGATTTTCATACATAACAATTCACATCACAGACTTTGTCAACCCTTTCCTTGGTGTTGGCTTTGGATAACTCTATAAGTCCAATAACAATATCAAAGTCATAAGAGTTTTCTTCTCTCATAAACTCAATATGACAAAGCAACAAAGCATACATCATTTACCACAATCCATGCCATTCTCTACAATGGACCATAGATTGACAACCATGGCTGAGTTTTGGAAATCTAATTCCCCAAGTGCATAAGCACAACATTCTTACCAATACAAGATTCAAGTGCATGTAATAGGTCATAAAACCATTTATAAGCAATATGGTTAATATCAAACATATTTCAAGCGAAACGTGGTATATACAGTCACTTAGGTCACATTTGTACAAAACATGCTTGGCCAAACTATTTCAAGAACAAGCCACACTCAAAAACTAATCATCGCAATTCACATATCAAAATCATTTTCATAACCAAATATTAAACTTGAAACCATTGCCACAATATCTCAAGAAACATATCAATCACAAGAGCGGGAGAGCCATATACTCCCAAGGCTAGTCCAACTCGCATGCTTCACTTGAACTGGGATTGCCTTTTTCTAAAAAACAAAGGCAAAGAACACGAGGAAACACACACATTATACACAATTCAATGTTAAAAGATAAGGAATGCATGATTAGAATGGATGCTAATACGTCAACGACCAAATCTTACTACCTTATTGGCAATACACTCTGTTGAGCCATTTTGAGCTTAACTCTTCATCAATTTTACCGAATAAAGCTCAATTGCTCAACCCTTCATCCAAGGTTAATTTGTGAGGTTTATCCACCTCAAACAGTCCTTTACGCATGCGAATTAAGGTTCTAAGAGGCCTAGAGAAGTCGAAAATTGATTTATGAGCGAAATGGAGCAAAACGGAACAAACATAGAGGGAGCATGTTGTATACAATCGGTGGCCAGCTGACCACAAACCCAAGGTGTTGCCATCTCTAGTTGGAGTTGGTGACTGACTCCTAATGATCCTTAGGGCTGGCTGGCTCCCCTTGGGTTTTCACCCATTTTCACTCATAACGCTTCCAACTCCATTCCAACTTAATCCATCATCAAATTTATCTCAAAACATCATCAAAACATACCTAAAACCTCACTTAATGTGTCAATAACATCAATCTAACTCAAATTCACACTTAACACATCAACAACATCATTCTAACTCAAATTCAACCAAAATGCACTCAAATAACCCATTTTTACCTTCTCTAACTTCTGAAATGCATATCTTACTCATTTTAAATCCAATCAACATGATTCCAAAGGCATCTTGAAGCTAAATTGGAATGGAATAACATATCTCAAACTTACTTTCCAAATCTTGATAGATCTACCATGAATTTCTCTCCTTTTTTTAAGCTCAAAATTGCCAAGAGCACCTCTTAGTTTTGATTTCTCTCCTTTTCGCTTGTTTTCAACAAAAAATGCAATACCAAGAGTGATTTTCATGACTTTGATTCATGGGTTTCAAGATTTGATAAGGGTTCAAAGAGAGATTAATTTGGGGATTTAGGTTAGGGTTAGTGTTAGTTGCATTTTTGGTGATATTTTAATTGGTAATTATTTTGATTATATACAACTAACTATCTTAATCTTGGCTAATTTACTACTTTTTCATGTCTTCGGTGTCTATTGAGTGAGAATGATGAATTTGAAGTGAAAAGAATAAAAAACAAGTCAAGGAAGAAGGCAAATACAAAAAGTTCAAAGTAGAGGATTTTGGCAGTTCGGATAGATCTGAAAGATGGCTAAATTACACCATCTTAGAGACTTTGGTTGTCTTTTTGTTCTCATCAAAATTGTAGAGAACATCTTAGGCTTTTCGGAATGCTAAATAATTTAAAAATCTTAATTTGTTTGACCCTACAAATCTCTATATTAGTAAGTACTATCTTTTCTGACCGAGGCCAGTCGAAGGCCGGGTCCTGAACTAGCTGGCCACCCGGTCCTTGACCACCCGACACCGGGTCATAGCATGGATTCACTTGAAAACGTGCTTTCTTGCAACCTTAGGCCCTTGGAAACCTCATAGATAACCCTTAACCCTTCTTGGCCCCTATGACTTATCAATTGAGGCTCGAAATCAAGAAAGATGCAATTGGAAATTGGAAGATTGATTGATACTTGATAACCAAAGCTTACAATTAATGAAGGAAGAGAATTAAGGCACAAGAAAGAGATCTCCTAAATTCTTTAGGAGATTAAACCTAACCGCTATAAATACTCTTTGTTTGGGAAAAACCTAACTTTTGTCTCTTGGATAATTCTTAGATTTATTGTTTATTGTTTTATGAAAGTTTAAACATCATTTCTCTAATCTAATGCTCTAGAGGATGCTCTTCAACTATTTGTGAGGTTTTTTATTCTTAACTAGTTTACTTTTCAATTGTTCTTTGATTTCTCTGTTTTAAGGTAAATGCGCTTGTTTATTTACTTGTCTATTGCTTATACTTTTGGTTAAGGGCCCATAATCACTTGTTTATGCAATTGGCTCACCAATCTCTTTTTCATCCGTGTTATTTATGGTTTAATTGAGATATTAATGGAACTTGAGTAAGACGCCTTACTCAAAAGGAATTCAAAGGGATTATTTAAAAGATTCATGTTGGGTGAATCTCTAATAGTGATTAACCTATATAATCTTGTTCTTAATGCTTCAAGCACTTAAATTTGGGCTGTTGGGGTTTGGGGTTAGTGTGAAGTTTAAAGATTTGATACGACACTTGAGTAATCTCATCTCTAAGGCTTAGGATTATTAGAATTAGTGAGGATGCCGGGTTCTCACTTGGATGGTTAATAGAATTTTGATTTAAACTCATCTTTTGGTGAACCGATGATCAGTTAGTTTGTAAGCATCCCTAAACATTAGGTTGAAGGTTTTTAATCATATAGTTTACTTAGTTTAATTTAATTTCCTTTTGCTTATCATCTCAAAATCCCCTGTTTTATTCTTTTTATTTGTGAAAGTAAAGGTAAATCTATGAGGCACTCTGTGGGATCTATCTTTGCTTTCCTAGCTACATGTTAGCGTGTAAGGTTTATTTTTTATAGTGCCGCGACACGTTTCATCAGTTTGGTTTATCTTCAAGAGGGGAAGAAGATGAGAGATGAGTGAAAAAGGAAAACTTCCTCCTTCCTTCTTTTCTTCCTTTTTCCTTTCCAAGTTTGCCATCCAACTAAATTCTCCAAAAGACAAGTTGCCTTCCAATGATCACATGATCACAATTCTATCTATTTTCTCTATAATATTCCAATTCCCAAATTCCAAATAACTCCCTAGACCACTTAATAGGTAATTTAAACTTAATCTTCAATCTTGCAATATTGTTATCATTATACTTTATGGCTCCAAAATAAAATGTTTAATTCTCCTTAACAACTCGACAATTCATAAAAATAAACTCAAAAGTTCCACAATTAAAATTCCCATAAATAGTCAAAATCTCCAAAACAATTTAGTTCACCTCAATATCGATATTCAAATAAAGATCATTTTTCCATTTCACCCAAAATTCAAATAAAACACAAGTTCAAATTTTCGGTATTACAAGGTTTGAAGGTGAGGGCAAGCAGTTACGGTATATGGATGAGACTGTAGATCAACTACATGTTGACCTAAACTTACTTAGTCAGATTAAGTTAATGAATTTTTTGAAAGATGCTGGGTATGAGAATGTTAGTAAGTTGTTCTACTTAGTTCCAAGTAAAAGGCTATATAATGGGCTTATCTTGATTGAAGGTGATAAAAAAAAATCTTAGATTTGGGGGGTTTATATTACTAAACATGGCTCTATAGATTTGTATGTAGAGCATGTAGTTGATGAGGCAATAGAAGTTCTTTTAGGAATTGGCTTTATAAATGCTAATCAAGGTTTAGGGGGATGATGACAATGGAGGTCAGGGAGTTGGTTTAGGGGAGAATACAGATGCACAAAATGTTGGTATAGAAATGTTGATATCACTAGGTTAGGTGATGCTCTTGTAGATGGATTTGGTTTAAATGAGAATACAGGTGCACAAAATGTTGGTGTAGAAAATGTTGATATGGCTGGGTTAGGTGATGGTCCTGTAGATGGACTTGGTTTAGATGAGAATGCAGGTGTACATAATGTTGGTGTAGGAAATATTGATATGACCAGTTTAGGTAATAAGGCTATTAATGGTGTTGGCTTATATGAGAATGCAAGTGCACATAATGTTGGTGTAGAAAATGTTGATATGGTAGTTTAGGTGATGATCTTATAGATGGAGTTGGTTTTGATGCTAATGCAGGTGCACATAATGTTGGGGAAGAAAATGTTGAAATAACAGGTTTAGATGAGGAACCTGTAAATGGTATTGGTTTAGTAGGTGATGATGCAAAAGATATAGGGGTTGATGGTTTTGGTTTAAAAACTGATATAGAAATAGAGTTGGTTTATGTAATGCCTAATCTCTAGCTATAGATTTATGTAATGAAAGTTTTATGTTTGACAGCAGGCTAATGCATTTATGTTGATATTAGGAATGATTTTTCTCATTTTGAAAGCTAAGGCATGTTTTTCTTAAGTTATTCAATTGACTGGTAATTTTTCCCACGAGTAATTGACAAGAAGATTTGGCCTTCAAAACATTTTTCATCTAACTAAAAAATTTTAAAATTTTCTTACGGGACCTAATGGTCATTAATAAATTTCATGAAACCTATTTTTTTCACCATAATTTTTGATATTTGTTTTTTCTTTTCCCTAGAAAAGTCTTGACCGGCCGTCGTCAAGCCTGTCAAGAGAATAATATTTCTGCTATAAACCAAAACTAAGTAGGAGTGGAAAGAGCAGGTCGAATCCACATAGAGGCAAGAAAATGGATTTACTATGCTTATAGACTGAACATTCAACAGAAATATAAAAGGGGGTCTCGAGATAAAAGCAGAAATAAATAAAGACAGGACTATAAAAAGGCAGTGTAAATAAACAGTAAAGCAGCTAAAGTAATGAACAGTTAAATAAAGGAGATTAACAATAATAAAAGGTATTCATTCTATCATTTGCTAATTAAAAGGGGTAGAAAAACAATTAGATCCCAGGCTCACTAACAACACAATTAATCAATCAAATGGCATGCTTATGAAAATTAGTACTAAAGATTCCTAAAATTCATATTGGTGACTGAATAGTTCAACCTAGTACTATCGCTTCCTAGACTGGCCCCTTTTACCCGCATCGAACCAACAATCTTCGCGATGATGATTTACGGATTGAATAAAGCATTAAGCAATAAGGATCAGTACATCATGCAAACAACCTGGATATACTCCACGTCTACCCAGTCATTGAATATTCGAAATCCCTAAGAAGCATCCTACGTCTTCCCTTTGTTCTAAGATTAAGGTTGGCTACTAAAGATTCACAAACACAGAATCTAACCATAGATTTTACCTATCCCTAATTCATGCGTGCACTCACAAAATAGGAACAAGAAAACCATATTTCCATACAATCAGAGATATCAAAACACTTGATAAGAGTAATCGGAATGAAGAATAAGAGCTTCACTAACTTTGCAAACCCTTCTTATCAACAAATAATAGAATAAATTGGGGGTTTACTCACTCAAGGATTGAGTGAGAAACCGAAGATTCAACAAGTAAAGTAAAGGAAAATAAAGAAAAAGGAACTAAATTGATGAAGATCCAAGAGGGAAATCTCTCTGGAAAGTTGAATACAAAGAATACTGTCTGCTAATCTGTTCTTCTCTCCCGTCCCATTTTTCAGAGAGAAAAGAGAGTATATAAATAACCAGATTACACAATTGCCCTCTTAACCTAATTGCTAACTAAAGGGAACGAAGGGCACTAAAGGAACTTCCTGGAACGGCACCACTATGGAGCTGAACGGCGCCGTTATGAAGTGAAATGAAACGCCAAATGATAGCTAACCCTAATGGCACCATTAGTAAGTAGAGCGGCGCCGTTAGGGTCTTTTCATTCCTACGCACTTACTGATTTCTTCACTTCTCCAATTTGCCAATCTTGAAGTGTAATGGCGCCACTAGTACATGGAATGGCGCCATTAGCTTCCCTTTGTTTAGTGTTGTGCTCGGCCTTGTACAATTGGAGGTGTAATGGCGCCACTCTAGAGTATAATGGCGCCATTAGTGCCTTGATCATGTGGGATATTTGGCCTTGGCATGGTTGAAGAAGAATGGCGCCATTCTTCCTTGTAATGGTGCCACTAGGTTCCTTTGTGATGACCAAGTATTCGGCTAGGAGCAATGTTGATATGTAACGGTGCCATTCTTACTTGTAATGGCACCACTATGCCTTGTTGATCAGCTTCTCGGGTAGCTCCTTCCATACTTGCTCTAATCAACCCTTAAATGTGCATTATCATCATTAAGCTCCTTAATTAACCTACAAAGATAGAAACAAGCTTAAATGAGATAATTAGGATTATGATAGCCATAAAACAAGATTAATTAAGCACAAAGTAGATGTATTAATTTATAGCTATCAAGTCTAATAGTAGAATATTTCTTTTTCTCTTCCTTTTCCTTGCATGGCCAAGTATCTACCCCTATTTCCTTCTTCCATTTTTCTTACAACAAACTTTCTAGTATTTTCTTGAATATCCTACACACTTCTTCATCTTCTTCTCTATAAGTTTGTATTTATTTCTACTGACTCACCCGGACCTAATCTGATTTTTCCGTATAAACGGAATAGTGTAAGACGGCGTATTAACTCAAGAATACGTCCGTCTGGATATGTCTAATTAAGAAGAGAAGTTAAGCTTAAGATAAGACGTAGTTAGAAGATGAGACTGGTGACCATGCATGGAAGCACAATTTGGACTTTTTGAAGTCCATGGCCAATGGATTGGATATCCATTCGTGAATTGGTCGGCGGATTAGGCTAAGGATTGAGATTATGAGAGGTGAATAAGGGGGAATTAAGTCTAGCTCGGATTCGAGTAGACCCAGTGTCGAGCTTATCTATAAATAGGGGGAGATAAGCTCTCCCCTCTCATTTCTTCTCTCCCTCTTTTCCTCTCCTCTCGTTGCCTCTCTCGAAGCAATTTTGGACTCTTGGCAGATTCGGACAATCCGACCGACGAATTAATGTGAGTTTCTAATATGTTATTTTACTCGCCTTAATCTACATTTTATTAAGTTTTTACGCATTTCCATGCATCGGCCTAGGAGAGATCCAAGCTCAAACTTTGTTTACCATTTTAGTTAGATTTTAAGTTTGGATTCGAGATCTAGGAACTTTGAGCTTGTGATTCTCGTTTTTCTTTCTGTAAACACGTTATGGGAGGCGTGAGGAACATTTGCCTTGATTTTCGGACCAAACCATGGACTGAGGGGCTTAAAAATCGAGGAAAAGCCTCTGTTCCCGAGGCTTACAGTCGGCTCCCGTGCAAGAGCCAAATCTCTCCCATGCGAGAGGGACAACTTCCAAGCCTCTTGCGCGGGAGTGGCCTGCTGGTCGAGTCCTACATGGGATGGGCCCACGGGCCCCTAGGGGCATTTTGGTAATTTTTCACCTAATGTCCGATTTTGACCCCGAAACCTCTCGGACACTTTTCTAAGCCCCAAAACACATCCAAACACTGTCTTAGGTCATGCTAGAGCCTCATAGGTGCATTCATAAGTTTTATTATGAATGCTAACGCGTATTTCCTTGTATTATGGCTTTGGATGATCGAGTGCGGTGATGCTTCGGAGGATTAGCTACATGGATCGCTTGGGAGTATACGAACTTCCTAACACTGTGAGTGGCTTAGATTTCTCTGTTTAGCCACTAGGCACAAAGGTTTTAAAAACATAAATGCTTTCGAAGATTTTGGGATACGGTAAGTCTACACACACACACATTTGCATGGTGATATACCCACGTAGAGAGTGGGATGTTTTAAAAAGGAAATATAAAGATTTATGTGTGTGTGTTTATGTTTATATTTATATTTATGTTTATGTTATGTATTTTAAAGATATATATGTATATTATATTTGATATGGATGAGAGCGAGATGAGCAATTGAGAGGTGTCCTCGGTGCTTCGATATGAGGGAGCGTGTGGGCCGACTGAGAGACGTGCACGCAACTACGTAGCTATGGACCACCTATCGAGGGGCATAGTACATGAGAGACCCTAGGAGAGGCGCAGGTGAAAACTTGCCAGGGCTTATTTTCTTTTCGTCTATGTTCCATGCACAGTGATTGGCATCACCGAGGTAATGGGCTAGAGATAGAGAAAATAAGAAAATGTTTTAAAAAGTCAAAAAGAGATAGCCCTCGGTGCAGTAAGGTAGACGACCAACGGGTCAAGCCTTCAGTGGATTTGTGGCTAGTCCATTTTAGATATGTATATATTTATTTAAATTGTTTTAACAGAAGGTTCTCGGCTAGAGAACTAGAAACAGGTTTTGAAAACAAAAATATTTATTTTATTATTATGTTTTGGATTTCCCCTATTTCCCTAACCCCGATGGAGATTCATAGAACCTCTGTCACTCACCTGTATCCAATGTGGATGGATGCAGATCCGCGTACGAGGTTAGCTGATAGATCAGAGGCTCACTAGGAGGTATCGGTGGCTTAGGTTTAATAGTTTCCGCTGTGTAGGTATTTCTGTTAAATTAATCCACTAGTTCTACTTTTTAAGTTTATTACTTTATTAAATGATTTTAATTAAAATTTTAGTTGTTTTGCAGCGATGATATCCATTTCTTTGCCTTGCGGTGCTTCTGGCACGTGACCAGCAAGCACGTACTTTGAGGCAACACCGAAGTTGCCACGTGGCCAACCCGGACGGGGCGGGGCATGACATCTACTACCCAAAATCACCATAAAACACTTGAAAACCATCCATAAGCTAATTGAAATTAGAGTGTAGTCTACGTATGGGAAAATATCTCATATCTTCAAGTTTTCAAGCTAGTTTAAACTCTATCTTTTTCTCGCTTGAAATCAATAAATTGGATTTGATTTTTAGTTGGTTACCACTAAGTCTTGTTTAGGGAAGTTGTAAGTTGTAACCATGATAGGTACTTTTGGTTTTAGCTATCATTAACTGATTGGGAAGGTATATGTTTTAATGATTTGCAATCTTGCATTTCCAATTGACTGCGTCATCTTACCAAAGGTTTTTGATTGTCTATCTACATTTTATTACAAAATAATCCTTTTCCTTACTAGGCTATGTTTACTAACCAAGTATTACAAAATAATTCATGTAGGAATTGCTTATATTCCTTTTGACCTATACATTGCTTTTTAAATCCACAATAAATTGTATTAGCACTTTGTTGAACTCCAAGTGTTTTTGATGAATACAAAACAACCTAGTTAGATGCTTTTAATGAATCTAAGTTAGGTGTGAAGATCCTTGAAAGTGAAAAGTAAAAATGCTATGTGTTAAGGATTCAATCGATTGAGGTTCTGCCCCAATCGACTGAACAAGGTTGGATTAAGGCTATAAAGCACAAACCCGAGATATTCAACCGATTGAGCAAGACAGTCAATCGATTGAGCAAGACAGTCAATCGATTGAGCAACTAGTGGAAAGAAAAAGAAGTTGGAAGTTAGAAATTTTCAACCAATTCACAGTAGAGCTCAACCGATTGAAGAAGAACAAGTGAAGACTAGAAAATTTGAAGCTAAAGAAATTGAACCGACTTAGTCTTATGCTCAATCGATTCAACTCCTGAAGAAAATGGCAACTGAAGAAATTGAACCAATTGATGAGGAATGTGAATTGATTCAACAGAAGAAATAAGAAGTTCAAAAGACAACATCAAAAAGATTGAACCGATTCAGAAATGGCCTCAACTGATTCAATGGCATCAGAACAGTATAACGGCTAGTTTTTTATAGAGCTGCAAGTTGACCTCTCTCTTCATTAAATGCCCTAACGGACAAAATTAACTTTCTAGCTATTTAAAGGGGTCTTAAATGTTGAAGAAAAACAAGAATTGAAGAGCATTGAATAGCATTAACTACACTTTCTTTGTACATTGATTTCTCTCATTTGTTCCTAAACTTTCACACTTTGTGAGAGAAATTTGAGTGAGCATAATTTCTTGTACATTTTAGGTCTTGTTAGAGATCATTCCTTGTACACAATTTTCTATTTTCTTGTATTTTTAGAGGTGAGGGAATCACTCTAAGTGGGTTGCATCAACTAGGAGATCCTAGGTTGATTTGTCTTAAAGCTTGGGAAGAGCTTTCTTTGTAAAGACTTTGTGGAAGCTAGAATTCCACTGTCCTAGTGAAGAGGAGATTGAAAATCCTTGATTGAGAAGATCAAGGTAGTGGATGTAGGTGAGGAACACCAAAACACTATAAATAAAAGTGTTAATTCTTCTTTACTTGCTTTACTTTGCAAAAAACTCATCCATCTATTCAAAACAGGCGCAAAACACCAACCACCTCACTACCAAAAGTTCTAATTGAAATTGCATCATAGAAGAAGATGTCATAAGTGTTATTCACCCCCCCCAGCACTAATCTAAAGGGCCAACAATTGATATCAGAGCTTAAAACAATTTGAAGGCTTAACATCCTTGGAAAAGATCGAAAATGGCATCTTCTAGCAATTCTATGGTAGAAGGTCAGTCCACCAATAGACCATCACTCTTTGATGGCACTAACTACTAATATTGGAGCACTAGAATGTTTATATTCATAAGAGCTAGTGATTATGAAATGTGGGATGTTATAGAAGAAGGTCCATATGTGCCAATGAAAAAGGTAGATGGTATTAGAGTGACAAAGGCAAAAAGAGAATGGAATGAAACCGAAATTAAGAAGGTGCAAATCAACTTCAAGGCAATTAACACTCTACATTATGGACTCAATGCTACCGAATTCAATAGGGTGTCCACATGTTCAAGTGCCAAAGAAATATGGGAGAAGTTGAAAGTCACTCATGAGAGTACTTCTCAAGTGAAGAGTCCAAAATTACACTTCTAACCCATAACTATGAGGTGTTCAAGATGCAACCAGAAGAAAGCATCACAAAAATGTTTGATAGGTTTAATGGCATTGCAAATCAATTAAAGCATCTTAGAAAGGAGATTCCGAAGCATGAACGTGTGAAGAGGTTACTAAGGAGCTTACCAAAAGCTTGGAAGCCAAAGGTGACCGCCATTAGAGAAGCAAAGGATCTTAACACCATCTCTTTGGACAACCTTTGTGGTTTTCTTCTCACTTATGAGTAAGAGATGAAGGAAAATGAAGAAGAAGAGAAAAAAATGCCAAAGAGAAGAAAAGAAACTTGGCATTGAGAGTGAGTGCTCTTGAAGAAGAGCTTGATTGTGCAAGTAGTGAGGATGATGATGATGAACTTGCTATGGTTGCTAGGAGGTTCAAAAGACTAATGGGTCATAGAGGCAAGAGGCAAGGAAGAAGATTCTTTAAGAAGGATCAAGGAACTTTTTGGAGAAAAGAAAAGAATGAGGCTAACAAGGGCGACAAGTTAGTGTGCTTTGAGTGTAAGAAGCCCAACCACTTCAAAATGGATTGTCCTCTACTCAAAGAAGGTCAATCCAAGAAATACAAGAAGCAAAAGAAAGCAATGGTGGCTGCCACATGGTCCGATAGTGATTGCTCCACTTCAGATAGTGATGAAAGTGATGAGAAAGCCAACATTTGCTTGATGGCTAAAGAAGACACCATTGAGAAAATCTCTAAACACCTAGTCTCTATTTAAATAATTGTGACGATAATCATGATGATGAGCTTGATGATGATGATATTCATGATGATTATGAAAGCCTTTATAATGAGTTTGAAAAACTTGCTTCAAAATATAAGACATTGAAAAGAAAAAGCAAACTCATTGTGTAATGAACTTGAAAAGATTAAACTCGATTTCCATCATGTGTTTGAACATAGAAATCTATTACAAATTGAGTTAGAGCATGCTAAGAATGATTATAATGCTTTGAAGCATGATTATGAGATTAAAAACTCAAGCTTGCAAAAGACCAATGATGACTCGTTAATCATGGCATCTAATTTAAAAGAAAAGAATGAGATGGAAAAAGAGAATGAACATATTGCATATGAATCTAGCAAGAATGCATCTATTAAGAAGAAAAAGCATGTTTCTAATGTTCACTATTATGCTTGTGGGAAGAGAGGACATATATCCATCAATTGTTACATAAATGAGAAGTCCCTCCCCAAAACCAAGTTGGTTTGGGTGCCCAGAGGCTCTTATATGCTGTCTAACCCCCAAGGACCCATCAAAGTATGGGTACCTAAGAACAAAAACCAAAAAGTTGTTTTGTAGGTTAAGCATGAGCATAAGGAAAAATGTTTAAAGGCTCAACCAAAGGAGAGGCAACCATGGATTATTGATAGTGGTTGCTCAAAGCACATGACTAGAAATAAAGCCTTATTTCAAGAGCTTGATGGAAGAAAGAAAGGTAGTGTTTTTTTGGTGACAACTCCAAAGGCATCATCTAAGGAATTGGAACCATAGGTAACACATCTACTAGCTATATCAAGCATGTTTTATTTGTTAAAAGGCTTAAGCATAATTTATTGAGCATTAGTTAATTATGTGATAGAGGATTTAGGATATGCTTTGACTCTCAAGTATGCTATGTAATTGACATTAATACTAATTGTCACAACATACGACAAGTTGGACTTACAAGACATGGAGTCACCACCAATTTTTTTTGTTTAGGTGTAATTGGTCACCTATTAGAATCTAACTTAGCATTGGCCTGATATGGCGTACTAAACTAGATAAGTTTCAATCTATGAAACAAAAAGCTGGGTTCGGGAGTACAGTTACGTATGGAGAAGGATTAGCACCCCCATAACGCCCGTCAAATGACGGTATCGATTGATTTAATATTAATTAGGCCTTAACTCTGGATTGCTTAATAATTAAACCCTTTTATTCTTTTATTAATCCTTTTTATTTTCATTTAAAAAATTCGGAGACTCTTTTTTTAGGCAATGCATAACGCACATGATGCATGCAAATATATTCTTGGAGAATTTTTCGAGAATTTATACAAACCCCTTTCGGTGCTCTGGTGGTATTTATATAAATTCTCGCCCTAAGAGAATTACTTGGAAGGTCCATCGCTATGGTTCCCAAGAGAATCCTCCTCATTGGGAGTATTGATTTTTAATTAAATTATTTGTTTCATGATGACATATATGATGCATTATCCCAATTTTAAGATGTATGATTACTTTTTGAGAGTTTCATACAATCCCATTCCGGCACTCCGGTGGTATTTGCAAAGGACTCTAGCCATAAGAGAATCCCTTGAGAGGTCCACCGCTATGGTTCCCAAGACACACTCCTCACTGGGGCAATCACACATTAGTAGATAATAACTCGCATAATGGCAGTATAAGATGAGTGCAAATGATCTTGGATTTTTCAAAGCAAATATTATTATTCTTGACTTTGACCATTGTTGTTATTAATATTAATATAGGTTTTAATTAATTATTAATGTTTTAACTTTTGACTTTTATTAATATTAATATAGATTTTAATTAATTATTCATTAATTATCCCATTCAAGAATTCATTACAAACTCATTCCAGCGCTCTGGTGGAATTTGTAAAGAAACTTATCCTCAAAGAACTTTACAAAAAAAAAAGCCCATCGCTATGGTTTCCGAAAAGCTACCATCATTGGATTATCTTATTAATATTATTAATTGTCTTATTAATATTATTATTATTCATAATTATTATTTATTACTATTATTGATATTTTAGTTAATTATTATTATTATTGTTTTTTATTAACAATTTTATGATTACCATTTTCAAGAATTTTTTACAAACTCGTTCCAACGCTCTGGTGGAATTTGTAAAAACTCTTGTTCTCGTATGATTACCCAAGAAATCCATCGCTATGGCTCCCAAGATAATCCTCATCATTGGAATCATTATAATTAGTAAAAAAGTTTTCTACACATACCAATCTAAATTTTGGAAATTTTTAATTTGCGAATTTAATGTTTAAACGTTGATTCCACCATTATTTTTTTACTAAATTAACAATTAATTATTAAACTAATTGGCCTATTTCAATAAAAAAATCATAACAACATCAGCAACTTAGGTACTGTTTGATAAACTGAAAAATTAAGTGCTAAAAAATAAATACTGAAAAATTAAGTACTAAATTTGATAAGTATTGAATTTGTATATAAAAATTGTTTGATAAATAAATGTTGAATATAAATATATTGTTTGAAAATCATAAATGTTGAAGATTTTTAAAACTCATTAATGTTTAAAATAAAGGTAATTTAGTATAAAAGGAAAGTTTTTCAAATTAAAATCATTAATTTTTTCACCATTCAATGATAAGTAGGTCTCCACCTACTTTTTAAATTTAACACTTTTTTGTTGAAAAAAAATCTTTTAAGTAATGGCAAGTAAAAATTATCAAACATGTTGAAAATCTAAAAGTGTTGAAAATTTTCATTTTCAATGGTTTGAAAATTTTCAACAGTTTATCAAACAACCCCTTAATCTAATGGTCCAACATAAATCATGATCCAAATTGAAATAATCAAACACATGGCCCAACAAAACTAACAAACTATAACCCACACAATTCAATGTAGAAGATTATATCTTAAGCCCCAATAGGAATGAATTACAAGTGGAAGACCTAAGTTTGACCTCAAAGATATTATGTTTGGGGGGTCATGGCACTTGTTGAAAAGGCAATAGATTCCTTTGCCTTTGAAACTCCCACTTTGTTGTGTTGATCTTCTTGCTTCTTCGCTTATGCGTTGTCGCATTTCCAACTAGCCTGTGCCTTCTACGAAGACAACTTGATTTAGAAGCGGCGACTTGGTGAGATTCCCTTCCTTCCACGGATCCTTCAAGCTTTGGCCGTAGGTCTTTAATCATTAGGACTTTCCCTTTCCTTCCTTCAAAACACCGTTCAAGACTAGAAACTAATAAAAACGATGACTACTTTTTTTCCTTTTTTTTTCTTGAAAAATTTTAAAGAACGAAGAACCTTCTTTTTTTCGTCTAAAATTTCTGTTTAAAAGCAAAACTCTTCTTGTGTGTGTGTGTACCTTTTTATTGTGTGTGTCTGTGTACACTAATTTTATTTTTAGTATTGCTTTATATATAAGAGGAAAGGTTCAAAATATGGAAGGTTAAAATTTTGAATTTAAATTGATTTAAGAAAATTGATATTAATTTATAGAGAAAATTAAGGTTAATTAATTGAGAGAAAATCAAATTATAATCAAAGACTTGGTAAAAAATTTGACAAAAATGTATTCAAAACTCACATTATGTATTCAAAAGGCCCAGTTAAGATTGATTGAAAATTAATTTGACAAAAGTAAACTCTACTAAAATGGTAAGTAAATAAAAAAGAAAAAGCCCACATAAAAAATGTATTCAAAAGGCCCAGTTACACATTTCAATACCCTAGTAGCTTGGTCCGGGTCCAAGTTTAGATGACAATTAGGACATTAATTCACGGGATGTGCCAAAAATTATGGTATCTGCACTAACAAGGTCATTTTTGTTGGAAAACGTTTTGAAAACATTTATGTAATCTATCTTGTTGATCTTGATGATTGCATAAATGAAGCTTGTTTTATGGCAAAATAAATGTGTGATAGTTGGTTATGGCAAAAAAGGTTAGGGCATGCAAATATGAACACCATTTCAAAACTTTTAAGAAAAGACTTGGTCATTGGACTTCCAAAACTTGATTTAAAAAATGACTATATTTGTGAGGCATGTCAATTTGGAAAACAAACTAGAAGCTCTTTTAAGTCAAAGCAAGAGATTTCCACTTCTAGACCACTAGAACTGTTACACATGGATTTGTTTGGTCCAACAAATGTGACAAGCTTAGGAGGAAAAAACCTATGGCTTTGTTATTGTTGATGACTATTCTATGTTTACTTGTGTATATTTCTTGGCTCTAAAGATGAAGCATTGCATGTGTTCATTAAGGATTGTAAAAGAGTTCAAAAAGAAAAAGAGCTTAGCATTGTTAGTATTAGAAGTGATCATGGTGTTGAGTTTGAAAACAAAGACTTTGAAGAGTTTTGTAATGAAAACGGTTTTCAACATAATTTTTTTGCTCTAAGAACTCCCCAACAAAATGGAGTATTTGAAAGGAAAAATAGGACTTTGAAAGAAATGGCAAGAACCATGATTTGTGAAAACAACTTGCCAAAGTATTTTTGAGCAGAAGCCACAAACACTGCTTGTTAGATTCTCAATAGAGTTTCCATTAGGCCAAAGATTTCTAAAACACCATATGAACTTTACAAAGGGAGGAAACCAAACATTTCATACTTAAGGAGCTTTGGTTTCAAATGCTTTGTTTTAAATAATGGAAAACACCTTATGGGCAAATTTGATGTTAAAAGTGATGAAGCTATCTTTCTTATTTATTCCTTGAACTCTAAAGCATATAGAGTCTTCAATAGGAGAACACTAGTAGTAGAAGAGTCTGTTCATCTGGTTTTTGATGAATTTAACAATGCACTGAGAAAGGTAGTGCATGTTGACAATGATGATGTAGGTGAACTAGACTCAAGAATGGAGAAAATAAAGATTCATGAGGAGCCACCAAATGAATCTACTATCTTGGAGAGAAGCGAAGTTGAACCACCTCTTGAAGATCTACAAAGAAGAGAAGAACTTCATGAAGATCTACATAAAGCATGGAAATATGCCAAGAGTCATCCAAAGGAGCAAATACTTGGTGATCCTTCCGAAAAGGTGAAAACAAGAAGACAACTCATGGAGACTTGTGAGCATGTGGCCTTCATCTCACAAGTAGAGCCTAAAACCTTTGAAGAAGCGGAGAAAGAAGAAAGTTGGATGATTGCCATGCAAGAGGAGCTAGGCTAATTCGAAAGGAACAAGGTTTGGACCTTGGTTCCTAGGCCAACTAACCATCCAATTATTAGTACTAAATGGGTATTCAGAAATAAGATGGATGAGTTACGTAATGTGGTAAAAACAAGGCAAGACTTGTTGCCAAGGGGTACAATCAAGAGGAAGGTATTGATTTCAATGAAACTTTTGATTCGGTAGCTAGATTAGAGGCTATTAGGTTATTGCTTGCATATGCATGTTACATGAATTTCAAACTTTTTCAAATGGATGTGAAAAGTGCTTTTTTAAATGGTTTTATGCAAGAAGAGGTCTATGTAGAACAACCTCTTGGTTTTGAAATTCATGATAAGCCCAATCATGTGTATAAACTACAAAAAGCTTTGTATGGGCTGAAACAAGCTCCTAAAGCTTGGTATGAAAGGCTTTCAAAATTTTTGATTGAAAAGAATTTTAAAAGAGATAGTGTAGATACCACTCTCTTTACTAAAAGTAGTAAAAATCATCTTCTCATTGTACAAATATATGTTGATGACATTATATTTGGTACTACTAATGAAAAATTGTGTGAGTGTTTTGCTAAAGAAATGTAGGGAGAATTTGAAATGAGCATGATGGGAGAGTTGAACTTCTTCCTTGGTTTACAAATAAAGCAAAGTGAGGATGGCATTTTCATTAACCAAGCCAAGTACACCAAGGATATGCTAAAGAGGTTTGGAATGATGGACATAAAGGAATTTGGAACCCCCATGAGCCCCTCAACAAAACTAGATAAAGATGAGAAAGGCAAAAAGGTAGATCAAAAGCTCTATAGAGGTATGATCGGATCACTTCTTTACTTGACTGCTAGTAGACCTGATGTCATGATAAGTGTGTGCTTATGTGCTAGATTTCAATCATGTCTTAAGGAATCACATTTGACTGTTGTTAAGAGAATCTTTAGATACCTTTTGAATACTCAAAACTTAGGTCTATGGTATCCCAGAGGTAGTTCTTTTGATCTCTTAGGCTATTCTGATTCTGATTTTGCTGGTAGTAAAGTAGATAGGAAAAGCACCAGTGGTACTTGTCAGTTTCTAGGAAATATGCTTATGTCTTGGTCTAGCAAGAAACAAAACTTTGTAGCACTTTCTACTGCTGAAACTAAATATATATCTTTAGGTAGTTGTTGTGCTCAAATTTTATGGATTAGTGTTGAGTACCAAAATAGACATATTTTCCTATGTTAATCTCTATGGATTTATGCATTTCATTGTATAAACTAAGCTTACTTAGCTTTGTTTCACTTTGTAGGTGTCAATTGAGGTAATTGAGTGAAAATGATGGAATTGAAGTGAAAAGGACCAAACACAAATCAAGTGGGAAGACAAGATGTAAAGAACTCAAAGTTGAAATCCTGACAGATTGGATAGATCATAAATATGGCTGATTTTATCTATGTTCGAGACTTTAATTGTTTTTGTGATCTACATCAAAGTTATAGAGGACATCTTCGGCTTTCCGAAATGCTAAAGAACGTCGAAATTGGAGTTCGTTTGACTCTCCAAATGTCTATTTTACGAGAGACTATCAAACTAAGTCCGGGTCTGCCCGACCAATCCGTCGACGGGTAAACATGTAGACGTCGATGGCTGCTCGAGCAATGGACACGAGATCACTTACACAAGCAGAGACGTCGACGGCCAACTCTAGTCGTCGACGGCCAACTCTAGACGTCGACGGGTAGAAATTTCTGACTTCGAATACATAAAGGCTAAACACTTAGACGTCGACGTGCACATCTTTAGACGTCGACGGATCAATCGAGCTGGGAAAAATATGAAGAAAACAAGCAGACACGTCGACGGGCAGACACTTAGACGTCGACGGCTAACAAAGTCAAAACGTCGACAGACCCACTTAAATGCTATCATTCCACTATCAAACTCTTGAAAAACATATTCCGGGGATTCAGTGGAGAGAAGGCAGAGTTAAATCCCGAAATCTCCTCAGACTTGTCTCCCTCTTTACAATAATGGCCTCTACTTTATTTTATTTTATCCTTAAGATTCCTTATCTGATCTGGAAGGAATGATTGAAGAGGAATAATGGAGGAGTGGGCTGAGAGCTGGAAAGCAGAAGGCTGAGAGCTGAGAGCTGGAAAGCAGAAGGCTGAGACAGAGGAGGCAGCTAAAAGGGGAGTTGAGTTCAGCTTTGAAGTGGGTATTTTTGCTGGGTTCTTTTCTTCTTGTAATTTTGGTTTGGCAAAACTCTATAACTCCAATCTATTATAAGATTCAATCACTTTGATCTGCATTTGTGAGATTCTTGTTCTTAATGCTTTCTTGTTCATTGATTGTTCTTCTATCTCTTGAGCTTTAAAGATGATTATCATGTTTATTATCTTGTCTTTTGGATTGCTGAGTCAATTAGTTGCAAATAATTGATTGAGTAGTTCATTAGCATGCTAATCTTTGAACTCCAAAGCTAGAGTTTGGTGATTTCTTAGAACTTGAGTAGCAAGAGGATGTTTTTACATTCAAAGAGATTTGAAGATGCAATTTGAATAATGAATGCTGGGTTTGTTATTGATTGTTGTTAGCTTCTTTCACTAGCTTATTGCTCTTCTAGGCTTGAATTTGGATTGCTGGGATTCAAATTAGCCATAAGAGGAAGGATTAATAGTGAACCTAGATTCATGGTTAATCAACATTAGGAAAGATCCATGGATTTGAAGCTGGTTTCTAATCCTTGGGGTTAACCAATTAATGAGAAGAATGTTTGGTCAGTGAATCAATGATCAAGTGCTAGGTTGAAAGATTGATCATATAATAGATTGGTAGTTTTATTTTATCATACATTGCATTATTATTACCATACTTGATAACTCCTTATATTTTATTTTCAACACCAATACAAAACCCCCTCTTTAAATTCTTGTTTAGTTTGATATATGCTTTGTGAAAGTAATGATAAATTGGATAGCTCCTTGTGGGATCAACCCTTGCTTCCCTAACTACATGTTAGAGTAGTGAGGTTATTTTTGGTGCTTTGCGAGACGCATCAATTAGGAAACAACTTAGTGACTATGGCATGTCAATAGAACAAGTTCCCATTCTCTGTGACAATATAGTGCCATAAATAGCTTTAAAAATCTAGTTCAGCACTCTAGGACTAAGCACATTGAAATTAGACACCACTTTATTAGAGATCATGTACTTAAAGGAGATATTAAAGTAGAATTTGTGGACACCTTGCACCAATTAGCTGATATATTCATAAAACCCTTGAATGAGGATCAATTTTGCAAAATTAGGAGAAAGCTTGGTATGACAAATATGCATGAACTCAAATTGTGATTGATTGTTTGGAAATGCATGTTTGATTTGCTATTGATTTGTTTTTTATGTGCTTTAATTGGGTAAAACTTGATCGTGTCTATATATATACTCTATGTGGTTGGAAAATTCAAGTTCCCAATCTTAAAATTGATTCTTCAATGTGTTGAATCGATTGAGCATTTAGCTCAATCTGTTTTTCATAAGTTTTGAAAAAGCCTGCTTTGAAGTTCTTTAAATTCAATCGATTCACCTCTGAAGTGAACTGATTCAATATTTTTGTGAAAAAGGTTTTTAAATTGTTCTTCAAAATTCAATCGATTCACCTATGTGGTGAACCGATTCAACATTTCTGTGTAAATGGTTTTAAAAATCGAACTTCAAATCCAATCGATTGATAAAAGATTTCAATCGATTCACTTTTTAAAGTTTTCAAAAATAAAAATCCCAAACAGAAAGTTTCAATCGATTCGATTCAGTCTTCGACTGAACCGATTGAACAACGTTTGGAAGCAAAAGTCAGAACTTTCTCAATCGATTGAGTCCTTTACTCAACCGATTGAACTCATCGGGCGCATATATAACCTGACAGTTCTCACACTTTCAAAATCATTTTGAATCGATTCAATTTCAAAATCTTTTAGTTTCCCTCACAAAAACTCATCAAGAAACTCTATCATTTACAAAACCCAACCTCCAATTCATCCTCTAAACACAAAATCAACACCCTTACACCCCAAAATAAAAAATTCCCAATTCTCAAAACCTAAAATCCCACAAATGGCATCCAAGAGACATATTCCACAACAAGGAGAGCATCCAAGCAAGAAAGTGAAGCACATGGGCAAGACATTGAGCAAAGGAAAGGGAATTGCTAGTCTAAATCCTCCAAGTGGCGGAGTTCGAATCTAAGAGGAAGGTAATCTCATTAGATACTTTAGAAATTCTATTCATAAGAAAAGATATGATGAGATTATGTCCTCTAAAGAGGTTATTTATGGTAGGGAGATTGATTGGAAAGAATTCGAGAACTACACTTTTCATGATAGTCTTAGGAAGCTTTTTGTGGAGGCTAAATGGTTTGGCTTAAGTAACTTTCAGGATAGAGAATATAGTGAATTGATGGTTAGAGAGTTTTACTCAAGTATTCCAAAGAATCAAGATGAGTTAAGGGAAGATGCAGAAATCAACACTAAGGGCATTCATGCCTTTGTTTGTGGTAGGGAGATTCTGATTACTTCTAAGGACCTAGGTAGCTTATTGAAAACAGAATTTGAGAATGGTGCATACTCTAGGCCATCTAAGTTTACATGTGGATTGCCTTGGAAGGAAATTATTGGCTTAGATGAAAGTTTTGGTCTCAAGAACTCAATCTTGAAGATCAAAACTTTGGAGCTTAGATTGTTACATGTTTTTATTGGCACCACTTTCTATGGGAGGTTTGGGAGCTTTAGCACTATGACTCAAGAGGATGTTTGGTTGATGTTTTCTGCAATGCATGGTGGAGAGGTTAACATAGCTCCGTTCTTGATTGAAAGAATGAAAGAAATAGCATGGACGAAAATAGCCAAGTTAGCTTTTGGTAACATCATCACCAAATTGCTAAAGAAAAAGGGAATCTGGGGTTAAAGGTACCAAAATGACATGAAAGTGAGCACTCACATCCCTTTCAACTCCTCCAGCCTTCAGAAAATGCACTATGTGTTCGATGGCAACAATTAGGTCAAGCAAATTGTGAAAAAAACCAAAACAGTGCTAAGAGAGCCAAAAAATGAACCACAACAAGAAGAAGAGGCAACACAAGAGAAAGCCCAAGAAGAAGTCCAAGAACAAACCCAAGTTGCACCACAAGATGATCGGATTGGTTTGATTTTAGACGTTGTGTTGAGAATGGAGACCACTTTGGGAGAAGAGATACGGGAGTTCAAGCAACTACTAGGTTAGATGCTTTGGACACAAAGGTGGCAGAGATCAGCAAACAAAGAGATGATCAGTTCTCTAATATTGGTGACTTGGGGCATGGTGATGAACATGGAGCTACCTCGGGACAACAAGGACAAGAACAAGAGATTCCAAGTGAGCCAGAAGCAGAGGAAGAGTTGGCAGCAGCTACTCAAACTGTGGAGACCATCATTTCCATCCTCACCACCCCATCCGAGCTTACCCCTAAAGCTCTTACTCCCACTCTCCAATACCAAAGAAAACCTAAATGATTTATGATGAACTGATGTGTCATAATCACCAAAATATAATTAACCTCACTAAAACTATAAACATAGTGGTAGTAAGGGTTGAACCCACAGGGATTAGAGAAGAAAACCTAACAAATTATAATCTAGCTAAGCAAGCTAAGAAAATAAAATAGATAGATTTTGAAAATCAATCTGAAAACTAAATAAATAAAAATAATAATAAAGATGTAAAACTTTAGTTTAAAACAATCTTTACCCTTGGATTAGAGAAATTGATCATAGGCATCTAATAATTACCTTACCTTTTGCATGCAATTGACGTAGGTTAAAGTACTCAAGTTTCCTATTAACCCCTATCTTTCCTTAGTCCTAGTCTAATTAGTACTGGAGTTTCCTAAAAAGACCCTTTTCATCAACTCAATCCAATATCCCAGCAATATAAATTTAAAGATGATAAAAGCATGAAAACACTAGAGAGATATTAGCCAATATGAACAACAAAATTACACAGCGCACTTTATTTAATCCATGTCTAAATTCCCCATAAATAAGTAACTAAGATGTATGAGAGCTTAATTCTATCTAATTTGCCACTTGTGATTAGAGTTACTTACAATTCCGGATAAATAACCCTAGATCTAGCAATCAATTAACATGCTTAATTATCTAGTAGGCCTTTCTAAAGAAGAAAACATGCAATCATAAATCGCTAAGCATAGAAGAATTTAGAATACATGAAAGATAAAGACATTAAGCACAAAATAGCCTCACAATCTTCTTCTCCAAGAATTCAGAATTGCATTAAACTGAAAAAGAAAATTAGGAGAACATAAAGAAATAAAATTATTAAGATAAAGGTCTCCCAAAAGAAAGTGGAGGCTGGTCTCTAAAAGAAAAGTTGAGACATCTTACAAGTGGTGGCTAAGGCTCTTTATATATGGAGGAGTCAAAAGCCCTAAGCTTAACTTGCAAGAAAAGAAAACCTAATTCTAGAAAAATACTAACTAGGTTAAGTGTTTACAAAGGAATTAACTAAGTACAAGAGCTCATTTAGTGGACTTGGATAATTAGGCTTCAATCTTGTGGAGAATAAGGCTTAAATAAAGCCTTTGTCAGCAGCCAGAAATCCTTTTTCAAGTAGGAGAAAAGATAGCATAATCCACATGCCATGCACATGCTTCATTAAAGGGTTTTCCTACTCCAACTAGGACTTCTCTTCAAGGGCTGATCCACATCTTTCTAGAACTTGGGCCAACCTTAAATATCTTCAATAACATGTCTAGAATCATGGCCAAGCAAGCCAAGACGTGCTCAAGTCCATCTCTAACCCAAAATTGCTCCAAAGCCCAAAATAGGAATTAATCTCGGATTTTTGCAGGGATTCTGGACCTCTCTGTATTTTGACCTTTTGACTGCCAAAACGAACTCCGATTTTTACGATCTTTAGCATTTCAGAAAGCTTAAGATGTCCTCTACAACTTTGATGAAGAACTCGAACTCAGAAAAGGAATACAAGGATGTCAAATCTGGCCATCTTTACAAACTATCTGCATAGCAAAAATCTCAAATTTCCAGATTTAAACACCTTTTATTCCAAAGCTTCCTTTTAGCTTCCTAAGACATAAAATCACTCAAAATAACTTAGTTAGAGATAATAAAAATTTAAATCAATAAAGATAACCAATAAAATATAATAGAAATAAGTGCCTATCAAATTCCCCCACACTTAACCTTTGCTAGTCCCTTAGCAAACTAAGAAAAACTAAACTAAACAATATTGATTCCACTTTCGTAGGTGTACGGTGGCACTTAGCATGTGACACAAGCCTTTAAACCCCTAAGTTTCCCTAGAGGAGGAGTTATAGTCTCTTGAGGGTTTACCAGAATGATACCCACAAACATTGCCTACATAACCTTTTCTAATCAAATTCCAAAAACATGAAAATCAAAAAAAAAAAAGAAATTAGTTAAATAGTCAAAATCAAATTACTCTACAATCAAGTAACATGATCATATCTTCAATTAAGTAAACATGCATTGAATTAGGTAGTGCTCACTAGGTAATCACTCTTTCACTGAAGTGTTTATGATAGATAATGGTGCACTCACTATCCCTTGAAAACATACTTACCATAAGCTTGCAATGTATCTAATCTCCACTACTCCAACCTACACATATGCATGAATCAAAAAGGTCTTTAAAATAGGTTGTAATGGGGCCATGGGTAAGTAGGTTAAGAAAGAAAGGATAAAGATATTGATAGACATAAATTAATGCATCCACTTTGTGCTTAATCAATCCTGTTTTATGGCTATCATAATCCTAATTATCTCATTTAAGCTTGTTTCTATCTTTGCAGGTCAATTAGGGAGCTTAATGATGATAATGAACATTTGAAGGTTGATTAGAGCAAGTATGAATGGAGCTACCCGAGAGATGTTCAACAAAGCCTAATGGCGCCATTACAAAGTGAGATTGGCGCCATTACACACCAATTGCTCCTAGCCGGGTACTTCATCATGTCCAAGGGACCCGAACGGTGCCATTACAAGGTAGAATGGTGCCATTCTCCTTCAACCATGCCAAGGTTGAATGTCCAACACGAGGAAGGCTAGTACTAATGGCGCCGTTACATCTTAGATGGAGTTGTTACACCTCCAATTGATTAAGGCCGAGCACAACATTGCACCAAAGGAAGCTGACGGCGCCATTCTATGTTCCATAGTGGCGCCATTACAATTCAGAGTTGGCAAATTGGAAAAGTAAAGAAGTTAGCAAAGATGCAAAATGAAGACAACCGAACAGCGCCGTTCCATATTCCCTAATGGCACCGTTCCACTTCTTTCCCTTTGGCGTTCCATTTCCACACCCGAACGGCGCCGTGCTACTTCCTAATGGCGCCGCTCCAAGAAATCTCCCTAGTGCCCCTTTGACCCTTTGGTTATCAATTAGGTTAAAAAGGGTAATTATGCAATCTAGTGGTTTAAATACTTTCTTTTCTCCGAGAGGGAGAGGAGGAAAAAGACGAGAGAAACAATTGAGAAACTTCTGAGCTTTGTATTCAACCTTCCGAGAGATTTTCTCTCTTGAATCTTTATTCATTTAGTTCTTTTACTCCATTTTCTTTTAGTTTACTTGTTGAATCTTCGGTTTCTCACTCAATCCATGAGTGAGTAAACCTCCAATTCATTCTATTGTTTGTTGATTATAAGGGTTTGCAAAGTTAGTGAGGCTCTTGTTCTTCATTCTGATTAATCTGTCAAGTGTTTTGATATCTCTAATTGTATGGAAATATGGTTTTCTTATCTCTATTTTGTGAGTGCATACATGAAATAGGAATAGATAAAATCTAGGGTTAGATTATGTGTTTGTGAATCTTTAGTAGCCAACCTTATTCTTAGAACAAATGGAAGACGTAGGATGCTTCTTAGAGATGTCAAATATTCAATGACTGGGTAGACGCGAAGTATATTCAGATTGTTTGCATGCTGTATTGATTTTCATTGCTTAATGCTTTATTCAATCCGTAAATCATCATCGCGAAGATTGTTGGTTTGGTGCGGGTAAAAGGGTCCAGTCTAGGAATCGATAGTACTAGGTTGGGCTATTCAGTTACCAATATGAATTTTAGGAATCTTTAGTACTAATTTTCATCAGCATGCCATTTGATTGATTAATTGTGTTGTTAGTGAGCCTGGGATCTAACTGTTCTTTTACCCCTTATAATTAGCAAATGATAGAATGAATACTTTTCATTATTATTAATCTCCTTGTGTTTCATTGTTCATTTATTTATTTATACTGTCTTTTGATATTTTGTCTCTAGTTGTTTCTGCTCTTACCCCAAACCCCCCTTTATATTTCTGTTGAATGTTCAGTCTATAAGCATAGTAAATCCATTTTGTTGCCTCTCTGTGGATTCGACCTGCTCTTACCGCTACTACTTAGTATTGGTTTATAGAAAAAATATTATTCTCCTGACAAGCTTAATGACGGCCGGTCAGATATCAAGAATAATTCAAAACTTAGTAGAGCGTATAAGAATAAATATGGGCAGATTTAACTTGCAATAGCCCAAATTTTGGTACAATTCATCACTTCTACCAAGATTCAACTTCATTTGCACCTCTCTTTCTTTTTTAAGCACTAGGAATCAATGCCAATTTTCTTATATAGTGTCTTTCTTTTTTTCAATGCTTTTGCATTCAATCTTCTTTTTTTTTCTTGACACTTTTATTCTTTTCAATTTCATTTGGCAAGTTTCCACCTTTTTTTTTTCAGCCATACATCACTCACATAATCTCCCCCACACTTCTTCCTTGTTCACCTTTCAATGAACAAAATATATGGTAAGCTCTACTAAATTAAGAACAAGGGTAGAGAATACTTGTTTTTCTTTTAAGCTCAATGTTCTTTAGGATAGGGTAAGACAAAGAAAGAGGTAAATAATATTCATATAGGCTCAAGGGGTTAACTAAGTGATTATTAAATGAAGGATGGCTATATTTGGCTCAAACTCAATCCTAAATGCCTTTATAATATTCAAGCATATGCACAGTAAACATGTAATCTCAAAAAGATATAAAGCAAGTTCTAAAAGTAATGCAATCAAGAGGATAATCACTCAAGAAAAGAAATAGAATGTAAGGATGCAACAATCTTATAATAGGCTCAAAATCTCACAAGTTGCATATTTACCAATTCAAAAGCATGCTTATCTCAATAGAATCAACTTACATGTTACTATGATCATAAAGAAGCAAAGTAATTCAATCTATCAATATCAAGCTTTAATCATACTTAACTAGCTCAAATTCATGATAATCATACTCTTGGCATTCAATTGAAGGTTCATCTACCTAAACATATAAACAAAATAAACTATACACAACAAAACTCATACAAAAAAAAAATAAAATAAAGGTATATTGGAACTTAGAAGCAAACCAGCAAATGATTCTAGGATGAAAGCACGCGCCACTTAGGTCCTAAAGCAAAGTGTTGTCCATATTCTTAGCTCCTTAAAACCTTCAAAAAGAAAGAAAAAAAATATATGAGAAACAAAAGCAAAACACAAAATAACAGAAGAAAACAAAAGTTTACAAAATCCTCCCCCCACACTTGAACACTACATTGTCCTCAATGTAGAAAGAAGTAAAATCCTAAGAAAAATAACAAAACAAAATAAAAAGAAAGAAAAGAGAAAAAGAAAACAAATCTGAAAAAAAAAGGCCAAAAAACCCTAGAAAACAATCGAATTCGGGGCTAAGAGGGTGGGGCCAGTAGCAAAGCTACTTGTTTTGATCAGCACATCGAATTACTTCAGAAAAATTGGTGTCGCACACCTAGTTCCACTGAAAGTCAAAATCTGCACCAAAAATCAGCAACAAGCTAGAAAAGAAAACGTTAGTATCTTTAACCAATCCCCGGCAACGGTGCCAAAATTTGATGTGTCGTAAATCCCCAAAATATAATTAACCTTACTAAAACTATAATATAGTGGTAGCAAGGGTCGAACCCATAAAGATTGGATAAGAAAATCTAACAAATTCTAATCTAGCTAAGCAAGCAAACAAATAAAGTAATAAGGTAGGAAATCAATGTAAAAACTAAGTTAAACTAAATAATGAAAGAAAAGATAAATAATATGTAAAACTTCAGTTTAAAACAATCTTCACCCTTGGATTAGAGAAATCGATCATAGGCATCTAATAATTACCTTATCTTTTGCATGTAATTGACGTAGATTAGCAATACTACAATGCTTCTCATTAATCCCTATCTTTCCTTAGTCCTAGTTTAATAAGTACTACAAAGCTTCCCAATTAAACCCTTTTCACCTAATCAATCTAGAAACTAGCATCATAGATTTAAAGAAGGTAAAAGCATGAAAACACTAGAAAGATCTTAGTCAATAATGAACAGTCTAGGAACTAACACCATAGATATAATTCACATCCAAATTCTCCATAGATAAGTAACTAAGATGTATGAGACCTTAATTCTATCTAATTTGCCACTTGTGATTAGAGTTACTTACAATTCCGGATAAATAACCCTAGATCTAGCAATCAATTAACATGTTCAATCAACTAGTTGGCCATCCTAGGCAAGAGAACATGCAATTATAAATCACTAAGCATAGAAGAATTTAGAATACATGAAAGATAAAGACATTAAGCACAAAGTAGCCTCACAATCTTCTTCTCCAAGAATTCAGAATTGTATTAAACTGAAAAAAATAAAATTAGAAGAACTTTAAGAAAGAGTAAAATAAAATTGCAAAGATAAAGTCTCCTAAAGAAAGATGAGACTGGTCTCTAAAAGAAAAGTTTGAGACATCTTACAAGTGGTGGCTAAGGCTCTTTATATAGAGGAGTCAAAAGCTCTAAACTTAACTTGCAAGAAAAGAAAACCTAATTCTAGAAAAATACTAACTAGGTTAAAGTGTTTACAAAGGAATTAACTAAGTACAAGAGCTCATTTAAAGGACATGGATAATTGGGCTTCAATCTTATGAAGAATAAGGCTTAAATAAAGCCTTTTTCAGCAGCTAGAAATCCTTCTTCAAGTAGGAGAAGATATAGCACAAGCCACATGCCATGCACATGCTTCATTAAAGGGTTTTCCTACTCCAATTAGGACTTCTCTCCAAGGTCTGATCCACATCTTTCTAGGACTTGGGCCAACCTTAAATATCTTCAATAACAGGTCTAAAATCATGGCCAAGCAAGCCAAGACGTGCTCAAGTCCATCTCCAACCCAAAATTGCTCCAAAGCCCAAAATAGGAATTAATCTCGGATTTTTGCAGGGATTCTGGCCCTCTCTGTATTTTGACCTTTTCACTACCCAAACGAACTCTGATTTTTGAGTTCTTTAGTATTCTAGAAAGCTTAAGATGTCTTCTACAACTTTGATGAAGAACTCGAACTCTGAAAAGGCTTTTAAGGATGTCAAATCTGGCCATCTTTACAAACTATCTACACAGGAAAAATCTCAAATTTCCAGATTTAAACACCTTTTATTCCAAAGCTTCCTTTTAGCTTCCTAAGACATAAAATCACTCAAAATAACTTAGTTAGAGATAATAAACACTTAAATCATCAAAATATAAGCAACAAAATATAAGAGAAATAAGTGCCTATCAATGGCCAATGCCATTGTTGTTGCAGTGATTGGTTGATGCAAATTCTTCATTTGAACATGGAACTTAAGGATACTTGGCAAATCTTCAAAGTTACCACAATTCTCCTTGTCCACTTGGATGTCAAAGAATTGGTTCATATCTACCCATTCACCAAGTATTTCGGAATCTTTGTAATTGGTTTGAAGGAATCTCTCAACACCCAAGAAATCTAGATTTCCAATCTCCAAGAAATCATCAATAAGACAACCACAATCCATATGCGCTTCAAGAATTGCATCTCCATAATTTGATGAGGGTGTTCCTTGTAGAACTATTGAGGCATTCACCCCACACTTGCTTTTGGTGATGAAATCTCAATCTTGACTGGTGCAATATCTTGAAGAGGTGGCTTGTTTGCTTCCTCTCTTGCCATGGCTAATCTAGAAGAAAAAGGAAGAATAATAAAATTAGTAAAATCTGAATTTAAGGGCTGATTGTTTACCTTTCCTTGAGAGGTAGCACCACATTGAAATTCATCTACTTGAACGTCCTCTTCAATGATTTCTTGCGGCACTCTTGCCATGGAAATTGCACAATCATCATCTTCTATGTTCACCACCAGTTGTGAAAGCAATTCTCTTGATTTTTCCTCTAATTCTCTTATTGAAGCAATCAACTTCCCTATTTGACTTTCCAAATTTTGAAGAGATTCCCTTGTTTCTCTTCGAAATTGCATATTATCCCAAACAAGGGTGTAGAACATATCTTCAATAGATGGATTATATTGGGTGGTTTGGGGTGGTGGTTGCATCCCTTGATGATAAGGAATTTGGGTGAATTCTTGATTTCCTCCATAGCAATAAGATGGATGATCTTCCCAACCTACATGATCAGAGTCAAAATATGAGTTAAAAGAAGGTTGATAGAAAGAATATCCATTCATAGCATCAAATTGCTCCATAAAAGAAAAGAAGAATTAAATTCAGGGAGCCAGAAAATCAAAAACATCCCAAACACCTTAGAAAACAATCGAATTTGGAGTTGAGAGGGTGGGACCAGTAGCAAAGCTACTGGTTTTGATCAGCACGTCGAATTCCTTCAAAAAAGTTGGTGTCGCACTCCTGGTTCCACTGAAAATCGAAATCTGCACCAAAAATCAGCAACAAGCTAGAAAAGAAAATGTGAGTATCTTTAACCAATCCCCGGTAACGGCGCCAAAATTTGATGTGTCGTAAATCACCAAAATATAATTAACTTTACTAAAACTATAATATAGCTGATGGGAACCAAGCTAGGAACATGCTAAAGATAGTGCAATCTGATTCCATGCAACTTGATGATCCATTACACATTGTTGGAGGTCTAATAGCTTGGGTTAAAGCTAAAGGGATGAAAGGAGTTCTTAATGGATTAATTGAAGATGTTTGGATCAAAGAAGCAATAAAAGGATCTGAATTGGGCTTGGAGAGATCAATGAGCCTTATTCCCTTAATTCAAGCATTTGATGGGCCTGATTTGTGGTCTATTTGACGTGATTGATTTTCATTAAGTAAAATCAGAAGTCTTTATTACAACTTGAAGATTTTTAGGAGATTTCTAGCTGATTTTATGGTGCCTTAAAGTTACATTCCTAAATTTTAGGAACTTCCTTATTTTTAGGAATAAGTCTTGCTGGAAGATTTATTAGGGTTTTCTTTAGCCTTTAAATATGAATTCTTGTACTAAACTTAAAAGATTGGAATTTTATGAATTTAGTGAGATTATTCACTTGGTTTGTTCTTCATTGAACTTTTGAACTTATTAGGGTTGATTCCTTGTGGCGTTCTTCTGACTTATCACTCTCAATCTCTTCCTTTTCTAGAGTGTGGCGTCAATTATCCTTCTTTATACCTTTGGTTCTTGTTTGTCTAAACACTGGGTCAAGGTTTTTCTTGAGTTGTAAACTGATTTGGCTTTCCTGAAAACTTCATCCATCAACTTGTTCATGGGTTCCTAGGTTCAATTTACGGGGTTCACATCAATAGCGGTAGCAAGGGTCGAACCCACAGGGATTGGATAAGAAAACCTAACAAATTCTAATCTAGCTAAGCAAGCTAAGAAAATAGAATAGATAGATTTTGAAAATCAATATGAAAACTAAATTAAACTAAACAAATAAAAAAAATAATCAAGATATAAAACTTCAGTTTAAAACAATCTTTACCCTTGGATTAGAGAAATCGATCATAGGCATCTAATAATTACCTTACCTTTTGCATGTAATTGATGTAGGTTAAAGTACTCAAGTTTCCTATTAACCCCGATCTTTCCTTAGTCCTAGTCTAATTAGTACTGGAGTTTCCTAAAAAGACCCTTTTCATCAACTCAATCCAATATCTCAGCAATCTGAATTTAAAGATGATAAAAGCATGAAAATACTGGAGAGATCTTAGCCAATATGAACAACAAAAATACACTAGCGCACTTTGTTTAATCCATGTCTAAATTCCCCATAGATAAGTAACTAAGATGTATGAGACCTTAATTCTACTAATTTGCCACTTGTGATTAGAGTTACTTACAATTCCGGATAAATAACCCTAGATCTAGCAATCAATTAACATGCTTAATTATCTAATAGGCCTTTCTAGAGAAGAAAACATGCAATCATAAATCACTATGCATAGAAGAATTTAGAATACATGAAAGATAAAGACATTAAGCACGAAATAGCCTCACAATCTTCTTCTCCAAGAATTCAGAATTGCATTAAACTGAAAAAGAAAATTAGAAGAACATAAAGAAATAAAATTATTAAGATAAAGGTCTCCCAAAAGAAAGAGGAGACTGGTCTCTAAAAGAAAAGTTGAGACATCTTACAAGTGGTGGCTAAGGCTCTTTGTATATGGAGGAGTCAAAAGCCCTAAGCTTAACTTGCAAGAAAAGAAAACCTAATTCTAGAAAAATACTAACTATGTTAAGAGTTTACAAAGGAATTAACTAAGTACAAGAGCTCATTTAGTGGACTTAGATAATTGGGCTTCAATCTTGTGGAGAGTAAGGCTTAGATAAAGCCTTTGTCAGCAGTTAGAAATCCTTCTTCAAGTAGGAGAAAAGATAGCATAATCCACATGCCATGCACATGCTTCATTAAAGGGTTTTCCTACTCCAATTAGGACTTCTCTTCAAGGGCTGATCCACATCCTTTTAGAACTTGGACCAAGCTTAAATATCTTCAATAACATGTCTAGAATCATGGCCAAGGAAGCCAAGACGTGCTCAAATCCATCTCCAACCCAAAATTGCTCCAAAGCCCAAAATAGGAATTAATCTCGGATTTCTGCAGGGATTCTGGATCTCTCTGTATTTTGACCTTTTGACTGCCCAAATGAACTCCGATTTTTGCGTTCTTTAGCATTACAGAAAGCTTAAGATTTCCTCTACAACTTTGAGGAAGAACTTGAACTCAGAAAAGGAATTCAAGGATGTCAAATCTGGCCATCTTTACAAACTATCTGCACAGGAAAAATCTCAAATTTCCAGATTTAAACACCTTTTATTCCAAAGCTTCCTTTTAACTTCCTAAGACATAAAATCACTCAAAATAACTTAGTTAGAGATAATAAACACTTAAATCAATAAAGATAACCAATAAAATATAATAGAAATAAGTGCCTATCATGAACTTTTTACTTCTTTCTCTTTTTGATGATGTCAAAAAAGGGGAGAAATAGATTTGCACAAACTTAGGGAGAGCTTGATTATGTTTCAAAACAATATTTTGATTTGATTTACTTGTTTGATGAATCAACCTTGGATTCATTACATTTTTGGAAACTTGAATTGCACATTACTTGAAGTTATATATAGGTTTTTATATGATAATTGCATTGTTTACATGTAGATGAAATTGTTTATATGAATATACAAAGTGTAGGGTGAAGAGAGCATGTATTCAGGGGGAGCATTTGCTCAAATCTTAGCATTTGCACATTATGTTTTAACTTAGATTAATCTCTTTAAGTTTGTCAATTTAAAGAGATGTTTTGTCATCATCAAAAAGGGTGAGATTGTTGAACTTCAAGTGTTTTTGATGAATACAAAACAACCCAATTAGATGCTTTTAATGTATCTAAGTTAAGTGCGCAGATGACACACCTGGACCTAATGCAACTCATCCGTACGAATGGAATAGTGTAAGATGGCGTATTAACTCAACAATACGTCAGGTTCGGATGTGTTTAATTAAGAAGAAAAGTTAAGATTAAGATAAAACGGAGTTGGAAGATGAGATAAGTGACCATGCATGGAAACATAATTTGGGCTTCTTTAAGTCCATAGCCAATGGATTGGAGATCCATTAGTGAATTGGTCAGTGGATTAGGCCAAGGATTGAGATTATGAGAGGTTACAAAGAGAGGAAAAAGTCTAGCTCGGGGTTCGAGTAGACCCGGTGTCGAGCTTATCTATAAATGGGGGGAGATTACCTCTCTCCCTCTCATTTTTCTTCTCCCTCTCTTTCTCTCATCTCATTTGCTCTCTGGAGCAATTTTGGACTTTTGGCCAATCCAGACAATCTAATTGAAGGATCAAGGTGAGATCTTGGTATGTTATTATACTCACCTTAATCTACTTTCTATTAAGTTTTCATGCATTTTCATGCATTGGTCTAAGAGAGATCCAAGCTCAAAGTTAGGTACAGTTTTTAGTTAGATTTTAAGCTTAGATTTGATATCTAGGAACTTTGAGCTTGTGATTCTCGTTTCTGCTTCGGTAAATGATAAGCACTTATTTCTCCTATATTTTGTTGCTTATCTTTGATGATTTAAGTGTTTATTATCTCTAACTAAGTTATTTTGAGTAATTTTATGTCTTGGGAACCTAAAAGGTGTTTAACAGGTGTTTAAATCTGGAATACAAGGTGTTTGGAATAAAAGGTGTTTAAATATGGAAATTTGAGATTTTTCCTGGGCAGATAGTTTACAAAGATGGCCAGATTTGACATCCATGAAGTCCTTTTCTTAGTTTGAATTCTCATCAAAGTTGTAGAGGACATCTTAAGCTTTCTGGAATGCTAAAGATCACAAAAATCGGAGTTCGTTTGAGTAGTCAAAAGGTCAAACTACAGAGAGGTCTAGAATCCCTGCTAAAATCCGAGATTAGTTCCTATTTTGGGCTTTAGAGCAATTTTGGGTTAGAGATGGACTTTAGCACGTCTTTGCTTGCTTGGCCATGATTCTAGACATGTTATTGAAGATATTTAAGGTTGGCCCAAGTTCTAGAAAGATGTGGGTCAGCCCTTGAAGAGAAGTCCTGATTGGAGTAGAAAAACCCTTTAATGAAACATACAGCTTATTCTCCACAAGATTGAAGCCCAATTATCCAAATCCATTAAATTATCTCTTATACTTAGTTAATTCCTTTGTAAACACTTTAACCTAGTTAGTATTTTCTAGAATTAGGTTTTCTTTTCTTGCAAGTTAAGTTTAGGGCTTTTGACTCCTCTATATAAAGAGCCTTAGCCACCACTTGTTAGATGTCTCAGATTTTCTTTTAGAGACCAGTCTCATGTTTCTTTGGGAAACATTATCTTTGTAATTTTATTTTTACTCTCTCTATGTTATTCTAATTTTCTTTTTCAGTTTGAGCAATTCTGAATTCTTGGAGAAGAAGATTATGAGGATATTTTGTGCTTAATGTCTTTTATCTTTCATGTATTCTAAATTCTTCTATTCTTAGTGATTTATGATTGCATGTTTTCTTTTCTAGAAAGGCCAACTAGTTAATTAAGAATGTTAATTGATTGCTAGATCTAGGGTCATTTATCCGAAATTGTAAGTAACTCTAATCACAAGTGGCAAATTAGATAGAATTAAGTAACTCTTATTTGTGGGGAATTTAGACATGGATTAAACAAAGTGCGCTGGTGTAATTTTGTTGTTCATATTCGCTAAGATTTTTCTCGTGTTTTCATGCTTTTATCATCTTTAAATTCATATTGCTGGGATATTGGATTGAGTTCATAAAAAGGGTCTTTCTAGGAAACTCGAGTACTAATTAGACAAGGACTAAGGAAAGATAGGGGTTAATAGGAAAGTTGAGTACTTTAACCTACGCCAATTGCATGCAAAAGATAAGGTAATTATTAGATGCCTATGATCGATTTCTCTAATCCAAGAGTGAAGATTGTTTTAAATTGAAGTTTTCTTTAGATTTATTATCTTTCTTTAATTTTTCTTATTTATTTAGTTTAATTTAGATTTTAGTTTAATCCGGAAAATCTATCTATTTTACTTTCTTTGCTTGCTTAGCTAGATTAGAATTTGTTAGGTTTTCTTATCCAATCCCTGCGAGTTCGACCCTTGCTACCACTATATTATAGTTTAGTAAGGTTAATTATATTTTGGTGGTTTACGACACTTCGGTAAATACGCCGTGGAAGGTGTGAGGAATATCCACCTCAAATTTCAAGACGAGCCATAGATCGAGGGGCTCGAAATTCGAGGGAAAGCCTCAATCCCCGAGGCTGGTGGGCGGGACTTGGCCTATCCTACGCAGGAGTGGGTAGTAGCCCAAGTTCCCCATGCGAGACTTGGCCCATGCACGACCTAGTTCGTGTGGGAGGGCCTGCTTGGCCCAGACCAGGACCCGGCCCGTATGGGCAGCCCGCGGGCCCTAAGGACACTTTCCTAAGCCCCAAAACACTTCCAAACATCCTCTTAGGTCATGCTAGAGCCTAGTAGGTGCATTCATAAATTTAATTATGAATGCTAACGCGTATTTTCGTGTATTAGGGCTCCGGATGATCGAATGCGGCGATGCTTCGAGGTTAAGCTACATGGATCGCTTGGGAGTATACAAACCTCCCAATATTGTACGTGGCTTAGATTTCAGTGCCTAGCTACTAGGGTAAAATTTTTTCAAAAGATAAACTGTTTTTCAAAGATTTTACAAATGTTTTGGGGTAAGGGTAATCCACCACACACACTTTTGTTTTGTGATACACCCACTTAGAGGGTGGGATGATTTTAAAGAAATATAAAGGCTTGTGTGTGTGTTTACATGTTTTAAATATATATGTTTTGTATACATATATATAGATGATATTTATATGGAATGAGATGCGAGATGAGCGATTGAGAATGGTTCCTCAGGGATCCGATTTGAGGGAGTGTGGACCGAGTTGAGAGACGTGCATGCAACTAAGTAGCTGTGGACCGCCTATCGAGGGGCACGGTGAGTGGAGACCCTGGGAGAGGCACGTAGGATAACTCGCCAGGGCTCGATGTAGCTGTGTTCCACCACAGCATCTGGCACTACCGAGGGAATGGGCTAGGGAAAGAGAAATCAGAAAATGATTTTAAAGAGAAAAGAGATAGCCCTCAGTGCAGTAAAGCATACGACCGGCAGTCGTGCCTTCAGTATATTTGAGGCCAGCCTGTTTTAGTTATAAATTATTTTTAATGGTTTTAAATCTAACCCTCACTTGGAGAATTATAAAAAAAAAGATTTTGAAAACAAATTTATTTATTTTATTATTTTTAGGATTTGGATTACCTATATTTTCCCTAACCCCCAATGGAGATTCATTGAACCTCTATCACTCGCGTGCATCCAATGTGGATGGATGCAGATCTGCGTAAGAGGTCAGCAGATAGATCAGAGACTCACTAGGAGGCGTCAGTGGCATAAGCTTAGCAATTCCGCTATGTAGGTATTCCTTTAAATTGGTCCATTTGTGTTACTTTTAAAGTTAATTATTTTATTAAATGTTTTCTAATTAAAACTTTAGTATTGTTTGCAATGATGATATCTATTTCATGCCTTGTGGTGCCTCAGATGCGTGGCTGCAGACACGTACTTAGAGGTAGCACGACGGTTGCCCCATGGTCTACCAGGATGGGTCGGGGTGTGACAACTTTAATGGTACCAGAGCGTTTAAACGATTCTGACTGTTTTCAAAAGCTATAAAATATTTTTAAAGAGCTTTCAAACGTTTTCAAATGTTTTCGAAGCCAGTGGATTAGATAGATGTAAAATTCCAGAGTTGACGAGCTGTCGTCAAGCCTGTCAGGAGAATAATATTTCTGCTATAAACCAATACTAAGTAGTAGCGGTAAGAGCAGGTCGAATCCACAGAGAGGCAATAAAATGGATTTACTATGCTTAAAGACTGAACATTCAACAGAAATATAAAGGGGGGTTTTGGGGTAAGAGCAGAAATAACTAAAGACAAAATATGAAAAGACAGTATAAATAAATAAATGAACAGTGAAACACAAGGAGATTAACAATAATGAAAAGTATTAATTCTATCATTTGCTAATTATAAGGGGTAAAAGAACAGTTAGATACCAGGCTCACTAACAACACAATTAATCAATCAAATGGCATGCTTATGAAAATTAGTACTAAAGATTCCTAAAATTCATATTGGTGACTGAATAGGCCAACCTAGTACTATCGATTCCTAGACTGGTCCCTTTTACCCGCACCGAACCAACAATCTTCGCGATGATGATTTACGGATTGAATAAAGCATTAAGCAATGAAAATTAATACAGCATGCAAACAATCTGAATATACTTCGCGTCTACCCAGTCATTGAATATTTGAGATCTCTAAGAAGCATCCTACGTTTTCCCTTTGTTCTAAGATTAAGGTTGGCTACTAAAGATTCACAAACACAGAATCTAACCATAGATTTTACCTATTCCTATTTCATGCGTGCACTCACAAAATAGAGACAAGAAAACCATATTTCCATACAATCAGAGACATCAAAACACTTGGTAGATTAATCGAAATGAAGAACAAGAGCCTCACTAACTTTGCAAACCCTTATAATCAACAAACAATAGAATGAATTGGAGGTTTACTCACTCATGGATTCAGTGAGAAACCGAAGATTCAACAAGTAAAGTAAAGGAAAATGGAGTAAAAGAACTGAATGAATATAGATTCAAGAGAGAAAATCTCTCTGAAGATTGATTACAAACTCAGATTGTTTTCCCCCAAATTGTTTCTCTCGTCTCTTGTCTCTCTTCTCTCTTCCTGAAGAGAAAAGAAGATATTTATACCACTAGATTACATGATTGCCCTCATAACCTAATTGATAACCAAAGGAGCAAGGGGTACTAAGGTGATTTCCTGGAGCGGCGCCATTCGGAAGTAGCACGGCGCCGTTCGGGTGTGAAGAGGAGACGCCCAATTGGAAGAAGTTGGAACGGCGCCATTAGTGAATATGGAACGGCGCCGTTCGGGTCCTTCACTTAGCAATTTTGTTGACTTCTTCACTTCTTCATCTTGCCAACTTTGAAGTGTAACGGCGCCAATATGGAATATAGAATGGTGCCGTTCGGTTTCTTTGGTGCAATGTTGTGCTCGGCCTTGATCAATTGGAGGTGTGACAACGCCATCTAAGTTGTAACGGCGCCATTAGTGCCTCCTTTATGTTGGACATTCGGCCTTGGCATGGTTGAAGAGGAACGGCGCCAATTTGCTTTGTAATGGCACCGTTAGCTTTCTTTGGACATGATGAGGTACCCGGCTAGGAGCAATATGTGTGTAACGGCGCTAATCTCTCTTTGTAATGGCGCCATTAGTCTTTGTTGAACATCTATCAGGTTGCTCCATTCATACTTGCTCTAATCAGCCTTCAAATGTTCATTATCATCATTAAGCTCCCTAATTGACCTACAAAGATAGAAACAAGCTTAAATGAGATAATTAGGATTATGATAGCCATAAAACAGGATTGATTAAGCACAAAGTGGATGCATTAATTTATGTCTATCAAGAGTTCGAGTATGTGATTACTCGAAAACGTCATAAATGATCAAACCTACTCTTAGAATACCTTCCTTAGCAGCGAGCCACCGTATAGAGTTCTCGAGTGTGGTCTTTAGGTGAGATGACACCACGACAACCTTTTTCTCGAGATTCGTGAATGCAAAGCATGTTTTCCAAGAAATTACCCAAAACCAATTCTTCAACTTTTGATGTCCTTTCTACTCGACAGCTAAACCATGCAAGGGATGGTAGATTCCTTGAAATGACGGGATAAACGATATCTCGTCCAACCCCCTAAAGATGGCCTAATCAGAGGCTTACCAGTGAAGAAAATTGGTTCGATGTCCAACCTTTGAGGGTGTGGGCATCGAGACTTGCTAGTAATGAAACGAGTTTGAAACTAAACCTGATGCATTCCCCGATTCTTTACACTAGTGATGTGTAAGAGTTAGGAGGAAGTGAAGTAGCTAGAACGAGGTAAGGAGCCAAGATAGGCCTAATGCGCACGAACGCTAACCCCACTTCTCTCGATTTCTACACCATTAGTGTGTAGCCTGGGAGAGAGAGTTGGGTTAGGATGAGAGAAATCGAAAGGGTCAATCATGGAGGATGAGGTTAAACGAACCTTAGGGAGTGAGACGAAACATCCGAGTAAAGGGATGAAGGATCGAGGAGGACCTCACAAGGCAACAAATGGACAGATGAAAAGTGAGGCCAAGGAAAAGATAACCAAGCGAAGAGATCACCGGGATCCCACATGGACCCTTGGCGGCTAGGGTTCGAGGAGCACTGCAATGCATTGGTAGTCGAACGCCTAGGCCCTGGGGTAGTATATGAGGTGGTTGGGCTCGACCCAACACCGAGGTAAACCTGGTGGGATGAGCCCACAGGTTGGCAACTCTAGTGATAGTCATAAATTAATACATCTACTTTGTGCTTAATTAATCTTGTTTTATGGCTCTCATAATCCTAATTATCTCATTTAAGCTTGTTTCTATCTTTGTAGGTCAATTAAGGAGCTTAATGATGATAATGCACATTTAAGGGTTTGTCGAGACGTTTTACCGCTCCGACGATAAATGATATGGCGTGAAAAATGCTCGGGATTAAACAATCCAAAAAACAAATGGAGTCGCCACTAACCTTTTATTTTTAATAGGTGTAGTTAGTCACCTATTGGTTTAACTTAACATAAATCTAGAAAGATTACATCAAGTTAAGGAAAGAAACTGGTCTACAAAAAAGATTTTAGGTTCGGGAGTCGGTTACGATTAGGAAAGGATTAGCACCCCCAAGATGCCCGGAAATCGGTATCACAAAAGTCTTAAAAATATTTTACTTGGAAAATGATAATAAAATGTGTTTAAAATCATTTTAAGAAAAAACATAATTTTGAATGTCGGAATAAATATTCCTTTTAATGTAGGATAAACATCCCATTATAAAAACTAAATTCGAAATTTAAAGACTTAATGTCGGAATAAACATTCCTTTGAATGTGAAAATCCATAGCCCAATTTTGAATTTGAAGAAATTTCCTACTTAGAATGGAGATTCAATTTCTAAATAGGAATAAATATTCTTCTAAAATCAAAGTCAAATTTAAAAATGAGGATAAATATCCTTTTATGAAAAACAAAGATTTAATTTTAATTTTAGAAAGTCTCAATTATGAGAATATTAATTGAAACCTTCTAGAAAACATTTTACAAAAAATTTAGGATAAACATCCTCAAATTCATGCTGTGAAATTTACATTAAGAGACTTTAATTATGATTACTTAAATTAAAATCTCTTAGAAAGATTTAATTTTAAAACAATGTCAGAATAAATATTCCTTTTAATTTAATGAAGGGAATAATTTGACAAAAATTTAGCCTAATAGGAAAACCTTAGTTGATTTAACAAATTAAGACCTTTCAAAAGAAGCTTTTTAAAGATAAATATCATTTTTATTGTATGAAACTAATTTTTTTAAAAAAAAAATTTTAAAGAACTAAGGAATAAACATTCTTTTTATTGGAGCTAAAAATGCCTTTTAATAAAAATGAAGTTTACTTAAAAGGTCTTAATTAATTAAACATACTAAGATTCTCCCAAAAAGGTATTTTAGAAAAAAAAACTAAAGAAAAAGAAAAAAGAAAATAAATAATCCCTTCCATTAAAAAAGAATAAATAAAAATAAGAAAAGAAAATTTGAAAGTGGTTTTTTTAACAAAATTTGGATTAATTTGAGAGGCCTTAACTATAGTTGGAAAATTAAGATCTCTCAAAAAAATTTTAAAATATGTTTTGAAATTAATGTTGGAATAAATATTCCTTTTAATTTAATTGGGCCTCTTAACCAAGAAATTTTCTTGAAATAAAATGAAAATAAAACATAAAAGTTAAAAAAGAATAAAAGGTTTTGGAATAAACATTCCTTTTGTAAAAGAAGGTAATAATAAAAATTTTTGAATTCATTTGCCAATCTTAAGAAATTAAAGAAATCATAAACATGATGTATGCTTTTTATGAAAATTAAATGAGAAAAATATATCTTTTAACTTTGAAGGGATGAAAAATTTCTCCGGGCCAGATCGGACTTCCGATTAGACACCGAAAAAAATTTCTCATCAGAAAAAACCTTCGAAAACTTCAGACTCCCAAGACACCCTCCGGTCACCCCATGCATATGAATTTTTGAAAGTCGATGTTCTAACTTAATTATGCATGAATGAGACAAGAAAACATAGGTTAGTACATATAAACACGATTAATTGCATAATATAACATGATAAACAAATTAGACATAGAAATTCAAAATTAATTTTGCAAGCATGGTAACTAATTTAACACATATAAACAAGCTTAATTTAAACAAACACATTTACAAGGTCAAAGATATAACTTTATACGAAATTCAATTCATAATTAATCAAACATATATGCAAAGGCAAAAAGGTAATTTTACATTAGTCAAAATTAAAAATATTGAACTAAATAGGCATTTACAAACCTAAAAATATAATTTTTATCTAAAAATATAATTCTTATAACCAAGATTTATTTATTATTTAAATAAATGAATAAATTCAAAGATTTAATTTTCATTAACCTAGGTTCTATTTTTAATTAAGCAAGAATATTTACAAGTATAAAAATGTGACCTTTTTAGCCTAGGCTTAATCTTTAATTAAACAATCGAATTCACAAATTTAAAGGTACAAGCTTTATGGCCAAAATTTGATTTTTAAACTAAATAAACATATAAAATGCATTAATCAAGCTTAAAAACAAATAATATGGATATAGGACAAAGAAAAATAGCAGTTTTCTCATATAATCAAACAAATAATCGAAAAGTTAACTTTTTCATATAAACAAGTAAACACTCAAAAAGTTAATAACTTTACTATATAGACAAGTAAATAATTAAAATCAAACACGCAATAATATAAATAAATTTAAAAGGCATGATCTTTATTATACTTAAACTATATCTTAGACTAATCTAGTAGCTTAACATGGTTTAAGAATTTTATAAGTTGCAAATTTTAACACAAAAAGCAAAAAGGGTTAATGTTTTTAAGGACAAACAAGTTATGAACAGGTTATAAGATTTAAGTCCGCAGTTAACAAATATGTGAAAGGCTACGTAACAATAATTCCATGACAAACTTCAACAAATTTGGATGAATAGACACAAATCAAAATACATTAACCCGTGCGCTCATGAGAGGAACAAAGCTTCTATAGCTAAAAATAAAACCTTGAATGGAAAACCATACATATCGGACTGTGCAAAGAACCGAGAGTAAATCAACAGGAATAAAGCTTAATCTTTTTCTACATGAACAAACTACAAACAAACAGAAAAATAATGGCTAAGGCCGAAAGGTAGCTGCTTTACCTTCAAAAGAAAGGTTTTTTCCTTAAAAATGAGAACTTTGTTTACAAAATAACCCAAAGAACGTTTTTTTTTTCTTCCTGTTCTTTCTAAAAAAGTAATTTTTTTTAAAAGAGGGCTGTCTTTGTACTTGGAGAAAGGAGTAGATCAAGTTTGAAAATCAAACAACCTTTCTCCTTTGGTTCTCCGGACAAACCCCTCTGAATGAAAAGAAAAGGGTAAAGAAAAAATGCTCTTCAAAACAAGGAAGAGAAGAAACCGAGAAGAAGAGCCTCCATGTTCTCCCTTTTCTTTTGAACTTAGAAAAAACCTGCTCCTCTGTTTTTTTTTCAGAAAACGTAAAACAGAAAAAAAATATCTCCCCCCCGTTGCTGCTGTAGATGGGTTCTTATAACCCCTTCTTTTCATTTTTTATCCAACGGTTCCCTTTCTTTGCTTCAACCTCATCTGATGGCTCATAGTTCTTGTCTTGTGCTCCCTATTTTGCCCCTCATTTCTTTGATGCTCATTGGTTGGCTGCTTCTAATTCCTGCGTTTTAGTAAGGGTACACTCAAAAGGAAGGAAAGAATACAGCTGAGCAAAAGGTCACGTGTCGGCGTCGTTTTCTGTTGACTTAAGCTTGGTGGCATTGGCGGTGGCTTCATATTCTTCTTTGGTTTCCCCTGCAAAAGCCAAGAAGACCCGACTTCAATATGGATTAATATTGATAATGTTGTCCAGCCAAGTGCCTTTAGAAAAAGCGAAAACATCCAATGTGCACGGGTCATCTTCATTCTTGGCATCGCCTTCTTCTTTTTGTCTCGTGATAGACACAATATTATACTTACTTTATGTGCTTATTTCTTATAATTATTGTGTCTATCTTACTTTAATTCCACTCATATAAGCATGGTTTTGTATTTATAGGTTCTAAATGAGCTTTGAGTGGATAAATGAGCATTTGAAGATGAAAAGAGTCAAATTGGAAGCAAAGGAAAGAAACGGGATTGAAATGTAAAGTGAAGGTGTAGGCAGATTGGCGACACCTGAAAGATGGCTGAATTTCACCACCTTAAAGGCTTCATTTGTAGTTTTGATCTTCACCAAAGTTGTAGAGGACATCCTAATCTTTCCAGAATGCCCAAGAACACCCCAATCGGAGTCCGTTTGGCCCTCCAAATGCTCATTATACTGAGACATTCCAAACCAAGCGCGAAAACGAGCTAATGGCGCCATTTCACCTCATAATGTTGCCATTCCACTTCAGCTTTGCCCAAATCCGCACATATGAAGATATAGACCAAGCTAATGGCGCCATTACACTCCAACATTGCTAAGCCATGCATTTCACTACACCAAAGCAAGCTAACGGCGCCATTCCATGTCCCATAGTGGCGCCATTACACTTCAGAGTTGGCAAATTGGAGAAGTGAAGAAGGCAGCAAGAGTGTAGAATGAGAAGACCTTAACGGCACCGTTCCACTTCCCTAGTGGCGCCGTTCCTTTCCTTTCACTTGGCGTTTCATTTCCGCACCCTAACGGCGCCGTTCCAGGAAGTTCCTTTAGTGCCCTTTGTCCCTTTGGTCAGCAATTAGGTTAAGGGGGCAATTATGTAATCTAGCTATATAAATATTGTACTTTTCTCTGAAGTACGGGCAGATTCATAGAATTCATTAGACGAGAATTGTAGAATTCGGCGGAAAAGTAGAGAGAATTTTCTCTCAAGTCTTATTCTCTTCTTCAATCTAAACACTTGTTTTTCTTTACTTTAATCTTTCCTTTTAGTTAATTACGATCTCCCCTCAATTAATGAGTGGGTAGATCTTTAATAATCCAATTTGGGATTCAATTTATCTCTTAACTCTTTGTAGTGAGGTTCTTGTTATTAATTAACAAATCTATTTGTTGGGTATATGTTAGATTTCTATGCTTATTGATTGCTTGGCATGATTAGCTAGATTTGCTGGCCACTTATCTTGATGATTATGTTATTGCTTGCTAAATCTATATTGCTGAATCTTTAGTAAGTAATTTAGATTATTGGTAGCAATTGGTTGGACTAGGACCCATCCAAGAGATCTAATGATACAGTTTAAATGATCTGCGCGAAGTATGATTGTTAATTGTTGTTGGCTAAAATCTATCTATGTTCACTGCTCTGTCTACTCTTAAATCCGAGCCGCGAAGGATATGAGTTATTGTTAGATAGAAGGGACTTTCTTGGGAAGCGATAGGTACCGGGTTAGTCTAGGATTAAGGATAGATAGGGGTTAAGGGGAAGCGATAGTACTTTTAGCCTACGCTGACTATTCAACAATTGATTTGTATGCTTTTGTGAACCTAGGATCTACATTGGCAAGTTAGGAGTTAGATTAATCTCTTATTGGAAGACCACTTGGTTATTTCTTTGTTCTTTGTCCATGTTTATTTTACTTGCATTAGTCTAGCTTTAGTTTTAATGTTAGTTTAGTGTTATATTATCTTTAAACCCCCGCTTTACTTTATTTGTTTTTGTGTTAATTATGTCTTTTGGAAAGTAGTTAACTCTAGTTCTCTGTGGGATTCGACCCGTACTTATCCTAGCTACTTAGTTGGGGGAATACGGAAAATTTATTCTTTTGATCGTCTTGACAACGGGCGATCAAAGTTTTGGCGCCGTTGCCGGGGAACTTGTTTGTTTAATTGCTTTCTCTTGTTCTTTTATTTCTGTCATTATATTAGTTTAGCTTCATTCTTGCATTTACTTTCAGTTTTGTTGTTTTCGGTGCCTTTTTGTTTACAAATTGCATTTTGTTATCTTGGTAGTTTGCTAGTTTAGCTATTGTCTCCAGTGATGTTGTTTGTTTCTTTTGCTTAGCACTAATTTAGTTTTCCAGTATTTAATTTTCTTCTTTGTTTGCTGTGATTCTTTTCTTGTATTTTCCATCACTTTGCAGGACTTTGACATGAATATGAGCTATCCACCCATTCCACCCTTTAGCAACATGCAAGAGCACTCCATATCTTTGTCATCTATTGCGTTGGAATTGGTTGACTTGAATTGCAGATTGAAGGTTAACAATGCCAAGCTTCAAGCACAATTACAGTCCAACATTCCATCCAACCCTATAGATCACAAGTTCTTTCACCATGAGTCATTAGGAAACTTTGCTCTTCAAAATGAACACTTTCACAATGGAAAAGAGATACAAGGGCAGCCAAGCTTTCAAGGAGAACATCAGAACATGAGATATTCATGTCCATTTGAGCCACAAAGTTCAGCTTTATCTTTGGTGGACAATATCCATGCCCTTGCTCTTCAAAGTTACCAATTCAATGAAGAAGTAAAGAAGGATCTTATGTCTTCAACGTCAAGAGCTCATGGTGTGGAGAATCAATGGACTCAAATGAAATCAAAGGAATGGAATGCATCTTTATCAAGTTATGCTCAACATGGATACTCTGTACCTCAAGGATGGCAGGGAGAGTCCAACCTCAGTCAAGTTTATGGTTCATCATTGCCTTCAAGACACACACATTTCATGGACAAATATGATATGGTGCCATCTTCATTGGCAAACATCTCATATGTGACACCAAGTTCATTTTCAGCCCCACCACCAAGTGTTCAAGAAGCAACATCAAGTCTTTTTGTGCCCAGTTCAACATTGAAGCATGCTTTGGTCACTTGCAACAACATGCTTGGCATCGATCACACTGGTATGGTGCCAATCTCATGCGTGGAAAAGGACCATGGCATAACCAACAAGCAGCTTGGTGCCAATCTCACTAGGCATGGCGCCAATCTCACCTTTGGTAGCACTATAACAGAGTTTAACCCTTCTCCTGTATTGATTTCTCAAGTTGTCTATCAACCATCCAAACTCATGCACTTTGAAAAACTATCCTCTTGTCAATCATTTTGCACTCCAAGTGCACCCATTCAAAACCAATCATGGAGTACTAATAACAAATTGGCTAAGGAGGATAGCATTGATCATGGATATTGGGATTCGGATGAGGAGGAATACCCAGCAACAACACTTGTTGAAGCCACATCTCAGGAGCCACATGAACTTAATGCCTTATCATCTGAGACAAGTGTGGGGGAAAGTGATCACTCATGCACCATCCAAGTTCCATTTTCACCAAAGTGTGGGGATGCATTTCACCCTTACGATCAAATAGTGGACGACTGTCCAACTGTTAAGGCTATAATCTATGATGATCCTGACTTCTTGGGTGTTGAAGTTTTCCTATCCAAATATGAAGAATGGATGCCTCATGCCTTTCCTCTTAATGACAAACAAGCCTGCAAGTTTCGCAAGGAGCACAATTCTACACTGGTGTGGTCCACTGTTCAATTGATTTGCCTAACAACACTTAAGCACTTACCATTTACGGCATCTCAAATGGCTTTGGCTACACTAGCCTTTCATGGAGTTTTAAGTCCTCATTTTGGTGATCTTTTTCCTAGCTCTTTTATTTTCCTTTTATTCTGTTATTCGGTTTTAATTGTTTCTTATTTACTTTCTGCATTACAATGGCAAGATCCACCCTAATAAGCATGACCAATATTAGAATAAGGTCTAGCTAAAGACATAAAAGAAGAGCAGCTACTTGGGAGGCAACCCACATTTTTCTTATTTTGATTGCTGTTTTGCTATTCCTTTATTTTGTTTAATTGTTTCTTTCCCTTGTTATGTCTCTTTTCTTTATGTGTTCTTCTTTGTTTCTTTTGTAGAGTGCTTTTGATTCAATGACCTCAACAATACTTGATGGGATTCTTGCTTGAACAATTGAACTTGCATGTGAAATGTTAGGTTTTTCATCTATATCTTCTTTAATTCTGACATAAACTTTGCATGATCCAATCAATTGTGTTGCTGTTATTGATATTTTTGTTTCTTTTTGTTTTTTTTTCTTTCTCTGAATAAATGAGATTTTCGTGAAATTCTCTTATCTGAATACAGCATGTTACTATTCATCGTTAAGCATGCGCAACCATGCTACTTTGGGCTAACTTTTGGAAGTGTTCTGCAATGTTATCTGGCAATCTTTTTGCATATACTGGTAGACTGATATACAAGGAGTGTGACTGTAGTAATAGTTGGTATTTTCTTACATCACAACTCAGTGCTTTTTCAGTGCAAATAGGGGTACTTCACCAACTTTGTAGCCAAGAATGGTGCCACTCCATTTTGTAATGGTACCACTCTTGCATGTTTGTCACAACATTGTCTTTCATTTCTTTGGATGAACTCACGGTGCCACTCCATGTCCTAATAGCGCCATTCCATTGTGACCAATCCTTGTATGCCTTAAAAAAATGCCTTTCATGAAGATACCAAGCTAATGGCGCCACTACAACTCATAATGGCGCCATTACTACTTCATGTAACCTTGTGTATTTTTGTCACGATCCTATTACTTTCTAGATTATTTTCCTCTGAAAATTGCCTATAAACAGCCTGAACCACAACCAAAACCACGGCCAGAGCTAGAACAACCTCCCCCTGCTGCTGAAAACAATGACGCTAACCAACTCAATGAAGATGTGGAGGAAATTCATGAGAGATTAAATGCTTTTGCTGAAGTTCTTCCAAAAATGAACCACAATCTGAATCAGTTAGCTGGAGCTATGTATGGACTTCTTCAAAGTCATAACCAATTCAGGGATGATATGCAACAATACATGGCTCAAAACCCTCTTGAAGTGATCGCAAAAATCATTGACAATCAGAGGAAGCTAACTGAAAAAGTGGATCACATCATGGCCTATCTGTTTGGAAACAAGCCGAGAAAATGAGCAAACAATGTTTCGAAAGGAGCCATTCCAACTTGTAATGGCGCCATTGGCAAAACCTAGGATGGTCATTTCTTTGGTGGAGGGCCGAGGCAATGAGCACATGCAAGACAAGAAGAATGGCGCCACTCCATGTTGTAATGGCGCCATTAGTCATGAGTTCTCCTCCATGTCTGTTTCAGCACCAACAAACAGCCAGATCAAGGATTTTCATGAAATCTCTCTTTCTCTCTTTCCCTCTCTCTTTTGCTTATTTATTTCGTTATTTGCTATGTTCATTCTTCTTTGTTATTTCTTTTTATTCTTGTTTTGTAGGTGAAATCAATCTAAGGATCTCTGCTTGTGCTTATGGACTAAAGAACAAGGGAGTTCTCCTAAAACTCACCCTCATTCTCCTGTCATTGGTTTATATTTTCATGCATCTCTGTTGATAAATGACATGTATTCATCCTAGCATTTGTAGTATGAGCTTCATATTTGCTTTATATCTATGTTTGTTCCTTGATTGATTTAGCTTTAGTCTGCTTAGATTAGTTTTCTATTTCTTTTGTATATATGCGCATAGGAAATAATATATGCCATAGTTCTCATGTGATTTTCCATTTGTCATTTTTCCATCATTTTCATTCTTTCATGGTGACATTTTATCTAAGAAATTATGGATGATTCAAAGCTTTGATGATCAAGTGCAAAGATTATTTTGGGTATTTATCTTACTGGGAGTCTATTTTCAGTGTTTTGAAATAATTGAATGGAAGCAGAACATGTTCATCACCCCATGTCTACCACATTACATGTCATATTGTTCTTCATTCATGCAATTGTGATGGTTCCAAGAGAGGTTTAAGTCATGAAATGAGCACTGGAAGCTGAAAGGGAGTCAAACTAGAAGCTACGGAAAGAAAGGATGTTTAAAGCTCAAAGTTAGGGTGCAGGCAGATTGGGTACCTCTTAAAGATGGCTATTTTTAACAACCTTGAAGGCCCCATTTGCATTTGTGATCTTCAACAAAGTTGTAAAGGGCATCTCAAGCTTTCCGGAATGCCTAAGAACAACAAAATCGGACTCCATTTGGCCCTCCAAAAACTCATTTTACGTTGATATAGTGCAGCCCAGCGAGACAACAAGTAGAATGGCGCCATTCCACATGAGAAATGCGCTGAACAGAACACAAAAAAGCAAGCTATTGGCACCATTCTAGTTCCTAATGGCGCCATTACACTTCTCCATCACCAAAGAAGAGCTCATAAGTGCAGAAAGCAAGGAAACCTTCATAATTAGCGTGATTGCTGGACTCAGAATTCATATGGCACCATTCCAGTCATTTTTCTTCCATATCCACACTCAAAATTCCACAATTCACATGTTCTCTGTCTTCCCACACTGCTACAAGACCAACACAGGAAGTAAAAACCATTGAACCAACATTGACCCAAAATATTCCATATGCCAAACTCATTCCAAATGCATCCAATTTCTTGCATCATCACATTGCATCTCCTACATGGTGAACTTTGTTTATTATTTTTTTCCTATGTTCATATATATGTACTAACTTTGTTTTTTTTTCCTGTAGGTTGTTCTAGGATCTTTCTTTAATGCTGAACAATCATAATTTTTCCGATCTTACTGTATGTGTTTATCTATAATTCCCTTTATGCTTTCTTTTATAACATGAATGTGCCAGCTCCAACAAGGTAACTCACCAAACCCTCAAAATACTCCTTTCATTTTGATTGTTTGGATTCTTTTCTATATACACATGCACACACATTGAGGACAATGTGTAATTTAAGTGTGGGGGAGGGAATAGATGCACCATCATTAATTTAGATCCTACTTTTTTAGATTAGTTAGCTTTAGTTTAAGTTAGATTTCAACATTTAAATGCCTTGATTACATCTTATTTGCATATGTCTACTAAGTTGTTTGATAGTTCTTAATAAAAGAAATCATGTTATTGATTAATAAGGAAATAAATCTCTTGATTAGATTAAAATTGTATAGGTTGACTTCTTTGCTTGAGTTTAATTGAATAAGGTGAAAAATTGAACCAAGTGAGATATTTGAGCCTAAATAGGATTGCACTCAATCCTCTGTTCTTTCTTGTGTGATTAATTGTGATATTCCATGTTTATACATTACTAGAACTTGCATGATACCTATTCAAGATTACATGTAGTATGTGCATAATTGAACAAAATTAAGGTTTTAATTAGGTGAGTTTGAGCCAAATAAGCCATCCTTAACTCATAATATCCTTAGTTAACCACTTTGATCCTTAAATGCATGATGAGTTAAACCTTTTCTTGGCAACCACTTCCAAAGAACCCTTAAGCCAAAAAGAAAAACAAATGGTTTCTGTCCCTGCTTAGGATAAGGAAGCATTGAAAAGTTAAATGTGTTCTTGGTTTGGTAACTAAGAAAAGCTTAGGCATTATTGGTTAAACTTGATCCTAATTAAGTTGAAATGGGAAATGCACCAGTAAAATAGAAATTTACACCTTATTGCATTGAAGATCAATCAAAAGAAAAAGGTGTAACAAGCTAAAAGGTGCCGTTATTTGTGAAGAAAGGGATCAAAATGTATTTTATTGCCTAGCTTTGGAAGGATTAAAGAAACAATGTGACTACATGGGCTATCAACGTTATATTTGCCCAGTTTTAACTCTTCAATGCTTCTTTATTCTAGATGTTTGCTTAATCTCATTTCCTTTCTTCCTTGAGCTCAATCCCAGCCCCATTACAACCCTTATAAACCTTAATTCTTGTTGGTTTTGTACATATTTGGAGTAGTGGAGATGTGGTAGATTTGCAAGCTTATGGTTAATGTATTGCATTGGAATAGAATTGAGTGACCCTCTGACACACTTGGTTAGGATGAGAGAATTGTGCGAATCACACACCTTGTTTAATTATGCTTAAGTAAAGAATGATATATATGCTTTCTTTATCTTATCTTGTTGGTTATATTCCCTGTTGATTAATGTCATGATTCTCTTTGCTTTAAGAATTGACACTCCCTTAGTTCACATATGCTTATTTGGATGTGATTATTGTATTTGATTGTTGATTAGGTTGAATAAAGGAGACCATAACTCCTCCTACTAGTTTATCTAGGGGTTTAATATGGGCTTGTAGTTTAGGCTAAAAACTACCGTGTGCCTACGACAGTGGAATTAATTTATGCAGTTAGCTTAGTTAGATTTAGCTTGAATAAATTCTAGATTGCATTCTTGCTCACATTTGCTAGGGACTAGCAAAGTCTAAGTGTGGGGGAAATGTGATAGACACAATATTATACTTACTTTATGTGCTTATTTCTTATAATTATTGTGTCTATCTTACTTTAATTCCACTCATATAAGCATGGTTTTGTATTTATAGGTTCTAAATGAGCTTTGAGTGGATAAATGAGCATTTGAATGTGAAAAGAGTCAAATTGGAAGCAAAGGAAAGAAACGGGATTGAAATGTAAAGTGAAGGTGTAGGCAGATTGGCGACACCTGAAAGATGGCTGAATTTCACCACCTTAAAGGCTTCATTTGCAGTTTTGATCTTCACCAATGTTGTAGAGGACATCCTAATCTTTCCAGAATACCCAAGAACACCCCAATCGGAGTCCGTTTGGCCCTCCAAATACTCATTATACCGAGACATTCCAAACCAAGCGCGAAAACGAGCTAATGGCGCCATTCCACTTCAGCCTTGCCCAAATCCGCACATACGAAGATAGAGACCAAGCTAATGGCACCATTCCACTCCCTAATGGCGCCATTACACTCCAACATTGCTAAGCCATGCATTTCACTACACCAAAGCAAGCTAAAGGCGCCATTCCATGTCCCATAGTGGTGCCATTACACTTCAGAGTTGGCAAATTGGAGAAGTGAAGAAGTCAGCAAGAGTGTAGAATGAGAAGACCCTAACGGCGCTGATAGACATAAATTAATGCATCCACTTTGTGCTTAATCAATCTTGTTTTATGGCTATCATAATCCTAATTATCTCATTTAAGCTTGTTTCTATCTTTGCAGATCAATTAGGGAGCTTAATGATGATAATGAACATTTGAAGGCTGATTAGAGCAAGTATGAATGGAGCAACCTGATAGATGTTCAACAAAGACTAATGGCGCCATTACAAAGAGAGATTAGCGCCGTTACACACATATTGCTCCTAGCCGGGTACCTCATCATGTCCAAAGAAAGCTAACGGTGCCATTACAAAGCAAATTGGCGCCGTTCCTCTTCAACCATGCCAAGGCCGAATGTCCAACATAAAGGAGGCACTAATGGCGCCGTTACAACTTAGATGGCGTTGTCACACCTCCAATTGATCAAGGCCGAGCACAACATTGCACCAAAGAAACCGAACGGCACCATTCTATATTCCATATTGGCGCCGTTACACTTCAAAGTTGGCAAGATGAAGAAGTGAAGAAGTCAACAAAATTGCTAAGTGAAGGACCCGAACGGCGCCGTTCCATATTCACTAATGGCGCCGTTCCAACTTCTTCCAATTGGGCGTCTCCTCTTCACACCCGAACGGCGCCGTGCTACTTCCGAATGGCGCCGCTCCAGGAAATCACCTTAGTACCCCTTGTTCCTTTGGTTATCAATTAGGTTATGAGGGCAATCATGTAATCTAGTAGTATAAATATCTTCTTTTCTCTTCAGGAAGAGAGAAGAGAGACAAGAGACGAGAGAAACAATTTGGGGGAAAACAATCTGAGTTTGTAATCAATCTTCAGAGAGATTTTCTCTCTTGAATCTATATTCATTCAGTTCTTTTACTCCATTTTCCTTTACTTTACTTGTTGAATCTTCGGTTTCTCACTGAATCCATGAGTGAGTAAACCTCCAATTCATTCTATTGTTTGTTGATTATAAGGGTTTGCAAAGTTAGTGAGGCTCTTGTTCTTCATTTCGATTAATCTACCAAGTGTTTTGATGTCTCTGATTGTATGGAAATATGGGTTTCTTGTCTCTATTTTGTGAGTGCACGCATGAAATAGGAATAGGTAAAATCTATGGTTAGATTCTGTGTTAGTAGCCAACCTTAATCTTAGAACAAAGGGAAGACGTAGGATGATTCTTAGAGATCTCAAATATTCAATGACTGGGTAGATGCGAAGTATATTCAGATTGTTTGCATGCTGTACTGATTTTCATTGCTTAATGCTTTATTCAATCCGTAAATCATCATCGCGAAGATTGTTGGTTCGGTGCGGGTAAAAGGGACCAGTCTAGGAATCGATAGTACTAGGTTGGGCTATTCAGTCACCAATATGAATTTTAGGAATCTTTAGTACTAATTTTCATAAGCATGCCATTTGGTTGATTAATTGTGTTGTTAGTGAGCCTGGGATCTAACTGTTCTTTTACCCCTTATAATTAACAAATGATAGAATGAATACTTTTTATTATTGTCAATCTCTTGTATTTCACTGTTTATTTCTCTAATTACTTCTTCAGTTATTTACACTGTCTTTTTATATTCCTCTCTTTAGTTATTTCTGCTTTACCCCAAAACCCCCCTTTTTATATTTCTGTTAAGTGTTCAGTCTATAAGCATAGTAAATCCATTTAATTGCCTCTCTGTGGATTCGACCTGCTCTTGCCGCTACTACTTAGTATTGGTTTATAGCAGAAATATTATTCTCTTGACAGGCTTGACGACGGCCGGTCAAGGGTTTTGGCGCCGTTGCCGGGGAGGCAGTGCCATTTACTTTGCTTATTTTCTGTTCCTTTTGTTTCTCTTCTGTTTAGTTCTTATCTGTTTGATTGTTTCTTTGTTTTTCTTTGTTTCTTGTTAATCCTCTGTTTTCTCTTGTAGGTGTTTTATGCAATCAAGCAAATCTGACTCTGATTTGGCTAATATTCGAAAATTCATCCTAGATCAAAAAGCCAAGCTCGGAATCAGACTAGCTTCATCATCCTCTGTTCAATTTCCAGCAACAATTCAAACAACAGTTCTTATGGCTAATCCTGAACAAAATCCTGTTGACAACCGTACTTTGAAAGAATTAGCTGCTCCTAATCTCAACTATCATCCTCTCTGTATTCAATATCCAGTATTGGAAGTGCCATTCGAATTGAAGTCTGGATTGATACATCTCCTACCTAAGTTTCATGGTCTACCTGGAGAAGAGCCAAACAAGCACTTGACTGAACTTCATGTTGTTTGTGTCTCGATGAAACCCACTGGAGTCACCGAGTAGCAAATCAAACTGAGGGCCTTTGCATTCTCTTTGGCTGACAAGGCTAAGGATTGGTTATTTTCCTTGTCACCCTCCTCTATTAGAACATGGAATGAACTGCAATCAGCCTTTTTGGAGAAGTATTTTCCAGCTTCAAAAGCAGCTTCAATTAGAAAGGATATCTCCAATATTAGACAGCAAGCTGGTGAATCTCTTCACGAGTATTGGGAGAGGTTTAACAAGCTTGTTTCTTCATGTCCTCACCACCAAATATCTGACCAATTGCTCATCCAATATTTCTATGAAGGATTGTCTTCTATGGACCGAACCATGATTGATGCAGCAAGTGGTGGTGCTTTGGTTGAGAAGACTACTAGAGATGCACAGAGATTGATTTCCACTATGGCTGCCAATGCTCAACAATTTGGTACAAGGAGAGATGTGGTTCTAAAGCCTACTAATGCCGTGTCTTCATCTGCTCATATTGAAGCTCAACTTGCTCAAACTACCAAGACTTTGCAAGACCTTGCTCTATTGTTAAAGAATCAAGTTGGAGCCGTGCCTGATAAAGTATGCAGTTTATGCCAATATTCATCTCATCCCGTGGATGAATGTCCTCTGCTTCAACATTGCAATGAAGAGAGTCAAGCTAGTATCAATGCCATTGGTCAACAGCAAGCTCAGCAAACCACTCAAAGGCCATATGATCCTTATGCTCCCACGTTCAATCCTGGTTGGAGGGATCATCCAAATTTCAGATATGGCAATACTCATCAGCCTCCATTCAGACCAAATTTTGCCACTCGACCTCAACTTTTACAGAGACCCCAAGTTGGTGATTTTTCCTCTTCCACAGCATCATCCAAATTGGAAGGTCTAGTAACTCAGTTGGCTAAAAACACTCTGGAATTCCAAGAGACATATAAGCTCCAGATGCAACAACAGAAGGCAGCTATGGATGTCATGCAAAGGCAACTTGGCCAATTAGCCACAGAGATGAACGATTTGAGAAATAGAGGAAAAGAGCACCTTCCATCTCAACCAAATGTCAATCCAAAGGGGAATGTCTCTGCAATTACACTTCATAGTGGAAGGAAACTGTCAATGCCTTATCCAACTGTCCATCAGAATGAAGAAGAAATGTTTGAGACTGAAGATCAAATGGATTCTGTCATGCAGAAGCTGAGAGCTCAATTGAAGACAAGCAATGGTAATGGCGCCATTACAATTCCTAATGGCGCCGTTCTTGATTCTCAAATATTCAAGTCTTCCGTTAGCAATGCTAATGGTGCCACTACAACACCTTATGGCGCCGTTCCATCTTCCAAGTCCAATCCAATTGTTCAACATCAACCTAATGGCGCCGCTAGCCATGCGAATGGCGCCGTTAGTGCCAATGCTTCATCTTCTATACACAATCCAGCTCAATTTCCTTCAAGGCTCGTCAAGAACACCAAGAATGAATTTGATCCTGATCTGCTAGCTACATTCAGCAAGGTAGAGATCAACATTCCATTGCTAGAAGCGATTCAACAAATTCCCAAGTATGCAAAGTTCCTCAAGCAAATTTGCACAAACAAAAGGAAATTGCATGGTAAGGTGTCTGTAGGTGAGAACATTTCTGCCATAATTCAACGCCAATTACCACCTAAATGCAAGGATCCTGGTATGTTTTCTATTACTTGCTCTCTTGGAGATGGTGTTATTGATCAGGCTATGATTGATTTAGGTGCTGCTTTAAGTGTAATGCCTTATTCAACTTATCTAAGCTTGAATTTGGGACCTTTATCTCACACTGATGTTGTCTTACAATTGGCTGATAGGTCATTGATCACGCCTAAAGGAGTGCTTGAAGATGTTTTGATTCAAGTTCAACATTTAATCTTCCCCACTGATGTTTACATAGTTAAGATGGAAGAAGACAATTCTTCTAATTCTTGTCCTCTGTAATTGGGAAGACCATTCTTGAAAACTGCTCACACAAAGATTGATGTCTTTGCCGGATTGCTTACAATGGAGTGTGATGGAGATGTGATTTCTTTTTAAATCTCATCTAAGTCTAATCCTGATGAGAGGAATCAACACAATAATGCAGTTGATGCCAATTTTTCAAACCTTATCTCCTCTGGCCACTTTGATGCCGTATCTACAAGAGCAATAATTCAAGCTAATTCAGCCACTTTCCAGGATGAAGGATGTCTTCCATCGTCCACCTGCCAAGTCCCTCCTTGAATTAAGCTGAGAAAGTCTAGCTAGGACTATAAACTGGGCAGCTACTTGGGAGGCAACCCAAGCTATTTCTTGTTTTGATTGATGTTCTTTTGTTCCTTTCTCTTGTTTAATTATTTCTTTTCTCTGTTTTGCTTCTTTCTTTGCGTGACTTCATTTGTTTCTTTTGCATATTGCTTTTGATTCGATGACCTCAACACTACTTGATAAGATTCTTGCTTGAAAGATTAAAATTGCATGTGAACTGCCAGGTTTTACATCCCTCTCATCTTTAATCCTGACATGAACTTTGCAAGATCCAATCAATTTTGTTGATGTTATTGATGTTTTGCTTCTTTTTGCTTTGTTTTCTTTTGTTCTGAATAAAAGAGATTTTCGTGCAAATTCTTATCTGAATATAGCATGTTACTATTCATTGATGAACATGTACGAGCAGGCTACTTTGAGCTAATTTTTGGAAATGATCTGCAATGCTTTTTGGAAATCTTTTTACATATTTTGATAGACTGATGTACAAGAAGCATGATTGAAGTAATAGCTGGTATTTTCTTACTTCATTGCTCAGTGCTTTTTCAGTGTAAACAGGGCTAGTTCACCATTTTTCTGGCCAAGAACGGTGCCACTCCATTTTGTAATGGCGCCATTCTTGCATGCTTGAACCAAAAGTGGTCTTTAATTGTTTGGATAGCCGAACGGCGCCACTCCATTCCATAATGGCGCCGTTCCATCATGACCAACCTTGTTTGCCTTACACAAAGTCTTTCAAGAAAACACCAAGCTAATGGCGCCATTCCAGTCATTAACGGCGCCATTACTCTTTCTGCCTTCCTTGTATATTTTGTCCTACACTTCACTTTCCAGATCACACTTTCTCTCCAAAAATTGCCTATAAATAGCCTCACCACCTTGAATTCCTCACTACCTTGCCCACCATCTTCATACTCTCTACCCGAGCTTACCTCTTTCCTGTTATCCAATCCTTACATGTCACAATGCCAAGAAGAAGATATCAAGGAGAGTCTTCACGCCAACAGCCATAAGTAGAAATTGTGGAATGTCTAGAGGTGCCCCCTATCGGTCGGGATAACTTTGTGGATGATGCAGCTCTTTTGTGGTACAACAATAGATATAATAATCAAATACTGGTGGAGAAATTGGTTGATCCCCAACTAAATGATGAGCTAGAACTATCTCAAAGGTTTCAGGCTTTAGGATGGAGCTCTGTTCTTCACATCAAGGGCAACTACTATCCCGATATGGTAAAAGTCTTCTATGCCAATATGCCACAGGTGAAACCATTTGCTGATTTTACCATTCACTCAGCAGTCCAAGGGCGAGCTGTTTCAATCTCAGAAGAAGATATCAACACTTTTCTTCAACTCCACCCGAGAGGATATAGACTTAATCTTGATCAAGGAATTACTATCTCAGATGTTACCTGGACTCGAGAGACGGCAATTGACCATTTTGATATTCCTACAGCTTGTGATTCTCGAGGCTTTCCAGTGATCAAGGTTAAGTATATGGATATTAAGGCTAGAATGCTCATCTACATGATCCATCACAATGTCATTCCAAGAGCCAGTTCCCTCAACACAGCTCGGATAGCTGATCTCTATATTGCTGATAAAATGATCTATGGTCTAGGGCACATCCGAGGCATTCCTTTGGCTCCAATCCTCTTGGAATCTATGTGGGACGTGGTCACTTCCTCACATAAGAAAAAGACTTTTGTGTTCCCTGTTCTAATTTCTCATCTTCTTCATAAAAAAGGGATTCCCCTTGCAACGCAATTCTGCCTGACCAATGAGGCCAATATCCTTACCACTTATACTTTGCTTCAAATGCATATGAAACTCACCAGGCAAGGATTTTGGAAAAACCCTCATCGAAGAACAAAAGCTCAAGGGATACCAATCAGGCCAAGGCATTTGCCACCAAACTACATGGTGGAATCATCTGATGAGGATGAGGATGAGGAGCCAGAGCCCCAACCCCAGCCAGAATCACAACCACATCCAGCGCCACAACACGAACAACCTACTCCTTCTGTTGCTGAAGACAATGGAATCGACCAATACAATGAAGATGTTGAGGTTATCCATGAGAGACTTGATACTTTTGCCAATGTCCTCCCACGCATGGATCACAACATGAATCAGTTGGCTGGAGCTATGCACGACATGCTTCAAAGTCAAAATCATTTTCGAGATAATATGGAACAATACATAGCTCAACATCCTCCAGAGACTATAACAGAAATCATTGCAAATCAGAGGAGGCTAACTGAAAAGGTGGACAACATCACGGCTTTCATCTTTGGTAAGATGCCGAGAAAATGAGCACTACATGTTAAGAATGGCGCCGTTCCATTCCATAATGGCGCCATTAGCAAGTTTAAGTAAGTAGTCACTTGTTTGGTGGAGGGCCGAGGCCATGATCATTTTCAAAACAAGAAGAATGGCGCCGCTAGCCATGAGAATGGCGCCATTAATTACAAGTCTTCTCCATACCTTCTGCAGCACAAACAATCCAGCCAGACCAAGAATTTTCATGGAAATTTCTCTCTTTCCTTCTCCCTTTAGCTTATCTATTTCGTTATCTGCTGTTTTGTACTTATTTAACTCTGTTTTTATTTCCTCTAATTTGTTTAATTCGTAGCTTAATTTGTATAATTAGCTTTCCTTTCTTCTTTTGGCCTGTTTAATTAGGACTAGTTGTCTTCTTTTCCTTTCCAGTATTTAGGATCTTCTCTAATGCTGTAATATTATCTTCTTATCTCTATCTAATCCTGTGTGCTTATCTATTTCTTCTGCCTCTTCTACTTTCATGTTCCACATTCAATATTTCACGATCAACAAAGGTACCCGCCCACCCTTCCTATCCCTTTTTCCATATGCTATTTTCATCAATTCGTTACCTTTTCGTGTTGATACTCACACACATTGAGGACAATGTGTCATTTAAGTGTGGGGGGATTGCAATAGATGTACCATCATTAATTAAGATCCTGTGTTTTTATTGATTGATAGCAAGTATTTTGATCATAATTTGGTATATATATGCTTAATAAGTTAATGTTGATTCTTAGAAAAGCATGACTTTAGTTAATAAGTATGTAAATGACCTGATTGAATTTTTGGAATGTATATACTGCTTAATTCATTTAAGTATAATTGAATTTGGTAATTCATGAACCAAGTGAGAAATTTGAGCCTTTAAAGGATTGCACTCAATCCTATGTTCTTTCATGTGTGATTCTTTCAATTATCCTCATTCCATGATTGTTTTGTTACTAGAACTTGCATGATATCTGTCGAGATTACATGTAAATATGTGTCTAGTTAAACAAAAATTGATGACTGTTTAGGAAAGATTGAGCCAAATAAGCCATCCTTACTCATAAATTGACCTTAGTTCACTCTTTTGAGCCTTAAAGATTATGAGTTAAGCTTATTTATTTCTTTAAACCACTTCCCAAAAGACCTTGAAACTTAGAAGAAAAACAATGATTCTTGTCCCTGCCTAGGATAATGAAGCATTGAAGACTTAAATTGGTTATTGGAAATGGTCTAAAGCATAGATAGAATGGCACAATCCGATCCTATCAAAGTTGATGAATGGGAAATGCACTCTCTCTTGCCTTTGTGATGTAATGAAAATCAAAAGAAAGATGTGTTATTAGAGTGTAAATTAAATGAAAAAAATGGATCGAATGATTGATGAAAGCCTAGTCTATGGATGAATTGAAGAATCAGTAACAACAAAGGGCCATCAAATTCATATTCTGCCCTGGTTTTGATTCTTGAATGCTTCATTATTCTAGCTGTTTAATTTACTTTATATCCATTCTTTCTTGAGCTTAATCCCAGGACCCCATTACAACCCTTTATACAGTCTCAAATTCTGTTTAATTATGCATGTATATGGAGTAGTGGAGACAAGGTTGCATTGCAAGCTTATGGTTAGCATGCTTTCACTGGAATGTTTTGAGTGTAAACTGCTATAACTTGGTTAGAAGAGTGAATTGTGAGACATCCATACCTTATTCGGTTATACTTGATTAAAAGAAACCTTATATACATTCCAGATTTTCTCTTTGGTTGTACCATACCTCTGCTTTTTGATTAAATGCCATGCTTGTTTCTTGTTCAGATTCAACATTATCTTGCTTTGCATATGTGCATTGAATTGTTCTTGAGACACTTGCTTATCAATCTCTGTTCTTAGTTTAGACCTGAATAAGGGAGACCATACCTCCTCCTACTAGTTTATCTAGAGGTTTAATATGGGCTTGTAGTTTAGGCTAAGAACTACCGAGTTTGTCTACGATAGTGCAATTAGTTTCTGTAATTAGCTTTAGTTAGTTTGTTTTGAATAACATCCAGATTACACGCTTGCTCACTTTTGCTAAGGGACTAGCAAACCTTTAAGTGTGGGGGAAATGTGATAGACATAAATTAATGCATCCACTTTGTGCTTAATCAATCTTGTTTCATGGCTATCATAATCCTAATTATCTCATTTAAGCTTGTTTCTATCTTTGCAGATCAATTAGGGAGCTTAATGATGATAATGAACATTTGAAGGCTGATTATAGCAAGTATGAATGGAGCAACCCGAGAGATGTTCAACAAAGACTAATGGTGCCATTACAAAGAGAGATTAGCGCCGTTACACACATATTGCTCCTAGCCGGGTACCTCATCATGTCCAAAGAAAGCTAACGGCGCCATTACAAAGCAGATTGGCGCCGTTCGTCTTCAACCATGCCAAGGCCGAATGTCCAACATAAAGGAGGCACTAATGGCGCCGTTACAACTTAGATGGCGTTGTCACACCTCCAATTGATCAAGGCCGAGCACAACATTGCACCAAAGAAATCGAACGGCGCCATTCTATATTCCATATTGGCGCCGTTACACTTCAAAGTTGGCAAGATGAAGAAGTGAAGAAGTCAGCAAAATTGCTAAGTGAAGGACCCGAACGACGCCGTTCCATATTCACTAATGGCGCCGTTCCAACTTCTTCCAATTGGGCGTCTCATCTTCACACCCGAACGGCGCCGTGCTACTTCCGAATGGCGCCGCTCCAGGAAATCACCTTAGTACCCCTTGCTCCTTTGGTTATCAATTAGGTTATGAGGGCAATCATGTAATCTAGTGGTATAAATATCTTCTTTTCTCTTCAGGAAGAGAGAAGAGAGACAAGAGACGAGAGAAACAATTTGGGGGAAAACAATCTGAGTTTGTAATCAATCTTCAGAGAGATTTTCTCTCTTGAATCTATATTCATTCAGTTCTTTTACTCCATTTTCCTTTACTTTACTTGTTGAATCTTCGGTTTCTCACTGAATCCATGAGTGAGTAAACCTCCAATTCATTCTATTGTTTGTTGATTATAAGGGTTTGCAAAGTTAGTGAGGCTCTTGTTCTTCATTTCGATTAATCTACCAAGTGTTTTGATGTCTCTGATTGTATGGAAATATGGTTTTCTTGTCTCTATTTTGTGAGTGCATGCATGAAATAGGAATAGGTAAAATCTATGGTTAGATTCTGTGTTTGTGAATCTTTAGTAGCCAACCTTAATCTTAGAACAAAGGGAAAACGTAGGATGCTTCTTAGAGATCTCAAATATTCAATGACTGGGTAGACGCGAAGTATATTCAGATTGTTTGCATGCTGTATTGATTTTCATTGCTTAATGCTTTATTCAATCCGTAAATCATCATCGCGAAGATTGTTGGTTCGGTGCGGGTAAAGGGGACCAGTCTAGGAATCGATAGTACTAGGTTGGGCTATTCAGTCACCAATATGAATTTTAGGAATCTTTAGTACTAATTTTCATAAGCATGCCATTTGGTTGATTAATTGTGTTGTTAGTGAGCCTGGGATCTAACTGTTCTTTTACCCCTTATAATTAACAAATGATAGAATGAATACTTTTTATTATTGTCAATCTCTTGTATTTCACTGTTCATTTCTCTAATTACTTCTTCAGTTATTTACACTATCTTTTTATATTCCTCTCTTTAGTTATTTCTGCTTTACCCCAAAACCCCCCTTTTTATATGTCTGTTAAGTGTTCAGTCTATAAGCATAGTAAATCCATTTAATTGCCTCTCTGTGGATTCGACCTGCTCTTGCCACTACTACTTAGTATTGGTTTATAGCAGAAATATTATTCTCCTGACAGGCTTGACGACGGCCGGTCAAGGGTTTTGCGTTCCACTTCCCTAGTGGCACTGTTCCATTCCTTTCACTTGGCGTTTCATTTCCGCACCCTAACGGCGCCTTTCCAGGAAGTTCCTTTAGTGCCTTTTGTCCCTTTGGTCAGCAATTAGGTTAAGGGGGCAATTATGTAATCTAGCTATATAAATATTGTACTTTTCTCTGAAGTACGGGCAGATTCATAGAATTCATTAGACGAGAATTGTAGAATTCGGCAGAAAAGTAGAGAGAATTTTCTCTCAAGTCTTATTCTCTTCTTCAATCTAAACACTTGTTTTTCTTTACTTTAATCTTTCCTTTTAGTTAATTACGATCTCCCCTCAATTAATGAGTGGGTAGATCTTTAATATTCCAATTTGGGATTCAATTTATCTCTTAACTCTTTGTAGTGAGGTTCTTGTTATTAATTAACAAATCTATTTGTTGGGTATTTGTTAGATTTCTATGCTTATTGATTGCTTGGCATGATTAGCTAGATTTTCTGGCCACTTATCTTGATGATTATGTTATTGCTTGCTAAATCTATATTGCTGAATCTTTAGTAAGTAATTTAGATTATTGGTAGCAATTGGTTGGACTAGGACCCATCCAAGAGATCTAATGATACAGTTTAAATGATCTGCGCGAAGTATGATTGTTAATTGTTGTTGGCTAAAATCTATCTATGTTCACTGCTCTGTCTACTCTTAAATCCGAGCCGCGAAGGATACGGGTTATTGTTAGATAGAAGGGACTTTCTTGGGAAGCGATAGGTACCGGGTTAGTCTAGGATTAAGGATAGATAGGGGTTAAGGGGAAGCGATAGTACTCTTAGCCTACGCTGACTATTCAACAATTGATTTGTATGCTTTTGTGAACCTAGGATCTACATTGGCAAGTTAGGAGTTAGATTAATCTCTTATTGGAAGACCACTTGGTTATTTCTTTGTTCTTTGTCCATGTTTATTTTACTTGCTTTAGTCTAGCTTTAGTTTTAATGTTAGTTTAGTGTTATATTATCTTTAAACCCCCCTTTACTTTATTTGTTTTTGTGTTAATTATGTCTTTTGGAAAGTAGTTAACTCTAGTTCTCTGTAGGATTCGACCCGTACTTATCCTAGCTACTTAGTTGGGGGAATACGGAAAATTTATTCTTTTGATCGTCTTGACGACGGCCGATCATCTCGTTTATGTAAATTCTCTTTCTGCTTTTGTTATTGCTGGAGTGAGCTATTGATGGTTGGGTGATGTGTCGTAAATCACCAAAATATAATTAACCTTACTAAAACTACAATATTGTGGTAGCAAGGGTCGAACCCACAGGGATTGGATAAGAAAATCTAACAAATTCTAATCTAGCTGAGCAAGCATACAAATAAAATAATAAGGCAGGAAAATCAATGTAAAAATTAAACTAAATAATATGTAAAACTTCAGTTTAAAACAATCTTCACCCTTGGATTAGAGAAATCGATCATAGACATCTAATAATTACCTTATCTTTTGCATGCAATTGACGTAGATTGGCAATACTACAATGCTTCTCACTAATCCCTATCTTTCCTTAGTCCTAGTTTAATAAGTACTACAAAGCTTCCCTATTAAACCCTTTTCACCTAATCAATCTAGAAACTAGCATCATAGATTTAAAGAAGGTAAAAGCATGAAAACACTAGAAAGATCTTAGTCAATAATGAACAGTCTAGGAACTAGCACCATAGATTTAATTCACATCCAAATTCTCCATAGATAAGTAACTAAGATGTATGAGACCTTAATTCTATCTAATTTGCCACTTGCGATTAGAGTTACTTACAATTCCGGATAAATAACCCTAGATCTAGCAATCAATTAACATTTTCAATTAACTAGTCGGCCATCCTAGAGAAGAAAACATGCAATCATAAATCACTAAGCATAGAAGAATTTAGAATACATGAAAGATAAAGACATTAAGCACAAAATAGCCTCACAATCTTCTTCTCCAAGAATTCAGAATTGCATTAAACTGAAAAATAAAATTAGAAGAACATAAAGAAAGAGTAAAAATAAAATTATTAAGATAAAGTCTCCCAAAGAAAGATGAGACTGGTCTCTAAAAGAAAAGTTGAGACATCTTACAAGTGGTGGCTAAGGCTCTTTATATAGAGGAGTCAAAAGCCCTAAACTTAACTTGCAAGAAAAAGAAAACCTAATTCTAGAAAAATACTAACTAGGTTAAAGTGTTTACAAAGGAATTAACTAAGTATAAGAGATAATTTAATGGATTTGGATAATTGGGCTTCAATCTTGTGGAGAATAAAGCTTAAATAAAGCCTTTTCCAGCAGCTAGAAATCCTTCTTCAAGTAGGAGAAAATATAGCACAAGCCACATGTCATGCACATGCTTCATTAAAGGGTTTTCCTACTCCAATTAGGACTTCTCTTCAAGGGCTGATCCACATCTTTCTAGGACTTGGGCCAAGCTTAAATATATTCAATAACATGTCTAGAATCATGGCCAAGCAACCCAAGACGTGCTTAAGTCCATCTCCAACCCAAAATTGCTCCAAAGCCTAAAATAGGAATTAATCTCGGATTTCCGCAAGGATTCTGGACCTCTCTGTATTTTGACCTTTTGACTGCCCAAAAGAACTTCGATTTTTACGATCTTTAGCATTATGGAAAGCTTAAGATGTCCTCTACAACTTTTATGAAGAACTGGAACTCAGAAAAGGACTTCAAGGATGTCAAATCGGGCCATCTTTACAAACTATCTGCACAAGAAAAATCTCAAATTTCCAGATTTAAACACCTTTTATTCCAAAGCTTCCTTTTAGCTTCCTAAGACATAAAATCACTCAAAATAACTTAGTTAGAGATAATAAACACTTAAATCATCAAAATATAAGCAACAAAATATAAGAGAAATAAGTTCCTATCATGGGGGCATAAGGCATGGTGGTGTTGGCAGTTTGCGTTTTGGACTTGCATGGCTCTTTGTTATTGCTGGAGTGAGCTATTGATGGTGGGGGCATAAGGAATGATGGTGTTGGCGGTTTGAGTTTTGGACTTGTATGGCTCCATTAAAAAAAAAAGAAAAGGGTGGGGCAATGGATATATATATATATATAAATGTATGTAAATATATGTATACATATATATAAATGTATATACACATAGATATATGTATACACATATAAATAAATAATATATACATAAATATATGTATATATATACACACATAGGTATATATATGCACATATAAATGTATATATATTTATATATAAATATACATATATATTTGGATATGTACGTATACATATACAAACATACATATATATATATATTTATCTTGTATGATAACCGAGCCGACTTAATTGTTGCTCTTTGAGTCGTTTGACTTTCCGGTCTTGGTTCAAAATTATCTGCAAGATAATAAAATATGATTAAAATATAATAAATATAATAAAAATAAAAATAAAAGTAAGAATAAAGAACGAGATAATCCTGATAAGATAACAAATGAAAATTTAGTAATGACCCATTAATTAATTAATTACTTAACTAAGGTTAAAAATAAGTGTCTACAGTTGCCCCTCTTTGATTATTTCTTAATGATCTAGAAGCGTAAGCTTCTGGGTAATTAAGAAATAGGCAAAGACGTAGACACTTCTCACTTCAATGTGTACTAAACAGTACTAGTTTTTGGAAAAGGTTGCTCTTAACAAGAATTAATCCAAAATCAAGGAAATTGTCCTAAACAGAACCAATTTTGAGAAAACCATCCTAAATAGAAATGATTTTTGAGGAAATTGTTCTAAATAGAAACAATTTTGAGAAAATCATCTTAAACAAAATGATTTTAAATTTTGAAGAAATTGTTCTAAACAGAAACAATTTTAGAAAACCATCCTAAACAGAAATGATTTTAAATCTTAAGAAATTTTCCTAAACAGAAACAATTTTGAAAAAAAAATCACTCTAAACAGAAATGATTTTAGACTTTAAAGAAATTGCCCTAAACAGAGACAATTTTAGAAAACCACTCTAAACAGAAATGATTTTACACTTTGAAGAAATTGCCCCAAACAGAGACAATTTTAGAAACCACCCTAAACAGAAATGATTTTAAATTTTTGAAGAAATTACTTTAAAAAGAAACGCTTTTGAGAAAACCATTCTAAACAGGAATGATTTCAAACTTTGAATAAATTGCTTCAAAAAGAAACGCTTTTGAGAAAACTATCCTAAACAGGAATGATTTTGAACTTTGAAAAAATTGCTCTAAATAGAAACAATTTTAGAAAATCACCTTAAACAAAATGATTTTTTTAGATTTTGAAGAGATTGCTCTAAACAGAAACAATTTTAGAAAATCATCTTAAACAAAATGATTTTAAATTTTGAAGAAATTGTTCTAAACAGAAACAATTTTTAGAAAACCATCCTGAACAGAAATGATTTTAAATTTTGAAGAAATTGCTATAAACAGAAACAATTTTAGAAAACCACCTTAAACAAAATGATTGTTTAGATTTTGAAGAAATTGCTCTAAACAGAAACAATTTTTAAAAAAAATCACCTTAAACAAAATGATTTTTTAGATTTTGAAGAAATTGCTCTAAACAAAAACAATTTTTAGAAAATCATCCTTAAACAAAATGATTTTTTAGATTTTGAAGAAATTGCTCTAAACAGAAACAATTTTAGAAAATCACCTTAAACAAAATGAATTTTTAGATTTTGAAGAAATTGCTCTAAACAGAAACAATTTTAGAAAATCATCTTAAACAAAATGATTTTAAATTTTGAAGAAATTGTTCTAAATAGAAACAATTTTTAGAAAACCATCCTGAACAGAAATGATTTTAAATTTTGAAGAAATTGCTCTAAATATAAACAATTTTAGAAAATCATATTAAACAAAATGATTTTAAATTTTAAAGAAATTGTTCTAAATAGAAACAATTTTAGAAAACCATCCTAAACAGAAATGATTTTAAATTTCGAAGAAATTGTAGAAATAATTCATGCTAGACTGAACTGAATCACGAATAATTACCTTAAGCAAGGAAAGACTTTAAAGGAGTTTTGGAGAGTTACCTGAGGAACTTCTTGTACAAGACTAACCTCACATTCTTGAACTGGGTTTAACATGTAATCTTTGAACCATGATGCATAATGGATGTTCATGAAGAATGATGCTAGAATGATGCATTTTGCATGCTCATGCTTAAATGATAATGCTTTGTTACTTTGCCTCAAAGTTTTCAAGAGCCTTCTATTTTGGCCCAACTTATACTCTTTGAGCTCGAAATTAGAGAACATCCTTTCATCACATCTTTTCTGGCATCAACATGCCCCAGACCCTCTCTTCAAATCATTCTTTCTTGAACATCTCAATTCAAGATGATTTTTGTTCATGTGTCATCACATTTCTGGCATCAACCATAAGCTATCGAACTCATTTTAATCCTATATTTCTTTCCCTTTTTTGTGTTGAAAATGACATCCAATGTCATGGCATTTACTTACCTGTTTGCTTATCCCTCCATGACAAAGAAAAATTATGCCATTTATATTTAAAGGAAACACATGGATCTTTTAAAGGAAAGTGTGCAAGATATATCTATATATAATAGATAAACTTATAGCAAGCTCATTACATGTTCATAAAAAAGAGTCTATAACAAATGAGTTTGTAGCAAAATGAAGAAGAAAGGCACATGACCTCAAAGCGATGAATGCATAAGTAACAAAAACTGGTCATTTCGCACCCCGCCTTTGATTGACTCATCATTGCTGGAGTGACATTTGACAACGTCTGATGATTTTCTGATTACCCCAATCCACATAATCAAACAAAACCTCTTGTACAAGTTAGGTGCCTTTTTTGTTGTGCTTTCTCAACCTACCTAAACCGCTTTTTCAGGTTTTCAACTTAGGAACCATCCTAATAAGATCTAAACCGCCCTTTCGGGTTTTCGCCTCAGATCCTTCCTTTTCTTCTCTTTTTCGGACTCAAGCCGCCTTTTCAGGTTTTCAACTTGAGACGCTCTTTTCATTTTTTCATTCTTTCATTTTTTTTATTTTTTCATTTTTTCATTTTTTTAATTTTTAATTTTTAATTTTTTCATCATTCATTTTTTTTGGTCATTTTTTTCATCATTTTTTTTAATTCTTTAAGTGTAGTACTTCTTCACAGCATCGGCATTGATTGAATGTGGCAATTTATCCCCATCCATTTCTTGCAAGATTAGGGCACCTCCCGAGAATGCTTTCTTCACCACATAAGGACCAACCCAATTTGGAGTCCACTTTCCTCGGGGATCATGTTGAGTATGTAGAATCTTTTTCAGCACCAATTCTCCTTCTGTAAACTCGCGCGGACGTACCTTCTTATCATATGCACGCATCATTCTTTTCTGACACAATTAACCATGGCAAAGTGCTTTGAGCCGTTTCTCTTCAATTAAGTTTAATTGGTCAAATCTCTCCTGCACCCAATCCGACTCTTCGAGCTTCAACTCTCTGTATATTCTCAAAGATGGGATTTCTACCTCAACTGGTACCACTGCTTCCATTCCATGGACCAGAGAATATGGAGTTGCCCCAGTTGATGTTCTTACAGTAGTGCGATAAGCATGTAAGGCAAAAGGAAGCTTCTCATGCCAATCTTTGTACGTCACTGTCATTTTCTGGACAATCTTCTTAATGTTTTTGTTTGCTGCTTCAACAGCTCCATTCATTTTTGGCCGATAAGGGGTTGAATTACTGTGCTTGATCCTGAATTGGGAGCACACTTGACCGGCGGTCGTCAAGCCTGTCAGGAGAATAATATTTCTGCTATAAACCAATACTAAGTAGTAGCGGCAAGAGCAGGTCGAATCCACAAAGAGGCAATTAAATGGATTTACTATGCTTATAGATTGAATATTTAACAGAAATATAAAAGGGGGGTTTTGGGGTAAAACAGAAATAACTAAGGAGAGGAATATAAAAAGACAGTATAAGTAACTAAGGAAGTAATTGGAGAATGAATAGTGAAATCAGAGATTGACAATAATAAAAAGTATTCATTCTATCATTTGTTAATTATAAGGGGTAAAAGAACAGTTAGATCCCAGGCTCACTAACAACACAATTAATCAACCAAATGGCATGCTTATGAAAATTAGTACTAAAGATTCCTAAAATTCAAATTGGTGACTGAATAGCCCAACCTAGAACTATCGATTCCTAAACTGGTCCCTTTTACCCGCACCGAACCAACAATCTTCGCGATGATGATTTACGGATTGAATAAAGCATTAAGAAATGAAAATCAGTACAGCATGCAAACAACCTGAATATACTTCGCGTCTACCCAGTCATTGAATATTTGAGACCTCTAAGAAGCATCCTATGTCTTCCCTTTGTTCTAAGATCAAGGTTGGTTACTAAAGATTCACAAACACAGAATCTAACCCTAGATTTTACCTATTCCTATTTCATGCGTGCACTCACAAAATAGAGATAAGAAAACCATATTTCCATACAATCAGAGATATCAAAACACTTGACAGATTAATCGGAATGAAGAACAAGAGCCTTACTAACTTTGCAAACCCTTATAATCAACAAACAATAGAATGAATTGGAGGTTACTCACTCATGGATTGAGTGAGAAACCGAAGATTCAACAAGTAAACTAAAAGAAAATGGAGTAAAAGAACTAAATGAATAAAGATTCAAGAGAGAAAATCTCTCCAAAGATTGATTACAAACTCAAAGGTTTTCTCCAATTGTTTCTCTCGTCTCTCCTCTCTCTTTCTTTCTGAAGAGAAAAGAAGATATTTATACCACTAGATTACATGATTGCCCTCATAACCTAATTGATGACCAAAGGGGCAAGGGGTACTAAGGTGATTTCCTGGAGCGGCGCCATTAGGAAGTGGCACGGCGCCGTTCGGGTGTGAAGATGAGAAGCCAAAATGGAAGAAGTTGGAACGGCGCCGTTCGATCCCTTCATTTAACACCTTGCTGACTTCTTCACTTCTTCAACTTGCCTACTTTGAAGTGTAATGGCACCGTTAGCTGCTTTGGTGCAATGTTTTGCTCGGCCTTAATCAATTGAAGGTGTAACAACTCCATCTAGGTTGTAACGGCGCCATTAATGCCTCCTTCATGTTGGCCATTCGGCCTTGGCATGGTTCAAGAGGAACGGCGCCAATCTACTTTGTAATGGCGCCGTTAGCTTTCTTTGGACATGATGAAGTACCCGGCTAGGAGCAATAGGTGAGTAACGGCGCCAATCTCATCTTGGAATGGCGCCATTAGGCTTTGTTGAACATCTCTCGGGTTGCTACATTCATACTTGCTCTAATCAACCTTCAAATGTTCATTATCATCATTAAGCTCCCTAATTGATCTGCAAAGATAGAAACAAGCTTAAATGAGATAATTAGGATTATGATAGCCATAAAACAAGATTGATTAAGCACAAAGTGGATGCATTAATTTATGTCTATCACATTTCCCCCACACTTAAAGGTTTGCTAGTCCCTTAGCAAAAGTGAGCAAGCGTGTAATCTGGATGTTTTTCAAAACAAACTAACTAAAGCTAATTACAGAAACTAATTGCATTGTCGTAGACAAACACGGTAGTTCTTAGCCTAAACTACAAGCCCATATTAAACCTCTAGATAAACTAGTAGGAGGAGGTATGGTCTCCCTTATTCAGGTCTAAACTAAGAACAGAGATTGATAAGCAAGTGTCTCAAGAACAATTCAATGCACATATGCAAAGCAAGATAATGTTGAATCTGAACAAGAAACAAGCATGGCATTTAATCAAAAAGCAGAGGTATGGTGCAACCAAAGAGAAAATCTGGAATGTATATAAGGCTTCTTTTAATCAAGTATAACCGAACAAGATATGGATGTCTCACAATTCACTCTTCTAACCAAGTTATAGCAGTTTACACTCAAAACATTCCAGTGAGAGCATGTTAACCATAAGCTTGCAGTACAACCTTGTCTCCTCTACTCCTTATACATGCATAATTAAACAAGAATTAAGACTGTATAAAGGGTTGAAATGGGGTCCTGGGATTAAGCTCAAGAAAGGATGGATATAAAGTAAATCAAACACCTAGAATAATGAAGCGTTTAAGAATCAAAACTAGGGCAGAGTATGAATTTGATGGCCCTTTATGGTTACTGATTCTTCAATTCATCCATAGACTAGGCTTTCATCAATCATTCGATCCATTTTTTTCATTTAATTTACACTCTAATAGCACATCTTTCTTTTGATTTTCATTACATCACAAAGGCAAGAGAGAGTGCATTTCCCATTCATCAACTTTGATAGGATCGGATTGTGCCATTCTATCTATGCTTTAGACCATTTCCAATAATCAATTTAAGTCTTCAATGCTTCATTATCCTAAGCAGGGACAAGAATCATTGTTTTTCTTCTAAGTTTCAAGGTCTTTTGGGAAGTGGTTAAAGAAAGAAATAAGCTTAACTCATAATCTTAAAGGCTCAAAAGAGTGAACTAAGGTCAATTTATGAGTAAGGATGGCTTATTTGGCTCAATCTTTCCTAAACAGTCATCAATTTTTGTTTAACTAGACACATATTTACATGTAATCTCGATAGGTATCATGCAAGTTCTAGTAACAAAACAATCATGAAATGAAGATAATTGAAAGAATCACACATGAAAGAACATAGGATTGAGTGCAATCCTTTGAAGGCTCAAATTTTCTCACTTGGTTTATGAATTACCAAATTCAATTATATTTGAATGAATTAAGCAGTATATACATTCCAAAAATTCAATCAGGTCATTTACATACTTATTAACTAAAGTCATGCTTTTCTAAGAATCAACATTAACTTATTAAGCATATATATACCAAATTATGATCAAAATACTTGCTATCAATCAGTAAAAACACATGATCTTAATTAATGATGGTGCATCTATTGCAATCCCCCCACACTTAAATGACACATTGTCCTCAATGTGTGTGAGTATGAACAATAAAAGGTAACCAATGGATGAAAATAGCATATGGAAAAAGGGATTGGAAGGGTGGGTGGGTACCTTTGTTGATCTTGAAATATTGAATGTGAAACATGAAAGTATAAGAGGCAGAAGAAATAGATAAGCACACAGGATTAGATAGAGATAAGAAGTTAATATTACATCATTAGAGAAGATCCTAAATATTGGAAAAGAAAAGAAGACAACTAGTCCTAAATAAACAGGCCAAAAGAAGAAAGGAAAGCTAATTAAACAAATTAAGCTACGAATTAAACATACTAGAGGAAATAAGAACAGAGCGAAATTAGTACAAAACAGCAAATAACGAAATAGATAAGCTAAAGGGAGAAGGAAAGAGAGAAATTTCATGAAAATTCTTGGTCTGGCTGGATTGTTTGTGTTGTAGAAGGTATGGAGAAGACTTGTGACTAATGGCGCCATTCACATGGCTAGCGGCGCCATTCTTCTTATTCTGGAAATGCTCATGGCCGCAGCCCTCCACCAAACAACTGACTACTTACTTAAACTTGCTAATGGCGCCATTATGGAATGGAACGGTGCCATTCTTAACATGTAGTGGTCATTTTCTCGGCATCTTACCAAAGATGAAAGCCGTGATGTTGTCCACCTTTTTAGTTAGCCTCCTCTGATTTGCAATGATTTCTGTTATAGTCTCAGGAGGATGTTGAGCTATGTATTGTTCCATATTGTCTCGAAAATGGTTTTGACTTTGAAGCATGTCGTGCATAGCTCCAGCCAAATGATTCATGTTGTGATCCATGCGTGGGAGGACATTGGCAAAAGTATCAAGTCTCTCATGGATTTCCTCAACATCTTCATTGTATTGGTCGATTCCATTGTTTTCAGCAACAGAAGGAGTAGGTTGTTCTTGTTGTGGCGCTGTATGTGGTTGTGATTCTGGCTGGGGTTGGGGCTCTGGCTCCTCATCCTCATCCTCATCAGATGATTCCAAGATGTAGTTTGGTGGCAAATGCCTTGGCCTGATTGGTATCCCTTGAGCTTTTGTTCTTCGATGAGGGTTTTTCCAAAATCCTTGCCTGGTGAGTTTCATATGAATTTGAAGCAAAGTATAAGTGGTAAGGATATTGGCCTCATTGGTCAGGCAGAATTCCGTTGCAAGGGGAATCCCTTTTTGATGAAGAAGATGAGAAATTAGAACAGGGAACACAAAAGTCTTTTTCTTATGTGAGGAAGTGACCACGTCCCACATAGATTCCAAGATGATTGGAGCCAAAGGAATGCCTCGGATATGCCCTAGACCATAGATCATTTTATCAGCAATATAGAGATCAGCTATCCGAGCTGTGTTGAGGGAACTGGCTCTTGGAATGACATTGTGATGGATCATGTAGATGAGCATTCTAGCCTTAATATCCATATACTTAACCTTGATCACTGGGAAACCTCGAGAATCACAAGCTATAGAAATATCAAAATGGTCAATTGCTGTCTCTCGAGTCCAGGTAACATCCGAGATAGTAATTCCTTGATCAAGATTAAGTCTATATCCTCTCGGGCGGAGTTGAAGAAAAGTGTTGATATCTTCTTCTGAGATTGAAACAGCTCGCCCTTGGACTGCTGAGTGAATGGTAAAATCAGTAAATGGTTTCACCTTTGGCATATTGGCATAGAAGACTTTTACCATATCGGGATAGTAGTTACCCTTGATGTGAAGAACAGAGCTCCATCCTAGAGCCTAAAACCTTTGAGATAGTTCTAGCTCATCATTTAGTTGGGGATCAACCAATTTCTCCACCAGTATTTGATTATTATATCTATTGTTGTACCACAAAAGAGCTGCATCATTTACAAAGTTATCCCGATCGATAGGGGGCACCTCTAGACATTCCACAATTTCTACTTGTGGCTGTTGGCGTGAAGATTCTCCTTGATATCTTCTTCTTGGCATTGTGACATGTAAGGATTGGATAACAGGAAAGAGGTAAGCTCGGGTAGAGAGTATGAAGATGGTGGGCAAGGTAGTGAGGAATTTAAGGTGGTGAGGCTATTTATAGGCAATTTTTGGAGAGAAAGTGTGATCTGGAAAGTGAAGAGTAGGACAAAATATACAAGGAAGGCTGAAAGAGTAATGGCGCCGTTAGTGACTGGAATGGCGCCATTAGCTTGGTGTTTTCTTGAAAGGCTTAGTGTAAGGCAAACAAGGTTGGTCATGATGGAACGGCGCCATTATGGAATGGAGTGGCGCCGTTCGGCTATCCAAACAATTGAAGACCACTTTTGGTTCAAGCATGCAAGAATGGCGCCATTACAAAATGGAGTGGTGCCGTTCTTGGCAGAAAAATGGTGAACTAGCCCTGTTTACACTGAAAAAGCACTGAGCAGTGAAGTAAGAAAATACCAGCTATTACTACAATCATACTTCTTGTACATCAGTCTATCAAAATATGTAAAAAGATTTCTAAAAAGCATTGCAGATCATTTCCAAATATTAGCTCAAAGTAGCATGCTCGCACATGTTCATCAATGAATAGTAACATGTTATGTTCAGATAAGAATTTGCACGAAAGTCTCTTTTATTTAGAACAAAAGAAAACAGAGCAAAAAGAAGCAAGATATCAATAACATCAACAAAATTGATTGGATCTTGCAAAGTTCATGTCAGGATTAAAGATGAGAGGGATGTAAAACCTGGCAGTTCACATGCAATTTTAATCTTTCAAGCAAGAATCTTATCAAGTAGTGTTGAGGTCATCGAATCAAAAGCAATCTGCAAAAGAAACAAATGAAGTCACGCAAAGAAAGAAGCAAAAGAGAGAAAAGAAATAATTAAACAAGAGAAAGGAACAAAAGAACATCAATCAAAACAAGAAATAGCTTGGGTTGCCTCCCAAGTAGCTGCCCAGTTTATAGTCCTAGCTAGACTTTCTCAGCTTAATTCAAGGAGGGACTTGGCAGTTGGACGATGGAAGACATCCTTCACCCTGGAAAGTGGCTGAATTAGCTTGAATTATTGCTCTTGTAGATACGGCATCAAAGTGGCCAGGGGAGATAAGGTTTGAAAAATTGGCATCAACTGCATTATTGTGCTGATTCCTCTCATCAGGATTAGACTTGGATAAGATTTGAAAAGAAATCACATCTCCATCACGCTCCATTGTAAGCAATCCAGCAAAGACATCAATTTTTGTGTGAGCAGTTTTCAAGAATGGTCTTCCCAATAACAGAGGACAAGAATTAGAAGAATTGTCTTCTTCCATCTTGACTATGTAAACATCAGTGGGAAAGTTTAAATGTTGAACTTGAATCAAAACATCGTCAAGTACTCCTTCAGGCGTGATCAATGATCTATTAGCCAATTGTAAGACAACATCAGTGTGAGATAAAGGTCCCAAATTCAAGCTTAGATAAGTTGAATAAGGCATTACACTTAAAGCAACACCTAAAACAATCATAGCTTGATCAATAACACCATCTCCAAGAGAGCAAGAAATAGAAAACATACCAGGATCCTTGCATTTAGGTGGTAATTGGAGTTGAATTATGGCAGAAATATTCTCACCTACAGACACCTTACCATGCAATTTCCTTTTGTTGGTGCAAATTTGCTTGAGGAACTTTGCGTACTTAGGGATTTGTTGAATCGCTTCTAGCAAAGGAATGTTGATCTCTACCTTGCTGAATGTAGCTAGCAGATCAGGATCAAATTTATTCTTGGTGTTCTTGATGAGCCTTGAAGGAAATGGGGCTGGATTGTGTGTAGAAGATGAAGCATTGGCACTAACGGTGCCATTCTCATGGCTAGCGGCGCCATTAGGTTGATGTTGAACAATCGGATTGGACTTGGAAGGTGGAATGGTGCCATTAGTTGTTATAGCGGTGCCATTAGCATTGCTAATGGAAGACTTGGACATTTGAGAATCAAGAACGGCGCCATTAGAGGTTGTAATGGCGCCATTACCATTGCTTGCCTTCAATTGAACTCTTGGCTTTTGCACAACAGGATCCATTTGATCTTCGGTCTCAGACATTTCTTCTTCATTCTGATGGATAGTTGGATAAGGCATTGACAGTTTCCTTCCACTACGAAGTGTAATAGCAGAGACATTCCCCTTTGGATTGACATTCGGTTGAGATGGAAGGTGCTCTTTTCCTCTATTTCTCAAATCATTCATCTCTGTGGCTAATTGGCCAAGTTGCCTTTGCATGACATCCATAGCTGCCTTCTGTTGTTGCATTTGGAGCTTAGATGTCTCTTGGAATTCCAGAGTGTTTTTAGCCAACTGAGTTACTAGATCTTCCAATTTGGATGTTGCTGTGGAAGAGGAAGAATCACCAACTTCGGGTCTCTGTAAAAGTTGAGGTCGAGTGGGAAAATTTGGTCTGAATGGAGGCTGATGAGTATTGCCATATCTGAAATTTGGATGATCCCTCCAACCAGGATTGAACGTGGGAGCATAAGGATCATATGGCCTTTGAGTGGTTTGCTGAGCTTGCTGTTGACCAATGGCATTGATACTAGCTTGACTCTCTTCATTGCAATGTTGAAGCAGAGGACATTCATCCACGGGATGAGATGAATATTGGCATAAACTGCATACTTTATCAGGCACTGCTCCAACTTGATTCTTTAACAATAGAGCAAGGTCTTGCAAAGTCTTGGTGGTCTGAGCAAGTTGAGCTTCAATATGAGCAGATGAAGACACGGCATTGGTAGGCTTTAGAACCACATCTCTCCTTGTACCAAATTGTTGAGCATTGGCAGCCATAGTGGAAATCAATCTCTGTGCATCCCTAGTAGTCTTCTCAACCAAAGCACCACCACTTGCTGCATCAATCATGGTTCGGTCCATAGAAGACAATCCTTCATAGAAATATTGGATGAGCAATTGGTCAGATATTTGGTGGTGAGGACATGAAGAAACCAGCCTGTTAAACCTCTCCCAATACTCGTGAAGAGATTCACCAGCTTGCTGTCTAATACTGGAGATATCCCTTCTAATTGAAGCTGCTTTTGAAGTTGGAAAATACTTCTCCAAAAAGGCTGATTGCAGTTCATTCCATGTTCTAATAGAGGAGGGTGGCAAGGAAAATAACCAATCCTTAGCCTTGTCTGCCAAAGAGAATGGAAAGGCCCTCAATTTGATTTGCTCCTCGGTGACTCCAGTGGGTTTCATCGAGACACAAACAACATGAAGTTCAGTCAAGTGCTTGTTTGGCTCTTCTCCAGGTAGACCATGGAACTTAGGTAGGAGATGTATCAGTCCAGACTTCAATTCGAATGGCACTTCCAATACTGGATACTGAATACAGAGAGGATGATAGTTGAGATTAGGGGCAGCTAATTCCCTCAAAGTACGGTTATCAACAGGATTTTGTTCAGGATTAGCCATAAGAACTGTTGTTTGAATTGTTGCTGGAAATTGAACAGAGGATGATGAAGCTAGGCTGATTCCGAGCTTGGCTTTTTGATCTTGGATGAATTCTCAAATATTAGCCAAATCAGAGTCAGATTTGCTTGATTGCATAAAACACCTACAAGAGAAAACAGAGGATTAATAAGAAACAAAGAAAAACAAAGAAACAATCAAACAGATAGGAACTAAATAGAAGAAAAACAAAAGGAATAGAAAATAAGCAAAGTAAATGGCACTGCCTCCCCGGCAACGGCGCCAAAACCCTTGACCGGTCGTCGTGAAGCCTGTCAGGAGAATAATATTCTGCTATAAACCAATACTAAGTAGTAGCGGCAAGAGCAGGTCGAATCCACAGAGAGGCAATTAAATGGATTTACTATGCTTATAGACTGAATATTTAACAGAAATATAAAAGGGGGGTTTTGGGGTAAAACAGAAATAACTAAGGAGAGGAATGTAAAAAGACAGTATAAGTAACTAAGGAAGTAATTGGAGAAATGAACAGTGAAATAAGAGATTGACAATAATAAAAAGTATTCATTCTATCATTTGTTAATTATAAGGGGTAAAAGAATAGTTAGATCTCAGGCTTACTAACAACACAATTAATCAACCAAATGGCATGCTTATGAAAATTAGTACTAAAGATTCCTAAAATTCATATTGGTGACTGAATAGCCCAACCTAGTACTATCGATTCCTAGACTGGTCCCTTTTACCCGCACCGAACCAACAATCTTCGCGATGATGATTTACGGATTGAATAAAGCATTAAGCAATGAAAATCAGTACAGCATGCAAACAACTTGAATATACTTCGCGTCTACCCAGTCATTGAATATTTGAGACCTCTAAGAAGCATCCTATGTCTTCCCTTTGTTCTAAGATTAAGGTTGGTTACTAAAGATTCACAAACACAGAATCTAACCCTAGATTTTACCTATTCCTATTTCATGCGTGCACTCACAAAATAGAGATAAGAAAACCATATTTCCATACAATCAGAGATATCAAAACACTTGACAGATTAATCGGAATGAAGAACAAGAGCCTCACTAACTTTGCAAACCCTTATAATCAACAAACAATAGAATGAATTGGAGGTTTACTCACTCATGGATTGAGTGAGAAACCGAAGATTCAACAAGTAAACTAAAAGAAAATGGAGTAAAAGAACTAAATGAATAATGATTCAAGAGAGAAAATCTCTCCGAAGATTGATTACAAACTCAAAGGTTTTCTCCAATTGTTTCTCTCGTCTCTCCTCTCTCTTTCTTTCTGTAGAGAAAAGAAGATATTTATACCACTAGATTACATGATTGCCCTCATAACCTAATTGATGACCAAAGGGGTAAGGGGTACTAAGGTGATTTCTTGGAGCGGCGCCATTAGGAAGTGGCACGGCGCCGTTCGGGTGTGAAGATGAGAAGCCAAAATGGAAGAAGTTGGAACGGCGCCATTAGGGAATATGGAACGGCGCCGTTCGGTCCCTTCATTTAACACCTTGCTGACTTCTTCACTTCTTCAACTTGCCTACTTTGAAGTGTAATGGCGCCGTTAGCTGCTTTGGTGCAATGTTTTGCTCGGCCTTAATCAATTGAAGGTGTAACAACTCCATCTAGGTTGTAACGGCGCCATTAATGCCTCCTTCATGTTGGTCATTCGGCCTTGGCATGGTTCAAGAGGAACGGCGCCAATCTACTTTGTAATGGCGCCGTTAGCTTTCTTTGGACATGATGAAGTACCCGGCTAGGAGCAATAGGTGAGTAACGGCGCCAATCTCATCTTGGAATGGCGCCATTAGGCTTTGTTGAACATCTCTCGGGTTGCTACATTCATACTTGCTCTAATCAACCTTCAAATGTTCATTATCATCATTAAGCTCCCTAATTGATCTGCAAAGATAGAAACAAGCTTAAATGAGATAATTAGGATTATGATAGCCATCAAAAACAAGATTGATTAAGCACAAAGTGGATGCATTAATTTATGTCTATCACATTTCCCCCACACTTAAAGGTTTGCTAGTCCCTTAGCAAAAGTGAGCAAGCGTGTAATCTGGATGTTTTTCAAAACAAACTAACTAAAGCTAATTACAGAAACTAATTGCATTGTCGTAGACAAACACGGTAGTTCTTAGCCTAAACTACAAGCCCATATTAAACCTCTAGATAAACTAGTAGGAGGAGGTATGGTCTCCCTTATTCAGGTCTAAACTAAGAACAGAGATTGATAAGCAAGTGTCTCAAGAACAATTCAATGCACATATGCAAAGCAAGATAATGTTGAATCTGAACAAGAAACAAGCATGGCATTTAATCAAAAAGCAGAGGTATGGTGCAACCAAAGAGAAAATCTGGAATGTATATAAGGCTTCTTTTAATCAAGTATAACCGCACAAGGTATGGATGTCTCACAATTCACTCTTCTAACCAAGTTATAGTAGTTTACACTCAAAACATTCCAGTGAGAGCATGTTAACCATAAGCTTGCAGTACAACCTTGTCTCCACTACTCCATATACATGCATAATTAAACAAGAATTAAGACTGTATAAAGGGTTGTAATGGGGTCCTGGGATTAAGCTCAAGAAAGGATGGATATAAAGTAAATCAAACACCTAGAATAATGAAGCGTTTAAGAATCAAAACCAGGGCAGAATATGAATTGGGAGCACACTGTATCGATCATCTTGTTGTTCAAATTCTTAGCATTGTCAGTGATGATTCTTTCTGGTAACCCATATCGACAAATGATCTCTTTCTTCACGAACTTGGTGACCACTGACTGTGTTACATTGGGATATGAAGCAGCTTCAACCCATTTGGTGAAGTAATCGATGGCTACTAAGATGAACTGATGCCCATTAGAAGCCTTCGGTGAGATTGCCCCGATTACATCTATGCCCCACATTGAGAAAGGCCAAGGAGAAGAGATGACATGCAATGGATTAGGAGGTATATGAACCTGATAAGCATAAATTTGACATTTATGGCATTTTCTGGCATGATTAATACAATCGGTCTCCATAGTCAACCAGTAATTTCCCAACCTCATAATCTGTTTAGCCATTCTATGTCCACTGGAATGAGTTCCACAGATTCCGCCGTGAACTTCTTCTAGAATCTTCTTTGCTTCCTCTGACTCTACACATCTCAACATTACTTGATCCCTACTTCTCTTGTAAAGGACTTCACCATCTAAGAAGAAGTTTGCAGACATTTTTCGGATAACTTTCTTGTCATTCTCAACAGCACGATCTGGATACTTTTGAAATCTGAGGTATTGGACAATGTCATAGAACCAAGGTTTGCCATCATCCTCCTCCTCAACACTCATGCAATGTGCCGGATGAGCCTTCATGTTCAACTTGATTGTTTCGATTTCAGCTCCTTTATCGACTTTGAACATCGAGGCTAAAGTTGCCAATGCATCGGCCAACTGATTGTCTTCTCTAAGGAGATGATGAAAGCTGATTTCTTCAAATTACTCAATCAACTCATGATGTACTTATGATAACGGACCAACTTTGAGTCTCGTGTTTCTCATTCACCTCTCAGCTGATATATCACCAAAGCAGAATCGCCATACACTTCCGAAGCCTCGATCTTTCTCTCCATTGCCATCTGGATCCCCAGAATGCAAGCTTCATATTCTGCCATATTGTTTGTGCAGTTGAAGTCAAGTCTTGCTGTTGCCGGGCATTGATCATCGTTTGGGGATATTAAGACAGCTCCTACTCTGTGCCCCAGTGCATTTGATGCCCAATCAAAATACATTCTCCATTTCTTTTCTTGGTCTAGCTCCATATTGAATATTGACATCAACTCCTCATCAGGAAACTCAAACTTCATGGGTTCATAGTCATCAACTGCTCTGTCAGCTAGAAATTCAGCAATAGCACTTCCTTTGATAGCTTTTTGGGAGACATAAACTATATCATATTCTGACAATAGTACTTGCCATTGAGCCAATCGTCCTGACAATGAAGGTTTCTTAAAGAGGAATTTGATCGGATCTAGCTTTACTATCAACCATGTGGTATTATACAGCATATACTGTCTTAATCTCTGAGCCGCCCATGCCAATGCACAACACATCTTTTCTATCTAAGAATACTTGGCCTCATACTCTGTGAACTTCTTGCTGACATAGTAGATTGCTTGTTCTTTCTTGCCTTTTTCATCATGTTGCCCCAAAACACAGCCCATGGAGTGTTCCAACACTATCAGATACAAGATTAGAGGTCGATCAGGCACAGGAGGTACTGTTAAACCTCTTTTTATTGCTTAAATTAGGATTTAAGATCACTCTTCTTTCTCCTACTTTAATACTAGGAGGCCTAAGTTAGCTCAATTCTGCTTTGTAGGTGAACTTAAAAGGGAAAATGAAATTTGAACTAAAAAGGGACAATTTCCATGATTAATTGAACCAACATGCAGAGCCATCAACGGGTGACTCATTAGACGTCTACGGCTGCTCGAGAAATGAACAACGGGATCACTTGCACCTGCATAGACGTCGACGGCTAACTCATTAGACGTCGACGGACAAGCTACTTGATGACCATGATTCCAGAATCTAAAGCAACCGTCCACGGATTGAAGCTGGACGTCCACGGCCAACATTTCCAGGGAGTTCATCATGCTAGACGTCGACGGTTAGACACTAGACGTCGTCGGGTAGAAGTTTTTGACTTCAAATACTTAAAGATTGAACACTTAGACGTCGACATGCACATCTTTAGACGTCGACGGATCGATTGAGCTGGGAAAAATATGAAGAAAACAAGCAGAGACGTCGACGGGCAAACACTTAGACGTCGACGGCTAACAAAGTCAAAACGTCGACAGACCCATTTAAATGCTGTCATTCCACTATCAAACCCTTTAAAAACACATTCCGGAGATTCAGTGGAGAGGAGCCATAACTAAATCTCAGACTTGTCTCCCTCTTTTCCTCAATGGCCTCTACTTTAGCTTATTTTATTCATGAGATTCCTTATCTGAGATGGAAGGAATTATTGAGGAGCAGTGGATTGTGGGCTGGCAGCTGGAGACAGAGATCCGAAAATGTGAAGAAGCAGCTGGAAAGTGGAGTTGATTCAGTCTTTAAGTTTGCATCTTTTGCTGGGTTTCAAGGGACTTATCATCTTGTAATTTTTGTTTAAGCAAAATACTCTATAACTCCAATCTATTATAGGATTCAATCACTTTTTCTGCATTTGTGAGATTCTTGTTCTTAATGCTTTCTTGTTCATTGATTGTTCTTCTATCTCTTGAGCTTTGAAGATGATTATCATGTTAATTATCTTGTCTTTTGGATTGCTGAGTTAATTAGTTGCAAATAATTGATTAAGTAGCTCATTAGCATGCTAATCTTTGAACTCCAATGCTAGAGTTGGGGATTTCTTAGAACTTGAGTAGCAAGAGGATGTTTTTACATCCAAAGAGATTTGAAGATGCAATTGGAATAATGAATGCTGGGTTTGTTATTGATTGTTGTTAGCTTTTACCCTTCCATTGCTCATTGCTCTTCTAGACTTGAATTTGGATTGCTAGGATTCAAGTTAGTCATAAGAAGAAGGATTAAAAGTGAACCTAGATTCAAGGTTAATCAATATTGAGAAAGGTCTATGGACTTGAAGCTGGTTTCAATTCTATGAAATTAACCAATTGATGATAAGAATATTTGATTAGTGAATCTATGATCAAATGTTAGGTTAAAAGATTGATCATATAATAGATTGGAGGCTTTGTCTTTTCATATACCACATTACTATTTTCATTCTTGATAAATCCTCACATATTATTTCCAACACCAACATAAAACTCCCCTTTAATTTATTGTTTGGTTTGATTTATGTTCAGAAAGTAGTGTGAAATAGAACAGCCCTTCCTCGTGGGATTGATCCTTGCTTACCCTACTACATAGTAGATTAGTAAGGTTAAATTTTGTTGTGATACGACGCGCAACAAATTTTTGGCGCCGTTGCCGGGGAAATTGTGCTTTATCATTTCACTTCACTTTCATAGTATTTTAGCTTATATATTTCTGTGTGTGTTTATCTCGTTGTTATTGCAAAGAGTTAATGAAGTTTGTTTCTATTGTGTTAGTATGCTTATTTATCTAGCCATTACCTCCCCTGATTTTGTTTGGTTTACTTTTTTGTATATTTTCTTTGCTCTCATTTTTGGTTTTATCTCTTTGTTGTAGATATTGTATGAGTTTTGATTCTTCCATAATCAGCTTGAAGGAAATCAGGAAGTTTGTTGAACAAACTAAAAAGTCATCTTTGCAAACTGAAAGTTCTTCACCCTCACCTATCATGGAGCCACCACGAAACGAACCACCAATTAATCCACTGCCTCCAGTGATTCCACCAGTACAGAACGAAATTCAGCCAACAATCCGACAATTATTGGAGCGTGAGCCAAATCTTCAACCTCTGTGTATAGTTTTTCCGGAAGTCGAAGGAGCTTTTGAGTTGAAATCCAACTTTGTATACTACCTTCCAACATTCCATGGTCTCCCTAGTGAGGATCCTCACTAGCACTTGAGGGAATTTCTGATGGTTTGTTCAACTATGAAACCGAGTAACTTGACAGAGGAGCAAGTCAGATTACGTGCTTTTCCATTCACTTTGGCAGACACTGCCAAGGCTTGGTTGTATCGATTGGAGCCTAGTTCCATAACTACTTGGGAGCAACTCAAGAAGCAATTTCTTACCAAGTACTTTCCAGCTGCCAAGATTCTTAATCTCAGAAATCAGATTAGCACCATCCGCCAGAAAAATACAGAGTCTATCTATGACTATTGGGAGAGGTTTAAACATCTGGTAGCTAGCTGTCCTCATCACCAAATTCCTGAGCAATGCTTGTTGAATCATTTTTATAATGGCCTCTTACCTGTGAACAAAGGACTCATGGACGCTGTTGCTAGTGGGGCACTTCTTGATCAACCTACAGAGCAAGCTCGTAAAATCATCACCACTATGGCATCAAGCTCTCAAAACTTTCAAGCGTATGATGATGCTTCCGGTCATCAAGTGAATGAAGTTAGCCGTTCTCAATTAGAGCAGCAACTTGCTTCAACAAATCAGCAACTATCTAAGTTGACTTCTCTTATGATGTCTCAAATGGGTGCGTCTTCAAACTCTCGTCCTTGTGGTATATGTTCATTGCATACTCATGAGACGGACACATGCCCTACATTACAAGAATCCAGTGTTGAGGATGTTAATTCTGTTGGATTTCCTGGACCTCCAAGGAGGAATTTTGACCCATTTGCACCAACCTACAATCCCGGTTGGAGAGCTCATCCTAATCTTAGGTACGAAAATAATGTAGCCCCTCATTTTCAACCCAGACCCCAATTTCAACAAGGGCCTAGTACTTTCCAAAACAGACCAACAGCACCCTCACAATCCAACCAATTTCAAGCTTCCTCTCATAATGCTCCACCTAATCAAGGACCCTCATCCACACCATCATCTACATCCAAACTCGAGGATTTAGTGACTCAACTTGCATCATCTCAGTTATCTTTCCAAGAAGCTACCAAGTCGCAATTTCTACAAGTGAACACCTCCTTGGAAGATCTTCAAAGACAAGTTGGGCAACTTGCTACATCTGTTAATGATCTTACATCCCAATCTTCGGGAAAGTTGCCTTCTCAATCCATCATCAATCCGAAGGCTAATGTTAATGCAATACATTTGCGGAGTGGTCAAGTTCTTCCGGATCGACACGAGAAAAGAAAACACAAAGTAAATGAGGAGGAAAACCTGGAAGGGGAGATGGAATCTTTCTCCCCTGTTCATGAAGAGACGTCAACGGACAAAATCACTGGACGTCGACGGGCAGGCTTGGAGCAGGATGAATTAGTTTCTGACCCTTCAGATCCGTCGACGGATGACTCACTTGCCCGTCGAAGGGCAAGCAACATACCTGAAAATGATTTACCCAGAAACTTTGATCTGTCGACGGGTGAAGAATCTGGACGTCGACGGGCACAAACCCCTGACCCTGTTCCACCTTTTCCCATGAGACCAAATGACTTGGAAGCCTCTAAATCCACTCAAAACCCAAAACCAAACACAAATACTTCCCATCCTAATCCAAAGCCTAAAGAAGTAGCTCCCTTTCCCTCAAGACTAACAAAGAAACCCAAGGAAAGCATTGAACCGGATATCTTGGAAGTCTTCCGCCAAGTACAAGTGAATATTCCTCTTCTCGATGCCATCAAGCAAGTTCCTAGATATGCCAAGTTTCTCAAGGACTTGTGCACTCATAAGCGCAAGCTTAAGGGGAATGAAGTAATTACCTTAAGTGAGAATGTGTCAGCAGTTCTTCAACACAAACTTCCACCTAAGTGTAAGGATAAAGGTTCATTTTCTATTCCTATCACTATTGGAAAGACTCAAATTCCAAAGGCTATGTGTGATCTAGGAGCTGCTATTAGTCTTATGCCACATTCTCTTTATCTCTCTTTGGACATGGGGCCATTGACAAGAACCGGAGTTGTGATCCAATTGGCAGATCGATCTTATGTATATCCGGAGGGTGTTCTGGAGGATGTTCTAGTGCAAGTCAATGAATTAGTCTTCCCGGCGGATATCTATGTTCTAAAGATGGGAAGTGAGGAGTGTTCTTCATCCTCGTCTATTCTTCTTGGCCGACCATTTCTCCGCACTGCTAGAACCAAGATCGACTGTCATGAAGGTCATCTTTCCATGGAGTTTGATGGGAAGGTAATTACATTCAATCTCTTTGATGCCATGAGGTACCCTTTAGATGATCAATCTATTATGGCTGAAGATTTTGTGGATGTTTGTTCTATGTCCTTATTGGATTTTGCTCGAGAAGATCCTCTATTTTCTGCATTAACTCAGAGCATGGACTATGACAATTTAGATTTTGAAGAGGAGATCTATAATGAAGAAATCCAGTCTATCTTATCTTCTTTAGCCGCACTCCCATCTAAATCACACCTAGCCAATGTTTCTTACATGGATCTTCCTATCCCTTCCACCAAACTTCTCCCCTCCATCATTAAAGCACCATCTATTGAGCTTAAAACTCTTCCCGCTCATCTCAAATATGCCTTCCTTGGTGAGAATGAAACACTCCCTGTAATCATTTCCAATACTCTCACTTCTACCCAAGAGCTTCAACTTTTACAAGTTCTTAAGGCTCGAAAGGAAGCTATTGGATGGACGGTTGCTGACATAAAAGGTATTAGCCCATCAATCTGCATGCATAGAATCTTATTGGAAGATGATTCCAAACCACTTAGGCAACCTCAATGCCGCTTGAATCCTCCCATGATGGAGGTGGTTAAAAAGGAGATTTTGAAGCTTTTGCAAGTTGGTATCATCTATCCTATCTCAGATAGTGAATGGGTTAGTCCTGTGCAAGTGGTACCCAAGAAAACCGGTATTACGGTAGTGCAAAACGCAAGTGGTGATCTTGTACCTCAACGAGTGCAAAATGGTTGGAGGGTGTGCATAGATTATAGGAAACTTAATGATGCTACAAAGAAGGATCACTTTCCATTGCCTTTCATTGATTAAATGTTGGAGAAGTTAGCTGGAAGAGCTTACTATTGTTTCCTAGATGGATATTCCGGTTATTTTCAGATCATGATAGCTCCAGAGGATCAAGAAAAGACCACATTTACTTGCCCCTTTGGTACATTCTCATATAGGCGCATGCCCTTTGGTCTTTGCAACGCTCCAGCTACCTTTCAACGATGCATGCTGAGCATTTTCTCAGAGTATGTAGACAAGATTATTGAAGTCTTTATGGATGATTTCTCTGTTTATGGAGATTCTTTTGATAATTGCCTGGCTAACCTCGCTACTATTCTTGACCGGTGCATTGAGACAAATTTGGTTCTCAATTCAGAAAAATGCCACTTTATGGTTACTCAAGGAATTATTTTGGGCCACATAGTATCAGCTAAGGGCATCGAAGTGGATAAAGCTAAAATTGATGTCATACAGAATTTGCCCTATCCTTCCTCAGTTAAATCAATTCGATCCTTTCTTGGCCATGCGGGATTTTACCGGCGGTTCATCAAAGATTTCTCTAAGATCGCAGTTCCTATGTGCCGTCTGTTACAACAAGATATCACCTTTCATTTTGATGAGTCATGTAAAGAGGCTTTTGACAAGTTGAAGAATGCTCTTACATCAGCCCCCATCCTGCAACCTCCCAACTGGGACCTACCTTTTGAACTTATGTGTGATGCAAGTGATATAGCTGTGGGAGCAGTGCTTGGCCAGCGAGAGGGCAAAGTTCCACATGTCATTTATTATGCCTCACACACCTTGAACGACGCTCAGAAAAATTACACCACCACTGAGAATGATCTTCTTGCTATTGTCTTCGCTCTAGACAAATTCCGTTCTTATTTGCTCGGCACTAAGGTGATTGTTTTCTCTGATCATGTAGCCCTTAAGTACCTCCTTGCTAAGAAGGAAGCTAAACCTAGATTGATTCGTTGGATCCTTCTTCTCCAAGAATTTAACCTTGAAATTAAGGACAAAAAGGGTGCGGAAAACTTAGTAGCTGACTACCTCAGCCGGTTGGTAAGTTCTGAGGTAACTTCTTCCATTGATGACTCATTTCCTGATGAAATGCTCTGTGCTCTTGATGTACAAATTCCTTGGTATGCTGACATTGTCAATTTCTTGGTCACTAGGGAATTTCCTAGTGGTTTTCCTAAAGCAAAGAAGGATAAGCTTAAACATGATACTAGATTTTATGTATGGGATGATCCCTACCTATAGAAACATTGTAGTGATTTAATTATTAGGAGATGCATCCCTGATCATGAAATTTCTAGTGTTCTAACTTTTTACCATTCCCATGCATGTGGAGGTCATTTTGGCCCTCAACGAACTGCTAGGAAAATCCTAGAATGTGGTTTTTATTGGCCTTCCTTATTTAAAGATGCTCACATCTTTTGCAAATCCTGTGACAATTGTCAAAGAGTAGGAAAAATCACATATAAAGATCAAATGCCCCTAAATTCAATTGTAATTTGTGAAATTTTTAATGTTTGGGCAATTGATTTTATGGGACCTTTCCCTAAGTCCAATGGCTTTGTTTACATTTTACTGGCTTGTGACTAAGTTTCTCGTTGGGTGGAAGATAAAGCCACCCGAACTGATGATTCTAAAGTGGTTTGTGAGTTTCTCAAGTCTAATATTTTCTCTCGCTTTGGAGTGCCCCGTGTCCTCATCAGCGATAAGGGTGTTCATTTCTGTAGCAAGCTTATGGCTTCTCTCTTGAAGAAGTATGGAGTTACTCACAAGGTGTCCACTGCGTACCACCCCCAAACTAGTGGTCAAGCCGAGATCTCAAATCGAGAAATTAAAGCCATCCTCCAAAAGACAGTCAACCCTAATCGGGCGGATTGGAGTCAAAGACTTGAAGACGCTTTGTGGGCATATCGAACTGCCTACAAAACACCACTTGACATTTCTCCTTACCGCTTGGTATATGGAAAAGCATGCCATTTGCCAGTAGAGTTAGAGCATCGCGCTCTTTGGGCCATCAAAAAGTGTAACTTGAATATTGATGAGGCTGGGATTCATAGAAAGTTTCCACTTCAAGAGCTCGAGGAACTACGCCATGATGCTTATGAGAGCTCTTTCACCTACAAAGAACGCACCAAGGTTTACCACGACAAGTTTCTGAAGAAGAAAACATTTAGTGAAGGCCAAAAGGTGCTGCTCTACAACTCTAAACTACATCTTTTTCCAGGAAAACTCCGGAGTAGGTGGATAGGCCCATTCATAGTAACTAAGGTATTTGCCCATGGAGCGGTGGAAATCCAAAGTTTGACTACTTCCAAGATCTTCAAGGTCAATGGACATCGCTTGAAACCATATTATGAAGGAGTTTCGGTTTCTTCCATAGAGGACATTCTCTTCACTGATCCTACATATATTCCTTGATCTGGTCTTCTAGTCGAGCCAACGACGTTAAACAAAGGTGCTGCTTGGGAGGCAACCCAAGTTCTTCCTTCACTCGCTATAATGTATTTCTTTCCTTCTTTTATTTCTTTTGCTTTTGCATGCATTCTTTCCATCCACATCTAGCTAAGAGTTCATGAGGCTCAATTTGGGTAAGGCTGTTCAACTTATGAGTTACACAAGTGGCACTTCTCTTGCTCTCTACACTCCAAAGTTTTTAAAGTCTCGAGAATAAGCAAAGAGGGCAAAATCAAGGTTTTTGTTGGGTTCAGAAACATTTAGACGTCGACGGGCAGGTATCTAGACGTCGACGGATGGGGTTTTCACAAGACAAGTCAGAAATATCTGGACGTCGACGGGTATAAAGTTGGACGTCGACGGATGGCTCAGTCACGATAAAATTTGGGAAGTCAGAAATATTTAGACGTCGACGGGCATATGGATAGACGTTGAAGGATAGGTTTCGGCACAGAAAATTGTTGAAGTCAGAAATATCTAGACGTCGACGTCCAAGGTTTAGACGTCGACGGATGATACGGGGAACCGAAATTGCTCTAAGTCAGAAATGTTTAGCCGTCGACGGCTAGACACTAGACGTCGATGGATCAGTCGAATTTCGCAGCTTTTAACCCTCATCAGCCGTCACTTTCACCAAACACTATTTCCTCATTCAAAACCGAAACCCTCCCTCCAAAACCAACCAACTTCAACTCTCTTCCATATCCACCAATCTTCCAACCCAATTACACCAAACCCGCTTCCTTTTCACTGAAAACATCACCCCCATTCGCTATTTCTTCCACCTTTCCCTTCAATTTCAACAAATTCAGAGATTGGTATTCTTGGAGCAAATTTGGGAGAAATTTCGAATTAGTGTTCTTGAAGCAAATTTGGTTGCGTTTAACACTCCAGTTGGTCAGTTATATACTTTCCTACTTCTCTTGATTGATTTAGCATCGAAATATTGAACTATTGGATGGATTACATGCTTATAATCTTCAAAATTTGACACTTTTGCTTGTGATAACTGCTAGAATCTGAGTTGGGCTACAATTGTTTGAATAATTGGGTTTCTTTGATGCTATTACTGAGATAATCAAGTGGAATTCATTGCTGAGTATATATTATTCATCATATGAGTGTTCATTGTGGAATTTTCTTGAGATTGCTTCAGGATTTTTGTTCATCATCCCAACTGTTCGACAAAATGTCTAAGAGACCTCGCCAATCCAAGTCCCAAGCTTCTGCTGAACCTTCACCACCTCCCAGACCCCGAGCATCAAGGGCTGCCAAGGGCAAGGCCCCAGCTTCGGCCTCCGAGCCTACTGTAGCCAATGAATTTTTCTCTCCTAAGTGTGAACAATGGTTTAAAGATCACCAGACCTCCCGTCAAATTGTGGAAAAGACAGTGCATGCTCTTATTGCACGCGAATTCGATCTAGTGCACTTGTTTCACGAGGTGGGTTGGGATGCTGTCCTCGACATCAAGGGCGAGTATTATCCTGATCTGGCGGTCCTCTTTTACGCCAACATCAAGAACAAGGGGGCTGACTTGCCTGAAATTCAAACTATGGTGCTCAAGAAAAAGATCACCATCAATGCGGCATTCCTCCAGGAACATTTCAATATCCCAAATGAAGGATCTATGTATGAAGAAAATGATGAAGAGGAAGAAGATCCAGACCGTCCTTGGTCCAGACATGATGCCTTAGCTAGATTTGATGTGGGGTATAGACCAGTGCTCGGTAAAAAGGCTGCTCTTTTCTGCCGAGATTTCAGTATTCAAAGCCGGCTGGTGGCATATCTTATCCACCATAATGTGGATCCAAAGATCAGTGACACCCACATTGTCCGTGGCAAAGATGTCTACATGATGGACAAAATTGTCCACAGTCTGCAAGAAGCCCCTGGTATTCCACTGGCGTCAACGATCATCAGTGCCATGCGCGAGGTTGTCTCTCCTACTACTCAGCACCGCTGCATTCCATTTCCAGTGCTCATCACCAAAATTCTCCAACACTGTGGCATCTCCTTTAAAAATGAGCGGAAGAAGATCACCACCAAAACAGATTGTGTCGATGCCACCAAAATGAAGATCTTTGGTTATGTCCAAGCAGGAGGAATTTGGACAAAGCCTCCGAATATGCAAGACCAGCCAGCTGAAGGTGAAGAAGAAAGAGGAGAGCAAGAACAGCCGCAAGATCAGCAAGCTCCTCCTCCATTCGAGCTACCGGTTGGCAATAGGCCAATCCCTCAGTACCAATTTTAGTCTCAGATGCTCGGTTGGTGCCAGAACATGGATCAGAGTTTCAATGCACTACAAGGGAATGTGACGCGTTTGACTGATGATGTTCACTCGCTCCACAATAAGCTTGATCAGATTTTAGCTTTCTATAACCAGCCTCCACCACCGCCTCAGTGAACTTTAGCTCATTCTAGCATTTTCATGCATGCATTTTACCTTTATTATCTCTTTTGATTGTGACAGACTTTCACTTCTAGTTGTCGTACATTTTAACTCTTTAACTTTTGGATTTTAGTTTATTCTCGACCTTATAACTCCTAATTTTGATTTATGCCAATTTAACCTTCTTTTTGTTACTTTTGCCCCATTATTGTTGATTGCTTTTGCTGGAATTGTTTTCATTCACTTCCTCGACAACATCAAGGTACTGTTCTGTGATACCTCTCTTTTATATGATTTATTGTCGAGACAGCATTGCGGACAATGCTTATTTTAAGTGTGGGGGAACTTGAGTAACTAAAACCTTTGCTAATTAGGAGTTATAGCTTTTTGATAGATTAATTTGGAAATTAGAAGATGTGAAGTTGTTCATGAAGTAAATATAAGCATAGTTTAAATTGGAAAAGAGCTTTAAGATTTCTTGCTTCTAGATTTTTAAGCAACTTGTAGTAATTCTCTTAAGCCGAATATGTTTGAATAGAATAAGGATTCTTCAACCTTGTGAGAGATTTGAGCCTTAAGATTGCACTACAATTTTTTTTATTCTTGAGAGTAAATTTTATCTTGCATGACTATATTATTCTAGAACTTGCTTTATACCTTGTTGAAGTTACATATAATGCATGCATGTTTGAGAAGATGGTAAAGATTAGGGCTGAGTTTGAGCCAAATTGACCAACCCTTGCGAAAAAAAAAAAAAACCAATGTAGAGAACCCCTTGAGCCTAAAAGATTTTAGCTTTATTTTTGTTGATAAACCTAAATTTCCTAAAAGAACCTCAAGCCTCAAAAGAAAAACAAATTCTCTCACCCTGTTTCTTCAACTTAGTGAGATTAGTGACTTGTATAATTTTTATGTTTTGGGTAAAAGAGTGACAAGTCTAAGTGTGGGGGAAATTTTCGCTTCAAGAATTGGTCAATTAAGAAAAAGTTTTAGAAATAAGAAGTTCAAAAGACATTAATTTTAAAAAATGTGCCCAAAAGAATCCTAATGTATAAAGAATGGCACAACAGAAGCAATCAACATCTCTCCAGTTCATTGTAAAGAGGAATGAAAGGAAAAAGTTGGAATGAGTAGATCAAAAGAGTCAGGCTATTAAAAATTTGAATGCCATTTTTATTTTCTTCCCGATAGCTTGATATTTCACTAAGTTTTGAAGAGACTTTTAATTGAACTCCTTTACCCTTTGCTTCATAGCTTACTCAACCTAGACCTCATTACAACCCCATTTCATCTTTTTCATCTTTTCATCCATGATATGCATACTGGAGTAGTGGAGATGAGGTAGACTAGCAAGCTTATGGTAGGTCTATTTTCATGCAAAGATTGAGCGCACCATGAAACATACTTGAGTGAATGAGGGATTTCCAATGATGAATTATTCTATTCAAACATGTTTGGTTGAAGGAAAATTGCTTCCATCGTTGCTTAATTATCTTGATTCTTGGATTGTATGCTCTCTTCTACTTTACAATATGCTTCTATTTATAGCATGAATTTCCTCTGAAATCTAATTTGAGAAGTTATCTAGTTTAAACTTTTTATGATATCCTCTTTTAAGGGTTATTTTGTTCATTCCCTCTTACTCTAGGCTTACTCAAGGGCGAGTAAGATTCAAGTGTGGGGGAATTTGTTAAACCTCTTTTTATTGCTTAAATTAGGATTTAAGATCACTCTTCTTTCTCCTACTTTAATACTAGGAGGCCTAAGTTAGCTCAATTCTGCTTTGTAGGTGTACTTAAAAGGGAAAATGAAATTTGAACTAAAAAGGGACAATTTCCATGATTAATTGAACCAACATGCAGAGCCATCGACGGGTGACTCATTAGACGTCGACAGCTGCTCGAGAAATGAACAACGGGATCACTTGCACCTGCATAGACGTCGACGGACAAGCTACTTGATGACCATGATTCCAGAATCTAAAGCAACCGTCCACGGATTGAAGCTGGACATCCACGGCCAACATTTCCAGGGAGTTCATCATGCTAGACGTCGATGGCTAGACACTAGACGTCGACGGGTAGAAGTTTTTGACTTCAAATACTTAAAGATTGAACACTTAGACGTCGACGTGCACATCTTTAGACGTCGACGGATCGATCGAGCTGGGAAAAATATGAAGAAAACAAGCAGAGACGTCGACGGGCAAACACTTAGACATCGACGGCTAACAAAGTCAAAACGTCGACAGACCCATTTAAATGCTGTCATTCCACTATCAAACCCTTTAAAAACACATTCCGGAGATTCAGTGGAGAGGAGCCATAACTAAATCTCAGACTTGTCTCCCTCTTTTCCTCAATGGCCTCTACTTTAGCTTATTTTATTCATGAGATTCCTTATCTGAGATGGAAGGAATTATTGAGGAGCAGTGGATTGTGGGCTGGCAGCTGGAGACAGAGATCCGAAAATGTGAAGAAGCAGCTGGAAAGTGGAGTTGATTCAGTCTTTAAGTTTGCATCTTTTGCTGGGTTTCAAGGGACTTATCATCTTGTAATTTTTGTTTAAGCAAAATACTCTATAACTCCAATCTATTATAGGATTCAATCACTTTTTCTGCATTTGTGAGATTCTTGTTCTTAATGCTTTCTTGTTCATTGATTGTTCTTCTATCTCTTGAGCTTTGAAGATGATTATCATGTTAATTATCTTGTCTTTTGGATTGCTGAGTTAATTAGTTGCAAATAATTGATTAAGTAGCTCATTAGCATGCTAATCTTTGAACTCCAATGCTAGAGTTGGGGATTTCTTAGAACTTGAGTAGCAAGAGGATGTTTTTACATCCAAAGAGATTTGAAGATGCAATTGGAATAATGAATGCTGGGTTTGTTATTGATTGGTGTTAGCTTTTACCCTTCCATTGCTCATTGCTCTTCTAGACTTGAATTTGGATTGCTAGGATTCAAGTTAGTCATAAGAAGAAGGATTAAAAGTGAACCTAGATTCAAGGTTAATCAATATTGAGAAAGGTCTATGGACTTGAAGCTGGTTTCAATTCTATGAAGTTAACCAATTGATGATAAGAATATTTGATTAGTGAATCTATGATCAAATGTTAGGTTAAAAGATTGATCATATAATAGATTGGAGGCTTTGTCTTTTCATATACCACATTACTATTGTCATTCTTGATAAATCCTCACATATTATTTCCAACACCAACATAAAACTCCCCTTTAATTTATTGTTTGGTTTGATTTATGTTCAGAAAGTAGTGTGAAATAGAACAGCCTTTCCTCGTGGGATCGATCCTTACTTACCCTACTACATAGTAGATTAGTAAGGTTAAATTTTGTTGTGATACGACGCGCAACAGGTACTAGCACTGGTGGGTTCGACAAATACTCCTTGACCTTATCAAAGGCTTTCTGACAATCTTGATTCCATTCTCCCGTATTGTTCTTCTTCAAAAGCTTGAAAATTGGGTCACATTTTGCAGTTAACTGGGAAATGAAGCGGGAGATATAGTTTAATCGCCCAAAGAAACCTCTTACTTCTTTTTGAGTTCTCGGAGGTGGCAAATCCTGAATGGCTTTGATTTTATCTGGGTCTACCTTGATGCCCCTTTGACTAACAATAAAGCCCAATAGTTTCCCTGAAGTAACGCCGAAAGTACATTTGGCCGGATTCAACCTCAACCGATACTTGCGCAGCCTCTCAAATAACTTCCTCATGCCAGTCATATGCTCTTCTGGATTCCGACTTTTGGCAATCATATCATCCACATACACCTCAATCTCTTTATGCATCATATCATGAAAAAGGGTCACCATAGCTCTCTGATAAGTTGCCCCAGCGTTCTTGAGACCAAAGGACATCACGTTGTATTGGAACGTGCCCCACATGGTGGTGAAAGCAGTCTTCTCCTTATCTTCTGAAGCCATTTTAATCTGGTTGTACCCCGAAAACCCATCCATGAAAAAAAATGTTGTATGCTTAGCTATGTTGTTGACTAAAGTGTCAATATGGGGCAGTGGGAAATTGTCTTTCGGACTGGCTTTGTTGACATCTTGGTAATCCACACACATTCGAACTTTGCCATCTTTCTTCGGGACTGGTACAACATTTGCGACCCACTCAGGATAAGTAGCTACTTCCAAAAATCCTGCGTCTAGTTGCTTCTTCACTTCTTCTTTGATCTTTAATAACATGGCAGGCCTCATTCTCCTCAACTTTTGCTGTATTGGCTTGAATCCGAGCTTGATTGGCATTCTATGCACCACAATTTGTCGCAATAAGGTATACCCGTGCACTGGGTATCCGCTGGACCGTCAAGGGTTACTTTATACTTTTAAAACATTTTTCTTGACTCTCTGGCCCATTCCCTTGACGTTTGCCTTGCTGTGGTGGAACACAGCATCTGGAGCCCTGGCAAGTTTCCCTACGCGCCTCTCCCAACCAGGCTCGACTCACCGTGCCCCTCGATAGGCGGTCCACGGCTGAGTATCACGCATGCTCTCAAACTCGGTCCACGCTCCCGCAAATCGGAGCCCCGAGGAAACCCACTCAATCTCTCATCTCTCAGGGGTATCGTTCCCCAAACAATTATCAATAATATCAATTTATAAAAATATTTGATATTCCCACCCTTTAAATCATTTATAAACATGGTGTGTGAGGGTGGACAATTCATACCCCAAAAAATATATAAACAATTTAATAAAGCATTTATAAAGAAATTTGAAAACGGTTAACCCTCAATGGTCAACCAATATAATCCAAGCCACTCACAAGAGAGGAGAGTTGTATACTCCCCGATTACCCACGAATGCCTTAGCTCAAACTGCTACTGGTCCGAAACTCGTACAATCACGTACCTAAATAATCAAATTAAAATCTAATTTGATTAATAAAGGCATTCAACCAACAATTAAATCATAAATCAAAACCTATTTAAGGTCACGGAATAAAATTGGGCAAGTCCGGAGGTCAATTGAAGTAATTTAAAGTCAATTGGGTCAAATGGGGTCAAAAGGGATTTAGGATTTGTAAAATGACCATTTTGCCCCTGGACCCGAATTGGGGCAAAAATTGCCCAACAGTGATATTCATGTTCCGGCCCCCGGTTCATACCAGAACCGGCACCGGTTCTGTCCTGCATTTAAGGCCGAGCTTCGGCCTCCAATCTCTTCAGCTCGATTCAAGTTCGATTCAACACCAATCCGCACCAAAATTGAAACACCGCAAGTTAAACACATGATCTAAGGATTTACAGCTTCAAGAACGGAATCAATCCATTAAACATGCTCGAATTTTGAATCAAAACACTAAGGATTAACATATCTTGAGCAAAACAGAAATCTCAACTTCAATCAACGATTTCTCTTAGCACAGACCATGAAATCAAGCATGTAAACTATCAAATTAAAGGTTGATGAGTCTAGAACAACTGTCGCTGAAATCCCAGCCACTTCCCACGGTTGAATCAAAAGATATAGCTCGAAGAACAAACTGTCGCTGAAATTCCAGATTTCTAGATTTGGTGATTTTCTTGGAAACTTTGGTGTTTTGATCTTCAAGGATACCAAAGAAGTTGGTGTTGCTGTTTAATTAAGTGTTTGAAAGGAGATTACAGAGTTGATTTTGAAGTAGATCGAGGAGAGAGCTCGGAGAAGATGAAGAATAGAAGAGAAGAGAAAATGGGGATCTCGGGTGGCCGAGACCCCATATAATTCGGTCAGTTCCGGCGCCGGTTCTGACCAGTTCCGGCTCCGGAATCAATAGAGTCAAAGTTGACTCCGGTCAACTCTGTCAAACTTCCTTGGGATCCGTGCCCAAGTGGGGCCCACATCTCGGGATTTCAATTTTAGGGTTTTTAAGCTTGAAATCGAGCTAAATGAAGTTTAAAACATTCATGGGAAGTCAAATTTGGTATATTGACTAGACAACAATACATAAATATTCAACTTGACACGTGCGGACTAAGTCCGGGCGTGTCACCTCTGTGCCTATTGTTAGTCCTCTTGATCATCAAGCTACAGAGGCTACATCTCCTATGATCCTTGATGAATCTTGTCCTCTCGGCTACACTCAGTATCACTTTGTCATCAAGACCGCTTTCTTGAAACTAAACCACCTCTCTATGTAATTGAAGAAGAGGAAGAAGTTCAAGCTGAAACCAAAGGCACTAATGGCGCCGCTCCATTGCCTAATGGCGCTACTCCCCCTTTGGATTCTTGCAATTTTCCAACTCAACCGAATGGTGCCATTCCATCACCTAACGGCCCCATTCTTCTTCAAACTTCATCAAGGCTTCCTTCACCGCATATGAATGGCGCCATTCCATCACCTAACGGCGCCATTCCCATTCATGAATTGCAGCCGGTCGATATTGCTTAACCTCGTGAATATGCCCCAGTTCCCCCATATCCGGCCAGACTACAAGTTTCCAAATAGAGTGTGCAAAAGCAAGAGATGCTTGATGCATTCAAAAAGCATCTCATTAACATTCATCTGCTTAAAACAATCAAGGAAATACCAAGGTATGCTCTCTTCCTTAAACAAGTTTGTTCGGTGATGAAATTGCGTAAAGATGAATTGGTATACTTGAATGAGAATGTGTCAGCTATTTTGCAACGAAAATTACCTCCAAAGTGCAAAGATTTAGGATCTTTCACGATTCCTTGTTCTGTTGGTTCTATGCATATGCACAAGGCAATCTGTGATTTGGGTTCTGCTATAAACATTATGCCTCTTTCTATATATGATTCTTTGGGATTGGGACCTCTGAGTTCTACACAGATTGTTATTCAGTTAGTAGACATAACTAATATCTATCCTGAAGGTCTTGTGGAGGATATTCTTGTGCAAGTTGATAAACTCATTTTTCCAGCTGATTTTTATGTTCTTCACATGCAAGAGGATAGTGATCTTCCTTCCTTTCCCTTATTGGGATGTCCTTTTCTTCACACAGCTCGCACCAAAATAGATGTGTATGTAGGCACATTAACAATGGAATTTGATGGGAATTTGATTTCTTTTAGCATATTTGATGCTTTGAAATTTCCACAAGAAGTTCATTCTGTGTTTATGATAGATGTGGTAGATTCTGGTGAAGCTTGTCGTAGCACTTCCAAAATAAACCTTACTAAACTAACATATAGCTAGGGAAGCAAGGATCGATCCCACAGGGAGCTCGTTATACTTCTCTTTACTTTTATTCACTACAATCGAACAATAAACAAAGGAACAATGGCTCATAAAACAGAAACTAGAAATCAACTAAACAAACCGAGATGTAAACTAGAATTTAAAGGTAGAGTGGCTTAGAATTCAATCTCAAAACTAAGAAATCAAACTAATAACAAAATCTATAACAAGTAATCAAAAGGAAACTAGAGTAATTGAGCTCCAATCTAGCAAGTGATTGTAATCAACTTCAACTAATGGATCCTTGATCTTCAATCTAATCATCCAATCATATTATAGTTAGCATAGCCTAAGGTACTCCAGTTTCGCCTAAGCCCGATCACTCCTTAATCGTTGAAGTTAGCAAGCTCGGTCACTCTATCTAACTCTCTTCCCTCGTAATCAACCTATTCCTTAGCGGCTATAAGTTTAAATCACAAGAGAACATTACTATCTAGAGCAATATTAGCTAACTAGAGCCATGTGAGCTCAGCGCATCTCCATGTAACTCTCCCCTTCAATTTCCCCAAATCTAATCTAAGATTTGGTTGCTACTCGGTTCTAAGCAAAATCTACAATTACGGATAGCAAATTGCCTAGAATGGCTAGTGAATTGTAGAAGCCCAAGCAATGCGGCCATCATTACTCATGAATTCCCCAAAATCACTTGATCTCTAACACTTCCAAGATCAATTAACTCAGGAAATTAAAGAATACAATAGAATTGAAAGCTTTTAAGTTCAAGATCTTACCATTAATTGGAGAAGAATTACAATTACAAGCTAAATCGGATTAGAAGTACTTAGCTTCTCATGGAAGATGAAGAAACCTCCACGAAAGTTGAGAGAATTCTTCAAAATCTTCAGAGAACCAAGCTTTTCACATTTTTAACAAACTCAAAAACTGCTTTTCTAAAAAGAGCTAAGGCTATTTATAATCTAACTAAAAACTATTAATTTCCTAATCTATCCTTTCCTAAAACATGATTACAAAGTTAAGTGAGGGTAAAAATGTATTTTCTAGCTCCTTAGCCCAGCTAATTAGCAACTGGAATGATTTTCACGGCTTTGAATGAGTCAATTTCGAATTTGAATTTTCTATTGCAACTAATCCCGCAAAAATCGCATCTGACAGCAGCACATCAGAACTCAGCCACTGAGAGGCTCTCGCGTAGCCTCTAAATGGCTAGGTTTCTCTGCTTCCTGACTCTTGAACTCGCGAACAGCCATTGAGAGGCTCTCTCGCAGCCTCTAAGTGGCTCGAACTTCTTTCTTTGTTTTAATCCCAAAATGGACTATTTTAACATGTACTTGCATTTTCTCCATTATTTCACCTACAATTGAAAAACACCTCAATTAGTGATTAATTAAAATACTTAGGTGTCTAATTCATCCAAATTATAATGCAAATACATGAACAAATTAAGCTCTAACAAATTCCCCCACACTTAAACCTTGTTTGTCCTCAAACAAGCATAAGGATAGAAAACAGAATTTTGAGCTGAAATCAACATCTTCAAACAACAACACTCAAATTTCAATCAATATCAACATACAAGTCAATTGACAAATTGCATAGGAATGCAAAGACACCTAGCAATGATCAACAAGAATTGAGAAAATCACAATCCAAGAAGTCACAAGCATGTATCAATCTCCAATGTACATTTGCATAAACAAGGTAACTCTTCCTTGTTTTTCCACTCCTTTCTCCCTCAAGTATTTATCAAATGGACCACACATACTTCTTACACATACAAGTTTACCATATGCTTGCAATTACACCTAACCTCCACTACTCAAAAATGCATAAATGCATGAATCAAAAGGTCTTTCATTTCGGTTATAATGGGGCTAAGGTGAGTGAGCTACCAAGGAAGGAAAAAGGTGTACAAAAACATCTCAAGAATGATGAAATTTCAGCTTGACATTCAAGGGCAAATTTCTCATGTCATAGCCCTTTACTTGGCTTGATCAACATTTTTAAATTCATCATTGATCTGGGTCTTTTCCTTCCTTTTCATTCTTTTTGCACAAGAAGACACTTCTTTTCTTGCATTATGCCTTTCTTTACATTTTCAATTTTGATTTTGGCACTTTCTTTTCATTTCATTTTCTCTTTTGAGCATCTTCCTTGTTTTCTTTTTCTCTTTTTATTTCTTTTGACCAATACCAATGAGTGGAAGTTTTCCCCCACACTTATTTCTTTGCTAACCAATCACCAAGAAAAACAATTATGAATTCAAGCTTCAATTCCACCACTCTAGAAATGGGGACAAGAACTTGGTTTTTCTTTTAAAGCTTAGGTTCTTTGGTTAATGTGGCTGTCAAGGAAATAAGGTTAATTCATATCACATTAAGCTCAAAGGGTTTCTAAATTTGTCTTACCATGGTTGGTCTTTTGGCTCAAACTCATCCCTAAGTGTCTTTGTCATTTCCAATGCAAACACACATTCATGTAGTCTTGAAAAGGTATAAATGCAGGTTCTAGAAACAATGTATGCATAGAAGCAATTAATTCACTCATTAAGGAAAAGAGATTGGGTGCAATCTCATTAAGCTCAATTAATCTCTCAAGTTTGCACACAATGGTTACCTTATTCAAGTAACATACATTAGAAAGATCAACACACTTAGAAACTAAGTGAAAAAGTGATTAACCAATTCTATCAATCAATACTAAGTACTTGATTTCCTAAACAAACTATCAATTTAACAAGCATACCAATTTATCAAGAAATTCAAGCATCATCATTCAAAGAATTTGGCAAAAATTTTCTGATTTTTGAAAATTAAAAACTATGCAAAAATAAAGAAAACAGAATGTAAGCACAAAAATGAATTCATCCTCCCCCACACCTAAATGTTACATTGTCCTCAATGTAACAAGCAATAAAGCAAAGTAAAGTTGCTTAAGGAGAAAAAGCAATTTACCTGAAATCCGAGACAAAATAGCTACAAAAAAACATAACAATCCAGAAAGGAGAGGTGAAGTCATAAAGAACAGAGTTTATACAAACCATAACAGAACATAAAAGTACCAAACGAAATTGTACCAACTATTGCTGACAAGGTAAAAACTAAATGCGGAAAGGTAAAGATGCATGAAATGGAATGTATGCAAATACACCACTCTTGGTAACTAAACTAGCCATCATTGGGTCGGGGCATCATCATCATCATCTGAACTCTCGGCTAAAGCTGTCAAAATCTTGGCTTGGTTCGAAAGGATACGGTCGAGCTTAGCCTCCATAGAATCCAACCGATAATCAGTGTTCTCCATAAGATCTTTAACAGAGTCAGTGATGGAAGCATGTTGCTGCTGATGTTGAGACAACTCAGTTCGAATATGTGTCAGCTATGTCCAAAGTTCGCGCTGAAAGGCAGTAGCTAGGAGGTAGCTATCAGGTATTGAATGGCAACAGAAACAGAGGGACTAGAAGTAGATGGCTGCGGCCTAGGAGCACTGCCAACAATTTCAGGTCCAACAACATTATCAGAATCATCATCCCCACCCAAAATTTGTTTACAGTGACGATCTTTAATCCACTGCAGTCTTCTCTTAACAAAGCCATATTGCTTCATTTTGTTCTCGGCAATGATGTGGTAGTGTTGAGTGTGCAGAATGCTCTCCCCAGTGACATCGATCTCAAAATCATCAATGTTGCGATTGATAAGCAGAGGGAAAATGAGGCACTGCTTGAGGCTTTTAAGGATGGGCCACTGAGAGTCTCACTCAGAGCCTCTAAATGGCCAACTCTATTTAAACTGAACAAAGTTACTGACTTGCTGGCCACTGAGAGTCTCTCTCGTAGCCTCTAAATGGCTACCCCGAGTATGGTAGAACAAACTTTCTGACTTGCTAGTCGTTAAGAGGCTCTCGCATAGCCTCTAAATGGCTTTCCAGTTTATGCTTTAGAATTTTGTTGCTGAATGCAAGCCTCGATAGTGATAGAACCAGTATAAAGACCAAGAGTGTGTATTGTAATGTAAATCGAACATGCTCAAAAAATGAAAATGAATGTACCATACACTAATATTGAGAAATGGTGAATAGGAAAGAATGTAGACATGAAATGCAACTAAAATGATATGACAATAAATGAAGGAATGAAGTTAGCCAAATTAGTGCAGGACATTGCATTGCTACATGAATCTCCAGCTGAACAAGCTACAAAACACAAGGTGAAATGAATTACAAAAAAAAAAATGAAATACAAAAGAAATTGCAAGAAAGAAAAACAAATATAAAAGAATAAAAGGATAGGAATTGGGTTGCCTCCCAACAAGCACCTGTATTTAACGTCTTTGGCTAGACGTGTTTATCACTTAGCCTTGTCAAGGTGGATCCTGCCATCTTATAGCAAAAACGAGGTAAGATAGAAACTCAAAAACATATAGACAAAGAAGTACAAAGATATGTAAGGATACGAGAAAGATACAACCGAATGAATGGCTCAAAACACCATGATATGCTAGTATGGCCAAGGCCATTGTTGTGGCTGTCTTCGGTTTGTGTTTAAGTGTCTTTAAGCACACAAGTTTGGCTTTGGTCAGCAATTGAGTACAGAGCAGCTCTTTCAAAGATTTACAGAATTTGGAACCATGAAAGATTTGGTCTCCAACCACCCATATTCCAAAATTTTCAAGGAATGACTCAACTCCTAAAAAATCTGGGTCACTAATAGAATAGCATTCCATAATTGTTGCATTCTCACACTTGGGTAGAGGTGTTTCTTGGATAATGTTGGCATGTATCTTCTCCCCCACACTTGTTGTAGACATCAAAATATTGCAAGCTTGTGCCTTGCCTTTCTCAAAATTAAGCTTTTGTGGTGGATCTTCAACAAGTATTGGTGTGTGATGATTTTCCTTTGAATCCATTTCTATCCTAGAGGAAAATGATGGAGCACATTCATTAGCATCTAAGCTTAAATTCAAAAGGTTATAAATTACCTCTTGCTGATCGAATTCAAAGTTCAAGCTTGATAGGGACATAGATGCCTCAATTTCTTTGTTGCACACATTCTGATATGATAGCCTCTCAGATGCTTGCTCAGAGCCTCTAAGTGGCATGGGGCAGAGAGGTGAAGATGATACAAATGTCGAGCCTGGCCTCTGAGAGTCTTCCTCGTAGCCTCTGAATGGTCTGAGATTTTCCTCTTCTGCTTCAGATTTCGATATAGGCCGTTGAGAGGCATTCTCAGAGCCTCTAAATGGGTCAGGATTTGGCTTCCTGTCTATATGCGAACTTGAAGGCCAGACTGCAGCTGCTTCAGTTTTAGATGTCTGCCATTCAGTTGCCTTTACAGAACCTCTAAGTGGGTTGGATTCCAGATTCTCTATTGCATCATCGGTTGGTCTCCACACATCAGCCTCCTCATCCGAGTTCCATTCATCAATAGAAACAATATCTTCAAAATTTATGCTCATGGATGGCTTGTGTACTACATTCTCAACAAATGTAGTATCATACTCATCTTCATCATCCAAATCACAATAACCATCCTCCATCCTATCTTTGTCCATGGCCGTCGTCAAGCCTGCCAGGAGAATAATATTTCTGCTATAAACCAATACTAAGTAGTAGTGGCAACAGCAGATCGAATCCACAGAGAGGCAATTAAATGGACTTACTATGCTTATGACTGAACATTCAACAGAAATATAAAGGGGGGTTTTGGGGTAATGCAGAAATAAATGAGGACATGAATATAAAAGAGCAGTACTAATAACTAAGGAAGCAATTGGAGAAATGAACAGTGAAATAAAAGAGATTGACAATAATGAAAAGTATTCATTCTATTAATTGCTAATCATAAGGGTAAAAGGACAGTTAGATCCTAGGCTCACTAACAACACAATTAATCAATCAAATGGCATGCTTATGAAAATAAGTACTAAAGATTCCTAAAATTCATATTGGTGACTGAATAGCCCAACCTAGTACTATCGATTCCTAGATTGGTCCTTTTTACCCGCACCGAACCAACAATCTTCGCGATGATGATTTACGGATTGAATAAAGCATTAAGCAATGAAAATCAGTACAGCATGCAAACAATCTGAATATACTTCGCTTCTACCCAGTCATTGAATATTTGAGATCTCTAAGAAGCATCCTACGTCTTCCCTTTGTTCTAAGATTAAGGTTGGCTACTAAAGATTCACAAACACAGAATCTAACCATAGATTTTACCTATTCCTATTTCATGCGTGCACTCACAAAATAGAGACAAGAAAACCATATTTCCATACAATCAGAGATATCAAAACACTTGACAGATTAATCGGAATGAAGAACAAGAGCCTCACTAACTTTGCAAACCCTTATAATCAACAAATAATAGAATGAATTGGGGGTTTACTCACTCATGGATTGAGTGAGAAACCGAAGATTCAACAAGTAAAGTAAAGGAAAAATGGATTAAAAGAACTAAATGGATATAGCTTCAAGAGAGAAAATCTCTCGGAAGATTGAATACAAACTCAGAAGTTTTTCTCTATTGTTTCTCTCGTCTCTTTCCTCTTCTCTCTCTGAAGAGAAAAGAAGGTATATATACCACTAGATTACATGATTGCCCTCTTAACCTAATTGACGACCAAAGGGGCAAAGGGGTACTAAGGTGATTTCCTGGAGCGGCGCCATTAGGAAGTGGCAGGGCGCCGTTCGGGTGTGAAGATGAAATGCCAAAATGGAAGAAGTTGGAACGGTGCCATTAGGGAATATGGAACGGCGCCGTTCGGTCCCTTCATTTAACACCTTGCTGACTTCTTCACTTCTTCAACTTGCCAACTTTGAAGTGTAATGGCGTCGTTAGCTTGCTTTGGTGCAATGTTGTGCTCGGCCTTGGCATGGTTGAAGAGGAACGGCGCCAATCTACTTTGTAATGGCGCCGTTAGCTTCCTTTGGACATCGTGAAGTACTGTTGAGTACCAAAATAAACATATTTTCCTATGTTAATCTCTATGGATTTATGTATTTCATTGTATAAACTAAGCTTACTTAGCTTTGTTTCACTTTGTAGGTGTCAATTGAGGTAATTGAGTGAAAATGATGGAATTGAAGTGAAAAGGACCAAACACAAATCAAGTGGGAAGACAAGGTGTAAAGAACTCAAAGTTGAAATCCTGACAGATTGGATAGATCATAAATATGGCTGATTTTATCTATGTTCGAGACTTCAATTGTTTTTGTGATCTACATCAAAGTTATAGAGGACATCTTGGGCTTTCCGGAATGCTAAAGAACGTCGAAATCGGAGTTCGTTTGGCCCTCCAAATGTCTGTTTTACGAGAGACTATCAAACTAAGTCCGGGTCTGCCCGACCAATCCGTCGACGGGTAAGCATGTAGACGTCGACGGCTGCTCGAGAAATGGACACGAGATCACTTACACAAGCAGAGACGTCGACGGCCAACTCTAGACGTCGACGGCCAAATCTAGACGTCGACGGGTAGACTCTAGACGTCGACGGGTAGAAGTTTCTGACTTCGAACACTTAAAGATTGAACACTTAGACGTCGACGGGCAGGTATCTAGACGTCGACGGATCGATCGAGCTGGGAAAAATATGAAGAAAACAAGCAGAGACGTCGACGGGCAGACACTTGGACGTCGACGGCTAACAAAGTCAAAACGCCGACAGACCCACTTAAATGCTGTCATTCCACTATCAAACCCATTAAAAATACATTCCGGATATTCAGTAGAGAGGAGCCATAACTAAACCTCAGAGTTGTCTCCCTCTTTTCCTCAATGGCTCCTACTTTAGCTTATTTTATTCTTAAGATTCCTCACCTCAGATGGGCAGAGTTATGGAGGAGCAGAGGACTATGGGCTGGCAGTGCTGGACGGCAGAAAGAAAGGGAGAAAGAGCAGCTTAAAAGGGGAGTTGAGTTCAGTTTTGAAGTGTGTATTTTTTTTGCTGGGTTCTATTATCATCTTGTAATTTTCGTTTAAGCAAAATACTCTATAACTCCAATCTATTGTAGGATTCAATCAATTTTTCTGCATTTGTGAGATTCTTGTTCTTAATGCTCTCTTGTTCATTGATTGTTCTTCTATCTCTTGAGCTTTAAAGATGATTATCATGTTTATTATCTTGTCTTTTGGATTGCTGAGTTAATTAGTTGCAAATAATTGATTGAGTAGTTCATTAGCATGCTAATCTTTGAACTCCAATGCTAGAGTTGGGGATTTCTTAGAACTTGAGTAGCAAGAGGATGTTTTTACATCCAAAGAGATTTGAAGATGCAATTTGAATAATGAATGCTGGGTTTGTTATTGATTGTTGTTAGCTTTCATCTTTCACTAGCTTATTGCTCTTCTAGGCTTGAATTTGGATTGCTGGGATTCAAACTAGCCATAAGAGGAAGGATTAATAGTGAACCTAGATTCATGGTTAATCAACATTAGGAAAGATTCATGGATTTGAAGCTGGTTTCTAATCCATGGGGTTAACCAATTAATGAGAAGAATGTTTGGTTAGTGAATCAATGATCAAGTGCTAGATTAAAAGATTGATCATATAATAGATTGGAGGTTTTATTTTATCATACATTGCATTATTATTACTATTCTTGATAACTCCTTATATTTTATTTCTAACACCAATACAAAACCCCCTCTTTAAATTCTTGTTTAGTTTGATATATGCTTTGTGAAAGTAATGATAAATTGGATAGCTCCTTGTGGGATCGACCCTTGCTTCCCTAACTACATGTTAGAGTAGTGAGGTTATTTTTGGTGCTTTGCGACACGCATCAAGTACCCGGCTAGGAGCAATTGGTGTGTAACGGCGCCGATCTCATCTTGTAATGGCGCCATTAGGCTTTGTTGAACATCTCTCGGGTAGCTCCATTCATACTTGCTCTAATCAACCTTCAAATGTTCATTATCATCATTAAGCTCCCTAATTGATCTGCAAAGATAGAAACAAGCTTAAATGAGATAATTAGGATTATGATAGCCATAAAACAAGATTGATTAAACACAAAGTGGATGCATTAATTTATGTCTATCAAAAATAGACCTACCATAAGCTTGCTAGTCTACCTCATCTCCACTACTCCAATATGCACATCATGGATGAAAAGATGAAAAAGATGAAATGGGGTTGTAATGAGGTCTTGGTTGAGTAAGCTATGAAGAAAAGGGTAAAGGAGTTCAATTAAAAGTCTCTTCAAAACTTAGTGAAATATCAAGCTATCGGGAAGAAAATGAAAATGGCATTCAAATTTTAATAGCCCGACTCTTTTGATTCACTCATTCCAACTTTTTCCTTTCATTCCTCTTTACAATGAACCGAAGAGATGTTGATTGCTTCTGTTGTGCCATTCTTTATGCATTAGGATTCTTTTGGGCACATTTTTTAAATTTAACATATTTTGAACATCTCATTTCTAAAACTTTTTATTAATTGACCAATTCTCGAGGCGAAAATTTCCCCCACACTTAGACTTGTTACTCTTTTGTCAAGAACATAAAAATCATACAAGTCACTAATCTCACTAAGCTCAAGAAACAAGGTGAGAGAACTTGTTTTTCTTTTGAGGCTTGAGGTTCTTGTTTTAGGGAAATTAAGTTTCATCAACAAAAATGAGGCTAAAATCTTTTTAGGCTCAAGGGGTTCTCTACATTGGTTTTTCGCAAGGGTTGGTCAATTTGGCTCAAGCTCAGCTCTAATCTTAACCATCTTCTCAAACATGCATACATTACATGTAATTTCAACAAGGTATAAAGCAAGTTCTAGAGGAATATAGTCATGCAAGATAAAATTTACTCTCAAGAATAAAAGAGATTGTAGTGCAATCTTAAGGCTCAAATCTCTCACAAGGTTGAAGAATCCTTATTCTACTCAAACATATTTGGCTCAAGAGAATTACTACAAGTTGCTTAAAAATCAATAAGCAAGAAATCTTGAGGCTCTTTTCCAATTTAAACTATGCTTATATTTACTTCATGAACAACTTCACATTCTAATTTGCAATTTAACTATCAAAAAGCTACAACTCCTAATTAGCAAAAGTTTTAGTTACTAAAGCCATAATTCCCCCACACTTAGAATAAGCATTGTCCGCAATGCGGTCTCGACAATAAATCAAGTAAATGAGAGGTATCACAGAGCAGTATCTTGATGCTGTCGAAGAAGGAAATGAAGAAAATGAATGCCAGCAAGTGCAATCAACAATAATGGGGCAAAAGTAACAAAAGGAAGATTAAATTACCATTAATCGAAATTAGGAGTTAAAAGGTTGATAGTTAACTAGAATCCAAAAGTTAAAGAGCTGAAATGTATGAAAAGTAGAAGTTAAAGTCAGGCAAAGTTAAAAGAGAAAACAAAAAGTAAGATGCATGCATGAAAATGCTAGCACAATGCGCTAAAGTTCACTGAGGTGGTGGTGGAGGCTGAGTGTGGAAGGCCAGAATTTGATCGAGCTTGGTGTGGAGTGAGTGAACGTCAGCAGTCAAGCGTGTCATGCCCCCTTGTAGTGTAATGAAATTCTGACCCATGTTCTGCCACCAACCGAGCACCTGAGACTGAAATTGGTGCTGAGGTATTGGCCTATTGCCAACGGGTAGCTTAAAGGGAGGTGGAACTTGCTGATCTTATGGCTGTGCTTGCTCTTCGCCTTCTTCGTCGCCTTCAGCCTTGATCTTAGCCAATAATAACTAATCAAGTCATATAGCCTGCTCTCTTAATTACTCCCTTTAATTTTCTCAAACAATATTGAAAAACTATGCAATATCACTTGATTTACTACTTTGAATTAAGCTAACTTACAATTACGGATAAGAAGCTCAAATTCTAGCAATAGAAAATCATGCAAAATTAACCAGTTGCGCATCCTAGGTAACTAAGCAAGAAAATCATGAAATAAGCATAGAGAATCAAAAGATATTTGCATAAGAGATAGAAATAAAACTCAAGCCTCACAATCCTTGCATCCAAGAGTCAAGCAACCTTCAACTGAATTGAGAAAATTAGAAGAGCATTCTGAAAATTGCAGCACAAAAGAGAAAAATAAAATTCCTAGCAAAAGCTCTCTCATTTTACATTGGGAGGCTAAGGCCTTTAAATAGAGACCTAGGAACCTTTAACCTAATAAGTTATCAGCTGGCTTAAGTGTTCTACAAGAAATAGAAGTCCTTCTTCAAATAGGAGAGAAAATAGCACACACCACATGCCATGCACATGCCTCATTAAAGTGTTTTCCTACTCCAATTAGGACTTCTCTTCAAGGGCTAAATCGCATCAATCCAAGGCTTGGGCCTAGTTAAATATCTTCAATAACATGTCCAAAACAGCCCTAAATAAGGCTTAGGCGTGCACTTGTCCATCTTCAACCCAAAATTGCTCCAAAGCCCAAAATAGAAAAGCAATCTCGGATTTCCGCAGGGTTTCTGGATGCTTCTGTATTTTGACGTTTTGAAGGCCCAAATGAACTCCGATTTTTCTGATCTTTAGTATTCTGGAAAGCTCAAGAAGTCCTCTACAACTTTGATGAGAACTCGAACTCAGAAACAGACTTTAAGGATGTCAAATCTGGCCATCTTTGCAAACTATCAGCACAGGAAAATCTCAAAATTTCCAGATTTAAACTCCTTTTCTTCCAAAGCTTCTTTTTAGCTTCTAATGATATGAAATCACTCAAAACAGCTTAGTTAGTAATAATAATCACTTAAACAACAAGATATAAGAGATAAATCATAGCTTAAATAAGTGTTTATCAGGCCAATTCGGTTCCCCATGTCATCCATCGACGTCTAACCCTTGTACATCGACGTCTAGATATTTCTGACTCCAAAAATTTTCTTTGCCGAAACCTATCCGTCGACGTCTATGCATATGCCCATTCACATCAAATATTTCTGACTTCCCAAATTTTATCGTGACTGACCAATCCGTCGATGTCCAAACTTATACCCGTCGATGTCCAGATGTTTCTGACTTATCTTTTGCGAACCCCATCCGTTGACGTCTGAATACATGCCCGTTAACGTCTAAATATTTCTGACTTCTAAGTTTGTCATGATAGAACCCATCCGTCGACGTCTGGTTACATACCCGTCGACGTCCAGTTGTTTTTGAACCCAATAAAACCCTTGATTCTGCCCTCTTTGCTCAATCTTGAAATTTTCAGACTTTGGAGTGCAGAGAGCCAGAGAAATGCCACTTGTGCAGATCATAATTCGAACAGCCTCACCCAAATTGAACCTCATGAACTCTTAGCTAGATGTGGATGGAATGAATGCATGCAAAAGCAAAGGAAAATACAAGGAGGAAAGAAAAACATTACAGCGAGTGAAGGAAGAACTTCGGTTGCCTCCCAAGCAGCGCCTTTGTTTAACGTCGTTGGCTCGACTGAAAGACCAGCTCAAGGAATATATGTAGGGTTAGTGAAGAGGATGTCCTCTATGGAAGAAACCGAAACTCCTTCATAATATGGCTTCAAGCGATGTCCATTGACCTTGAAGACTTTGGAAGTAGCCAAACTTTGGATCTCCACCACTCCATGATCAAATATTTTAGTCACTATGAATGGGCCTATCCACCTACTCCGGAGTTTTCCGGGAAAGAGATGTAGTTTAGAGTTGTAAAGCAACACCTTTTGGCCTTCACGAAATGTTTTATTCTTCAGAAGCAACACCTTGGTGCGTTCCTTGTAGACGAAAGAGCTCTCATAAGCATCATGGCGTAGTTCCTCGAGCTCTTGAAGCTGAAGCTTTCTATGAATCCCAGCCTCATCAATGTTCAAGTTGCACTTTTTGATGGCCCAAAGAGCACGATGCTCTAACTCTACTGGCAAATGGCACGCTTTTCCATATACCAAGCGGTAAGGAGACATGTCACTAGTTTGTGGGTGATAGGCAGTAGACACCTTGTGAGTAATCCCATACTTCTTCAAAAGAGAAGCCATAAGCTTGCTACAGAAGTGAACACCTTTATCACTAATGAGGACACGTGGCACTCTGAAGCAAGAGAAAATATTAGACCTGAGAAACTCACAAACCACTTTAGAATCATCAGTTCGGGTGGCTTTAGCTTCCACCCAACGAGATACATAGTCACAAGCCAATAAAATGTAAACAAAGCCATTGGACTTAGGGAAAGGTCCCATAAAATCAATTGCCCAAACATAAAAAATTTCACAAATTACAATTGAATTCAGGGGCATTTGATCTTTATATGTGATTTTTCCTACCCTTTGACAATTATCACAGGATTTGCAAAAGGTGTGAGCATATTTAAACAAGGAAGGCCAATAAAAACCACATTCTAGGATTTTTCTAGCAGTTCTTTGAGGGCCAAAATGACCTCCACATGCATGTGAATGGCAAAAAGATAAAACACTAGAAATTTCATGATCAGGGATATATCTCCTAATGATTAAATCACTACAATGTTTCCATAGGTAGGGATCATCCCATACATAAAATTTTGCATCATGTTTAAGCTTATCCCTCTTTGCTTTAGGAAAACCACTAGGAAATTCTCTAGTGACCAAGCAATTGACAATATCAGCATACCAAGGAATTTGCACACTAAGAGCACAGAGCATTTCATCAGGAAATGAGTCATTGATGGAAGAAGTTACCTCAGAACTTACCAACCGGCTGAGGTTGTCAGCTACCAAGTTTTCCGCACCCTTTTTGTCCTTGATTTGAAGGTCAAATTCTTGGAGAAGAAGGATCCAACGAATCAATCTAGGTTTAGCTTCATTCTTAGCAAGGAGGTACTTAAGGGCTACATGATCAGAGAACACAACCACCTTGGTGCCAAGCAAATAAGAGCGGAATTTGTCTAGAGCAAAGACAATAGCGAGAAGCTCCTTCTCAGTGGTGGTGTAATTTTTCTAAGCATCGTTCAACGTGCGTGAGGCATAATAAATGACATGAGGAATTTTGCCATCACGTTGGCCAAGCACTGCTCCCACAGCCATATCACTTGCATCACACATAAGTTCAAAAGGTAGGTCCCAGTTAGGAGGTTGCAAGATGGGGGCTGATGTAAGAGCATTCTTCAACTTGTCAAAGGACTCTTTACATGACTCATCAAAATGAACAGTGACATCTTGCTGCAACAGACGGCACATGGGGGCTGCGATCTGAGAGAAATCTTTGATGAAACGCCGATAGAATCCCGCATGGCCAAGAAAGGATCGAACTGATTTGACTGAGGAAGGTAGGGCAAGTTTTGAATGATGTCAACTTTAGCTTTATCCACTTCAATGCCCTTAGCTGACACTATGTGGCCTAAAACAATTCCTTGAGTAACCATAAAGTGGCATTCTTCTGAATTGAGAACCAAATTTGTCTCAATGCACTGGTCAAGAATAATAGCGAGGTTAGCTAAGCAACTATCAAAAGAATCCCCATAGATCGAGAAACCATCCATAAAGACTTCAATAATCTTGTCTACATACTCTGAAAAAATGCTCATCATGCACCGCTGAAAGGTAGCTGGAGCATTGCAAAGACCAAAGGCCATGCTCCTATATGAGAACGTACCAAAGGGGCAAGTGAATGTGGTCTTTTCTTGATCCTCTGGAGCTATCATGATCTGAAAATAACCGGAATACCCATCTAGGAAGCAATAGAAAGCTCTTCCGGCTAACTTCTCCAACATTTGATCAATGAAAGTGTTAAACCTCTTTTTATTACTTAAATTAGGATTTAAGATCACTCCTCTTTCTCCTACTTTTATACTGTGAGGCTTAAATTAGCTCAATTCTGCTTTGCAGGTGTACTTAAAAGAAACACACTTGAGTGAATGAGGGATTTCCAAAGATGAATTATTCTGTTCAAACATGCTTGGTTGAAGGGAAATTACTTCCATTGTTTCTTAATTATCTTGATTCTTGAATTACTATGCTCTCTTCTACTTTACAATATGCTTCTATTTACCTCATGAATTTCCTCTGAAATTTGATTTGATGAGTCAACTAGTTTAAATTTTTTGTGTGACATTCTATTTTAGAGTTTATTTTGTTATTTCTCTAAGTTTACTCGAGGACGAGTAAGATTCAAGTGTGGGGGAATTTGTTAAACCTCTTTTTATTACTTAAATTAGGATTTAAGATCACTCCTCTTTCTCCTACTTTTATACTGGGAGGCTTAAATTAGCTCAATTCTGCTTTGCAGGTGTACTTAAAAGAAAAAAAATGAAATTTGAACTAAAAAAAGGGACAATTTCCATGATTAATTGAACCAACATGCAGAGCCGTCGACGGGCAAAAACTTAGACGTCGACGGCTGCTCGAGAAATGAACAACGGGATCACTTGCACCTGCTTAGACGTCGACGGGCAGGTATCTAGACGTCGACGGACAAGCTACTCGATGACCACAATTCTAGAATCCAAAGCAACCGTCCACGGATCTTAAGCTGGACGTCCACGGCCAACATTTCCAGGGAGTTCATCATGCTAGACGTCGACGGCTAGTCATTAGACGTCGACGGGTAGAAGTTTCTGACTTCGAATAGTTAAAAATTGAATACTTAGACGTCGACGGGCAGGTATCTAGACGTCGACGGATCGATCGAACTGGAGAAAAATATGAAGAAAACAAGCAGAGCCGTCGACGGGCAGACACTTAGACGTCGACGGCTAACAAAGTCAAAACGCCGACAGATCCATTTAAATGCTGTCATTCCACTATCAAACCCTTCAAAAACACATTCCGGAGATTCAGTGGAGAGGAGCCATAACTAAACCTCAGAGTTGTCTCCCTCTTTTCCTCAAATGGCTTCTACTTTAGCTTATTTTATTCTTAAGATTCCTCACCTCAGATGGGAAGAATTATGGAGGAGCAGTGGAGTGTGGGCTGGCAGCTGGAGACAGAGATCCGAAAATGTGAAGAAGCAGCTGGAAAGTAAAGTGGATTCAGTCTTTAAATTTGCATCTTTTGCTGGGTTTGAGGAGAACTTATCATCTTGTAATTTTCGTTTAAGCAAAACTCTCAAAAACTCCAATCTATTATAGGATTCAATCTCTATTTTCTGCATTTGTGAGATTCTTGTTCTTAATGCTTTCTTGTTCATTGATTGTTCTTCTATCTCTTGAGCTTTGAAGATGATTATCATGTTTATTATCTTGTCTTTTGGATTGCTGAGTTAATTAGTTGCAAATAATTGATTGAGTAGTTCATTAGCATGCTAATCTTTGAATTCCAATGCTAGAATTGGGGGTTTCTTAGAATTTGAGTAGCAAGAGGATGTTTTTACATCCAAAGAGATTTGAAGATGCAATTGGAATAATGAATGCTGGGTTTGTTATTGATTGTTGTTAGCTTTTACCTTTCCATTGCTTATTGCTCTTCTAGACTTGAATTTGGATTGCTAGGACTCAAGTTAGTCATAAGAAGAAGGATTAAAAGTGAACCTAGATTCAAGGTTAATCAATATTGAGAAAGGTTTTTGGACTTGAAGCTGGTTTCAATTCCATGAGGTTATCCAATTGATGATAAGAATATTTGATTAGTGAATCTATGATCAAATGTTAGGATAAAAGATTGATCATATAATAGATTGGAGGCTTTATCTTTTCATATATCGCATTACTATTGTCATTCTTGATAATACCTCACATATTATTTTCAACACCAACATAAAACTCCTCTTTAAGTTATTGTTTAGTTTGATTTATGCTTCGTGAAAGTAATGATAAATTGGATAGTTCCTTGTGGGATCGATCCTTGCTTCCCTAACTATATGCTAGAGTAGTGAGATTATTTTTGGTGCTTTGCGACACGCATCAAATTTTGGCGCCGTTGCCGGGGAGCTAACGGTTTTATCATTTCACTTTCATATCATTTTAGCTTATATATTTCTGTGTGTGTCTATCTCGTTATTACTGCAAAGTGTTAATGAAGTTTGTTTCTTTAATATCTATTGTGTTAGTATGTTTATTTATGTAGCCATTACTTCCTCTGATTTTGTTTGATTTACTTTCTTGTATATTTTTCTTTGCTCTTATTTCTGATTTTATCTCTTTGTTGTACATATTGTATGAGTTTTGATTCTTCCATAACCAGCTTGAAGGAAATCAGAAGGTTTGTTGAGCAAACTAAAAGTCATCTTTGCAAGCTGAGAGCTCTTCACCCTTGCCTATCATGGAGCCACCACGGAATGCACCACCAATTAATCCACCACCTCCAGTTGTTCTACCAGTTCAGAACGAAATTCAGCCCACCATCCGACAATTATTGGAGCGTGAGCCAAATCTTCAACCTCTGTGTATAGTTTTCCCAGAAGTCGAAGGAGCTTTTGAGTTGAAATCCAACTTTGTACACTACCTTCCAACATTCCATGGTCTCCCTAGTGAGGATCCTCACCAGCACCTGAGAGAATTCTTGATGGTTTGTTCAACTATGAAACCAAGTAATTTGACAGAGGAGCAAGTCAGATTACGTGCTTTTCCATTTACTTTGGCAGACACTGCCAAGGCTTGGTTGTATCGATTGGAGCCTAGTTCCATAACTACTTGGGAGCAACTCAAGAAGCAATTTCTTACCAAGTACTTTCCAGCTGCCAAGATTCTTAATCTCAGAAATCAGATTAGCACCATCCGCCAGAAAAATTCAGAGTCTATCTATGACTATTGGGAGAGGTTTAAACATTTGGTAGCTAGCTGTTCTCAGCAACAAATTCCTGAGCAATGCTTGCTGAATCATTTTTATAATGGCCTCTTACCTGTGAACAAGGGACTCATGGACGCTGCTGCTAGTGGGGCACTTCTTGATCAACCTACGGAGCAAGCTCGTAAAATCATCACTACTATGGCATCAAGCTCTCAAAACTTTCAAGCATATGATGATACCTCCAGTCATCAAGTAAATGAAGTTGGTCATTCTCAATTAGAGCAGCAACTTGCTTCAACAAATCATCAACTATCTAAGTTGACTTCTCTTATGATGTCTCAAATGGGTGCGTCTTCAACTTCTCGTCCTTTTGGTATATGTTCATTGCATACTCATGAGACGGACGCATGCCCTACATTACAAGAATCCAGTGTTGAGGATGTTAATTCAGTTGGATTTCCTGGACCTCCAAGGAGAAATTTTGACCCATTTGCACCTACCTACAATCCCGGTTGGAGAGCTCATCCTAACCTTAGGTATGGAAACAATGTAGCCTCTCATTTTCAACCCAGACCCCAATTTCAACAAGGGCCTAGTGCTTTCCAAAACAGACCAACAGCACCCTTACAATCCAACCAATTTCAAGCCTCCTCTCATAATGCTCCACCTAATCAAGGACCTTCATCTACACCATCCTCTACATCCAAACTCGAGGATTTAGTGACTCAACTTGCATCATCTCAGTTATCTTTCCAAGAAGCTACCAAGTCGCAATTTCTACAAGTGAACACCTCTTTAGAAGATCTTCAAAGACAAGTTGGGCAACTTGCTACATCTGTTAATGATCTTACCTCCCAATCTTCGGGAAAGTTGCCTTCTCAATCCATCATCAATCCGAAGGCTAATGTTAATGCAATACATTTGCGGAGTGGTCAAGTTCTTCCGGATCGGTACGAGAAAAGAAAACACAAAATAAATGAGGAGGAAAACCTGGAAGGGGAGATGGAGTCTTTCTCCCCTGTTCATGAAGAGACGTCGACGGATGGTTCATCTGGACGTCGACGGGCAGGCTTGGAGCAGGATGAATTAATTTCTGACCCTTCAGATCCGTCGACGGATGACTCACTTGCCCGTCGACGGGCAAGCAACATACCTGAAAATGTTTTACCCAGAAACTTTGATCCGTCGACGGGCAAAGGAATTGGACGTCAACGGGCACAATCCCCTGACCCTGTTCCACCTTTTCCCATGAGACCAAATAACCTTGAAGCCTCTACATCCACTCAAAACCCAAAACCAAACACAAATACTTCCCATCCTAATCCAAAACCTAAAGGAGTAGCTCCCTTTCCCTCAAGACTAACAAAGAAACCCAAGGAAAGCATTGAACCAGATATCTTGGAAGTCTTTCGCCAAGTACAAGTGAATATTCCTCTTCTCGATGCTATCAAGCAAGTTCCTAGATACGCCAAGTTTCTCAAGGACTTGTGCACTCATAAGCGCAAGCTTAAGGGGAATGAAGTAATTACCTTGAGTGAAAATGTGTCAGCAGTTCTTCAACACAAACTTCCACCCAAGTGTAAGGATAAGGGTTCATTTTCTATTCCTATCACTATTGGAAAGACTCAAATTCCAAAGGCTATGTGTGATCTAGGAGCTGCTATTAGTCTCATGCCACACTCTCTTTATCTCTCTCTGGACATGGGGCCATTGACAAGAACCGGAGTTGTGATCCAATTGGCCGATCGATCTTATGTGTATCCGGAGGGTGTTCTGGAGGATGTTCTAGTGCAAGTCAATGAATTAGTCTTCCTTGCGGATATCTATGTTCTAAAGATGGGAAGTGAGGAATGTTCTTCATCTTCTTCTATTCTTCTTGGCCGGCCATTTCTCCGCACAGCTAGAACCAAGATTGACTGTCATGAAGGTCATCTTTCCATGGAATTTGATGGGAAGGTAATTACATTCAATCTCTTTGATGCCATGAGATACCCTTTAGATGATCAATCTATTATGGCTGAAGATTTTGTGGATGTTTGTTCTATGTCCTTATTGGATTTTGCTCGAGACGATCCTCTATTTTCTGCACTAACTCAGAGCATGGACTATGACAATCTAGATTTTGAGGAGGAGATCTATAATGAAGAAGTCCAGTCTATCTTAGCTTCTTACATGGATCTTCCTATCTAAATCACACCTTCCCATCTAAATCACACCTTGCCAATGTTTCTTACATGGATCTTCCTATCCCTTCCACCAAACTTCTCCCCTCTATCATTGAAGCACCATCTATTGAGCTTAAAACTCTTCCCACTCATCTCAAATATGCCTTCCTTGGTGAGAATGAAACACTCCCTGTAATCATTTCCAATACTCTCACTTCTACTCAAGAGGTTCAACTTTTACAAGTTCTTAAGGCTCGTAAGGAAGCTATTGGATGGATAGTTGCTGACATAAAAGGTATTAGCCCATCAATCTGCATGCATAGAATCTTATTGGAAGATGATTCCAAACCACTTAGGCAACCTCAACGCCGCTTGAATCCTCCCATGATGGAGGTGGTCAAAAAGGAGATTTTGAAGCTTTTGCAAGTTGGTATCATCTATCCTATCTCAGATAGTGAATGGGTTAGTCCTGTACAAGTGGTACCCAAGAAAACCGGTATTACGGTAGTGCAAAATGCAAGTGGTGATCTTGTACCTCAACGAGTGCAAAATGGTTGGAGGGTGTGCATTGATTATAGAAAACTTAATGATGCTACAAAGAAGGATCACTTTCCATTGCCTTTCATTGATCAAATGTTGGAGAAGTTGGCTGGAAGAGCTTACTATTGCTTCCTAGATGGATATTCTGGTTATTTTCAAATTATGATAGCTCCAGAGGATCAAGAAAAGACCACATTTACTTGCCCCTTTGGTACATTCTCATATAGGCGCATGCCCTTTGGTCTTTGCAACGCTCCAGCTACCTTTCAACGATGCATGCTGAGCATTTTCTCAGAGTATGTAGACAAGATTATTGAAGTCTTTATGGATGATTTCTCTGTTTATGGAAATTCTTTTGATGATTGCTTGGCTAACCTCGCTACTATTCTTGATCGGTGCATTGAGACAAATTTGGTTCTTAATTCAGAAAAATGCCACTTCATGGTTACTCAAGGAATTGTTTTGGGCCACATAGTATCATCTAAGGGCATCGAAGTGGATAAAGCGAAAATTGATGTCATACAGAACTTGCCCTATCCTTCCTCAGTTAAATCGATTTGATCCTTTCTTGGCCATGCGGGATTTTACCGGCGTTTCATCAAAGATTTCTCTAAGATTGCAGTTCCTATGTGCCGTCTGTTGCAACAAGATATCACCTTTCATTTTGATGAGTCATGTAAAGAGGCTTTTGACAAGTTGAAGAATGCCCTTACATCAGCCCCCATCTTGCAACCTCCCAACTGGGACCTACCTTTTGAACTGATGTGCGATGCAAGTGATATAGCTGTGGGAGCAGTACTTGGCCAGCGAGAAGGCAAAGTTCCACATGTCATTTATTATGCCTCACGCACTTTGAACGACGCTCAGAAAAATTACACCACCACTAAAAAAGAACTTCTTGCTATTGTCTTCGCTCTAGACAAATTCCGTTCTTATTTGCTCGGCACTAAGGTGATTGTTTTCTCTGATCATGCAGCCCTTAAGTACCTCCTTGCTAAGAAGGAAGCTAAACCTAGATTGATTCGTTGGATCCTTCTTCTCCAAGAGTTTAACCTTGAAATTAAGGATAAAAAGGGTGCAGAAAACTTAGTAGCTGACCATCTCAGCCGGTTGGTAAGTTCTGAGGTAACCTCTTCCATTAATGACTCATTTCCTGATGAAATGCTCTGTGCTCTTGATGTACAAATTCCTTGGTATGCTGACATTGTCAATTTCTTGGTTACTAGAGAATTTCCTAGTAGTTTTCCTAAAGCAAAGAAAGATAAGCTTAAACATGATGCTAAATTTTATGTATGGGATGATCCCTATCTATGGAAACATTGTAGTGATTTAATTATTAGGAGATGCATCCCTGATCATGAAATTTCTAGCGTTCTAACTTTTTGCCATTCACATGCATGTGGAGGTCATTTTGGCCCTCAACGAACTGCTAGGAAAGTCCTAGAATGTGGTTTTTATTGGCCTTCCTTATTTAAAGATGCTCATATCTTTTGCAAATCCTGTGATAATTGTCAAAGGGTAGGAAAAATCACATATAAAGATCAAATGCCCCTAAATTCAATCATAATTTGTGAAATTTTTGATGTTTGGGCAATTGATTTTATGGGACCTTTCCCTAAGTCCAATGGCTTTGTTTACATTTTACTGGCTTGTGACTATGTTTCTCGTTGGTTGGAAGCTAAAGCCACCCGAACTGATGATTCTAAAGTAGTTTGTGAGTTTCTCAGGTCTAATATTTTCTCTCGCTTTGGAGTGCCCTGTGTCCTTATCAGCGATAAGGGTGTTCATTTCTGTAGCAAGCTTATGGCCTCTCTCTTGAAAAAGTATGGAGTTACTCACAAGGTGTCCACTGCCTACCACCCACAAACTAGTGGTCAAGCCGAGATCTCAAATCGAGAAATTAAAGCCATCCTACAAAAGACAGTCAACCCTAATCGGGCGGATTGGAGTCAAAGACTTACAGACGCTTTGTGGGCATATCGAACTGCTTACAAAACACCACTTGACATGTCTCCTTACCGCTTGGTATATGGAAAAGCATGCCATTTGCTAGTAGAATTAGAGCATCGTGCTCTTTGGGCCATCAAAAAGTGTAACTTGAAAATTGATGAGGCTGGGATTCATAGAAAGCTTCAACTTCAAGAGCTCGAGGAACTACGCCATGATGCTTATGAGAGCTCTTTCACCTACAAAGAACGCACCAAGGCTTACCACGACAAGCTTCTGAAGAAGAAAACATTTTGTGAAGGCCAAAAGGTACTTCTCTATATCTCTAAACTACATCTTTTTCCAGGAAAACTCCGAAGTAGGTGGATAGGCCCATTCATAGTGACTAAAGTATTTGCCCATGGAGCGGTGGAGATCCAAAGTCTAACTACTTCCAAGATCTTCAAAGTCAATGGACATCGCTTGAAACCATATTATGAAGGAGTTTCGGTTTCTTCCATAGAGGACATTCTCTTCACTAATCCTACATATATTCCTTGATCTAGTCCTCCAGTCGAGCCAACGACATTAAACAAAGGCGCTGCTTGGGAGGCAACCCAAGTTCTTCCTTCACTCGCTGTAATGTATTTCTTTCCTTCTTTTATTTCCTTTGTTTTTGCATGCATTCATTCCAACCACATCTAGCTAAGAGTTCATGAGGTTCGATTTGGGTGAGGATGTTCGACTTACGCGCTACACAAGTGGCACTTCTATAGCTCTCTGCACTCCAAAGTTTGAACATCTCGAGAGTAAGCAAAGAGGGCAAACTCAAGGTTGTAATTGGGTTCAGAAGCACCTAGACGTCGACGGGCAGATATCTAGATGTCGACGGATGGGGTTTTCACAAGACAAGTCAAAAATATCTGGACGTCGACGGGTATAAGAGAGACGTCGACGGATGGATAATCACACTAAAATTTGAGAAGTCAGAAATATTTAGACGTCGACGGGCATAAGGATAGACGTCGACGGATAGGTTTCGGCACAGAAAATTGTTGAAGTCAGAAATATCTAGACGTCGACGTCCAAGAGTTAGGCGTCGACGGATGTTACGAAGAACCGAATTTGGCCCAAGTCAGAAATGTTTAGACGTCGACGGCTAGCCACTAGACGTCGACGGATCAGTCGAATTTCGCAGCTTTTAATCCTCATCAGCCATCACTTTCACTAAACACTATTTCCTCATTCAAAACCGAAATCCTCCCTCCAAAACCAACCAACTTCTCCTCTCTTCCAAATTCACCAATCTTCCAACCCAATTACACCAAACCCACCTTCTTCTCACTGAAAACATCACCCCAATCCGCTATTTCTTCCACCCTTTCCTTCAAATTCAACAAATTCAGAGATTGGTGTTCTTGGAGCACATTTGGGCGAAATTTCGAATTGGTGTTCTTGAAGCAAATTTGGTTGCGTTTAACACTCCAGTTGGTCAGTTATATACTCTTCTACTTATCTTGATTGATTTAACATCGAATTATTGAACTATTGGATGGATTACATGCTTAAAATCTTCAAAATTTGACACTTTTGCTTGAGATAACTGCTGGAATCCGAATTGGGCTACAATTGTTTGAATAATTGGGTTTCTTTGGTACTATTACTGAGATAATCAAGTGGGATTCATTGCTAAGTATATAGTATTCATCATACAAGTGTTCATTTTGGGATTTTCTTGAGATTGCTTCAGGATTTTTGTTCATCATACCAACTGTTTGACAAAATGTCTAAGAGACCTCGCCAATCCAAGTCCCAAGCTTCTGCTGAACCTTCACCATCTCCTAGACCCCGAGCATCGAGGGCTGCCAAGGGCAAGTCCCCAGCTTCGGCCTCTGCACCTACTGTGGCCAATGAATTCTTCTCTCCCGAGTGTGAACAATGGTTTAAAGACCATCAGACTTCCCGTCAAATTGTGGAGAAGACAGTGCACCCTCTTATTGCACACGAATTCGATTTAGTGCACTTGTTTCATGAGGTGGGTTGGGATGCTGTCCTCGACATCAAGGGCGAGTATTATCCTGATCTGGCGGTCCTCTTTTACGCCAACATCAAAAACAAGGGGGCTGACTTACCCGAAATTCAGACTATGGTGCTCAAGAAGAAGATCACCATCAATGCGGCATTCCTCCAGGAACACTTCAATATCCCAAATGAAGGATCTATGTATGAAGAAAATGATGAAGAGGACGAAGATCCAGACCGTCCTTGGTCCAGACATGATGCCTTAGCTAGATTTGAAGTGGGCTATAGACCAGTGCCCGGTAGAAAGGCTGCACTTTTCTGCCGCGATTTCAGTATTCAGAGCTGCTTGGTGGCATATCTGCTCCACCATAATGTGGATCCCAAGATCAGTGACACCCACATTGTCCGCGGCAAAGATGTCTACATGATGGACAAAATTGTCCACGGTCTGCAAGAAGCCCCGGGAATTCCGCTGGCGTCAACCATCATCAGCGCCATGCGCGAGGTTGTCTCTCCTACTACTCAGCACCGCTGCATTCCATTCCCAGTGCTCATCACCAAAATTCTCCAACATTGTGGCATCTCCTTTGAAAATGAGCGGAAGAAGATCACCACCAAAACAGATTGTGTCGATGCCACCAAAATGAAGATCTTTGGTTATGTCCAAGCAGGAGGAATTTGGACAAAACCTCCAAATATGCAAGACCAGCCAGCTGGAGATGAAGAAGAAGGAGGAGAGCAAGAACAACCGCAAGATCAGCAAGCTCCTCCATTCGAGCTACCGGTTGGCAATAGGCCACTCCCTCAGTACCAATTTCAGTCTCAGATGCTCGGTTGGTGCCAGAACATGGATCAGAATTTCAATGCACTCCAAGGGAATGTGACACGATTGACTGATGATGTTCATTCACTCCACACCAAGCTTGATCAGATTCTGGCTTTCTATAACCAGCCACCACCACCGCCTCAGTGAACTTTAGCTCATTCTAGCATTTTCATGCATGCATTTTACCTTTATTACCTCTTTTAATTGTGACTTCTAGTTGTCGTACATTTTAGCTCTTTAACTTTTGGATTTTTAGTTTATTCTCGACCTCATAACTCCTAATTCTGATTTATGGCAATTTAATCTTTTTTTTGTTACTTTCACCCCATTATTGTTGATTGCATTTGCTGGAATTGTCTTCATTTACTTCCTCAACAACATCAAGGTACTGTTCTGTGATACCTCTATTTTATGATTTATAGTCGAGATAGCATTGCGGACAATGCCTATTTTAAGTGTGGGGGAACTTTAGTAACTTAAACCTTTGCTAATTAGGAGTTATAGCTTTTTGATAGAATCTTAATTGGCAAATTAGAAGATTTGAAGTTGTTCATGATATAAATATAAGCATAGTTTAAATTGGAAAAGAGCTTTAGGATTTCTTGCTTCTAGATTTTAAGCGACTTGTAGTAATTCTCTTAAGCCGAATATGTTTGAGTAGAATAAGAATTCTTCAACCTTGTGAGAGATTTGAGCCTTAAGATTGCACTACAATCTCTTTTATTCTTGAGAGTAAATTTGGTCTTGCATGACTATATTCCTCTAGAACTTGTTTTATACCTTGTTGAAATTACATATAATGCATGCATGTTTGAGAAGATGATCAAGATTAGGACTAAGTTTGAGCCAAATTGACCAACCTTCGAAAAACCAATGTAGAGAACCCCTTGAGCCTAAAAGACTCTAGCTTTATTTTTGTTGATGAACCTAAATTTCATGAAAGAACCTCAAGCCTCAAAAGAAAAACAATTTCTCTCACCCTGTTTCTTCAGCTTAGTGAGATTTGTGACTTGTATGATTTTTATGGGCAAAAGAGTAACAAGTCTAAGTGTGGGGGAAATTTTCGCTTCAAAAATTGGTCAATTAAAAAAAAAATTTTAGAAATGAGATGTTCAAAATACATTATTTTTCAAAAATGTGCCCAAAAGAATCCTAATGCATAAAGAATGGCACAACAAAAGCAATCAACATCTCTTTGGTTCATTGTAAAGAAGAATGAAAGGAAAAAGTTGGAATGGGTAGATCAAACGAGTCGGGCTATCAAAATATCTTAAAGACCATTTTCATTTTCTTCCCGATAGCTTGATGTGTCACTAAGTTTTGAAGAAACTTTTAATTGAAATACTTTACTCTTTTTCTTCATAGCTTACTCAACCAAGACCTCATTACAACCCCATTACATCTTTTTCATCTTTTCATCCATGATGTGCATACTGGAGTAGTGGAGATAAGGTAGAATAGCAAGCTTATGGTAGGTCTATTTTCATGCAAAGATTGAGCGCACCATGAAACACACTTGAGTGAATGAGGGATTTCCAAAGATGAATTATTCTGTTCAAACATGCTTGGTTGAAGGGAAATTACTTCCATTGTTTCTTAATTATCTTGATTCTTGAATTACTATGCTCTCTTCTACTTTACAATATGCTTCTATTTACCTCATGAATTTCCTCTGAAATTTGATTTGATGAGTCAACTAGTTTAAATTTTTTGTGTGACATTCTATTTTAGAGTTTATTTTGTTATTTCTCTAAGTTTACTCGAGGACGAGTAAGATTCAAGTGTGGGGGAATTTGTTAAACCTCTTTTTATTACTTAAATTAGGATTTAAGATCACTCCTCTTTCTCCTACTTTTATACTGGGAGGCTTAAATTAGCTCAATTCTGCTTTGCAGGTGTACTTAAAAGAAAAAAATGAAATTTGAACTAAAAAAAGGGACAATTTCCATGATTAATTGAACCAACATGCAGAGCCGTCGACGGGCAAAAACTTAGACGTCGACGGCTGCTCGAGAAATGAACAACGGGATCACTTGCACCTGCTTAGACGTCGACGGGCAGGTATCTAGACGTCGACGGACAAGCTACTCGATGACCACAATTCTAGAATCCAAAGCAACCGTCCACGGATCTTAAGCTGGACGTCCACGGCCAACATTTCCAGGGAGTTCATCATGCTAGACGTCGACGGCTAGTCATTAGACGTCGACGGGTAGAAGTTTCTGACTTCGAATAGTTAAAGATTGAATACTTAGACGTCGACGGGCAGGTATCTAGACGTCGACGGATCGATCGAACTGGAGAAAAATATGAAGAAAACAAGCAGAGCCGTCGACGGGCAGACACTTAGACGTCGACGGCTAACAAAGTCAAAACGCCGACAGATCCATTTAAATGCTGTCATTCCACTATCAAACCCTTCAAAAACACATTCCGGAGATTCAGTGGAGAGGAGCCATAACTAAACCTCAGAGTTGTCTCCCTCTTTTCCTCAAATGGCTTCTACTTTAGCTTATTTTATTCTTAAGATTCCTCACCTCAGATGGGAAGAATTATGGAGGAGCAGTGGAGTGTGGGCTGGCAGCTGGAGACAGAGATCCGAAAATGTGAAGAAGCAGCTGGAAAGTAAAGTGGATTCAGTCTTTAAATTTGCATCTTTTGCTGGGTTTGAGGAGAACTTATCATCTTGTAATTTTCGTTTAAGCAAAACTCTCAAAAACTCCAATCTATTATAGGATTCAATCTCTATTTTCTGCATTTGTGAGATTCTTGTTCTTAATGCTTTCTTGTTCATTGATTGTTCTTCTATCTCTTGAGCTTTGAAGATGATTATCATGTTTATTATCTTGTCTTTTGGATTGCTGAGTTAATTAGTTGCAAATAATTGATTGAGTAGTTCATTAGCATGCTAATCTTTGAATTCCAATGCTAGAATTGGGGGTTTCTTAGAATTTGAGTAGCAAGAGGATGTTTTTACATCCAAAGAGATTTGAAGATACAATTGGAATAATGAATGCTGGGTTTGTTATTGATTGTTGTTAGCTTTTACCTTTCCATTGCTTATTGCTCTTCTAGACTTGAATTTGGATTGCTAGGACTCAAGTTAGTCATAAGAAGAAGGATTAAAAGTGAACCTAGATTCAAGGTTAATCAATATTGAGAAAGGTTTTTGGACTTGAAGCTGGTTTCAATTCCATGAGGTTATCCAATTGATGATAAGAATATTTGATTAGTGAATCTATGATCAAATGTTAGGATAAAAGATTGATCATATAATAGATTGGAGGCTTTATCTTTTCATATATCGCATTACTATTGTCATTCTTGATAATACCTCACATATTATTTTCAACACCAACATAAAACTCCTCTTTAAGTTATTGTTTAGTTTGATTTATGCTTCGTGAAAGTAATGATAAATTGGATAGTTCCTTGTGGGATCGATCCTTGCTTCCCTAACTATATGCTAGAGTAGTGAGATTATTTTTGGTGCTTTGCGACACGCATCAGAAAGGCAATGGAAAGTGATCCTTCTTTGTAGCGTCATTAATTTTCCTATAATCTATGCACACCCTCCAACCATTTTGCACTCGTTGGGGTACAAGATCACCACTTGCATTTTGCAGCACCGTAATACCGGTTTTCTTGGGTACCACTTGCACAGGACTAACCCATTCACTATCTGAGATAGGATAGATGATACCAACTTGCAAAAGCTTCAATATCTCCTTTTTGACCACCTTCATCATGGGAGGATTCAAGCGGCGTTGAGGTTGCCTAAGTGGTTTGGAATCATCTTCTAATAAGATTCTATGCATGCAAATTGATGGGCTAATACCTTTGATGTCAGCAACTGTCCATCCAATAGCTTCCTTTCTAGCCTTAAGAACTTGTAGAAGTTGAAGTTCTTGGTTAGAAGTGGGAGTATTGGAAATGATTACAGGGAGTGTTTCATTCTCACCAAGGAAGGCATATTTGAGATGAGCGGGAAGAGGTTTAAGCTCAATAGATGGTGCTTCAATGATAGAGGGGAGAAGTTTGGTGGAAGGGATAGGAAGATCCATGTAAGAAACATTGGTAAGGTGTGATTTAGATGGGAGTGCGGCCAAAGAAGCTAATATAGACTGGATTTCCTCATCATAGATCTCTTCCTCAAAATCTAAATTGTCATAATCCATGCCCTGAGTTAATGCAGTAAGTAGAGGGTCTTCTTGAACAAAATCCAATAAAGACATAGAACAAACATCCACAAAATCTTCAGCCATAATAGATTGATCATCTAAAGGGTACCTCATGGCATCAAAGAGATTGAATGTAACTACCTTCCCATCAAACTCCATGGAAATATGACCTTCATGACAGTCAATCTTGGTCCTAGCAGTGCGGAGAAATGGTCGACCAAGAAGAATAGAGGAGGATGAAGAACATTCCTCACTTCCCATCTTTAGAACATAGATATCCGTCGGAAAGACTAACTCATTGACTTGCAGTAGAATATCCTCCAGAACTCCCACCGGATATACATAAGATCGATCCGCCAATTGGATCACGACACCGGTTCTTGTCAATGGCCCCATGTCCAAAGAGAGATAAAGAGAATGTGGCATAAGACTAATAGCAGCCCCTAGATCACACATAGCCTTTGGAGTTTGAGTTTTTCCAATAGTGATAGGAATAGAAAATGAACCTTTATCCTTACACTTGGGTGGAAGTTTGAGTTGAAGAACCGCTGACACATTCTCACTCAAGGTAATCACTTCATTCCCCTTAAGCTTGCGCTTATGAGTGCACAAGTCCTTGAGAAACTTGGCATATCTAGGAACTTGCTTGATGGCATCGAGAAGAGGAATGTTCACTTGAACTCGGCGAAAGACTTCCAAGATATCCGGTTCAATACTTTCTTTGGGTTTCTTTGTTAGTCTTGAGGGAAAGGGAGCCACTCCTTTAGGCTTTGGATTAGGATGGGAAGTATTTGTGTTTGGTTTTGGGTGGATGTAGAGGCTTCAAAGTCATTTGGTCGAATGGGAAAAGGTGGAACAGGGTCAGTGGATGGTGTCCGTCGACGTCCAAATTCTTCACCCGTCGACGGATCAAAGTTTCTGGCTAAGTCATTTTCGGATATGTTGCTTGGCCGTCGACAGGCAAGTAAGTCATCCATCGACGGATCTGAAGGGTCAGAAACTAATTCATCCGACTCCAAGCTTACCCGTCGACGTTCAGGGGTTTTACCCGTCGACGGATCTTCAAGAACAGGGGAGAAAGATTCCATCTCCCCTTCCAGGTTTTCTTCCTCATTTACTTTGTGTTTTCTTTTCTCCTTCCAATCCAGAATAACTTGACCACTCCGCAAGTGTATTGCATTGACATTAGCCTTCGGATTGATGATGGATTGAGAAGACAACTTTCCCAAAGATTGGGATGTGAGATCATTAACGGATGTGGCAAGTTGCCCAACTTGTCTTTGAAGATCTTCCAAGGAGGTGTTCACTTGTTGAAATTGCGACTTAGTAGCTTCTTGGAAAGATAATTGAGATGATGCAAGTTGAGTCACTAGATCCTCGAGTTAAGATGTAAAGATGGTGTGGATGAGGGTCCTTGATTAGGTGGGGCATTATGAGAGGAAGCTTGAAATTGGTTGGAATGTGATGGTGCTGTTGGTCTGTTTTGGAAAGCACTAGGCCCTTGTTGAAATTGGGGTCTGGGTTGAAAAGGAGGGGCTACATTGTTTCCGTACCTAAGGTTAGGATGAGCTCTCCAACTGGGATTGTACTTAGGGGCAAATGGGTCAAAATTCCTCCTTGGAGGTCCAAGAAAGCCAACAGAATTAACATCCTCAACACTAGGTTCTTGTAAAGTAGGGCATGCGTCCGTCTCATGAGTATGCAATGAACATATACCACAAGGACCAGAAGTTGAAGACGTACCCATTTGAGACATCATAAGAGAAGTCAACTTAGATAGTTGATGATTTGTTGAAGCAAGTTGCTGCTCTAATTGAGAACGGCCAACTTCATTCACTTGGTGACCGGAAGCATCATCATATGCTTGAAAGTTTTGAGAGCTTGATGCCATAATGGTGATGATCTTACGAGCTTGCTCCGTAGGTTGATCAAGAAGTGCCCCACTAGCAGCAGCGTCCATGAGTCCTTTGTTCACAGGTAAGAGGCCATTATAAAAATGATTCAGCAAGCACTGCTCAGGAATTTGGTGCTGAGGACAGCTAGCTACCAAATGTTTAAACCTCTCCCAATAATCATAGATAGACTCTGTATTTTTCTGGCGAATGATGCTAATCTGATTCCTGAGATTGAGTATCTTGCTGGCTGGAAAGTACTTGGTGAGAAATTACTTCTTGAGTTGCTCCCAAGTAGTTATGGAACTAGGCTCCAATCGATACAACCAAGCCTTGGCAGTATCCGCCAATGTAAATGGAAAAGCACGTAATCGGACTTGCTCCTCTGTCAAGCTACTCGGTTTCAAGGTTGAACAAACCATCAAAAATTCCCTCAAGTGTTGGTGAGGATCTTCACTAGGGAGACCATGGAATGTTGGAAGATAGTGCACAAAGTTAGACTTCAATTCAAAAGCTCTTTCGACTTCCAGAAAAACTATACACAGAGGTTGAAGATTTGGCTCACGCTCCAATAATTGTCGAATAGTGAGCTGATTTTCGTTCTAAACTGGTGGAAGGACCGGAGGCGGTGGATTATTTGGTGGTTCATTCCGTGGTGGCTCCATGATTGGCGAGGATGAAGAACTCTTAACTTGCAAAGATGACTTTTTAGTTTGCTCAACAAACCTTCTGATTTCCTTCAAGCTGGTTATGGAAGAATCAAAACTCATACAATATCTACAACAAAAAGATAAGACCAAAAATGAGAACAAAGAAAGTATACAAAAGGGTAAACCAAACCAAATCAGGGGAAGCAATGGTTAGATAAGTAAGCATACTAACGCAATAGATAGTAAAGAAACAAACTTCATTAACACATTGCAGTAACAACGAGATATACAAACAGAATTATAAGCTAAAATGCTAAGAAAGTGAAGAGAAATGATAAAGCACAGTTCCCCGGCAACGGCGCCAAAAATTTGATGCGCGTCGTAACACAACAAAATTAACCTTACTAATCTACTATGCAGCAGGGTAAGCAAGGATCGATCCCACGAGGAAAGGCTATTTAATTTCACACTACTTACTAACCATATATCAAACTAAACAAGAATTTAAAGGGGGATTTTGTATTAGTGTTGAAAATAATATGTAAGGATTTATCAAGAATGATAATAATAATACAATACATGATAAAACAAAGCCTCCAATCTATTATATGATCAATCTTTTAACCTAGCACTTGATCATTGATTCAGTAATCAAACATTCTACTCATCAATTGGTTAACCCCATGGATTTGAAACCAGCTTTAACTCCATGGATCTTTCCTAATGTTGATTAACCTTGAATCTAAGTTTACTATTAATCCTTCCTCTTATGGCTAACTTGAATCCTAGCAATCCAAATTCAAGTCTAGAAGAGCAATAAGCTATGGAAAGATAAAAGCTAACAACAATCAATAACAAACCCAGCATTCATTATTCCAATTGCATCTTCAAATCTCTTTGAATGTAAAAACATCCTCTTGCTACTCAAATTCTAAGAAATCACCAAACTCTAGCATTGGAGTTCAAAGATTAGCATGCTAATGAGCTACTCAATCAATCATTTGCAACTAATTAGCTAAGCAACCCAAAAGACAAGATAACAAACATGATCATCATCTTTAAAGCTCGAGAGATAGAAGAACAATTAGTGAACAAGAAAGCATTAAGAACAAGAACCTCACAAATGAAGATCAAAGTGATTGAATCTTATAATAGATTGGAGTAATAGAGTTTTGCTAAACGAAAATTACAAGAAGAAAAGAACCCAGCAAAAATAAAAACTAAAAGCTGAACTCCCCTCCGCTGCCTCTTCTCCCTCTGCTATATGTTCCACAGCCATTTGTTCTCTCTCATTCCTAGGAGATAAGAAAATAAATCCTAAGAATAAAATAAAATATAGTAGAAGCCACTAAGGAAAGAGGGAGATAAAGTCTGAGGAAGTTGGGGATTTTTTTATGCCTCTTATCCACTGAATCCCTAGGATATGTTTCCCAAGGATTTGATATTGGAATGAAAGCACTCAAGTGGGTCTGCCGACCTTTTGACTCTGTTAGCCGTCGACGTCTACATGTTTGCCCGTCGACGTATACGCTTGTTTTCTTCATATTTTTCCCAGCTCAATTGATCCGTCGACGTCTAAAGATGTGCACATCGACGTCTATGTGTTTAGCCTTTTTGTACTCGAAGTCAGAAATTTCTACCCGTTGACGGATAGGCTTAGGGACGTCGACGTCTGGCATTGGGAATTCCTTGGAATTTCTGGCCGTGGACGTCCAACTTCAATCCGTGGACGGTTGCTTTGGATTCCAGAATCATGGTCATCGAGTAGCTTGTCCGTCAAAGTCTAATGAGTTGCCCGTCGACGTCTCTGCAGGTGCTAGTGATCCCGTATCCATTGCTCGAGCAGCCGTCGACGTCTACATGGTTACCCGTTGATGGCTCTGCAAGTTTGTTCAATTAAGCATGGAATTGTCCCTTTTTAGTTCAAACTTCATTCTTCATCTTAAGTACACCTACAAGGCAAAATTGAGCTAACTTAGGCCTCCCAGTATAAAAATAGGAGAAAGAGGAGTGATCTTAAGTCCCAAATTTAGGAATAAAAAAAGAGTTTAACAGTATGCCGACATTGTCAACTACCTTGTAACCAAGAGATTGCCATCTGATCTATCCAGAGCTATGAAGACAAAGATTATTCATACAGCAAAGCATTATATTTGGGATGAACCATACCTGTGGAAGCATTGTGCAGATCAGATTATCAGAAGATGTATTCCAGACAATGAGATTCCTTCAGTACTCAATTTTTGCCATTCACTCGAATGTGGAGGACATTTTGGATCTACAAGAACTACTAGAAAAGTGCTGGATTCTGGTTTGTTTTGGCCATCTATTTTTAAGGATTCTTTTGAGTATTGCAAAACCTGCTCAACTTGTCAAAAAGTAGGAAATATTTCCAAAAGAAATCAGATGATACAATCTCCAATTTATAATGTTGAAATCTTTGATGTTTGGGGAATTGATTTCATGGGGCCTTTTCCTTCATCTTTTGGCTATCTCTACATTTTGTTAGCTGTTAACTCTATGTCCAAATGGATTGAAGCTGCCCCCACTAAGAATGATAATTCAAAGAAAGTGCTCAAGTTCCTCAAAGGTAACATTCACTACAGATTTGGCATTCCTAAGGCTTTGATAAGCGACAAGTGAACTCACTTTTGTAATAAAGTGATCCAATCTCTAATGGAGAAATATGGGATTACTCACAAAGTCTCTACATCTTACCACCCTCAAACAAGTGGTCAAGTAGAAGTTTCCAACCGAGAAATTAAGTCTATTTTGGAAAAGACTGTTAATCCCCAAAGGAAAGATTGGAGCCTTCGACTTGATGATGCTCTATGGGCTTACAGAACTGCCTACAAAACCCCCATTGGTATGTCTCCTTACAGACTTGTCTTTGGTAAACCATTTCATTTACTAGTTGAACTTGAACATAAGGCATGGTGGGCAGTAAAAAAATGTAATTTGGACTTGTCTCAAGCTGGTTTGGATTGTAAACTTCAACTTCAACAACTTGAAGAAATGAGAAATGAAGCTTATAAGAGTTCAAGCATCTATAAAGCTAAGGCTAAACAGCGGCACGATCAATCTATTTTGAGGAAATCTTTTCATGAAGGCCAAAAAGTTTTACTGTATCACCCTAGATTGAGGCTCTTTCCAGGCAAACTAAGGTCACGTTGGCTTGGACCATACATAGTTACTAAGGTCTTTCCTCATGGAGCTGTTGAAATCAGGAGTCAATCTACACATAAGCTATTCAAAGTTAATGGCCATCAACTCAAACTTTTCCTGGAGCCAATCCAAATTCATGATATTGAGTCCCTCAATATTTTCTCCCCATCATATGAGCAATAGTGCTGAAGTATGGTCTAGCTAAAGACCTTAAACACGGGCAGCTAATTGGGAGGCAACCCAATGTTCTCTTTTCAATTCTTTTTGTTATTCCTTTACTTTCGATTTTTGATTTTGTCCATTTCTTCTCCATCCACTGCTACTCTGTTTGATACCTCGAATCTTTTCAGGTCCCTGTACCGTGTTGCAGAATACAAACTCAGGTTCCACTGGTGTCATGATTCCATTCACCTACTACAGGCTACTTCTTATCCTCTCTTCTTTTTATATTGCATATCATTTTCATCTTGGCATTGCATCCACTACATTTCTCATAATGCCTAGCACAAGAAGTTCAGCCTCTGGGAGCTCCCATAAGCAAGTCTAACCATCCCCATCAAAAACCAAGAAAAGAGCTAAAGGAAAATCTCCGGCCACCACTAGTGCTCCTCACTCCCCACCACAGTCTGAAGGTGTCTACGACACTGACTTTCACAAAGACCCACAGTTTGTCTTACCTCCTCCAAACCCAAATGATCCTCCCACATGTGACCGGCTGCCGTCAAGCCTGTCAGGAGAATAATATTTCTGCTATAAACCAACACTAAGTAGTAGCGGCAAGAGCAAGTTGAATCCATAGAGAGGCAAGAAAATGGATTTACTATGCTTATAGACTAAACATTCAACAGGAATATAAAAGGAGGTTTTGAGATAAAAGCAAAAAGAAATAAAGATGGAAATATGAAAAGATAGTGTAAATAAACAGTGAAGCGGTTGAAGAGATTAACAACAATAAAAAGTATTCATTCTATCATTTGTTAATTAAAAAGGGTAAAAGAACAGTTAGATCACAGGCTCACTAGCAATACAATTAATCAATCAAGTGACATGCTTATGAAAATTAGCACTAAAGATTCCTAAAATTCATATTGGTGACTTAATAGTCCAACCTAGTACTATCGCTTCCTAGACTGGCCCCTTTTACCCGCACCGAACCAACAATCTTCGCGATGATGATTTACGGATTGAATAAAGCATTAAGCAATTAAATCAGTACAGCATGCAAACAACCCGGATATACTTCGCGTCTACCTAGTCATTGAATATTTGAGATCTCTAAGAAGCATCCTACGTCTTCCCTTTGTTCTAAGATTAAGGTTGGCTACTAAAGATTCACAAACACAGAATATAACCATAGATTTTACCTATTCCTAGTTCATGCGTGCACTCACAAAATAGAAACAAGAAAACCATATTTCCATACAATCAGAGATATCAAAACACTTGACAAGATTAATCGGAATGAAGAACAAGAGCCTCACTAACTTTACAAACCCTTATAATCAACAAATAATAGAATGAATTGGGGGTTTACTCACTCATGGATTGAGTGAAAAACCGAAGATTCAACTAGTAAAGTAAAGGGAAATAAAGAAAAGGAACTAAATTAATGAAGATCCAAGAGAGAAATCTCTCTAGAAAGTTGAATACAAAGTTGAGAAAATCTCAATTGTCCGACTCGTCTCTCTTCCTCTTCTCTTTCTCTCTCTCCTATTTTTTAAACATTGGAGAAAAGAGAGTATTTAAACAGCCAGATTACATAATTGCCCTCTTAACCTAATTGCTGACAAAAGGGACAAAGGGCACTAAAGGAACTTCTTGGAGCGGCGCCATTAGGAAGTTGAATGGTGCCGTTATGGTGCGGAAATGAAACGCCAAGTGAAAGAAATGGAACGGCGACACTAGGGAAGTGGAACGGCGCCGTTAGGGTCTTCTCATTCTACACTCTTGCTGACTTCTTCACTTCTCCAATTTGCCAACTTTGAAGTGTAATGGCGCCACTATGGAACATGGAGTGGCGCCGTTAGCTTCCTTTGGTGTAGTGTTGTGCTCGGCCTTGTACAATTGGAGGTGTAACAACGCCATCTAGGGTGTAACGGTGCCATTAGTGCCTTTCTCATGTTGAATATTTGGCCTTGGCATGTTTGAAGAAGAATGGCGCCATTCTACCTTGTATGGCGCCACTAGGTTCCTTTGAGATGACCAAGTACTCGGCTAGGAACAATGTTGGTATGTAACGGCGCCGTTCTTACTTGTAATGGCGCCACTAGGCCTTGTTGAACATCTCTTGGGTAGCTCCTTTCACACTTGCTGTAATCAACCCTTAAAAGTGCAATATCATCATTAAGCTCCATAATTAACCTGCAAAGATATAAATAGGCTTAAATGAGATAATTAGGATTATGATAGCCATAAAACAAGATTAATTAAGCACAAAGTAGATGTATTAATTTATGTCTATCGCATTTCCCCCACACTTAAAGGTTTGCTAGTCACTTAGCAAACGTGAGCAAGAATGTAATCTGGGATTTTATTCAAAACAAACTAAAGCTAACTACAGAAACTAATTGCACTGTCGTAGACAAACACGGTAGTTCTTAGCCTAAACTACAAGCCCATATTAAACCCCTAGATAGACTAGTAGGAGGAGGTATGGTCTCCCTTATTCAGCAAGAACAGAAATGACAAACAAGTATTTCAAGAACAATTCAATACACATATGCAAACTAAGATAATATTGAATCTAAACAAGAAACAAGCATGGCATTTAATCAAAAAGCAGAGGCATAATGCAACCAAAGAGAAAGTCTGGAATGTATATAAGGCTTCTTTTAATCAAGTATAATTGAACAAGGTATGGATGTCTCACAATTCACTCTTCTAATTAAGTTATAGCCATTTTCACTCAAAAGCATTCTCATGAAGCATGTTAACCATAAGCTTGCAATGCAACTTTGTCTCCACTACTCCATATACATTCATAATTAAGCAAGAAATTAAGACAGTACAAAGGGTTGTAATGGGGTCCTGGGATCAAGCTCAAGAAAGAATGGATATAAAGTAAATCAAACACCTAGAATAATGAAGCATTAGAGAATCAAAACCAGGGCATAATATGAGTTTGATAGCCCTTTGTTGTTACCAACTCTTCACTTCATCCATAGACTAGGCTTTCATCAACATTCGATCCATTAATTCCATTTAATTTGCACTTTAATAACACATCTTTTTCCTTCGATTTTCATTTCATCACAAAGGTAACAGAGAGTGCATTTTCCCATTTATCAACTTTGATAGGATCGGATTGTGCCAATCTATGCTTTAGCCCATTTCCAATGACCAATTCAAGACTTCAATGCTTCATTATCCTAAGCAGGGACAAGAATCATTGTTTTTCTTTTAAGTTTCAGGGCCTTTTTAGGAAGTGGCTGAAGAAAGAAGTAAGCTCTTCTCATAACCTTAAAGGCTCAAAAGAGTGAACTAAGGTCAAATTATGAGTACAGATGGCTTATTTGGCTCAATCTTTCCTAAACAATCTTCAATTTTTGCTTAACTAGACATATATTTACATGTAATCTCAACAGGTATCATGCAAGTTCTAGTAACAAAACAATCATGGAATGAAGAAAATTGAAAGAATCACACATGAAAGATCACAGGATTGAGTGCAATCCTTTTAAAGGCTCAAATTTCTCACTTGGTTAATTAATTACCTAATTCAATTATACTTGAGTAAATTAAACAGTATATACATTCCAAAAATTCAATCAGGTCATTTACATACTTATTAACTAAAATCATGCTTTTCTAAGAATCAACAATAACTTATTAATCATATATATACCAAATTATACTCAAAATGCTTGCTGTCAATAAAAAAGAACATAGGATCTTAGATAATGATGGTGCATCTATTGCAATCCCCCCACACTTAAATGACACATTGTCCTCAATGTGTGTGAGTATGAACAATAAAAGGTAACCATTTTAAGAAAATAGCGTATGGAAAAAGGGATTGGAAGGGTGGGCGGGTACCTTTTGTTGATCTTGAAATATTGAATGTGAAGCATGAAAGCATAAGAGGCAAGAGAAATAGATAAGCACACATGATTAGATAAAGATAAAAAGTTAATATTACATCATTAGAGAAGATCCTAAAAATTGGAAAAGAAAGAAAAGAACACAACTAGTCCTAGTTAAACATGCCGAAATAAGAAAGGAAAGAAAGAAAGCTAATTATACAAATTAAGCTACGAATTAAACATACTAGAAGAAATAAAAACAGAGTTTAATTAGTACAAAGCAGCAAATAACGAAATAGATAAGCAAAAGAGAGAGAAAGAGAAAGAGAAAGAAAGAGAGATTTCATGAAAATTCCTTGATCTGGCTTGGTGCTTGTGCTGAAGAAGATATGAAGGAGAACTCATGACTAACGGCGTCATTCACATGGCTAGTGGCGCCATTCTGCTTGTCTTGGAAATGTTCATTGCCTCGGCCCTCCACCAAACAAATGACTGCTAACCCTTCTAAGCTTGGTTGTGAGTTCCTTTATACTGGTCAAATGATCAGTCAGAATAACTTGGCTGTTGTCCATCAATATGCTGGTGATGAATCGCTTCAAAGTCACCTTGAGCTGATCATGCTCGACCTCCAGTGAAGTAAAAGTTTGGGCTAGAATATGTGGAGGATGAGTAAGTTGATCTGCTTGTTGTACCAAGGTATCAAAACTCCGATGTAGTCCTGCAATAGACTCTTTGAAGTTACCAATAGCCTGTTGCTCATTAACAAGTTGTTCTGGATGAGTCTCTGAAATTGAGCTTTCACCAATGGAAGCTAGACTATCCGGTGGAGCAAGTAGGGGCTTAGTTCTTCGATGAGGATTATTCCAAAAGCCTAAACCATCTCTCACCATTCCGAGTAAGCACACGGTCTGCTTAGTTACCACATTGTCTAAGTTGGTTTCGAAAGGCTCTTCAGAGACGTCCACACCTTTCCCAGCTAAATAGGTGGAGATAAGAACTGGAAAACAAAAGGTGCAGGGGACAAACTTTCAAGAATACCCAAGCCATGGGAAAGCTTGTTAGCAACATATAAATTAAAGAGATTGGCAATATGAAGGGATGTTGATAGACATAAATTAATACATCTACTTTGTGCTTAATTACCCTTATTTTATAGCTATCATAATCCTAATTATCTCATTTAAGCTTGTTTATATCTTTGTAGGTTAATTATGGAGCTTAGTGATGATAATGAACATTTAAAGGTTGATTAGAGTAAGTATGAAAGAAGCTACCTAAGGGGTGTTCAACAAGGCCTAATGGCGCCATTACAAAGTAAGATTGGCGCCGTTACACACCAATTGCTCCTAGCTGGATACTTGGTCAAATCTAAGGGACCTAATGGCGCCATTACAAGGTGGAATGGCGCCATTACAAGGTGGAATGGCGCCATTCTTCTTCAACCATGCCAAGGCCGAATGTCCAACATGAGGAAGGCACTAATGGCGCCGTCACACCCTAGATGGCGTTGTTACACCTCCAATTGCACAGGGTAGAGCACAACACTACATCAAAGGCAGCTAACGGCGCCATTACATGTTCCATAGTGGCTCCATTACACTTCAGAGTTGGCAAATTGGAGAAGTGAGGAAGTCAGCAAAAGTGTAGAATGAGAAGACCCTAATGGCGCCATTCCAAGTTCTTTAGCGGCGCCATTACACCACAAGGTGTGCAAATCGGGAGAAGTTAGCATTGTGTGCCGAGAAGGAAGAAGACAGAACGGCGCCGTTCTAGTACCTAACGGCGCCGTTCCATGGAAACTCCTTATTGTCCTCTAGTGTCTTTACGTTATAGTTAAGTTAGAGGGGTAGTCATGTAATTGAGTCATATAAATAGTGTTATTTTGACCAAAGTACGGACAAGTGTGTGAGGGAGAGAAAATTGAGAACAGAGAGTTGTTTCGGACGATTCAATTCCAGGAAGCTTTTCTCTTTGATTCCGGATTCATTTTGTTTCTTTTCTTGAATTTTCTCTTATTCTGATTGCGAACTCTTTGGTTTCTCACTCAATTCATGAGTGAGTAAACTCTTAATTCATTCTATTGTTTGTTGATTAAAAGGGTTTGCAAAGTAAGTGAGGCTCTTGTTCTTGATTTCAATTAATCTGATCAAGTGTTATGAAATCTCTGATTGCCTTGAGATATGATTTTCTTGTTCCTAGTTTATGAATGCATGCGTAAGTTGGGTATGGGTAGATCATTGGTTAGATCCTGAGTTTGTGAATCTTTAGTAGCCAACCTTGATCTTAGAACAAAGGGAAGACGTAAGTCTCTTTCTTGGGATTTCAGATATTCAATGACTGGGTAGACGCGCAGTATATCTAGGTTGATTGCATGCTGTACTGATCTTATTTGCTTAAGGCTTTATTCAATCCGTAAATCATCATCGCGAAGATTGTTGGTTCGGTGTGGGTAGAAGGGGCCAATCTAGGAAGCGATAGTACTAGGTTGGACTATTCAATCATCAATATGGATTTTAGGAATCTTTAGTACTAATTTTCATAAGCATGCCATTTGATTGAATAATTGTATTGTTAGTGAGCCTGGAATCTAACTGTTCCTTTACCCATTTTAATTAACAAATGATAGAATGAATGTCTTTAATTATTGTTAATCTCCTCTATTTCACTGCTCATTTCTGCTTTATTAATCGTTTACACTGTTCTTCCATATTTTTGTCTCTAGCTATTTCTGCTCTTACCTCAAAACCCCATTTTTATATTTCTGTCGAATGTTCAGTATATAAGCACAGTAAATTCATTCTCTTGCCTCTCTGTGGATTCGACCTGCTCTTACCGCTACTACTCAATATTGGTTTACAGCAAAAATTTTATTCTCTTGACTGTCTTGACAATAGCTGGTCAAGGTTTTGGCGCGGTTGCCGGGGAGGCTGTGCCATTTACTTTGTTTATTTACTGTTCATTCTATTTGTTATTGTTTCATTTCATTAGATTCTTCTACATTTTACAATTCCTGTGAGTATTTGTTTATTTGATTTGATTTCCCATTTTATAATATGGACTCCTCTTTAACTTTGAAAGAATTGGCTGCACCAATTATTGATGATCATCCTCTTTGCATTTCTTACCCAGTTTTGGAGGCACCTCTGGAGTTGCGCCTAGGAACTATCAATCTTTTGCCTCTCTTTAAAGGCTATGAAGGAGAAGACCCTCATAAACATCTCAAAGAATTTCATCTGGTTTGTGCAACTGTTCAACCCTCTGGGGTTTCTAATGAACAAATCAGACTGAGGGCATTTCCTTTGTCATTATCTGGAAAAGCTTGAGATTGGTTGTATACATTACCTCTAGCTTCAGTTCATGACTGCCCGTCGCCAAGACGATCAAAAGAATGAAATTTATAACCTTACTTAAACTAACAGTATAGAAAGCAAGTAAGGGTCGAACCCAAAGGAAGCAAGAGCAATCTTGTTTTTCAAATAATAACAATAAAACAGGGGGGATTGTGGAAAGTGAACAGATAAATATTAAAACAAATAATAAAGAAAACAATAAATGATCAAGAGTAAAATTAACTATCTAACTAAAACCTCTAACCTATGATTAACTATCTAATTGACTAGAAATGTGATTCCTAGACTCACTAAAGATATTGAATCAACCTATGGATAGCAGGCGTAGACTTAAGGTACTATCGCTTCCCCTAAATCCCGGTCTATTCTTAATTAGCCTAATTCGGTACCTATCGCTTCCCAAACTAGACCCTTTTACCCAATCAAGCATGATTCCTCCACAGTAACCATGTACAGGCCAAGTAAAGCATTAATCGATCTAAATAGACATTAGCCCACACTTATCTAACGAAACACTTCGCGCGTTCGCTTGAGATAATCCCTTTGATTGCTATGGATAGGAACTAAGCTACCCACTTGCTACTAATAATCTAATCTAACTACTAAAGATTCATTAGATTAAATTTAGCTAGTGTTAATCTTGATTAACCTAAGAGTACCGGTCCAATTAGGCAAATCAAGGAAACACAGTCAATAATAACAAGCAATCAAAGAATACCCAAGGTTTAATTCAATAATTAAGCACAAGAATCTCATCACAAATCTAACAATAAAGATAATTAAAACATAGATTAGAGAAAACTAAAGTCTACCCACTCATTAATTGAGGGGAGACATAAAGAAATTGCATTAAAAACTAAGGAATACAAATGGAGGGAGAGAGGGGAAAGCCCCTCCCTCTTGCGGAAAATTCTTTCTCTCTGACTGTTCTCAAAACTAAAATCAGTAATCTCCCCAAATCCGTTCGAACTATAGAGAAACAGGGTATTTAAATGACCAAATTACATCAATATCCTTAATGACCTAGTTGCTGACTAAAGAGTGTGAAGGACACTGGAGACATTTCCTGGAACGGCGCCATTACAAAATGGAACGGCGCCGTTATGCTCTTCTAGCTGCGTTGTCTGGCTATTACCCCTAATGGCGCCACTATGAAGTGGAACGGCGCCGTTAGGGTCTTCTAGTTTTAAGCCCGTGCTGACTTTGCCCATTTTTGCCAACCTTCAAGTGTAATGGCACCGTTAGCAAGTGTAATGGCGCCATTAGCTTGCCTTTGGTGTGTTGAAATGCATGGCTTGGCAATGTTGGAGTGTAATGGCGCCATTAGGAAGTGGAATGGTGCCGTTAGCTTGGTCTTTCTCTTCATTTGCGCAGCTTTGGGCAGTAATGAAATGTAATGGCGCCGTTATGAACTAGAATGGCGCCATTAGCAAGTTTTCTCGCCTGGTTTGGAATGTCTCGGTAGAATGAGCATTTGGAGGGTCAAATGGACTCTGATTGGGGCGTTCTTGGGCATTTGGGAAAGCTTAGGATGTCCTCTACAACTTTGGTGAAGAACAAAAATGCAGATGAAGCCTTTAAGGTGGTGAAATTCGGCCATCTTTCAGGTGTCTCCAATCTGCCTGCACCTTCACTTTGGCATTTCAATCTCGTTTCTTTCCTTTGCTTCCAATTTGACTCTTTTCATCTTCAAATGCTCATTTCTCCACTCAAAGCTCATTTGGAACCTTCAAATACAAAACCATGCTTATATGAGTGGAAGTAAGATAAGATAGGCACAATAATCATAGGAAATATGCACATAAAGTAAGCATAATATTGTGCCGATCAGTTCACTCTTGGGATCAATTACAAAGGGCATTCTTAGATTATTACTACTTTCCAGCCTCTAAGGTGTCTTCTATCAGAAAAGAGATCTATTCTTGCCACCAAAAGGAGGATGAGCCTTGGCATGTCTACTGGGAGACATATGAACGCTTATGCCAGAGCTGCCCCTATCATCGAATTTCAGAACAGCTCCTCATGGAGAACTTTTATGATGGCTTGATACCTCAAGCCATAACACTTATTGATGTTGCCAGTGGAGGTTCGTTGATGAATAAGACTCCACAAGAAGCTAGAAGTTTGCTCCGTACAATGTCAATTAATGCTCAGCAATTTGATTCTTTACACACTCCCCAAACCAGTCAAGAACTTGAAAGGGTGGCTAAATTTGGACATCATCTATAACAACTCCATGAAGAAGTAGCTTCACTTTCGACACTGGTGAATAAACAAGGCCAACAATTCCTTCAACAAGCCGCCAATATCACTCAGACTTCTTTGGGATTACAGCAAATGGGTGACATGTTTGCCAAGTTTCTCAATCAGATTATGATATGTCAAGAAACTACAAGCACTCAAATTCAGCAATTGCAAAGTTCATTCAAATACCTCGAGACTCAAGTTCACAATGGACATTCTTATGTGCCTATTGTTAGTCCTCTTGATCATCAAGCTATAGAGACTACATCTCCTATGATCCTTAATGAATCTTGTCCTCTCGTTTATACTCCAGTATCACTTTGTCATCAAGACCGCGTTCTTGAAACTAAACCACCTCACTATGTAATTGAAGAAGAGGAAGAAGTTCAAGCTGAAACCAAAGGCACTAACGGCTCCGCTCCATTGCCTAATGGCGCCACTCTTCCTTTGGATTCTTGTAGTTGTCCCACTCAACCGAATGGCGCCATTCCATCACCTAACGGCGCCATTCTTCTTCAAACCTCATCACGGCTTCCTTCACCACACACGCATGGCGCCGCTCCATCACCTAACGACGCCATTCCCATTCATGAACTACACTCGGCCGATATTGCTCAACTTCATGAACATGCCCCAGTTCCTCCATATCCAGCTAGACTAGAAGTTTCCAAACAGAGTGTACAAGAGCAAGAGATGCTTGATGCGTTCCAAAAACATCTCATTAACATTCCTCTACTTAAAACAATCAAGGAAGTACCAAGGTATGCTCTGTTTCTTAAACAAGTTTGTTCGGTGATGAAATTGCATGAAGATGAATTGGTATACTTGAATGAGAATGTGTCAGCAATTTTGCAAAGAAAATTACCTCCAAAATGCAAAGATTTAGGATCTTTCACGATCCCTTGTTCTGTTGGCTCTATGCATATGCACAAGGCAATCTGTGATTTGGGTTCTGCTATAAATATTATGCCTCTTTCTATATATGATTCTTTGGGATTGGGACCTCTAAGTTCTACACAGATTGTTATTCAGTTAGCAGACAGAACTAATATCTATCCTGAAGGTCTTGTGGAAGATATTCTTGTGCAAGTTGATAAACTCATTTTTCCAGCTGATTTTTATGTTCTTCACATGCAAGAGGATAGTGATCTTCCGTCCTTTCCCTTGTTATTGGGCCGTCCTTTTCTTCGCACAGCTCACACCAAAATAGATGTGTATGCAGGCACATTGACAATGTAATTTGATGGAAATTTGATTTCTTTTAGCGTGTTTGATGCTTTGAAATTTCCGCAAGAAGATCATTCTGTGTTTATGATAGATGTGGTAGATTCTTTAGCCAAATAAATTCAGCTCATGCATAAAGAAGATACCCTTGAGCTTGTGTTGTCCAATGAGTGGAATGTCAGTGATTATGATCATTTTCCTTTACATCTTCATCCAGAATTTGTGGAGACTATATATGCTGTCAACTCTTTTATTCCAAGAATTCAGGCCCCCATCGCTTACATGCATCTTGATGTTCCAACACCAACCCCACCTTCAGTTGTTCAACCCCCTGACATTGAGTTGAAACCTCTACCATCTCACCTCAAATATGCTTTCTTGGGAGACAATAGCACTTTGCCTATTATCATCTCTAGTTCATTGAACATCCAGCAAGAAGAAAAGTTGATCAGGGTACTGAGAGAGTATAAAGAGGCCATCGCTTGGACAATTGCAGATGTAAAGGGTATTAGTCCTTCCTTGTGCATGCACCGAATTTTGATGGAAGAAGGAGCTAAACCCATTAGACAACTACAAAGGAGATTGAATCCAATGCTCCAGGAGGTAGTAAAGAAGGAAATTCTAAAGTTGTTGGCAGTAGGTATGATATATCCTATTTTAGACAGCCAATGGGTCAGCCCTATTCAAGTGGTCCCTAAAAAGTCTGGCATCATAGTAGTTGAAAATCAACAGGGAGATTTGATTCCTCAAAGAGTTCAAAATGGCTGGCGAGTTTGTATAGACTATCGCAAGCTGAATGCAGCTACGCGCAAGGATCACTTTCCCCTGCCATTTATTGATCAAATGTTGGAGAGGTTAGCATGTAGATCATACTATTGCTTTATGGATGGTTTTTCTGGATATTTCCAAATTTCCATTGCCCCTGAAGATTGAGAGAAAACCACTTTTACATGTCCATTTGGGACCTTCTCATACAGGAAGATGTCTTTTGGTCTGTGTAATGCTCCAGCAACATTTCAAAGATGTATGATAAGCATTTTCCAGGACTATGTAGAAAAATTCATGGAAGTCTTCATGGACGATTTTACAATTTATGGAGATACATTTGAGTCCTGTTTACATCATCTGGAGTTGGTCTTAAAAAGATGTTTGGAGACTAATCTCGTGTTGAATGCTGAGAAGTGTCATTTTATGGTTACCCAAGGCATAGTGTTGGGTCATATTGTGTTTGCTAATGGTTTGGAAATGGATAAAGCCAAGGTGGATGTAGTAAAAAAATCTACCTTATCCCTCATGTGTTCGAGATATTAGATCTTTTCTAGGACATGCTGGTTTCTATAGAAGATTTATTAAGGATTTTTCTAAGATAGCTGCTCCTCTTTGTCACCTTTTGCAGAAAGATGTAGATTTTAATATGGATAATCACTGCAAAGAAGCTTTTGACAAGCTTAAGTCTGCTCTTACATCTACTCCTATAGTTAGACCTGCAGATTGGTCTCTCCCTTTTGAAATAATGTGTGATGCTAGTGACACTGCTGTGGGAGCAGTTCTGGGACAAAGAATCGACAAGCTTCCATATGTGATTTTCTATGCTTCCAGAACACTTACATTGGCCCGGAGAAATTATACTACCACCGAAAAGGAGTTGTTGGCTGTTGTCTTTGCATTGGAAACATTTAGATCTTACATTCTGGGTGCAAAGGTTATCATATTCTCTGACCATGCTACTTTGAAATATTTATTGGCAAAGAAAGAAGCCAAGCCACGATTGATTCGATCAATTTTACTCTTGCAAGAGTTTGACCTGGAGATCAAGGATAAGAAAGGTTATGAGAATGTTGTAGCAGACCACTTGAGTAGATTGGATAACTCTACAGACCAAATGATCACCAAGGAAACTCTTCCATTTGAGTAGATGTTTTCAATAGACAAGTGGAACGGCGCCATTCTAGTTCCTAATGGCGCCACTCCAATTCTCCAAGCTTACGATTCTACCTTAGTCTCCATTAATGGCGTCGCTCTAACTCCTCACGGTGCCACTAGTGCTCAATTGCATGCAATCCGCCACAAGCTAAGTCCTAATGGCGCCGCTCCATTACCTAATGGCGCCACTCCAAATTCTTCCTATTCAAGTTTCATTCCATGGTATGCCGACATTGTCAACTATCTTGTGACCAAGAAACTGCCATCTAATCCATCCAGAGCTATGAAGATAAAGATTATTCATACAGCAAAGCATTATATTTGGGATGAACCATACTTGTGGAAGCATTGTGCAGATCAGATCATCAGAAGATGCATTCCAGACAATGAGATTCCTTCAGTAATCAATTTTTCCCACTCACTCGAATGTGGAGGACATTTTGGATCTACAAGAACTGCTAGGAAAGTGCTGGATTCGGGTTTGTTTTGGCCATCTATTTTTAAGGATTCTTTTGAGTATTGCAAAACCTGCTCAGCCTGTCAGAAAGTGGGAAATATTTCCAGAAGAAATCAAATGATACAGTCTCCATTCTATAATGTGGAAATCTTTGATGTTTGGGAAATTGATTTCATGGGGCCTTTTCCTTCATCTTTCGGCTATCTCTACATTTTGTTAGCTGTTGACTATATGTCCAAATGGATTGAAGCTGCCCCACTAAGACTGATAATTCAAAGACAGTGCTCAAGTTCCTCAAAGGCAACATTCTCTCCAGATTTGGCATTCCAAAGGCTTTGATAAGTGACAAGGGCACTCACTTCTGTAACAAAGTGATCCAATCTCTAATGGAGAAATATGGGATTACTCACAAAGTCTCTACATCTTACCACCCTCAAACAAGTGGTCAAGCAGAAGTTTCCAACAGAGAAATTAAATCTATTCTGGAAAAGACAGTCAACCCCCAAAGGAAAGATTGGAGCCTTCGCCTTGATGATGCTCTGTGGGCTTACAGAATTGCTTACAAAACTCCTATTGGCATGTCTCCTTACAGACTTGTCTTTGGCAAACCATGTCATTTACCAGTGGAACTTGAATATAAGGCATGGTGGGCGGTAAAAAAATGTAATTTGGACTTGTCTCAAGCTGGCTTGGATCGTAAACTTTAACTTCAACAACTTGAAGAAATAAGAAATGAAGCTTATGAGAGTTCAAGCATCTATAAAGCTAAGGCTAAACAGTGGCATGATCAATCTATTTTGAGGAAATCTTTTCATGAAGGCCAAAAAGTTTTGCTGTATCACTCGAGATTGAGGCTCTTTCCAAGCAAACTAAGGTCACAATGGCTTGGACCATACATAGTTACTAAGGTCTTTCCTCATAGAGCTGTTAAAATCAGGAGTTAATCTACAAATAAGCTTTTCAAAGTTAATGGCCATCGACTCAAACCTTTCCTGGAGCTAATCCAAATTCATGATATTGAGTCCCTCAATATTTTCTCCCCATCATATGAGCATTAGTGCTGAAGCATGGTCTAGCTAAAGACCTTAAACACGGGCAGCTAATTGGGAGGCAACCCAATGTTTTCTTTTCATTTCTTTTTGTTCTTTTGATATCTTAGATTTTGTCCGTTTCTTCTCAATCCACTACTACTCTGTTTGATACCTCGAATCTTTTTAGGTCCCTCTACCGTGTTGGAGCATACAAACTCAGGTTCCACTAGTGTCAGGATTCCATTCACCTACTCCATGCTACTTCTTATCCTCTCTTCTTTTTATATTGCATATCATTTGCATCTTGGCATTGCATCAACTCCATACCTCCTAATGCCTCGCACAAGAAGTTTAGCCTCTAGGAGCTCCCATAAGCAAGTTCCACCATCCACATCGAAAACCAAGAAAAGAGCTAAAGGAAAATCTCCGGCCACAACTAGTGCTCCTCACTCCCCACCACAGTCAGAAGGTGCCTATGACACTGACTCTCACAAAGACCCACAGTTTATCTTACCCCCTCCAAACCCAAATGATCCTCCCACACGCCACGAGATGCATCAAGCCTTTGGCCAACTCTCCTCTCAATTGGAATGACTTGAAAACAAAGATGATGAACTGAAGCACTACATTAAGGATTTGCATGTCGACCTTAGCATCAAGTTGGGTGTCATTGCCACTTGCCAAACTTCCCACAAACCACCGAAGCCTTAGAATTATGGACTGATGCCGAGGAGAACCTTGTCTATTTTTCCAATTCCCACTCTTCTCATGCATGCATTTTTACTTTTCTATTGTATCTCGGCTCCATGTTACTTTGCCATCTATCTTTAGTTATTTACGCATTCTAGCGTAGTCTTTCACATTCCTGTATTGCCTTAAATCCTTGTGCTTTCTTCTGCATTGCAATGTATCTTGTCTGTTCTCCTTCTTGTTATGCTATGGAGCTTTTATCTATTTGACTCTCACTTTCAGATCCTTGTGCTTTGCCTGAGTTGCCCTACTTGTCCACTTTACTTTCGTACATCACTCTTGATCGGCACAATAATATACTTACTTTATGTGCTTATTTCCTATGATTATTGTGCCTATCTTATCTTACTTCCACTCATATAAGTATGGTTTTGTATTTGAAGGTTCTAAATGAGCTTTGAGTGGATAAATGAGCATTTGAAGATGAAAAGAGTCAAATTGGAAGTAAAGAAAAGAAACGGAATAGAAATGTAAAGTGAAGGTGCAGGCTGATTGGAGACACCTGAAAGATGGCCGAATTTCACCACCTTAAAGGCTTCATCTGCATTTATGTTCTTCACAAAAGTTGTAGAGGACATCCTAATCTTTCCAGAATGCTCAAGAACGCCCCAATTGGAGTCCGTTTGACCCTCCAAATGCTCATTCCACCAAGACATTCCAAACCAGGCGAGAAAACAAGCTAATGGCGCCATTCTAGTTCCTAATGGCGCCATTCCACTTCAGCTTTGCCCAAATCCGCACATATGAAGATAGAGACCAAGCTAATGGCGCCATTCCACTTCCTAATGGTGCCATTACACTTCAACATTGCCAAGCCATGCATTTCAACACACCAAAGGCAAGCTAATGGCACCATTACACTTGCTAACGGTGCCATTATACTTGAAGGTTGGCAAAGATGGGCAAATTCAGCACGGGCTTAGAAATAGAAGATCCTAACGGCGCCGTTCCACTTCATAGTGGCGCCATTAGGATTAATAGTTAGACAACAAAGCAGGAAGAGCAAAACGGCGCCGTTCCATTTTGTAATGGCGCCGTTCAAGGAAATGTCTCTTGCGTCCTTCACACTCTTTAGTCAGCAACTAGGTCATTAAGGGTATTGATGTAATTTGGTCATTTAAATACCTTGTTTTCTCTACTGCGTGAACAGATTTGGACAGATTACAGATTTGAGTTTTGAGAGCAGCCAAAGAGAAACAATTCGCCGCAAGAGGGAGGGGCTTTCCCCTTTCTCCCTCCGTTTGTATTTCTTAGTTTTTAATGCAATTTCTCTAATGTATGTTTTAATTATCTTTATTGTTAGATTTGTGATGAGATTCTTGTGCTTAATTATTAAATTAAACCTTGGGTGTTCTTTGATTGCTTGTTATTATTGACTGTGTTTACTTGATTTGCTTAATTGGACCGGTACTCTTAGTTTAATCAAGATTAACACTAGCTAAATTTAATCTAATGAATCTTTAGTAGTTAGATTAGATTATTAGTAGCAAGTGGGTAGCTTAGTTCCTATCCATAGCAATCAAAGGGATTATCTCAAGCGAATGCGCGAAGTGTTTCGTTAGATAAGTGTGGGCTAATGTCTATTTAGATCGATTAATGCTTTACTTGGCCTGCACATGGTTACCGCGGAGGAATCATGCTTGATTGGGTAAAAGGGTCTAGTTTGGGAAGCGATAGGTACCGAATTAGGCTAATTAAGAATATACCGGGACTTAGGGGAAGCGATAGTACCTTAAGTCTACGCCTGCTATCCATAGGTTGATTCAATATCCTTAGTGAGTCTAGGAATCACATTTCTAGTTAATTAGATAGTTAATCATAGGTTAGAGGTTTTAGTTAGATAGTTAATTTTACTCTTTATCATTTATTGTTTTCTTTATATTTACTTTAATATTTGTCTGCTCACTTTACACAACCCCCCTGCTCTTTATTTTCTGTATTTGTTATTTTGCCTCCATAGAGTAAGTTCATAATTGCCACTCTCCTTGTGGGTTCGACCCTTACTTGCCATGCTACGAGTAAGTGAGGTATTATTCTTTTTCGGCGTGACGACCGTCCATCAAAGTTTTGGCGCCGTTGCCGGGGAGACTGCGTTAATTATTTACTTACTCTAGTTTCTGTTTCAGTTTTTCTATCCTCTGTTTTGTTTGCTTTAGCTTTTATTAGTTACCTCATATAGAGTTTATGTTAATTTTGCTGTTTTTTGCTTTTGTTTAAATTACTTGTTTTTACTTACATTTGTTTCTTTCTTTTTGTTTGTAGGTACTTGTTTCTTTTCCCTTCCTTCGAATTCCATTTTTTCTCCTATGGCTACTCCTGCACTCCAATATGATACACAAGCTCTAGTTATGGCTACAGATTCAACTCAAATTTTTTCTCCTCTATCATGTGATAATGCTCAGACAACTCAATTCATGAAGCTTCAACAATCAATGCACGCCTTGACTGATCAAGTGCTTGCTCTTAAGATTTTGACTTCACGGTTGAATGAGTTTCTGAACCAAAATGCAGAACAAGTTGCTAGAAATTCTACCAGCCTACAACAACTTGGTGTTTTCTTGACCAAGATTATCCAATATCACATGGATTGTCAAGCTTACAACACAGCTCAACTCCAGAAACTTCAATCTTCCTTTGAGTCTTTACAAGCTAAGATGACTAGCTCTGCCATGAACAATAAATTGGATCATCAACAAGCTTGTGCTGACGTCTTAATGCCTAATAAGGAAGATTCATTTGGGTTATTGGTACGTCGTTAATACCAAATAAAATTCTATACTAAAACTAAGTAGATAGTGATAAGCACAGGTCGTATTCCATGGAGATTGTTTTAGAAAATCTAATTTGAAGATGCAATAAAAGTAAAGAGTTGAAGAATTTAGGTTTGCAAATTATCACTAACTAAGAAACAATGCAAATAGTAAAAATAAGGAGAAATCAATAGAGAATATTTCAGTTCAAGGAATACTTACTCTTGGAATTTAAATTGATCATAGGCACAAAAGATAATCAAACATGCAAACAATTGGCGTAGGTTAAAAGTACCTATAGCTTCCCTTTAACCCCTATCTTTCCTTATGCCTAGCTTAAATCAGTACCTATAGCTTCCCAATCAAGCCCTTTTTATCAAAATAACATAGGTACCTATAGCTTCCCCAGATTTAATTAAGACAAAAGCAATAAACTCTAGAAAGATCTTAGCCAATAATAACTAATCAAGTCATATAGCCTGCTCTCTTAATTACTCCCTTTAATTCTCTCAAACAATATCGAAGAACTATGCAGTATCACTTGATTTACTACTTTGAATGAAGCTAACTTACAATTACGGATAAGAAGCTCAAATTCTAGCAATAGAAAATCATGCAAAATTAACTAGTTGCGCATCCTAGGTAACTAAGCATGAAAATAATGAAATAAGCATAGAGAATTAAAAGATATTTGCATAAGAGATAGAAATAAAACTCAAGCCTCACAATCCTTGCATCCAAGAGTCAAGCAACCTTCAACTGAATTGAAAAAATTAGAAGAGCATTCTGAAAATTGCAGCACAAAAGAGAAAAATAAAATTCCTAGCAAAAGCTCTTTTTTTTTACAGAGGGAGGCTAAGGCCTTTAAATAGAGACCTAGGAATCTTTAACCTAATAAGTTATCAGCTGGCTTAAGTGTTCTACAAGAAATAGAAGTCCTTCTTCAAATAGGAGAGAAAATAGCACACACCACATGCCATGCACATGCCTCATTAAAGTGTTTTCCTACTCCAATTAGGACTTCTCTTCAAGGGCTAAATCGCATCAATCCAAGGCTTGGGCCTAGGTTAAATATCTTCCATAACATGTCCAAAACAGCCCCAAATAAGGCTTAGGCGTGCACTTTGATGTGAACCCCATAAATTGAATCTAGGAACCCACGAACAAGTTGATGAATAAGTTCCAGGAAAGCCAAAATCAGTTTAGAACTCAAGAAAAACCTTGACCCAATGTTTAGAGAAACAAGAACCAAAGGTATAAAGAAGGATAATTGACACCACACTCTAGAAAGGAAGAGATTGAGAGTGATAAGTCAGAAGAACGCCACAAGGAATTAACCTTGATAAGTTCAGAAGTTCAATGAAGAACAAACCAAGTGAATAATCTCACCAAATTCATAAAATTCCAATCTGCCAAGTTTAGAACAAGAATTGATGATTTAAAGGCTGAAGAAAACCCTAATAAATCTTCCAGCAAGATTTACTCCTAAAAATAAGGAAGTTCCTAAAATTAAGGAATGTGACTTTAAGGCTTCCTTATTTTCAGGAATGCAGCAAGATTTACTCCTAAAAATAAGGAAGTTCCTAAAATTAAGGAATGTGACTTTAAGGCTTCCTTATTTTGAGGAATGCAGCAAGATTTACTCCTAAAAATAAGGAAATTCCTAAAATTAAGGAATGTGACTTTAAGGCACCATAAAATCAGCTAGAAATCTCTTAAAACTTCAAAATAAAACCAAGTCTGAAAACCAGAATCCAATTAGGCCGAAAACAACTAATTAGGCCCTATTAAATGCTTCAATTAAGTTGATAACACCAATTGATTCCTCCAAGCCCAATTCAGCTCCTATTGTTGGTTGTTTAGCCCAAACAGCTTGAATTAGTCCATTAAGGGCTTCCTTCATCCTTTTAGCTTTAGCTCGAGTTATTGGACCTCCACCAATGAATAATGGATCATCATGTTGTGTTGAACCAGATTGCTCCATCCTTTGCATGTCCTTAACTTGGATTCCATCGTTCCCCCTCTCTTGAAAAGGATTCGTCCTCGAATCTTCACCATCTACATTAAATGGAGAAAGATCAGAAACATTGAATGTAGCACTAACATTATACTCACCTGGTAGATCCAACTTGTAAGCATTGTCATTTATGCGCGCAATGACTTGGAATGGTCCATCTCCTCTTGGCTGCAACTTGGAACGACGTTTCAACGGAAAACGTTCTTTCCTCAAATGAACCCAAACCCAATCTCCGGGTTCAAAAGTCACTTTCTTACGCCCTTTGTTGGCTTGAGTAGCATATTGTTCTGTTTTCTTCTTTATTTGCTGCCTAACCTTTTCATGTAATTGCTTCACCATTTCAGCCTTCCTTTTGCCATCCAAACTAGCGCGCTCATCAATTGGTAAAGGTGTTAAATCCATTGGAGTCAAAGGATTAAACCCATACACAACTTCAAAAGGTGAAAGGTTAGTAGTAGAATGGATAGAACGATTATAAGCGAATTCAACATGTGGCAAGCAATCCTCCCAATTTTTCAAATTCTTTTGAATGATAGCACGCAATAAACTAGACAAAGTTCGATTAACTACCTCAGTTTGCCCATCGGTTTGTGGGTGGCAAGTTGTAGAAAACATAAGTTTAGTACCTAGCTTACCCCACAAGGTCTTCCAAAAGTAGCTCAAGAACTTGGCATCTCGGTCTGAAACAATGCTCCTTGGCACACCATGAAGCCGCACTATCTCTCGAAAGAATAAGTCTGCAATGTGATTAGCATCATCTGTTTTATGGCATGAAATGAAATGTGCCATTTTAGAAAACCTGTCCACAACCACAAAAACAGAGTCATTACCCTTTTTTGACCTTGGTAAACCTAAAACAAAGTCCATGGAAATATCTACCCAAGGTTCATTTGGTATAGGCAAAGGAGTATACAATCCATGAGGTAAAGATCTAGATTTGGCCTGTTTGCAAGTTATACATTTCTCACAAATTCTTTCTACATCACGTTTCATATGTGGCCAAAAGAAATGCTCAATAAGGACTTCCAATGTTTTTCGAACACCAAAATGTCCCATTAGTCCACCTCCATGAGCCTCACGAACCAACAACTCCCTTAAAGAACATATAGGCACACACAATCTATTTTCTCGAAATAAAAAACCTTCATGCCTATAAAATTTACCAAAGGCAGCATGTTCACAAGCTTCAAACACATTAGCAAAGTCATGATCAGAAGAATATAAATCCTTAATGTATTCAAAGCCTAATAATTTAGTATCCAAAATAGAGATCAAGGCATACCTTCGAGACAAAGCATCTGCCACGACATTTTCCTTACCTTGTTTGTACTTGATCACATAAGGAAAAGATTCAATAAACTCCACCCATTTTGCATGGCGTTTATTCAACTTACCTTGGCCCTTCAAATGCTTTAAGGATTCATGATCAGTATGAATGACAAACTCCTTTGGCCACAAATAGTGTTGCCATGTCTCCAAGGCCCTCACCAAAGCATACATCTCCTTGTCATAAGTTGGGTAGTTCAAGGCTGCCCCATTGAGCTTTTCACTAAAATAAGCAAGGGGTCGATTTTCTTGCATCAAAACAGCCCCAATACCGATTCCTGAAGCATCACACTCAACTTCAAAAGTTTTAGCAAAGTTAGGTAAAGCAAGTAATGGTGCTGAACTTAACTTGTCTTTAATCAAATTGAAAGCTAATTCTTGTTCACTACCCCACTTGAATCCAACACTTTTTTTAACAATTTCAGTCAATGGTGCAGCTATAGTGCTAAAATCTTTAACAAACCTCCTATAAAAACTAGCCAATCCATGAAAGCTTCGCACCTCAGTTATTGATTTTGGTGTAGGCCATTCTCGAATAGCCTTAACCTTTTCTTCATCAACCTCTATTCCCTTAGCACTAACAACATATCCAAGAAATACAACCTGACTAGTGCAAAAAGAACATTTATTGAGGTTTGCATACAACTTCTCTTCACGCAAAACACTTAGAACCTTTTGTAAATGATCAAGATGCTCATCTAAGTTTTTGCTATAAATCAGAATATCATCAAAGTACACAACAACAAACTTACCAATAAAAGCACGCAAGACATGGTTCATTAATCTCATGAAAGTACTAGGGGCATTACTTAACCCAAAAGGCATAACCAGCCACTCATATAAACCATACTTAGTTTTAAAGGCAGTTTTCCATTCATCACCTTCTCTCATGCGAATTTGATGATAACCAGATTTCAAATCAATCTTAGAGAAAATACAAGCACCATGCAATTCATCAAGCATATCATCTAACCTAGGAATGGGATGGCGATACTTTACCGTAATCTTGTTGATAGCTCTACAATCAACACACATTCTCCATGTTCCATCCTTCTTAGGCACAAGTAGAACCGGAACAGCGCAAGGACTCAAACTTTCTCTCACATACCCTTTAGCTAGCAACTCCTCAACTTGCTCTTGAAGTTCCTTTGTCTCCTCAGGATTACTCCTATAGGCTGGTCGGTTAGGAATTGATGCACCGGGAATGAAATCAATTTGATGCTCTATTCCCCTAAGTGGTGGTAAACCATCAGGAACTTCTTCAGGGAAAACATCAGTGAATTCCTGCAAAAGAGACTTAGCAGCACTAGGCAAAGATTGGTTAAGATCATTAGTATTAAAATAAGCCTCTTTGTACAAAAGTACAATCATTGGCTGTTTTGAATAAAAAGCTCTCTTAACCTCATTTTCTTTTGCATAAAAACTTGCTTTTCTTCTCTCTTGCTCTTGAGACTCTTCTTTTTCCTCTTTTTTTGTGTTTTTAGCCTCTTTTTCATTTTCAATCCCATTCTTTTTACCACTTCCCTCAGCCTCACTCTTTCTTTTCTCATGTTTGGCCTCACTCTTTCTTTTCTCACATTTGGCCTCACTCTTTCTTTTCTCACATTCTTTTTTAATTCTCACTTGATCTTCATAAACTTGCTGAGGTGTTAATGGTACAAGAGTTATTGGTTTCCCATGCATTACAAAAGAATACTTATTTGTGCGCCCATCATGCATAGTGTTCTTATCATATTGCCATGGTCGACCTAAAAGCATATGGCCAGCATGCATAGGTATAACATCACAAAGCACCTCATCATGATACCTACCAATGGAAAAAGAAACCAGCACCTGTTTGCTAACCTTAATTTCCCCACACTCATTCAACCATTCAAGCTTATAAGGTCTAGGATGCTTCATAGTAGGCAGATTCAATTTCTCAACCAAAAGAGTGCTTGCTACATTAGTACAACTCCCCCCATCAATAATAAGGCTACATACCTTGTCCATGATGTGACAACGTGTGTGGAAGATGTTGTCTCTTTGTGCTTCATCCTCCTCCTTCACTTGCATATTCAAAACTCTCCTGGTGACAAGGATTTCACCAGTAACCGGATGTACTTCTTCTTCACTCTCCTCCAATGGTGTGTCATCATCAGACTCACTTTCAGTCTCAACTTCACCATCTCCCCTTAAAATCATCACTCGCTTATTCGGGCATTGGGATGCAATGTGTCCCTTTCCCAAACACTTAAAACATTTGATATCTCTATTTCTAGAAGTTTGGGGGTTAGATTTACCTCTATCTATGCTAGAACCAGCATCCTTGCTTTTAGATGATTCGGACTTGCTCACAAAATCAGCCTTGTCTTCCTTTTTGCTCCAAGCTGATTTCGAAGAAGAACTTGAATTCTGTCCGAACCGTGCTGAACCCTTTCTTTTGAGTTGCTGCTCGACCTTCATGGCCATGTGTACCATATCCTCCAACTCTACATAATGTTGCAACTCCACCACATTTGCAATGTCCCTATTTAGGCCATGTAAAAATCGTGCCATGGTTGCCTCTCGGTCCTCTTCCATATTAGCCTTAATCATGGCTATCTCCATCTCCTTGTGGTACTCCTCCACACTCTTGGATCCTTGGGTTAGGCCTTGCAACCGCTGGTACAAGTCCCTATAGTAATGACTTGGAATAAATCTCCTCCTCATAACAGCCTTCATCTCTTCCCAATTATCAATTGGCCTCTCCCGATTTCGTCTCCTAGTCAAAACAAGTTGATCCCACCAAATAATAGCATAATCAGTAAAATTCAACAGCAGCAAGTTTTACCTTCTTCTCTTCGGAGTAATTATGGCAATCAAAGACTAGCTCCACTTTCTTCTCCCACTCCAAGTATGCATCAGGATCATTTTTACCCGAAAAGGGTGGAATCTTCATTTTAATACTCCCCAAGTTTTGATCATAATTACCCATCCTCCTTGCTCTTTGACCACCTCTATCATGATTGAATCTGTTATTGGCCTCTCTTGGATAAAAATCATCATGGTCATCATCATCTTCTTCCTCCTCTTCATGTTCATCATGGTATTGTCGCCTTTCTCGCCTTTGCACATTAGGAACCTCACGAACTTGATTCCTTTGCAAAACAGCAATAGCCGCATCTTGTCTCTCCATTTTATCCATGATTTCACCAAATCTGACCTCCATGCGCTCTAAGTGTTGTCGCAAAGCGCGTTGTTCAAGTGTCTCTGTCCTTCCTTCCTCAGCCATTATAGTAGTCTGAAAAGATTAGATTTGCCAAGAAAAGAAATCCTCACAAGTGTTTACACTCAAGTGTGTTTCACTCTTTTATGGCTTTTAAACTATGATGGTAACACTCTTGCCTTTTACCACCCAATTCACTTAAATAAGTTCTTTAAGGAACTAAAGAAAATCTAATCAAGAGCAATTACCTTGCAATGCCCAGCTAACTTACCCAAATAAAACTCAATCGATTAGGAATCAAGGAAAAGCATAAAAGATAGAGAGGATATAAAAGAGAAGAAATATGAAACAAAAGACTCAAAGAACGGAATACTGATCAGGAATCAAAGAAAGATGCTCAAATCAAATCTGTCCTTTTTGTCAAAATCACACTTCCACTTGTTTTCTTTGTTTTCTGATTCTTTTCACTTTCTTTTTTTGCTTTCTCTTTTTTTTTATCTATTTCGTTTTTTTTTAATTGAGGCAATAATAAAAAAAACAAACTAAACGGAACAGATATGAAAAATAAAAAGAGCCATTAACAAAAAAAGAACAAACTGACCGGATTTATAAGATTTATAAGATTTGGAGATTCAAAGAAACGAAACAAAATGAAAAAGAAAGGTTAAAGAAGAAATAACCAGATTTGCAAGAATTGATAACTTTCAGAATGAAAGAAACAAATCAAACAAAGGGAATGAAACAATCAAAACAAAAAACGCAATGAAACTGATTTAGATACCAAAAGCTCTGATACCAACTGATGTGAACCCCATAAATTGAATCTAGGAACCCACGAACAAGTTGATGAATGAAGTTCCAGGAAAGCCAAAATCAGTTTAGAACTCAAGAAAAACCTTGACCCAATGTTTAGAGAAACAAGAACCAAAGGTATAAAGAAGGATAATTGACACCACACTCTAGAAAGGAAGAGATTGAGAGTGATAAGTCAGAAGAACGCCACAAGGAATTAACCTTGATAAGTTCAGAAGTTCAATGAAGAACAAACCAAGTGAATAATCTCACCAAATTCATAAAATTCCAATCTGCCAAGTTTAGAACAAGAATTGATGATTTAAAGGCTGAAGAAAACCCTAATAAATCTTCCAGCAAGATTTACTCCTAAAAATAAGGAAGTTCCTAAAATTAAGGAATGTGACTTTAAGGCTTCCTTATTTTCAGGAATGCAGCAAGATTTACTCCTAAAAATAAGGAAGTTCCTAAAATTAAGGAATGTGACTTTAAGGCTTCCTTATTTTGAGGAATGCAGCAAGATTTACTCCTAAAAATAAGGAAATTCCTAAAATTAAGGAATGTGACTTTAAGGCTTCCTTATTTTGAGGAATGCAGCAAGATTTACTCCTAAAAATAAGGAAATTCCTAAAATTAAGGAATGTGACTTTAAGGCACCATAAAATCAGCTAGAAATCTCTTAAAACTTCAAAATAAAACCAAGTCTGAAAACCAGAATCCAATTAGGCCGAAAACAACTAATTAGGCCCTATTAAATGCTTCAATTAAGTTGATAACACCAATTGATTCCTCCAAGCCCAATTCAGCTCCTATTGTTGGTTGTTTAGCCCAAACAGCTTGAATTAGTCCATTAAGGGCTTCCTTCATCCTTTTAGCTTTAGCTCGAGTTATTGGACCTCCACCAATGAATAATGGATCATCATGTTGTGTTGAACCAGATTGCTCCATCCTTTGCATGTCCTTAACTTGGATTCCATCGTTCCCCCTCTCTTGAAAAGGATTCGTCCTCGAATCTTCACCATCTACATTAAATGGAGAAAGATCAGAAACATTGAATGTAGCACTAACATTATACTCACCTGGTAGATCCAACTTGTAAGCATTGTCATTTATGCGCGCAATGACTTGGAATGGTCCATCTCCTCTTGGCTGCAACTTGGAACGACGTTTCAACGGAAAACGTTCTTTCCTCAAATGAACCCAAACCCAATCTCCGGGTTCAAAAGTCACTTTCTTACGCCCTTTGTTGGCTTGAGTAGCATATTGTTCTGTTTTCTTCTTTATTTGCTGCCTAACCTTTTCATGTAATTGCTTCACCATTTCAGCCTTCCTTTTGCCATCCAAACTAGCGCGCTCATCAATTGGTAAAGGTGTTAAATCCATTGGAGTCAAAGGATTAAACCCATACACAACTTCAAAAGGTGAAAGGTTAGTAGTAGAATGGATAGAACGATTATAAGCGAATTCAACATGTGGCAAGCAATCCTCCCAATTTTTCAAATTCTTTTGAATGATAGCACGCAATAAACTAGACAAAGTTCGATTAACTACCTCAGTTTGCCCATCGGTTTGTGGGTGGCAAGTTGTAGAAAACATAAGTTTAGTACCTAGCTTACCCCACAAGGTCTTCCAAAAGTAGCTCAAGAACTTGGCATCTCGGTCTGAAACAATGCTCCTTGGCACACCATGAAGCCGCACTATCTCTCGAAAGAATAAGTCTGCAATGTGATTAGCATCATCTGTTTTATGGCATGAAATGAAATGTGCCATTTTAGAAAACCTGTCCACAACCACAAAAACAGAGTCATTACCCTTTTTTGACCTTGGTAAACCTAAAACAAAGTCCATGGAAATATCTACCCAAGGTTCATTTGGTATAGGCAAAGGAGTATACAATCCATGAGGTAAAGATCTAGATTTGGCCTGTTTGCAAGTTATACATTTCTCACAAATTCTTTCTACATCACGTTTCATATGTGGCCAAAAGAAATGCTCAATAAGGACTTCCAATGTTTTTCGAACACCAAAATGTCCCATTAGTCCACCTCCATGAGCCTCACGAACCAACAACTCCCTTAAAGAACATATAGGCACACACAATCTATTTTCTCGAAATAAAAAACCTTCATGCCTATAAAATTTACCAAAGGCAGCATGTTCACAAGCTTCAAACACATTAGCAAAGTCATGATCAGAAGAATATAAATCCTTAATGTATTCAAAGCCTAATAATTTAGTATCCAAAATAGAGATCAAGGCATACCTTCGAGACAAAGCATCTGCCACGACATTTTCCTTACCTTGTTTGTACTTGATCACATAAGGAAAAGATTCAATAAACTCCACCCATTTTGCATGGCGTTTATTCAACTTACCTTGGCCCTTCAAATGCTTTAAGGATTCATGATCAGTATGAATGACAAACTCCTTTGGCCACAAATAGTGTTGCCATGTCTCCAAGGCCCTCACCAAAGCATACATCTCCTTGTCATAAGTTGGGTAGTTCAAGGCTGCCCCATTGAGCTTTTCACTAAAATAAGCAAGGGGTCGATTTTCTTGCATCAAAACAGCCCCAATACCGATTCCTGAAGCATCACACTCAACTTCAAAAGTTTTAGCAAAGTTAGGTAAAGCAAGTAATGGTGCTGAACTTAACTTGTCTTTAATCAAATTGAAAGCTAATTCTTGTTCACTACCCCACTTGAATCCAACACTTTTTTTAACAATTTCAGTCAATGGTGCAGCTATAGTGCTAAAATCTTTAACAAACCTCCTATAAAAACTAGCCAATCCATGAAAGCTTCGCACCTCAGTTATTGATTTTGGTGTAGGCCATTCTCGAATAGCCTTAACCTTTTCTTCATCAACCTCTATTCCCTTAGCACTAACAACATATCCAAGAAATACAACCTGACTAGTGCAAAAAGAACATTTATTGAGGTTTGCATACAACTTCTCTTCACGCAAAACACTTAGAACCTTTTGTAAATGATCAAGATGCTCATCTAAGTTTTTGCTATAAATCAGAATATCATCAAAGTACACAACAACAAACTTACCAATAAAAGCACGCAAGACATGGTTCATTAATCTCATGAAAGTACTAGGGGCATTACTTAACCCAAAAGGCATAACCAGCCACTCATATAAACCATACTTAGTTTTAAAGGCAGTTTTCCATTCATCACCTTCTCTCATGCGAATTTGATGATAACCAGATTTCAAATCAATCTTAGAGAAAATACAAGCACCATGCAATTCATCAAGCATATCATCTAACCTAGGAATGGGATGGCGATACTTTACCGTAATCTTGTTGATAGCTCTACAATCAACACACATTCTCCATGTTCCATCCTTCTTAGGCACAAGTAGAACCGGAACAGCGCAAGGACTCAAACTTTCTCTCACATACCCTTTAGCTAGCAACTCCTCAACTTGCTCTTGAAGTTCCTTTGTCTCCTCAGGATTACTCCTATAGGCTGGTCGGTTAGGAATTGATGCACCGGGAATGAAATCAATTTGATGCTCTATTCCCCTAAGTGGTGGTAAACCATCAGGAACTTCTTCAGGGAAAACATCAGTGAATTCCTGCAAAAGAGACTTAGCAGCACTAGGCAAAGATTGGTTAAGATCATTAGTATTAAAATAAGCCTCTTTGTACAAAAGTACAATCATTGGCTGTTTTGAATAAAAAGCTCTCTTAACCTCATTTTCTTTTGCATAAAAACTTGCTTTTCTTCTCTCTTGCTCTTGAGACTCTTCTTTTTCCTCTTTTTTTGTGTTTTTAGCCTCTTTTTCATTTTCAATCCCATTCTTTTTACCACTTCCCTCAGCCTCACTCTTTCTTTTCTCATGTTTGGCCTCACTCTTTCTTTTCTCACATTTGGCCTCACTCTTTCTTTTCTCACATTCTTTTTTAATTCTCACTTGATCTTCATAAACTTGCTGAGGTGTTAATGGTACAAGAGTTATTGGTTTCCCATGCATTACAAAAGAATACTTATTTGTGCGCCCATCATGCATAGTGTTCTTATCATATTGCCATGGTCGACCTAAAAGCATATGGCCAGCATGCATAGGTATAACATCACAAAGCACCTCATCATGATACCTACCAATGGAAAAAGAAACCAGCACCTGTTTGCTAACCTTAATTTCCCCACACTCATTCAACCATTCAAGCTTATAAGGTCTAGGATGCTTCATAGTAGGCAGATTCAATTTCTCAACCAAAAGAGTGCTTGCTACATTAGTACAACTCCCCCCATCAATAATAAGGCTACATACCTTGTCCATGATGTGACAACGTGTGTGGAAGATGTTGTCTCTTTGTGCTTCATCCTCCTCCTTCACTTGCATATTCAAAACTCTCCTGGTGACAAGGATTTCACCAGTAACCGGATGTACTTCTTCTTCACTCTCCTCCAATGGTGTGTCATCATCAGACTCACTTTCAGTCTCAACTTCACCATCTCCCCTTAAAATCATCACTCGCTTATTCGGGCATTGGGATGCAATGTGTCCCTTTCCCAAACACTTAAAACATTTGATATCTCTATTTCTAGAAGTTTGGGGGTTAGATTTACCTCTATCTATGCTAGAACCAGCATCCTTGCTTTTAGATGATTCGGACTTGCTCACAAAATCAGCCTTGTCTTCCTTTTTGCTCCAAGCTGATTTCGAAGAAGAACTTGAATTCTGTCCGAACCGTGCTGAACCCTTTCTTTTGAGTTGCTGCTCAACCTTCATGGCCATGTGTACCATATCCTCCAACTCTACATAATGTTGCAACTCCACCACATTTGCAATGTCCCTATTTAGGCCATGTAAAAATCGTGCCATGGTTGCCTCTCGGTCCTCTTCCATATTAGCCTTAATCATGGCTATCTCCATCTCCTTGTGGTACTCCTCCACACTCTTGGATCCTTGGGTTAGGCCTTGCAACCGCTGGTACAAGTCCCTATAGTAATGACTTGGAATAAATCTCCTCCTCATAACAGCCTTCATCTCTTCCCAATTATCAATTGGCCTCTCCCGATTTCGTCTCCTAGTCAAAACAAGTTGATCCCACCAAATAATAGCATAATCAGTAAAATTCAACAGCAGCAAGTTTTACCTTCTTCTCTTCGGAGTAATTATGGCAATCAAAGACTAGCTCCACTTTCTTCTCCCACTCCAAGTATGCATCAGGATCATTTTTACCCGAAAAGGGTGGAATCTTCATTTTAATACTCCCCAAGTTTTGATCATAATTACCCATCCTCCTTGCTCTTTGACCACCTCTATCATGATTGAATCTGTTATTGGCCTCTCTTGGATAAAAATCATCATGGTCATCATCATCTTCTTCCTCCTCTTCATGTTCATCATGGTATTGTCGCCTTTCTCGCCTTTGCACATTAGGAACCTCACGAACTTGATTCCTTTGCAAAACAGCAATAGCCGCATCTTGTCTCTCCATTTTATCCATGATTTCACCAAATCTGACCTCCATGCGCTCTAAGTGTTGTCGCAAAGCGCGTTGTTCAAGTGTCTCTGTCCTTCCTTCCTCAGCCATTATAGTAGTCTGAAAAGATTAGATTTGCCAAGAAAAGAAATCCTCACAAGTGTTTACACTCAAGTGTGTTTCACTCTTTTATGGCTTTTAAACTATGATGGTAACACTCTTGCCTTTTACCACCCAATTCACTTAAATAAGTTCTTTAAGGAACTAAAGAAAATCTAATCAAGAGCAATTACCTTGCAATGCCCAGCTAACTTACCCAAATAAAACTCAATCGATTAGGAATCAAGGAAAAGCATAAAAGATAGAGAGGATATAAAAGAGAAGAAATATGAAACAAAAGACTCAAAGAACGGAATACTGATCAGGAATCAAAGAAAGATGCTCAAATCAAATCTGTCCTTTTTGTCAAAATCACACTTCCACTTGTTTTCTTTGTTTTCTGATTCTTTTCACTTTCTTTTTTTGCTTTCTCTTTTTTTTTATCTATTTCGTTTTTTTTTAATTGAGGCAATAATAAAAAAAACAAACTAAACGGAACAGATATGAAAAATAAAAAGAGCCATTAACAAAAAAAGAACAAACTGACCGGATTTATAAGATTTATAAGATTTGGAGATTCAAAGAAACGAAACAAAATGAAAAAGAAAGGTTAAAGAAGAAATAACCAGATTTGCAAGAATTGATAACTTTCAGAATGAAAGAAACAAATCAAACAAAGGGAATGAAACAATCAAAACAAAAAACGCAATGAAACTGATTTAGATACCAAAAGCTCTGATACCAACTGATGTGAACCCCATAAATTGAATCTAGGAACCCACGAACAAGTTGATGAATGAAGTTCCAGGAAAGCCAAAATCAGTTTAGAACTCAAGAAAAACCTTGACCCAATGTTTAGAGAAACAAGAACCAAAGGTATAAAGAAGGATAATTGACACCACACTCTAGAAAGGAAGAGATTGAGAGTGATAAGTCAGAAGAACGCCACAAGGAATTAACCTTGATAAGTTCAGAAGTTCAATGAAGAACAAACCAAGTGAATAATCTCACCAAATTCATAAAATTCCAATCTGCCAAGTTTAGAACAAGAATTGATGATTTAAAGGCTGAAGAAAACCCTAATAAATCTTCCAGCAAGATTTACTCCTAAAAATAAGGAAGTTCCTAAAATTAAGGAATGTGACTTTAAGGCTTCCTTATTTTCAGGAATGCAGCAAGATTTACTCCTAAAAATAAGGAAGTTCCTAAAATTAAGGAATGTGACTTTAAGGCTTCCTTATTTTGAGGAATGCAGCAAGATTTACTCCTAAAAATAAGGAAATTCCTAAAATTAAGGAATGTGACTTTAAGGCTTCCTTATTTTGAGGAATGCAGCAAGATTTACTCCTAAAAATAAGGAAATTCCTAAAATTAAGGAATGTGACTTTAAGGCACCATAAAATCAGCTAGAAATCTCTTAAAACTTCAAAATAAAACCAAGTCTGAAAACCAGAATCCAATTAGGCCGAAAACAACTAATTAGGCCCTATTAAATGCTTCAATTAAGTTGATAACACCAATTGATTCCTCCAAGCCCAATTCAGCTCCTATTGTTGGTTGTTTAGCCCAAACAGCTTGAATTAGTCCATTAAGGGCTTCCTTCATCCTTTTAGCTTTAGCTCGAGTTATTGGACCTCCACCAATGAATAATGGATCATCATGTTGTGTTGAACCAGATTGCTCCATCCTTTGCATGTCCTTAACTTGGATTCCATCACACTTGTCCATCTTCAACCCAAAATTGCTCCAAAGCCCAAAATAGAAAAGCAATCTCGGATTTCCGCAGGGTTTCTGGATGCTTCTGTATTTTGACGTTTTGAAGACCCAAATGAACTCCGATTTTGCTGATCTTTAGTATTCTAGAAAGCTCAAGAAGTCCTCTACAACTTTGATGAGAACTCGAACTCAGAAACGGACTTTAAGGATGTCAAATCTGGCCATCTTTGCAAACTATCTGCACAGGAAAATCTCAAAATTTCCAGATTTAAACTCCTTTTCTTCCAAAGCTTCTTTTTAGCTTCTAATGACATGAAATCACTCAAAACAGCTTAGTTAGAGATAAATCATAGCTTAAATAAGTGTTTATCAAATTCCCCCACACTTGAGCTTTGCTAGTCCCTAGCAAACTAAGAAAAACCAAACACTAAACTACATCAAATTAATTCCACTTTCGTAGGTGTACAGTGGCACTTAGCATTTGACACAAGCCTTTAAACCCCTAGGTGTCCCTAGTGGAGGAGTTATAGTCTCCTAAGGGTTTACCAGAAGGATACCCACAAACATTCCTAAAACAACCTTTCAATCAAATTCTAAGAGTTAGAAAATTATAAGCAACAACTTAATTAAATATACAAGAGAACATAATGTATCAAAATTAAACCACTTATGCACTCAAAATAATCAAGTAACAAGTTAATATCATTAATCAAGTTAACATGCATCAAATTAGATGATCCTCACCAGGAATTCACTCTTGCACTCAAGTGTTTAATATGGATAAAGGGTTCACTCAATATCACTAGTGAAAACATACTTACCATATGCTTGCAATGCATCTAATCTCCACTACTCCTATCTACACAGATGCAAGAATCAAAAAGGTCTTTACAATAGGTTGTAATGGGGCCAAGGGTTAGTGAGCTCAAGAAAGAAAGGATAAGGAAATCAAAACAAAGGTCTTAAGCACTAGTAGAGCAATTAACTTAGAAATATGGGCTAGTTTCTCTTTCAATAGCCCTTCACTTAGCACAAAGTTATTATACTCCACCAATTTCTCCTTTTCTTTCAATCTTTGAGAAAAATGTCAAGCGTATCATTTGTGCCAATTGATGCATTCATTTTGTTCTTCTTTTCAATGCATTTCTTTGCTTTCTCTCTCTTTTTTTTTTTAGTTTCTTTCAAAGCACTTTTCTTCCTTTTGAATCAACTTGACATTCTCATTTTCTTCATTCAAGCCATATCACATATATGGATTACCCCATACTTATTCCTTCAATTCCCTATCAAAACCAGCAAAGAAACAAGTTAAATTGCTCCACTAGTCAAAAGACAAGGTTAGAGAAACTTGTTTTTCTTTTAAAGTTCAAGGTTCTTTAGAATAGGGTTATCAAAGAAAAAGGTTCTCATATGTTCATTAAGCTCAAAAAGGGTAACTAAGTGGTCAAGTACTTGGGGTGGCTATTTAGGCTCAAGCGTATCCCTAATCAACCTTTATGATCTCTATACATATGCATAGTAACATGTAATCTCGAAGAGATACAAAGCAAGTTCTAGAAGTAATGAATTCACAAGGATAACCACTCAAGAAAGAAAGAAGATTGCAAGGATGTAACAATCTTATAATATGGCTCAAAATCTCACAAGTTACATATCATCTGACTCAAAACATGCTTAGCTCAATCAAATAAACTCACAAGTTACCATGATCATTAAGAAGCAAAGAAATTCAATCAATCAATATCATGCTTCAAGCACATTTAACTAGTTCCAACCTATAAAATTCTTATTCTTTTCATTCAATTGAAAGGCCAATTTACCTAATTAACTAACTAAGATATAAAACAACAAAATAAAGACACAAAACTCATCAAAATAAAAAGATTAAAGTGCAGCAAACCAAAAGGGCAGAACACGTCCGACGGCCATGATTGTATGTCCACGGGCTGGTTTTTAGCTTGGAACCTGCAAAATTGAAAAATTTAGCATGAAAATTCAAAAGATAGAATTAAACTAATCCTAACTCCTAATTCCTCCCCCCACACTTGAACACTATATTGTCCTCAATGTAGGAAGAAGACTAAAGTATAAACAAAAACTAAAGTATAGAAAAGGAAAAGAGAAAAAGAAAACAAATCCTAAACATGGGTTGCCTCCCAAGAAGCGCCTTTGTTTAATGTCTTTGGCTAGACTTCCCCTTCCTTTTACTTCTCATAGATGGGATCTTCCAACTTGATTTTCTCCACATTATGCACTTGGAATCCTTCAAAGTAAGGTTTGAGGCGATGGCCATTAACCTTAAATCGCTTTTGAGTCTCAAGGCTTTTAATCTCTACTGCACCATGAGGAAAAACATTAGTAACTTCAAAAGGACCAAGCCAACGAGAACGTAACTTACCAAGAAACAAACGAAGCTTAGAATAATAAAGAAGAACTTTTTGCCCAATGTGAAAAGTCTTCCTTGCAAGCATCTTGTCATGGAAAGCTTTCGTTTTTTCTTTGTAGATTGTTGCGTTCTCATAGGCATCATTGCGAATTTCCTCTAGCTCTTGCAATTGCAACTTTCGATGTACACCAGCATCATTTAAGCTCATGTTACATTGCTTAATAGCCCACCAAGCTTTAAACTCGATTTCTACAGGAAGATGTCAAGGTTTTCCAAAAATCAACCTATAAGGTGACATCCCAATGGGTGTTTTATAGGCTGTCCTATATGCCCATAATGCATCTTCCAAACGCAAACTCCAATCCTTCCTATTCGGATTTACGGTTTTCTGAAGGATTGATTTGATCTCTCTATTAGACACCTCAGCTTGACCACTTGTTTGTGGATGATAAGATGTAGAAATCTTGTGAGTAACTCCATATTTCTTCAACAATGCCTCCACCGTTTTGTTGCAAAAGTGGGTTCCCCTATCACTTATCAATGCACCAGGAATGCCATACCTAGAAAAGAGGTTAGACCTAACAAAATCACAAACAACTTTGGAATTGTCAGTTTTGGTGGCCTTAGCTTCCACCCACTTTGAAACATAATCAACTGCAAGAAGTATATAAAGATAACCAAAAGAAGATGGAAAGGGTCCCATGAAATCAATACCCCAAACATCAAAGATTTCAACTACAAATATAGGATTTAAGGGCATTTGATCTCTATGTGAAAGACTCCCTACTCTTTGACATCTATCACAATTCTTGCAAAACACATAAGCATCTTTGAACAAAGTAGGCCAATAAAAACCACTATCTAGCACTTTCCTTACTGTTCTTTGTGGGCCAAAATGACCTCCACATGCATATGAATGACAAAACATTAGAATAACATTATGTTCAGATTGAGGCACACATCTCCTAACCACTTGATCAGAGCAATGCTTCAACAAATAAGGTTCATCCCAAACATAATATTTAGCATCTCTCTTTATCTTATCCCTATAAGATTTACTAACATTGCTAGGTAATTGCTTGGAAACAATAAAAATTACCAAATCTGCATACCAAGGCACCTCACCATGCAAAGCTAGCAAACTTTCATCGGGAAAAGATTCATGAAGGGGAATGATATCTTCTTTTTGCACCATTCGACTTAGATGATCAGCCACTAAGTTCTCCGCGCCTTTCTTGTCTCTTATCTCTAAGTCGAATTCTTGAAGAAGTAGTATCCATCGAATCAACCTTGGTTTCGCCTCCTTTTTAGCCAACAGGTACCTAAGAGCTGCATGATCAGAATAAACAATCACTTTAGTACCTAATAAATATGAGCGAAACTTATCTAAGGCAAAAACAATAGATAGAAGCTCCTTCTCAGTAGTGGAGTAGTTTCGTTGGGCAGAATTTAATGTCCTCGAGGCATAATAGATCACATGTGCCACTTTGCCAATCCTTTGACCAAGAACCGCCCCTATAGCATAATCACTAGCATCACACATCAATTCAAAGGGGTAGTTCCAATCAGGAGGTTGTATGATGGGTGTAGTGGTTAATGCTTTCTTAAGCTTGTCAAATGCCTCTTTGCATTGATCTCCAAATTTGAACTCCACATCCTTTTGCAATAGGTAGCATAGAGGTGATGCTATTTTGGAAAAGTCTTTGATAAACCTGTGATAAAAACCTGCATGTCCAAGGAAAGAACGAATTTCCCTCACATTGGAGGGGTAAGGCAAGTTTTGCACAATGTCTACCTTAGCTTTATCTACTTCTAAACCTCTAGAAGAAACAATATGCCCTAAAACTATACATTGCTCGACCATAAAATGACATTTTTCAGAATTAAGAACAAGATTAGTTTCAATACACCTATCCAAAATCAATGTAAGATTATGTAAACATGCATCAAAAGAGTTTCCATATACCGTAAAGTCATCCATGAACACTTCAATGATGTTTTCCACATAATCTTGGAATATGCTCATCATACATCTTTGGAAGGTGGCTGGAGCATTGCAAAGCCCAAAAGCCATTCTCCTATACGAAAATGTACCAAATGGACAAGTGAATGTGGTCTTCTCTTGGTCCTCCGGAGCAATGACAATTTGGAAGTAACCTGAATAACCATCAAGAAAACAATAAAAGTCACGACCAGCAAGTCTTTCAAGCATTTGATCAATAAAGGGTAAAGGAAAATGGTCCTTTCTAGTAGAAGCATTAAGCTTTCTATAATCTATACAAACTCGCCATCCATTTTGAACCCTTTGAGGTACCAAGTCACCATCCTGATTTTCCACTACTGTGATGCCAGACTTTTTCGGAACAACTTGCACTTGGCTAACCCACTGGCTGTTAGAGATAGGGTAAATCACGCCAGCTTCAAGTAACTTGAGGATCTCTTTCTTCACTACCTCCATCATAGGAGGATTTAGGCGCCTTTGAGCTTGCCTTGAAGGTTTAGCACCTTCTTCCAACAATATTCTATGCATGCACAAGGAAGGGCTTATTCCCTTAATATCGGCTATAGTCCATCCAATTGCCTTCTTGCAGTCTCTAAGCACTCTAACTAGCTTTTCTTCTTGCAAAGAAGATAGCTTGCTAGATATGATCACCGGTAAGGTCTCACCATCCCCTAGGAATGCATACTTCAAATGTTCAGGCAAAGGTTTCAATTCAATTTTGGGAGCCTGTACAATTGAAGGAAGAAGCTTATTAGTACTTAAAGGCAAATCAACATAAGAAAGATTCAATTTAGAGGAAACTAAAGGTAATGAATTCAAATCCATGATTGACTCCTCTATGTCCTCTCTAAGTGTCAATTGGTCCATTGTTTCCTTTTCATTGGTTGCACAAGTGAGTACCAACTCAAGTCCATCATCTTTATGCAAATTCAAAACTTGTTGAGATAAACCATCAAGGACATCAATAGAAAACACACTATGTTCATCATTAGGATGTTTCATTGCTTCAAAAATATTAAAGCAAACTATTTTCTTCTCAAACTCCATAGTGAGTAGCCCTTCATAGACATCTATCTTTGTTCTTGCAGTCCTCAAAAATGGCCTTCCTAAGAGAAGAGGCACCGAATTTGGGTAATAATCTTCTTCCATCTTTAGCACATAGAAATCGGCTGGAAAATATAACTCATTTACCTGCACCAAAACATTCTCAACAACACCTTCAGGATAAACATTAGATCTATCAGCCAATTGAATAATAACTCCAGTTTCACTCAAATTATCAAAACCTAAGGAGATGAAGATAGAATAAGGCATAACATTAATAGATGCTCCTAGGTCACACATTGCTTTTTCAATTTGAGTTACTCCTATAGTGCATGGAATAGTAAAAGCTCCCAAATCCTTACACTTAGGGGGTAATTTTCTTTGGAGTATGGCAGACACATTTTCCCCCATTGGTACCTTTTCATTACCTCTCAACCTTCTCTTATTAGTGCATAAATCTTTCAAGAATTTTGCATATTTAGGCACTTGCTTGATTGCTTCCAGGAAAGGTATGTTGACTTGAACCTTCTTAAAGGTTTCCCAAATGTCCTTCTCAAGCTCATCTTTCTTTGTGTTCTTTGCTAACCTACTTGGAAAACGAGGAAAACACTTGTTAGAACTCAAATCAGAATTCAAAAGCTTAGGATTTACCTTTAAGGATGTCAAATCATCATTTGGAAGTGAACTTTGAGGTGTTTTTACATCTTTGTTCTGAACATCTTCTTCCTTTTGCTCAAGCTCGATTTGGTCACTAGTCACTTCAACTTCTTCCTCTAATCCCTTGTCATGTGATTTTTGCATTTTCTTTGGGGATTCCAATCTCTTTCCACTCCTCAATTCAATTGCATGTGCATTCTCCTTTGGATTTACAAGAGGTTGTGAAGAAAGCTTTCCGAAACTTTCAGCTCTCATTTCATTCAACATTGTTGCAATTTGGCCTATTTGAGTCTCCAAATTCTTGATGCTAGCCCTTGTTTCCTGTTGAAAAAGACCATAATCACTAGATTGGGCATTATCATTATGTGTAAATTAGAATTTGAAGAATTGAAATTTCGAGGCCTGTTTTGATAGGGAGGTCGATTTTGTTGGAAGTTGTTGCGATTTTGAGCACTTGAACCTCCTTGATTCCCATATCTCAAGTTTGGATGGTCCCTCCAACCAGGATTATAGGTGTTGGAGTAAGGATCATAGTTTCGATTTGGTAGTCCAGGGAATCCTCCAATTGCATTGGCTTCTTGTGGATCATCTTGTAAGGTAGGGCACACATCCGTAGGATGTCCAACATGAGAACAAATTCCACATGCCTTTTGCTGCATTGTACCTAAGGCAATTTTTTCAAACCAAGAGGTGAGTCTATCCAATTTTTGTTCAAGATTGCTACTACTTACCTCATTGACTTTTTTTGGTTCCACAAATGTTTGTCTTATTCTGAATTGTTGAGTGTTGGCAGCCATTTCCTCAATCAATTCTCTTGCCACTTCGGGAGGTTTATTCCTCAATGCTCCTCCACTAGCTGCATCAATCATAGCTCTTTCCATTGGTAACATCCCCATATAAAAGAATTGGATAAGTAGATTCTCTGAAAATTCATGATGTGGCAACTTGAGCACAAATCTTTGAATCTCTCCCAATACTCATAGAGAGTTTCTCTTTGTTGTTGACGAACACTACATATTTCCCTCCTTATATTATTGGTTCTTGAGGCAGGGAAGAACTTTTCTAGGAAAAGTTTCTTAAGCTCACTCCAAGTGGAAATTGATCTCGGAGGAAGGAAATACAACCAATTATGTGCACTATCCGTCAAAGTGAATGGAAACACTCTCAAGTTAATGTTGTCTTCGGACACATTGCTTGTGTTGAGAGTTGAACAAGCTAGATGGAATTTTTGCGAATGCTTGTGAGGATCTTCACTCCTTCATTGTCCTTCGGGCATTATTTTGAGCATTGTTTTGCCCATTGTTTCCTTGAGCATCATTGTTTCCTTGTGGCTGGTTATTATTGTTCTCCTCCATGTTGAATAGTCCTCGCAAAGTGGTTGGAGATGGTGGTGTTGGTGTTGATTCAGATGATGAAGATGGCTCTTCCTTTTGCTCCAAACGAGGAATAGTTCTCTTAGGTGCGTGAGAAGATCCTAAGGCTTTCTCAAGGTGCTTTTGAAGATCTTTGTATTTCCTGTCCAAGCCTTCGTCGTCACGAGACATACAAGTCTACAAAAGAAAGGGAAAAGAACTCAAATAACACAAAAACAAGCTAAAACAAATAAAAGAAAAAAGGAGAAATTAAAAAGACAAAAATTAAATAACAGGAAAAACAAAATTGGCCCAGAAACGAATGAAAACGTCAGAATTTGGCAAAAATAAGGCGGGGCCAGTAGCAAAGCTACTGGTTTTGCTCAGCTCGTCGATTTCCTTGCGAAAAAGTGGTGCCGTACACCTATCTTTGCTGTTCGTCGGGTTTCACCTGATTCCTGCACAAAATAGAAAAAGAAGAAAAAAAACAAAAAAATCAAAATCAGATTCGCTAAAGAACAATCCCCGGCAACGGCGCCAAGATTAGGTATGTCGTTAATACCAAATAAAATTCTATGCTAAAACTAAGTAGATAGTGATAAGCACAGGTCGTATCCCACGAAGATTGTCTTAGAAAATCTAATTTGTAGATGCAATAAAAGTAAAGAATTGAAGAATTTAAGTTTGCAAATTATAACTAAGAACAATGCAAATAATAAAAATAAGGAGAAATCAATAGAGAATATTTCAGTTCAAGGAATACTTACTCTTGGAATTTGAATTGATCATAGGCACAAAAGATAATCAAACATGCAAACAATTGGCGTAGGTTAAAAGTACCTATAGCTTCCCTTTAACCCCTATCTTTCCTTATGCCTAGCTTAAATCAGTACCTATAGCTTCCCAATCAAGCCCTTTTTATCAAAATAACATAGGTACCTATAGCTTCCCCAGATTTAATTAAGACAAAAGCAATAAACTCTAGAAAGATCTTAGCCAATAATAACTAATCAAGTCATATAGCCTGCTCTCTTAATTACTCCCTTTAATTCTCTCAAACAATATCGAAGAACTATGCAGTATCACTTGATTTACTACTTTGAATGAAGCTAACTTACAATTACGGATAAGAAGCTCAAATTCTAGCAATAGAAAATCATGCAAAATTAACTAGTTGCGCATCCTAGGTAACTAAGCATGAAAATAATGAAATAAGCATAGAGAATTAAAAGATATTTGCATAAGAGATAGAAATAAAACTCAAGCCTCACAATCCTTGCATCCAAGAGTCAAGCAACCTTCAACTGAATTGAAAAAATTAGAAGAGCATTCTGAAAATTGCAGCACAAAAGAGAAAAATAAAATTCCTAGCAAAAGCTCTTTTTTTTTACAGAGGGAGGCTAAGGCCTTTAAATAGAGACCTAGGAATCTTTAACCTAATAAGTTATCAGCTGGCTTAAGTGTTCTACAAGAAATAGAAGTCCTTCTTCAAATAGGAGAGAAAATAGCACACACCACATGCCATGCACATGCCTCATTAAAGTGTTTTCCTACTCCAATTAGGACTTCTCTTCAAGGGCTAAATCGCATCAATCCAAGGCTTGGGCCTAGGTTAAATATCTTCCATAACATGTCCAAAACAGCCCCAAATAAGGCTTAGGCGTGCACTTGTCCATCTTCAACCCAAAATTGCTCCAAAGCCCAAAATAGAAAAGCAATCTCGGATTTCCGCAGGGTTTCTGGATGCTTCTGTATTTTGACGTTTTGAAGACCCAAATGAACTCCGATTTTGCTGATCTTTAGTATTCTGGAAAGCTCAAGAAGTCCTCTACAACTTTGATGAGAACTCGAACTCAGAAACGGAATTTAAGGATGTCAAATCTGGCCATCTTTGCAAACTATCTGCACAGGAAAATCTCAAAATTTCCAGATTTAAACTCCTTTTCTTCCAAAGCTTCTTTTTAGCTTCTAATGACATGAAATCACTCAAAACAGCTTAGTTAGTAAAAATAAACACTTAAACAACAAGATATAAGAGATAAATCATAACTTAAATAAGTGTTTATCAATAGTGCACAAAGTTAGACTTCAATTCAAAAGCTCCTTCGACTTTCGGAAAAACTATACACAGAGGTTGAAGATTTGGTTCACGCTCCAATAATTATCGAATAGTGTGCTGATTTTCGTTCTGGAAGAACTGGAGGTGGTGGATTATTTAGTGGTTCATTCCGTGGTGGCTCCATGATTGGTAAGGATGAAGAACTCTCAGTTTGCAAAGATGACTTTTTAGTTTGCTCAACAAACCTTCTAATTTCCTTCGAGCTGGATATGGAAGAATCAAAACTCATACAATATCTACAACAAAAAGATAAAACCAAAAATGAGAACAAAGAAAATATACAAAAGGGTAAACCAAACAAAATCAGGGGAAGCAATGGCTAGATAAGTAAGCACACTAACGCAATAGATAGTAAAGAAACAAACTTCATTAACACATTGCAGTAATAACGAGATAGATAAACAGAAATATAAGCTAAAATGCTAAGAAAGTGAAGTGAAATGATAAAGCACAGTTCCCCAGCAACGGCGCCAAAATTTGATGCGCGTCGTAACACAACAAAATTAAGCTTACTAATCTACTATGTAGTAGGGTAAGCAAGGATCGATCCCATGAGAAAATGCTATTTAATTTCACACTACTTACTAAGCATATATCAACTAAACAAGAATTTAAAGGGGGATTTTGTATTAGTGTTGAAAATAATGTGTAAGGATTTATCAAGAATGACAAAAATAATGCAATACATGATAAAACAAAGCCTCCAATATATTATATGATCAATCTTTTAACCTAACACTTAATCATTGATTCACTAATCAAACATTCTTCTCATCAATTGGTTAACCCCATGGATTTGAAACCAGCTTCAAATCCATGGACCTTTCCTAATGTTGATTAACCTTGAATCTAAGTTCACTTTTAATCCTTCCTCTTATGGCTAACTTGAATCCTAGCAATCCAAATTCAAGCCTAGAAGAGCAAGAAGTATAAGCTATGGAAAGATGATCGCCCGTCGTCAAGACGATCAAAAGAATAAATTTCTGTACCTTTCTAAACTAAGTAGCAAGAGCAAGCACAGGTCGAATCCACAGAGAAGCAATATTGAGTCTATTTTGTTTATATAAAATAAAAGAACAGAAATGTAAATGGGGGGTTTTTAAAAGACAATTAAAATAAAGGCAGAAACATAACAGAGAAGAACAATTAATAAAGGAAATATCCATAATATCATCACCATCAGTTAAGGGAGAAGTAAAATAGCTAGGTCTTCGGTCTACAAAATATAAGACTGGACAATTGAATGGTGTACTATAGACAGAGGTACTAAAGATTCCCTAAGCCTATGTGGTGACTAAACAGTGTGGACTAGTGCTACAGATTCCTAGAAAACACCCTTTTATCTCGCCTGAACCAACGACTCTTCGCGATATTGATTTACAGGTTTAATAAAGCATAAAGCATAAACAATCAGTCAGTACACAATTAACCCGTAATAGCATCGTGCATACCCGGTCATTAATTACCCAATATCCCAAGAAAGTGTCCTATGCCTTTCTTTTGTTACAAAATACTAAGGATGACTACTAAAGATTCATCTTCCATAATAATAACCATAGATTGTCTAAGATCAAATATATGCATGCATTCATATATTTTAGCCTAAATAATCATAAATCAATAATAACAGAGATATTGAAACACCCGATTAAAACAATCTAAGATAAGAACAAAGACCTCTCTAGCAAAATCCCTTAACTTAATGGGAGATTAGATGGATTATGGGTTTAACCACTTATGAATTAAGTGGCAAACCAAGAACAATAAATAAATAAACGATGATTAAAGAAGAGTAAATTGATTAAAGAAACAGAGATTAAATCTCTACAGAAACTCTCTGTTCTTAGTTCTACAGAGAAAAATCGTAACTTTCAGAATTCTCTCTCATGTAAATCTATCCGTACTTGGGGAAAATGACACATTTAAATGACTAGATTACATAATTGCCCTCATGACCTAATTACTAAGCAAAGAGTATGAAGGGCAAAGGTGAAATTTCCTGGAACGGCGCCACTATGAAGTGGAACGGCTCCGTTATTAATCCTTCAAACTGACTTGGTCTGGTTGCTGACCCGAGCGGCGCCACTATGGAGTGGAACGGCGCCATTTGGGTCTTCTTACTTCTACGCACAAGCTGACTTTGCCCATCTTCCAATTCTTCAAGTGTAATGGCGCCATTAGGAAGTGGAATGGCGCCGTTAGTGTCTTCTAGCTCTAAACACTTGCTGACTTCCCAAATTGCCAATCCCGAAGTGTAATGGCGCCATTAGGAAGTGGAATTGATGTGAACCCCATAAATTGAATCTAGGAACCCAGGAACAAGTTGATGGAATGAAGTTTCCAGGAAAGCCAAATCAGTTTAAAACTCAAGAAATACCTCGACCCAGTGTTTAGAGAAACAAGAACCAAAGGTATAAAGAAGGATAATTGACGCCACACTCTAGAAAAGAAGAGATTGAGAGTGATAAGTCAGAAGAACGCCACAATGAATTAACCTTGATAAGTTCAGAAGTTCAATGAAGAACAAACCAAGTGAATAATCTCACTAAATTCATAAAATTCCAAACTGCCAAGTTTAGTACAAGAATTGTTAATTTGAAGGCTAAAGAAAACCCTAATAAATCTTCCAGCAAAGTTCCTAAAATTTAGGAATGCAGCAAGATTTACTCCTAAAAATAAGGAAGTTCCTAAAATTAAGGAATGCAGCAAGATTTACTCCTAAAAATAAGGAAGTTCCTAAAATTAAGGAATTTGACTTTAAAGCACCATAAAATCAGCTAGAAATCTCTTAAAACTTCAAAATAAAACCAAGTCTGAAAACCAAAATGCAATTAGGCTGAAAACAACTAATTAGGCCTTATTAAATGCTTCAATTAAGTTGATAACACCAATTGATTCCTCCAAGCCCAATTCAGCTCCTATTGTTGCTTGTTTAGCCCAAACAGCTTGAATTAGTCCATTAAGGGCTTCCTTCATCCTTTTAGCTTTAGCTCGAGTTATTGGACCTCCACCAATGAATAATGGATCATCATGTTGTGTTGAACCAGATTTCTCCATCCTTTGCATGTCCTTAATTGGATTCCATCAGGAATGGCGCCATTACTGACTTTGATCTTCATATGTGCGGATTTGGGCAAAGTTGAAGTGGAATGGCGCCGTTCCAATGTTTGACACTAGCTAATGGCGCCATTACAATGTTTGTCCCTTCTGGTTTGGTAAGCCTCTGTTGAATGAGCATTTGGAGGGCCAAATGGACTCCGATTGGGGCGTTCTTGGGCATTCTGAAAATCTTAGGATGTCCTCTACAACTTTGGTGAAGAACACAACTACAAATGAAGCCTTTAAGGTGGTGAAATTCAGCCATCTTTCAGGTCTCGCCAATCTGCCTGCACCTTCACTTTGATGTTTTAATTTCCTTTCTTTCCTTTGCTTCCAATTTGACTCTTTTCATCTTCGAATGCTCATTTCTCCACTCAAAGCTCTTTTAGAATCTATAAATACAAAACCATGCTTATATAAGTGGAATTAAAGTAAGATAGACACAATAATTATAAGAAATAAGCATATAAAGTAAGCCTTATATTGTGTCTATCACATTTCCCCCACACTTAGCCTTTGCTAGTCCCTAGCAAATGTGAGCAAAATTGCAATCCGGAACTTATTCAAGCTAAATCTAACTAAGCTAACTACATAAATTAATTCCACTGTCGTAGGCACACGGTAGTTTTTAGCCTAAACTACAAGCCCATATTAAACCCCTAGTTAAACTATTAGGAGGAGTTATGGTCTCCTTTATTCAACCTAATCAACAATCAAATACAATAATCACATCTTAATAAGCATATGTAGACTAAGAGAATGTCAATTCTTAAAGCAAAGAGAATCATGGCATTAATCAACAGGGAATATAACCAACAAGATAAGATAAAGAAAGCATATACATCATTCTTTACTTAAGCATAATTGAACAAGGTGTATGATTCGCACAATTCTCTCATCCTAACCAAGTGTATCAGAGGGTCACTCAATTCTATTCCAATGCAATACATTAACCATAAGCTTGCAAATCTACCACATCTCCACTACTCCATATATGTACAAAACCAACAAGAATTAAGGTTTATAAGGATTGTAATGGGGCTGGATTTGAGCTCAAGAAAGAAAGGGAATGAGATTAAGCAAAAGCCTAGAACAAAGAAGCATTAAAGAGTTAAAACAGGGCAAATATAACCTTGATAGCCAGTTTAGTCACATTGTTTCTTTAATCCTTCTCAAGCTAGGCAACAGAATACATTTTGATCCTTTTCTTCACAAATAACAGCACCTTTTTGCTTGTTGCACCTTTTTCTTTTGATTGATCTTCAACGTAATAAGGTGTAAATTTCTCTTTTTCACTGGTGCATTTCCCATTTCAACTTAATTAGGATCAAGTTTAACCAATCATGCCTAAGCTTTTCTTAGTTACCAAACCAAGAACGCATTTAACTTTTCAATGCTTCCTTATCCTAAGCAGGGACAGAAACCACTTGTTTTTCTTTTTGGCTTAAGGGTTCTTTGGAAGTGGTTGCCAAGAAAAGGTTTAACTCATCATGCATTTAAGTCTCAAAGTGGTTAACTAAGGATATTATGAGTTAAGGATGGCTTATTTGGCTCAAACTCACCTAATTAAAACCTTAATTTTGTTCAATTATGCACACATTACATGTAATCTTGAATAGGTATCATGCAAGTTCTAGTAATGTATAAACATGGAATATCACAATTAATCACACAAGAAAGAACAGAGGATTGGGTGCAATCCTATTTAGGCTCAAATATCTCACTTGGTTCAAATTTTCACCTTATTCAATTAAACTCAAGCAAAGAAGTCAACATATACAATCTTTAATCTAATCAAGAGATTTATTTCCTTATTAATCAATAACATGATTTCTTTTATTAAGAACTATCACACAACTTAATAGACATATGCAAATAAGATGTAATCAAGGCATTTAAATGTTGAAATCTAATCTAAACTAAAGCTAACTAATCTAAAAAAAGGATCTAAATTAATGATGGTGCATCTATTCCCTCCCCCACACTTAAATTACACATTGTCCTCAATGTGTGTGCAAGTGTACAGATAAAAGAATCCAAACAATGAAAATTAGAAAGAAAAATTTTGTGAGTTTGGAGGATTACCTTAATGGAGTTGGTAGACTGATGCTATAAAATAAAAGCACAAGAAGAGATTATAGATAAGTACACCTTAATATAAGCATGAGTTACTTGCATCATTAAGGAAGATCTAGAGACAAAGACGTGAAATAGAGAGCAATGTCATTTGCTGGAGATGAGACTCATGGCGCCATAAGGAGTTGGTACTGGCGCCATACTGGAATGGCATGAAGGAACAAATAAATAAGCTTATGGCACCAATCATGGTAGTGCACGGCGCCAAATCAATAAGAAACTTGCACTTTCTGGGCTTTCCTCCAAGCTTTCATGCATGTCTTCTGAGGTTAAAAATCTGGAAAGAAATAGGATTGGAGCAAAAATATACAAGGTAACATGAAGTAGAAATGGTGCCATTATGAATGTTGCACTCTTCTTCCTTGAATGTTGAACATGGTTGCACACTAGAAAGAGTAGCTCCATATTTCTCATTGATATGCCTTAGATGATCCTTAGATGATGTTGCCTCTAAGAGAGATGAGCTAATGCCATCTACACTTGAAACTTGATGAAGATTTGTGCTCTGAAATGGGGCTGACACCGAGCAAAGTTGGTTTGCACCATGTAATTGTGTCACCAAGTTTGGCACTAGGCTTGATACATTGGCACCATAAGTGAGGCCGTGGGGCAAAGTGTGGTCATTTTGAAGGCTGTAGGATGAATGTTCATAGCTCTAAATGTGTTGTGAAGACAAGTCTGGACAATGGCTGTAATCTTCTTTCCTCTTCTTACTCATTGATAACCCAAATGAATCTTCCTTATTAGGCATTAAGACATTACCACAAGCTTGTTGATGATCCAATTTGTTGTTCATGATAGAGCTAGTCATCTTAGCTTGTAAAGACTCAAAGGAAGATTGAAGTTGCTGGAGTTGAGCTATGTTGTAAGCTTGACAATCCATGATGTAGTTGCTAAACTTGGTCAAAAGATCACCAAGTTGTTGTATGTTGCTTGAAGTCCTAGCAACTTGTTCAGCTTGTTGATTCACGAGCTCATTTATGTTGCATGATAAAGAAGAATGAAATGGATTTGCAGCACTAGCCATAGCCAGAGATTGTGCATCAGATTAGAATGTAGGAGTAGCCATAGGAAATAGACAACAAAAAGTACCTGAAAAAGAAAGAAAAAGAACACCAATTAAGCAAGAAACAGAGACAAATTAAAGAAGCAACAGACTAGAATAAAGGATAACAGGTAAGGAAATGAAACAAACACACGAACTGCAAAAACAAAGCAAGCAAAAGAATAGAAATAAACAAAATAAACTGCATTGCTTCCCCGGCAATGGCGCCAAAATTTTGATCGCCCGTCGTCAAGACGATCAAAAGAATAAATTTCTGTACCTTTCTAAACTAAGTAGCAAGAGCAAGCACAGGTCGAATCCACAAAGAAGCAATATTGAGTCTATTTTGTTTATATAAAATAAAAGAACAGAAATGTAAATGGGGGGTTTTTAAAAGACAATTAAAATAAAGGCAGAAACATAACAGAGAAGAACAATTAATAAAGGAAATATCCATAATATCATCACCATCAGTTAAGGGAGAAGTAAAATAGCTAGGTCTTCGGTCTACAAAATATAAGACTGGACAATTGAATGGTGTACTATAGACAGAGGTACTAAAGATTCCCTAAGCCTATGTGGTGACTAAACAGTGTGGACTAGTGCTACAGATTCCTAGAAAACACCCTTTTATCTCGCCTGAACCAACGACTCTTTGCGATATTGATTTACAGGTTTAATAAAGCATAAAGCATAAACAATCAGTCAGTACACAATTAACCCGTAATAGCATCGTGCATACCCGGTCATTAATTACCCAATATCCCAAGAAAGTGTCCTATGCCTTTCTTTTGTTACAAAATATCAAGGATGACTACTAAAGATTCATCTTCCATAATAATAACCATAGATTGTCTAAGATCAAATATATGCATGCATTCATATATTTTAGCCTAAATAATCATAAATCAATAATAACAGAGATATTGAAACACCCAATTGAAACAATCTAAGATAAGAACAAAGACCTCTCTAGCAAAATCCCTTAACTTAATGGGAGATTAGATGGATTATGGGTTTAACCACTTATGAATTAAGTGGCAAACCAAGAACAATAAATAAATAAACGATGATTAAAGAAGAGTAAATTGATTAAAGAAACAGAGATTAAATCTCTACAGAAACTCTCTGTTCTTGGTTCTAAAGAGAAAAATCGCAACTTTCAGAATTCTCTCTCATGTAAATCTGTCCGTACTCAGGGAAAAGGACACATTTAAATGACTAGATTACATGATTGGCCTCATGACCTAATTACTAAGCAAAGAGTATGAAGGGCAAAGGTGAAATTTCCTGGAACGGCGCCACTATGAAGTGGAACGGCTCCGTTACTAATCCTTCAAACTGACTTGGTCTGGTTGCTGACCCGAGCGGCGCCACTATGGAGTGGAACGGCACCGTTAGGGTCTTCTTACTTTTACGCACAAGCTGACTTTGCCCATCTTCCAATTCTTCAAGTGTAATGGCGCCATTAGGAAGTGGAATGGCGCCGTTAGTGTCTTCTAGCTCTAAACACTTGTTGACTTCCCAAATTGCCAATCTCCAAGTGTAATGGCGCCATTAAGAAGTGGAATGGCACCATTACTGACTTTGATCTTCATATGTGCGGATTTGGGCAAAGTTGAAGTGGAATGGCGCCGTTCCAATGTTTGACACTAGCTAATGGCGCCATTACAATGTTTGTCCCGTCTGGTTTGGTAAGCCTCTGTTGAATGAGCATTTGGAGGGTCAAATGGACTCCGATTGGGGCGTTCTTGGGCATTCTAGAAAGCTTAGGATGTCCTATACAACTTTGGTGAAGAACACAACTGCAAATGAAGCCTTTAAGGTGGTGAAATTCAGCCATCTTTCAGGTCTCGCCAATCTGCCTGCACCTTCACTTTGACGTTTTAATTTCCTTTCTTTCCTTTGCTTCCAATTTGACTCTTTTCATCTTCAAATGCTCATTTCTCCACTCAAAGCTCTTTTAGAATCTATAAATACAAAACCATGCTTATATAAGTGGAATTAAAGTAAGATAGACACAATAATTATAAGAAATAAGCACATAAAGTAAGCCTTATATTGTGTCTATCAAAAGATAAAAGCTAACAACAATCAATAACAAACCCAGCATTGATTATTCCAATTGCATCTTCAAATCTCTTTGAATGTAAAAACATCCTCTTGCTACTCAAATTCTAAGAAATCACCAAACTCTAGCTTTGGAGTTCAAAGATTAGCATGCTAATGAACTACTCAATCAATTATTTGCAACTAATTAACTAAGCAATCCAAAAGACAAGATAATAAACATGATCATCATCTTTAAAGCTCAAGAGATAGAAGAACAATCAATGAACAAGAAAGCATTAAGAACAAGAACCTCACAAGTGCAGATCAAAGTGATTGAATCTTATAATAGATTGGAGTTATAGAGTTTTGCTAAACGAAAATTACAAGAAGAAAAGAACCCAGAAAAAACGCAAAACTAAAAACTGAACTCCCCTTAGCTGCCTCTTCTCTCTTGGCTATATGCTGCACAGCTCCCAGCCCCCTTCTTCTCAATAATTCCTTAGAGATAAGATAAGAAATCCTAAGAATAAAATAAAATAAAGTAGAGGCCATTAAGGAAAGAGGGAGACAAGTCTGAGGAAATTGGGGATTTATTTATGCCTCTTCTCCACTGAATCCCCGGGATATGTTTTCCAGGGATTTGATATTGGAATGAAAGAATTTAAGTGGGTCTGCCGACATTTTGACTCTGTTAGCCGTCGACGTCTACATTTTTGCCTGTCGACGTATACGCTTGTTTTCTTCATATTTTTCCCAGCTCGATTGATCCGTCGACGTACACTTCTTTAGACGTCGACGTCTACGTGTTTAGCCTTTATGTATTCGAAGTCAGAAATTTCTACCCCTCGACGGATAGGCTTAGGGACGTCGACGTTTGGCATTGGGAACTCCCTGGAATTTCTGGCCGTGGACGTCCAACTTCAATCCGTGGACAGTTGCTTTGGATTCTAGAATCATGGTCATCAAATAGCTTGTCCGTCGACATCTCTGCAGGTGTAAGTGATCCCGTGTCCATTGCTCGAGCAGCCGTCGACGTCTACGTGGTTACCCGTCGACGGCTCTGCAGGTTTTTTCAATTAAGCATGGAAATTGTCCCTTTTTAGTTCAAACTTCATTTTTCTTTTTAAGTACACCTATAAGGCAAAATTGAGCTAACTTAGGCCTCCCAGCATTAAAATAGGAGAAAGATGAGTGATCTTGAGTTCCAAATTAAGCAATAAAAAGGAGTTTAACAGTCATCAATAGCCTGTTGCTCATTGACATGTTGTTCTGGATGATTTTCCGCAATTGAGTTTTCGCCAGTGGAATCTGGACTATCCGGTGGAGCAAGTAGGGGCTTACTTCTTCGATGAGGATTAGTCCAAAAGCCTAGACCATCTCGCATCATTCCGAGTAAGCACATGGTCTGCTTAGTTATCACATTGTCTAAGTTGGTTTCAAAGGGCTCTTCAGAGACGTCCACTCCTTTCCCAGCTAAATATGTGGAGATAAGAATTGGAAAAACAAAGCTCTTTTGGGAAAATGGGGAGACCATATCCCACATGGATTTGAGGATAAAAGGTGCAGGGGACAAACGCTCAAGAGCACCCAATCCATGGGAAAGCTTGTCAGCAACATAAAGATCAAAGAGATTGGCAGTATGAAGGGATATCCTCCTCGGTAGAACATTATGGTGGATCAAATAAACAAACATTCTGTCTCTCACCTCTATATATTTTTCCTTAATCTCAAGAAATCCCTGAGGAGTGCTCACCAAGGGAACACCAAACTGTCCCAAAGCTTCATATCTAGTCCAGGAATCAGAGGACATGATATGAGATGGATGATAGGTTGCCTGTAGTTGTCTTAGTTCGAAATTGAGAAGGTGGTGAAGGTCAGCTGCTGCTAGGGTGATTTTTTGGCCTTTAACCCAAGTGTTGATAGTAAGGTCAGAAGCTGGCAGTTGCTTGGGCATGTTGGCATAGAATTGCTTCACTAAGTTTGGGTAATAATATCCATGTAGCTGAACTAGGCCACCCCATCCGATATTGTCAAATTCATCAGAAAGAACAAGCTCATTATCGATCTCTTCATCAATCAGCTTCTCTACGACCATAGCATTGTCGTAGTGATCATGATACCAGAACATTGCATCGCCATCAACAAAATGGTTGGGATTAAGATGCTGGACTTGAGGTTGTGGCATTTGGGGTTGTTGGTTTGATGCGACACCTCGGTTTCTTGGCATTGTGAATTGTATGGAGTGAATAACAGAGAAAAGTAGGCTCGGGTAGAGATTAGGGATATAATGAGTAGTGTTGTGATGAACTTAGGTGGTGAGGCTATTTATAGGCAAATTCTGGAGAGAGAGTGTAATCTGGAGAGCAAAGGGTAGGACAAAATATACAAGGAAGGCTGAAAGAGTAATGGCGCCGTTAGTGAATGGAGTGGCGCCATTAGCTTGGTGTTTTCTTGAAGAAGCTTTCTACAAGGCATACAAGGTTGGTCATGATGGAACGGCGCCATTATGGAATGGAGTGGCGCCGTTAGGCTATCCAAACAAATGAAGACCAATTTTTGTTACAAGCATGCAAGAGTGGCGCCTTTCTTGGCCAGAAAAGTGGTGAACTAGCCCTGTTTACACTGAAAAAGCATTGAGCAGTGAAGTGAGAAAATACCAGCTATTACTACAATCATACTCCTTGTACATCAGTCTATCAAGATATGCAAAAAGATTTCTAAAAAGCATTGCAGAACATTTCCAAAAATTAGCTCAAAGTATCATGGTTGCACATGTTCATCAATGAATAGTAACATGCTATATTTAGATAAGAATTTTGCACGAAAATCTCTTTTATTCAGAACAAATGAAAACAGAGCAAAAAGAAACAGAACATCAATGACATCAACGAAATTGATTGGACCTTGCAAAGTTCATGTCAGGATTAAAGATGAGAAGGATGTAAAACCTGGCAGTTCACATGCATTTTTCAATCTTTCAAGCAAGAATCTTATCAAGTAGTATTGAGGTTATCGAATCAAAAGCAATATGCAAAAGAAACAAATGAAATCACGTAGAGAAAGAAACAAAACAAGGAAAAAGAAATAATTAAACAAGAGAAAGGAACAAAAGAACATCAATCAAAATAAGAAATAGCTTGGGTTGCCTCCCAAGTAGCTGCCCAGTTTATAGTCCTAGCTAGACTTTCTTAGCTTAATTCAAGGAGGGGCTTGGCAGGTGGATGATGGAAAGCATCCTTCATCCTGGAAAGTGGCTGAATTAGCTTGAATTATTACTCTTGTAGATACGGCATCAAAGTGACCAGAGGAGATAAGGCTTGAAGAAATGGCATCAACTGCATTATTATGCTGATTCCTCTCATAAGAATTAGACTTGGATGAGATTTGAAAAGAAATAACATCTCCATCACACTCCATTGTAAGCAATCCAGCAAAGACATCAATTTTTGTGTGAGCAGTTTTCAAGAATGGTCTTCCCAATAACAGAGGACAAGAGGTAAAAGAATTGTCTTCTTCCATCTTGACTATGTAGATATCGGTTGGAAAGATTAAATGTTGAACTTGAATCAAAATATCTTCAAGTACTCCTTCAGGGGTTATCAATGATCTATCAGCCAATTGTAAGACAACATCAGTGTGAGATAAAGGTCCCAAATTCAAGCTTAGATAAGTTGAATAAGGCATTACACTTAAAGCAGCACCTAAATCAATCATAGCTTGATCAAAAACACCATCTCCAAGAGAGCAAGAAATAGAAAACATACCAGGATCCTTGCATTTTGGTGGTAATTGGTGTTGAATTATGGCAGAAATATTCTCACCTACAGACACCTTACCATGCAATTTCCTTTTGTTGGTGCAAATTTGCTTGAGGAACTTTGCATACTTGGGGATTTGTTGAATTGCTTCTAGCAATGGAATGTTGATCTCTACCTTGCTGAATGTAGCTAGCAGATCAGGATCAAATTCAATCTTGGTGTTCTTGACGAGCCTTGAAGGAAATGGGGCTGGATTGTGTGTATAAGATGAAGCATTGGCACTAACGACGCCATTCTCATGGCTAGCGGCGCCATTAGGTTGATGTTGAACAATCGGATTGGACTTGGAAGGTGGAATGGCGCCATTAGGAACTGTAGTGGCGCCATTAGCATTGCTAATGGAAGACTTGGACATTGAAGAATCAAGAACAGTGCCATTAGGGGTTGTAATGGCGCCATTACCATTGCTTGCCTTCAATTGAGCTCTCGACTTTGGCACAACAGAATCCATTTGATCTTCGGTCTCGGACATTTCCTCTTCATTCTAATGGACAGTAGGATAGGGCATTGAAAGTTTCCTTCCACTACGAAGTGTAATAGCAGAGACATTCCCTTTAGGATTGACATTTGGTCGAGATGGAAGGTGCTATTTTCCTCTATTTCTCAAGTCATTCATCTCTGTGGCTAATTGGCCAAGTTGTCTTTGCATGACATCCATGGCTGCTTTCTGTTGTTGCATCCGGAGCTTAGATGTCTCTTGGAATTCCAAAGTGTTTTTAGCCAATTGAGTTACAAGATTTTCCAATTTGGATGATGCTGTGGAAGAGGAAGAATCACCAACTTGGGGTCTCTGTAAAAGTTGAGGTTTGGGAGGAAAATTTGGTCTGAATGGAGACTGATTAGTATTGCCATATCTAAAATTTGGATGATCCCTCCAACCAGGATTAAACATGGGAGCATAAGGATCATATGGCCTCTGAGTAGTTTGCTGAGCTTGCTGTTGACCAACGGCATTAATACTAGCTTGATTCTCTTCATTGCATTGTTGAAGCATAGGACATTCATCCGCAAGATGAGATGAATATTGGCATAAACTGCACACTTTATCAGGCACGGCTCCAACTTGATTCTTTAACAATAGAGCAAGGTCTTGCAAAGTCTTGGTAGTCTGAGCAAGTTGAGCTTCAATATGAGCAGATGAAGACACGGAATTGGTAGGCTTTAGAATCACATCTCTCCTTGTACCAAACTGTTGAGCATTGGCAGCCATAGTGGAAATCAATCTCTGTGCATCTCTAGTAGTCTTCTCAACCAAAGCACCACCACTTGCTGCATCAATCATGGTTCGGTCCATAGAAGACAATCCTTCATAGAAATATTGGATGAGCAATTGGTCAGATATTTGGTGGTGAGGACATGAAGAAACAAGCTTGTTGAACCTCTCCCAATACTCGTGAAGAGATTCACCAGCTTGCTGTCTAATACTGGAGATATCCTTTCTAATTGAAGCTGCTTTTGAAGCTGGAAAATACTTCTCCAAAAAGGCTGATTACAGTTCATTCCATGTTCTAATGAGGAAGGTGGCAAGGAAAATAACCAATCCTTAGCCTTATCTGCCAAAGAGAATGGAAAGGCCCTCAGTTTGATTTGCTCCTCGGTGACTCCAGTGGGTGTCATCGAGACACAAACAACATGAAGTTCAGTCAAGTGTTTGTTTGGCTCTTCTCCAGGTAGACCATGAAACTTAGGTAGGAGATGTATCAATCCAGACTTCAATTCGAATGGCACTTCCAATACTGGATATTGGATACAGAGAGGATGATAGTTGAGATTAGGGGCAGCTAATTCCTTCAGAGTACAGTTATCAACAGGATTTTGATCAGGATTAGTTGATGGGAACCAAGCTAGGAACATGCTAAAGATGGTGCAATCTGATTCCATGCAACTTGATGATCCATTACACATTGTTGGAGGTCTAATAGCTTGGATTAAAGCTAAAAGGATGAAAGGAGTTCTTAATGGATTAACTGAAGATGTTTGGATCAAAGAAGCAACAAAAGGATCTGAATTGGGCTTGGAAAGATCAACGAGCCTTATTCCATTAATTCAAGCATTTAATGGGCCTTATTTGTGGTCTATTTGGCCTGATTGATTTTCATTAATTAAAAACAGAAGTCTTTATTACAATTTGAAGATTTTTAGGAGATTTGTAGCTGATTTTATGGTGCCTTAAAGTCACATTCCTAAATTTTAGGAACTTCCTTATTTTTAGGAATAAGTCTTGCTGGAAGATTTATTAGGGTTTTCTTTAGCCTTTAAATATCAATTCCTGTACTAAACTTTTAAAAGATTGGAATTTTATGAATTTAGTGAGATTATTCACTTGGTTTGTTCTTCATTGAACTTTTGAACTTATCAGGGTTGATTCCTTGTGGCGTTCTTCTGACTTATCACTCTCAATCTCTTCCTTTTCTAGAGTGTGGCGTCAATTATCCTTCTTTATACCTCTGGTTCATGTTTCTCTAAACATTGGGTCAAGGTTTTTCTTGAGTTGTAAACTGATTTGGCTTTCCTGGAACTTCATCCATCAACTTGTCCCTGGGTTCCTAGATTCAATTCACATCAGTTGGCATCAGAGCTTTGGGTATCTAAATCAGTTTCATTACGTTTTTTTGTTTCGTTCCCTTTGTTTGATTTGTTTCTTTCATTCTGAAAGTTATCAATTCTTGCAAATCTGATTATTTCTTCTTTAACCTTTCTTGTTTCGTTTGTTTCGTTTCTTTGATTCACATACTCTCCAAATCTTATAAATCTGGTCAGTTTGTTATTTTCTTTGTTAATTGCTCTTTTTAGTTTTCATATCTGTTCTGTTTAGTTTGTTTTTTTTATTGCCTCAATTCCAAAAAAAAAAGAAAAACAAAACGAAATAGATTAAAAAAAAGGTGAAAGCAAAAAGAAAGTGAAAAGAATAAAAAAACAAAGAAAACTAGTGGAGGCGTGATTTTGGCAAAAAAGGACAGATTTGATTTGAGCATCTTTTCTATCTTTCTTTGATTCCTGATCAATATTCCTTTCTTTGAGTCTTTTTTTGTTTCATATTTCTTCTCTTTTATATCCTCTCTATCTTATATGCTTTTCCTTGATTCCTAATCGATTGAGTTTTATTTGGGTAAGTTGGCTGGGCATTGCAAGGTAATTGCTCTTGATTAGATTTTCTTTAGTTCCTTAAAGAACTTATTTAAGTGAATTGAGTGGTAAAAGGCAAGAGTGGTTACATTTTTGTTAAAAGCCAGAAAAGAGTGAAACACTTTTGAGTGAAACACTTGTGAGGTTTTCTGTTCTTGCAAATCTTATATTTTCCAGATTGGGATAATGGTCGAGACACTTGAACAACAAGTTTTGCGACAACACTTTGAGCGTATGGAAGTTAGATTTGATGAAATCTTGAACAAAATGGAAAGAAGAGATGCTGCCGTTTCTGTTTTGCAAAGGAATCAAGTTCTTGCAGTTCCTAATGTGCATAAATTTGGTCACGAAAGAAATGGACGAAGGAGGAGGATAGATAATTATGATCAACACTTGGGAAGTGTTAAAATGAAAAATCCTTCATTTTTGGGCAAGACTGATCCAATGGAGGTAGCCATGATTAGGGCTAATGTGAAGGAGGATCTCGCGAGGATGAAAAATGAATTTGAGAAAAGAAAGAGTGATGATGAATGTGAGAAAAGAAAGAATGAGGTCGAATGTGAGAAAAGAAAGAGTGAGGCTGAATGTGAAAAAGAAAAGACTGAGGCCAAATGTGAAAATGAAAAAAATGAAGTTGATATAAAGAATGAGATTGAATGTGAAAAAGAGGCTGAAAACACAAAAAGAGAAGAAAAAGAAAAGCCTCAAGAGCAAGAGAGAAAAAAATCTAGTTTTGATGCAAAAGAAAGTAAGGTTGAGAGAGTTTTTTATTCAAATCAGCCACTGGTTGTACTTTTGTACAAAGAGGCTCATTTTAATACTAACAACCTTAACCCTTCTTTGTCTAGTGTTTCTATATCTCTTTTGCAGGAACTTATTGATGTCTTTCTAAATAAACATCATGATGCTTTATCCCTACTTGGAGGAATGGAGCATCGGCATACTTTCTTTCCTAACTTATTCTTTTGTGAGATAGTTTGGCTTCATGGAGTGCCAAGAAGAATTGTTTCTGATCATGATGCCAAGTTTTTGAGCTACCTTTGGAAGACTTTGTGGGGTAAGCTAGGTACTAAGCTAATGTTTTCTACAACTTGCCATCCACAAATTGATGGGAAAATTGAGGTAATTAATCAAACTTTGTCTACTTTATTGCTTGCTGTCCAAAAGAGTTTGAAAAATTTGGAAGTTTGTTTGCCTCATGTTGAATTTTCTTATAATCATTTTGTCAATTCTAATATTTACATTTCACCTCTTGAAGTTGTGTATGAGTTTAAATCTTTGACTCTAATAGATTTAACACCTTTACCAATTGATGAGTGTGCTAGTTTATATGACAAAAGGAACGCTGATTTGGTGAAGCCAATGCATGAGAAAATTCAACAACAAAATGGAAAGAGAATGGAACAATGTGCTGCTCAAGCTAGCAAAAGACATAAGAGAATGATCTTTGAACCTGGATATTGGGCTTGGGTTCATTTGAAGAAGAAGAGGTTTCTAGCAAAATGTTGTTTTAAGTTGCACCCAATAGGAGATGGACTGATTCAACTCAAAGCGCAAATCACAAGCAACATATACAAATTGGATCTACTTGGTGAGCATAATGTTTGTATTGCATTTAATGTTTCTAATCTATTTCCATTTGATGTAGGTGATGAAGATTCGAGGACAAATCTGTTTGAGGAAAGGGGGAATGATGGGAACCAAGCTAGGAACATGCTAAAGATGGTGCAATCTGATTCCATACAACTTGATGATCCATTACATATTGTTGGAGGTCTAATAGCTTGGATTAAAGCTAAAAGGATGAAAGGAGTTCTTAATAGATTAACTGAAGATGTTTGGATCAAAGAAGCAACAAAAGGATCTGAATTGGGCTTGGAGAGATCAACGAGCCTTATTCCATTAATTCAAGCATTTAATGGGCCTTATTGTGGTCTATTTGGCCTAATTGATTTTCATTAATTAAAAACAGAAGTCTTTATTACAATTTGAAGATCTTTAGGACATTTGTAGCTGATTTTATGGTACCTTAAAGTCACATTCCTAAATTTTAGGAACTTCCTTATTTTTAGGAATAAGTCTTGCTAGAAGATTTATTAGGGTTTTCTTTAGCCTTTAAATATCAATTCCTGTACTAAACTTTTAAAAGATTGGAATTTTATGAATTTAGTGAGATTATTCACTTGGTTTGTTCTTCATTGAACTTTTGAACTTATCAGGGTTGATTCCTTGTGGCGTTCTTCTGACTTATCACTCTCAATCTCTTCCTTTTCTAGAGTGTGGCGTCAATTATCCTTCTTTATACCTCTGGTTCATGTTTCTCTAAACATTGGGTCAAGGTTTTTCTTGAGTTGTAAACTGATTTGGCTTTCCTGGAACTTCATCCATCAACTTGTCTGTGGGTTCCTAGATTCAATTTACAGGGTTCACATCATTAGCCACACGGACTGCTGGTTGAATTGTTGCTGGAAAGTGAACAGAGGATGATGAAGCTAGGCTGATTCCGAGCTTGGCTTTTTGATCTTGGATAAATTTTCGAATATTAGCCAAATCAGAGTCAGATTTGCTTGATTGCATAAAACACCTACAAGAGAAAGCAGGGGATTAATAAAAAAGAAAGAAAAACAAAGAAACAATGAAACAGATAAGAACTAAACAGAAAAACTAAATGAACAGAAAATAAGCAGAGTAAATGGCACTGCCTCCCCGGCAACGGTGCCAAAACCCTTGACCGGCGGTCGTTAAGCTTGTCAGGAGAATAATATTTCTGCTATAAACCAATATTAAGTAGTAGCGGTAAGAGCAGGTCGAATCCACAGAGAGGCAATAAAATGGATTTACTATGCTTATAGACTGAACATTCAACATAAATATAAAGGGGGGTTTTGGGGTAAGAGCAGAAATAACTAAAGACAAAATATGAAAAGACAGTATAAATAAATAAATGAATAGTGAAACACAAGGAGATTAACAATAATGAAAAGTATTCATTCTACCATTTGCTAATTATAAGGGGTAAAAGAACAGTTAGATCCCAGGCTCACTAACAACACAATTAATCAATCAAATGGCATGCTTATGAAAATTAGTACTAAAGATTCCTAAGATTCATATTGGTGACTAAATAGCCCAACCTAGTACTATCGATTCCTAGACTGGTCCCTTTTACCCGCACCGAACCAACAATCTTCGCGATGATGATTTACGGATTGAATAAAGCATTAAGCAATGAAAATCAGTACAGCATGCAAACAATCTGAATATACTTCGCATCTACCCAGTCATTGAATATTTGAGATCTCTAAGAAGCATCCTACGTCTTCCCTTTGTTCTAAGATTAAGGTTGGCTACTAAAGATTCACAAACACAGAATCTAACCATAGATTTTACCTATTCCTATTTCATGCGTGCACTCACAAAATAGAGACAAGAAAACCATATTTCCATACAATCAGAGATATCAAAACACTTGACAGATTAATGGGAATGAAGAACAAGAGCCTCACTAACTTTGCAAACCCTTATAATCAACAAATAATAGAATGAATTGGGGGTTTACTCACTCATGGATTGAGTGAGAAACCGGAGATTCAACAAGTAAAGTAAAGGGAAATGGAGTAAAAGAACTAAGTGAATATAGATTCAAGAGAGAAAATCTCTTGGAAGATTGAATACAAACTCAGAAGTTTTTCAATTGTTTCTCTCGTCTCTTCCTCTTCTCCCTCTCAGAGAAAAGAAAGTATTTAAACCACTAGATTACATAATTACCCCTTTTAACCTAATTGATAACCAAAGGGGCAAAGGGACACTTGGGAGATTTCCTGGAGCGGCGCCATTAGGAAGTAGCACGGCGCCGTTCGGGTGTGGAAATGGAACGCCAAAGGGAAAGAAGTGGAACGGCGCCATTATGGAATATGGAACGGCGCCTTCGGTTGCCTTCATTTTGCATCTTTGCTGACTTCTTCACTTCGCCAATTTGCCAACTCCATTTTGTAATGGCGCCACTATGGAACATAGAATGGTGCCGTTAGCTTCCTTTGGTGCAATGTTGTGCTCGGCCTTAATCAATTGGAGGTGTAACAACGCCATCTAAGTTGTAACGGTGCCATTAGTGCCTTCCTCCTGTTGGACATTCGGCCTTGGCATGGTTGAAGGAGAATGGCGCCATTCTACCTTGTAATAGCGTCGTTCGGGTCCCTTGGACATGATGAAGTACCCGGCTAGGAGCAATTGGTGTGTAACGGTGCCAATCTCAGTTTGTAATGGCGCCATTAGGCTTTGTTGAACATCTCTCGGGTAGCTCCATTCATACTTGCTCTAATCAACCTTCAAATGTTCATTATCATCATTAAGCTCCCTAATTGACCTGCAAAGATAGAAACAAGCTTAAATGAGATAATTAGGATTATGATAGCCATAAAACAAGATTGATTAAGCACAAAGTGGATGCATTAATTTAAGTCTATCACTGGTCATTTAAATATGTCCTTTTCTCTAAGTACGGACAGAATTACATTAGAATAGAATTTGAAGAGTCGGGTTTTCTCTGTAGAAAACTGGAACAGAAAAGCGAAGGAATTCCTTCCGTTTTGTAGAGATTTAATCTTTGTTTCTTTAATCAATTTACTCTTCTTTGATCATCGTTTATTTCTTTATTGTTCTTGGTTTGCCACTTAATTCATAAGTGGTTAAACCCATAATCCATCTAATCTCCCATTAAGTTAAGGGATTTTGCTAGAGAGGTCTTTGTTCTTATCTTAGATTGTTTCAATCGGGTGTTTCAATATCCTGTTATTATTGATTTATGATTGTTTAGGCTAAAATATATGAATGCATGCGTATATTTGATCTTAGACAATCTATGGTTATTATTATGGAAGATGAATCTTTAGTAGTCATCCTTAATATTTCGTAACAAAAGAAAGGCATAGGACACTTTCTTGGGATATTGGGTAATTAATGACCAGGTATGCACGAAGCTATTACGGGTTAATTGTGTACTGACTGATTGTTTATGCTTTATGCTTTATTAAACTTGTAAATCAATATCGCGAAGAGTCGTTGGTTCAGGCGAGATAAAAGGGTGTTTTCTTGGAATCTTTAGTACTAGTCCACACTGTTTAGTCACCACATAGGCTTAGGGAATCTTTAGTACCTCTGTCTATAGTACACCATTCAATTGTCCAGTCTTATATTTTGTAGACCGATGACCTAGCTATTTTACTTCTCCCTTAACTGATGGTGATGATTAGATGGATATTTCCTTTATTAATTGTTCTTCTCTGTTATATTTCTGCCTTTATTTTATTTACCTTTTAAAAACCCCCCACTTACATTTTTGTTCTTTTATTTTATATAAACAAAATAGACTCAATATTACTTCTCTGTGAATTCGACCTATGGTTGCTCTTGCTACTTAGTTTAGGACAGTACAGAAATTTATTCTTTTGATCGTCTTGACGACGGGCGATCATTTACCAAAGTTCTGCGGTTTTGCGTGTTTCTACCCAAAATGGAGCATTAGGTCTTTCGGGCTTATCTCTAAGCCTTTTTGAAGAAACCCTTGTTTGAACATGTTCTTCTCGGTATGATGCACAACTTTGAAGTGGTGGTTTAATAGACATAAATTAATGCATCCACTTTGTGCTTAATCAATCTTGTTTTATGGCTTTCATAATCCTAATTATCTCATTTAAGCTTGTGTCTATCTTTGCAGGTCAATTATAGAGCTTAATGATGATAATGAACATTTAAAGGTTGATTAGAGCAAGTATGAATGGAGCTACCCGAGAGAAGCTCAACAAAGCCTAATGGCGTCATTACAAAGTGAGATTGGTGCCGTTACACACAAATTGCTCCTAGCTGGATACTTGATCATATCCAAGGGACCTAGTGGCGCCATTACAAGGCAAAATGGCGCCATTCTTCTTCTACTATGCCAAGGCCGAATGTCCAACATGAGGAAGGCACTAATGGCGCCGTTACAACCTAGATGGCGTTGTTACACCTCCAATTGATTAAGGCCGAGCACAACAATGCATCAAAGGAAGCTAACGGCGCCATTCTATGTTCCATAGTGGCGCCATTATAATTCAGAGTTGGCAAATTGGCTAAGTGAAGAAGTCAGCAAAGGTGTAAAATGAAGAGATCCGAACGATGCCGTTCCATGTTCCCTAATGGCGCCTTTCCATTTCTTTCCCTTTGGCGTCCCATTTCCACACCCGAACGGCGCCGGTGCTATTTCCTAATGGCGCCACTCTAGGAAATCTCCCTAGTGCCCCTTTGCCCCTTTGGTTATCAATTAGGTTAAAGAGGGTAATTATGTAATCTACTGGTTTAAATACTTTCTTTTCTTCGAGAAGAGAGAAGAGGAAGAGAAACGATTGGAACTTCTGAGCCTCGTATTCAACCTTCCGAGAGATTTTCTCTCTTGAATCTACATTCATTTAGTTCTTTTACTCCATTTCCCTTTACTTTACTTGTCGAATCTTCGGTTTCTCACTCAATCCATGAGTGAGTAAACCCGCAATTCATTCTATTATTTGTTGATTATAAGGGTTTGCAAAGTTAGTGAGGCTCTTGTTCTTCATTCCGATTAATCTGTCAAGTGTTTTGATATCTCTGATTGTATGGAAATATGGTTTTCTTGTCTCTATTTTTTGAGTGCACGCATGAAATAGGAATAGGTAAAATCTATGGTTAGATTCTGTGTTTGTGAATCTTTAGTAGCCAACCTTAATCTTAGAACAAAGGGAAGACGTAGGATGCTTCTTAGAGATATTAAATATTCAATGACTGGGTAGACGCGAAGTATATTCAGGTTGTTTGCATGCTGTACTGATTTCCATTGCTTAATGCTTTATTCAATCCGTAAATCATCATCGCGAAGATTGTTGGTTCGGTGCAGGTAAAAGGGGCCAGTCTAGGAAGCGATAGTACTAGGTTGGGCTATTTAATCACCAATATGAATTTTAGGAATCTTTAGTACTAATAAACATGCCATTTGATTGATTAATTGTGTTGTTAGTGAGCCTGGGATCTAACTGTTCTTTTACCCCTTATAATTAGCAAATGATAGAATGAATACTTTTCATTATTGTTAATCTCCTTGTGTTTCACTGTTCATTTATTTATTTATACTGTCTTTTCATATTTTGTCTCTAGTTATTTCTGCTCTTACCCCAAAACCCCCTTTATATTTTTGTTAAATGTTTAGTCTATAAGCATAGTAAATCCATTTTGTTGCCTCTCTGTGGATTCGACTTGCTCTTACCGCTACTATTGAGTATTGGTCTATAGCAGAAATATTATTCTCCTGACAGGCTTGACATGTTCTCCTTGGTATGATACGCAACTTTGAAGTGGTGGTTACACAAGAAAATGGATCAAAACTTGTGTTTTACCAAAGTTCACAGTTTTGTGCTGTTGTGTACAAAACAAATCATTGGGCCTTTCGGGCTTATCTCTAAGCCTTTTTGTGCAAACCCTTTTTTGAACATGTTCTCCTCTGTATGATACACAACTTTGAAGTGGTGGTTGCAATAAATTAAATCGAAACTTGTGTTTTACCAATGTTCTACGGTTTTGCGTGCTTGTGCCCAAAATGAAGCATTGGGCCTTCCGAGCTTATATCTAAACATTTTTGTGCAAACCCTTTTTTGAACAAGTTCTCCTCGGTAAGATACACAACTTTGAAGTGGTGGTTGAACAAAAAAATGATCGGAACTTGTGTTTTACCAAAAGTTCATAGTTTTGAGCGTTTGTGCACAAACCGGAGCATTGGGCATTTCAGGCTTATCTCTAAGCCTTTTTGTGCAAACCTTTCTTTGAACAAGTTTTCCTCGGTATGATACACAACTTTGAAGCGGTGGTTGCACAAAAAATGGATCGAAACTTGTGTTTTGCCAAAGTTCGCGGTTTTGCATGTTTGTGCACAAAACGGGGCATTGGGCTTTCGGGCTTATCTCTTCGCCTTTTATGCAAACCCCTTTTTTGAACATGTTGTCTTCAGTCTGATACACAACTTTGAAGCGGTGGTTGCAATAAATTAAATCAAAACTTTTGTTTTACCAAACTTCCACGGTTTTACGTGTTTGTGCACAAAACGAAGCATTGGGCCTTTCGAGCTTATCTCTAAACCTTTTTGCGCAAACCCTTTTTTGAACATGTTCTCCTCGGTATGATACATAACTTTGAAGTGGTGGTTGCACAAGAAAATGGATCGAAGCTTGTGTTTTACCAAAGTTCGCGGTTTTGTGCGTTTGTGCAAAAAACGGAACATTGGGCCCTTTGGCGTATCTCTAAGCCTTTTTGTACAAACCCCTTTTTGAACATGTTCTCCTCAGTATGATACCCAACTTCGAAGTGGTGCTGGCACAAAAAAATGGATCGAAATTGGTGTTTTACTAAAGTTCGCGGTTTTGCTCGTTTGTGTAGAAAAAGGAGCAGAGGGCCTTTCGGGCTTATTTCTAAGCCTTTTTGTACGAACCCTTCTTTGAACAAGTTCACCTCGGTATGATACATTACTTTCAAGCGGTGGTTCCACAAAAAAATGGATCAAAACTTGTGTTTTACCAAAGTGTGTGATTTTGCGTATTTGTTCACAAAACGGAGCATTGAGCCTTTCGGGGTTATCTCAATATCTCTAAGCCTTTTTGGGGAAACCCTTTTTTGAACATGTTCTCCTCGGTATGATACTCAACTTTGGAGTGGTGGTTACACGAAAAATGGATCAAAGCTTGTGTTTTACCAAAGTTCATGGTTTTGCGTGTTTGTGTACAAAATGGAGCATTGGGCCTTTCGGGCTTATCTTCCAAGCCTTTTTGTGCAAACCCTTTTTTGAACATGTTCTCCTCGGTAAGATACACAACTTTGAAGTGGTGGTTGAAAAAAAAATGGATCGAAACTTTTGTTTTACCAAAGTTCTCAGTTTTGCGCGTTTGTGCACAAACCGGAGCATTTGGTATTTCGGGCTTATCTCTAAGCCTTTTTGTGTAAACCTTTTTTTGAACAAGTTTTCCTCGGTATGATACACAACTTTGAAGTGGTGGTTGCACAAAAAAATGGATTGAAACTTGTGTTTTACCAAAGTTCACAGTTTTGGGCATTTATGCACAAAATGGAGCATTGGGCCTTTTGGGCTTATCTCTAAGCCTTTTTGTGTGAACCCTTTTTGAACATGTTCTCCTCAGTATGATACACAACTTTGAAGTGGTGGTTGCAGAAAAAAAATAGATCAAAACTTGTGTTTTACCAAAATGGATTTACTTGTTTGTGCCCAAAACGGAGCATTGGGCCTTTCGGGCTTATCTCTAAGCCTTTTTGGGGAAACCCTTTTTTGAACATGTTCTCCTCGGTATGATACATAGCTTTGAAGTGGTGGTTGCATAAAAAAAAGGATCGAAACTTGTGTTTTACGAAAGTTCGTGGTTTTCCGCGTTTGTGTACAAAAGGGATCATTGGGCCTTTCGGGCTTTTCTGTAAACCTTTTTGTGCAAACCCTTTTTTGAACAAGTTCTCCTCAGTATGATACACAATTTTGAAGTGGTGGTTGCACAAAAAAATGGATCAAAACTTGTGTTTTACCAAAGTTCACGGTTTTGCGTATTTGTGCACAAAACGGAGCATTGGGCCTTTCGGGCTTATCTCAATATCTCTAAGCCTTTTTGGGGAAACCCTTTTTTCAACATGTTCTCCTCGGTATGTGTTAAACTCGTTTTTATTGCTTAATTTAGGACTTAAGATCGCCCCTCTTTCTCCTATTTTACTGCTGGAAGGCTTAAGTTAGCTCACTTTTTCCTTGTAGGTGTACTTAAGAGGAAGAATGAAGTTTGAACTAAAAAAGGACAATTTCCATGCTAAAGCGAATGAACCTGCAGAGCCGTCGACGGGTCACCATGAAGACTTCGACGGCTGCTCGAGTAATGGGCACGACATCACTTGCACCTGTATAGTCGTCGACGGGTAACTCCTTAGCCGTCGATGGATGAGCTACTCAATGACTATGACTCTGGAATCCAAAGCAATCGTCCACGGATTGAAGGTGGACATCCACAGCCAAAACTTCCAGGGAATTTCCAATGTTAGACGTCGACGTCCCTCAGCCGTCGACAGGTAGAAATCTCTGACTTCGAGTACAAAAAGGTTGATCACACATCCGTCGACGTCGAAAGATGTGCACGTCGACGGATCGATCGAGCTGGGAAAACTATGAAGAAAACAAGCCTATCCGTCGACGGGCAGACATCCAGACGTCGACGGCTAAGCGGGTCAAAACGGTGGCAGGTCCACTTGAGTGCTTTCACTTCAATATCAATCTTTAGGGAACAGGTCCCGTGGATTCAGTTGAAAAGGGGCATGGGAAAATCTCCAACTTCCTCAGACTTTGTCTCCCTCTTTCCTTTGTAGCCTCCACTTGATTTTATTTTATTCTTAGGATTTCTTTTCTTGTCTCTTAGATAGAGAGAGACTCTAGGCATGAGAGAGGACTTTTGTTGAGCTTCTAAGAGAGAGAAGAGGTAACTTAGTTCAGTTTTTGTCTTAGTTTTTCTGGGTTCTTTTCTCTTGTAATTCGTTTTACATTTTCCATTTGTAGTTAACTCTCTATTACTCCAATCTATTATAAGATTCAATTATTTTGATCTTCATTTGTGAGATTCTTGCTCTTAATGCTTTCTTGTCATTGATTGTTCTTCTATCTCTTGTGCTTAAAAGATGATGATCATGTTTGTCATCTTGTCTTTTGGGTTGCTTAGTTAATTAGTTGCAAATGATTGATTGAGTAGCTCATTAGCATGCTAATCTTTGAACTCCAATGCTAGAAGTTGGTGAGTTCTTAGAACTTGAGTAGCAATAGGATGTTTTTACATTCAAAGAGATTTGAAGATGCAATTTGAATAATGAATGCTAGGTTTGTTATTGATTGTTGTTAGCTGATAGACATAAATTAATGCATCCACTTTGTGCTTAATCAATCCTGTTTTATGGCTATCATAATCCTAATTATCTCATTTTAGCTTGTTTCTATCTTTGCAGGTCAATTAGGGAGCTTAATGATGATAATGAACATTTGAAGGTTGATTAGAGCAAGTATGAATGGAGCTACCCGAGAGATGTTCAACAAAGCCTAATGGCGCCATTACAAAGTGAGATTGGCGCCGTTACACACCAATTGCTCCTAGCCGGGTACTTCATCATGTCCAAGGGACCCGAACGGCGCCATTCTCCTTCAACCATGCCAAGGCCGAATGTCCAACAGGAGGAAGGCACTAATGGCGCCGTTACAACTTAGATGGCGTTGTTACACCTCCAATTGATTAAGGCCGAGCACAACATTACACCAAAGGAAGCTAACGGTGCCATTCTATGTTCCATAGTGGCGCCATTACAAAATGGAGTTGGCAAATTGGCGAAGTGAAGAAGTCAGCAAAGATGCAAAATGAAGGCAACCGAACGGCGCCGTTCCATATTCCATAATGGCGCCGTTCCACTTCTTTCCCTTTGGCATTCCATTTCCACGCCCGAACGGCGCCGTGCTACTTCCTAATGGCGCCGCTCCAGGAAATCTCCCTAGTGCCCCTTTGCCCCTTTGGTTATCAATTAGGTTAAAAAGGGTAATTATGTAATCTAGTGGTTTAAATACTTTCTTTTCTCCGAGAGGGAGAGGAGGAAGAGACGAAAAAAACAATTAAAACTTCTGAGTTTTGTATTCAACCTTCAGAGAGATTTTCTCTCTTGAATTTACATTTATTTAGTTCCTTTACTCTATTTCCCTTTACTTTACTTATTGAATCTTCGGGTTTCTCACTCAATCCATGAGTGAGTAAACCCCCAATTCATTTTATTATTTGTTGATTATAAGGGTTTACAAAGTTAGTGAGGCTCTTGTTCTTCATTCCGATTAATCTGTAAAGTGTTTTGATATCTCTGATTGTATGGAAATATGGTTTTCTTGTCTCTATTTTGTGAGTGTGATCGCCCGTCGTTAAGACGATCAAAAGAATGAAATTTATAACCTTACTTAAACTAACAGTATAGAAAGCAAGTAAGGGTCGAACCCAAAGGAAGCAAGAGCAATCTTGTTTTTCAAATAACAACAATAAAACAGGGGGGATTTGAAGGCAAAGATAATTAAAACTTGAAATTAAACAAACAATAAAGACAATAATATAAACAGGCATCCATCTCACCACTATTAATCAAAGGGAAAGAAGGTGTTAGATCCTTGACCCACAAAATATAAGATTAATCAATTGAATGGAATACTATAGACAGAGGTACTAAGGATTCCCTAAGCCTATGTGGAGATTAAATAGTATAATCTAGTACTAAAGATTCCTAAAAAATACCCTTTTACCTCGTCTGAACCAACGACTCTTCGCGATATTGATTTACAAGTTTGATAAAGCATGAATCACAATAAATCAGTCAAGTATGAAATTGACGCAAAATAGTTTCGTGCATACCCAGTCATCAATTAATCAATATCCCAAGAAAGATGCAAATTTCCCTCTTTTGTTACCAAAGATTAGAGCAAGTTACTAAAGATTCACTCTCTCTAATACTAACAGTAGATTATCTAGGATCAAATACATGCGTCGACTCATATATCAAAACCCAAACAATCAAAAAAACAATATAAACAGAGATATTGAAACACCAAATTAACAATCCAAACTAAGAACAGAGAATCTCACTAACAATATTGCCCCTTTGATCAATAGATGGTAAGATGGATTATGGGTTTAATCACTTATTGATTTAAGTGTAAACCAAAGAGAAAATAAAGTAAACTAATTAATCAAAGTAAATAAACAACTAGATTGATGGAAAAATGAGAGATGACCTCTCTATAGAATGGGAGAAATTCTCCAGAGAAAATCGCAAGGAATCGACATGTATTCAATTTTGTTGAAATCTAAAATCTGTCCATACCTGTATTGAAAACTAATATTTAAAGGGCCAAATTACATGACTGCTCTCATAACCCTAGGTCCTAGTGTACTAAAAGGAAGGGCAAAGTGGAGACTTCACACTGAGTTGCTCTGAGTTAGGCCGAGTCCAATGCTTCCAGCTGTGGCTTCTTGTAACGACGCCATTAGGAAATGGAGCGGCGCCGTTAGGGTGTTTTGATTCTAGGCACATGCTGACTTTTCCCAAGTTGCAAATCTTCAAGTGTAATGGCGCCATTAGGAAGTGGAATGGCGCCGTTAGCTCTCTTTGGTGTGTTGAAATGCATGGCTTGGCAATTGTTGAAGTGTAATGGCGCCATTAGGAAGTGGTATGGCGCCATTAGCTTGGTCTTTCTCTTCATTTGCACAGCTTTGGGCAATATTGAAGTGTAATGGCGCCGTTAGGAACTAGAATGGCGCCATTAGCAAGTTTTCTCGCCTGGTTTGGAATGTCTCGGTAGAATGAGCATTTGGAGGGTCAAACGGACTCCGATTGGGGCATTCTTGGACATTCTGGAAAGCTTATGATGTCCTCTACAACTTTGGTGAGAACACAAATGCAGATGAAGCCTTTAAGGTGGTGAAATTCGGCCATCTTTCAGGTGTCTCCAATCTGCCTGCACCTTCATTTTACATTTCAATCCCGTTTCCTTCCTTTACTTCCAATTTGACTCTTTTCATCTTCAAATGCTCATTTATCCACTCAAAGCTCATTTAGAACCTTCAAATATAAAACCATGCTTATATGAGTGGAATTAAAGTAAGATAGACACAATAATTATAAGAAATAAGCACATAAAGTAAGTCTAATATTGTGTCTATCACATTTCCCCCACACTTAGACTTTGCTAGTCCCTAGCAAATGTGAGCAAGAATGCAATCTGAAACTTATTCAAGCTAAATCTAACTAAAACTAACTACACAAATTGATTCCACTGTCATAGGCACACGGTAGTTCTTAGCCTAAACTACAAGCCCATATTAAACCCCTAGATAAACTAGTAGGAGGAGTTATGGTCTCCTTTATTCAAAAAAAGCAACAAACAAACACCACAATTAACAATTTAATACATATATGCAGAGTAAGGTGCTATTGAATTTCAATGAAAAGAAAGCATAATATCAATCAAAAAGGAAGGTTAAACAACCAGAAGAATTCAAAATGTATATAAAGCTTTCTCAAACCAAGTATAATCAAATAAGGTATGAATTCACTCTATTCACTCTTTCTTTCTGACCAAGTATAAATGGGGTACACTCAATATATTCCAATAAAAGCATATTGACCATAAGCTTGCACTTCTATCTCATCTCCACTACTCCATATATATGCATGCATAAACAAGAATTAAGGCTATATTATGGTTGTAATGGGGCTACGGTGAGTGGGTAATGAAAGAAAAGGAAAGGAAATCAACAAACACCTAGAATAATGAAGCATCAAAGAGTTAAAAATAAGGGCAATTGTAGCTTTAATAGCCCTTCCATAAGCATTATCTCTTCAATTTATCAAGAGCTAGGTTTCTTTTTGATCCCTCTCTTTCACTTAATTGCACCTCTATAACATTTTATCACCCTCTGTATGTTTGAATTTAAGCAAATGGGTGCCAATTTCTTCTTTAAATAGGTGCATTCTTCCCATTTCAACTTTCATTTGGGACCAATTTTAACCAAACAATTCCTTAACTCTTTATCACCAAACCAAGAACAATTTTAATTCTTCAATGCTTCATTATCCTAAGGCAGGGACATGAATCATTGTTTTTCTTTTAGCTTTTGGGTTCTTTGGAAAGTGGCTACAAAGAAATAAGGCTTAACTCATTATTAATTTAGGCTCAAAATGGTTATCTAATGGAAATTATGAGTTAAGGTTGGCGTATTTGGCTCAAACTTATCCTAATTAAACCTTAATCTTATTCATACAAACAGATATTACATGTAATCTTGACAAGATATGATGCAAGTTCTAGCAATATACAATCATGGAACGAGAGAAAATATCACTCTTGAAGGAACATAAGATTGAGTGCAATCTTTTTAGGCTCAAATTTCTCACTTGGTTTATTATTTACCCAATTTGATTATACTTAAATCAAGTAATCAATATATACATTCAAAAATCCAGTCAGGTGGTCTATTGATAGACATAAATTAATGCATTCACTTTGTGCTTAATCAATCTTGTTTTATGGCTATCATAATCCTAATTATCTCATTTAAGCTTGTTTCTATCTTTGCAGATCAATTAGGGAGCTTAATGATGATAATGAACATTTAAAGGCTGATTAGAGCAAGTATGAATGGAGCAACCCGAGAGATGTTCAACAAAGACTAATGGCGCCATTACAAAGAGAGATTGGCGCCGTTACACACATATTGCTCCTAGCCGGGTACCTCATCATGTCCAAAGAAAGCTAACGGCGCCATTACAAAGCAGATTGGCGCCGTTCCTCTTCAACCATGCCAAGGCCGAATGTCCAACATGAAGGAGGCACTAATGGCACCGTTACAACTTAGATGGCGTTGTCACACCTCCAATTGATCAAGGCCGAGCACAACATTGCACCAAAGAAACCGAACGGCGCCATTCTATATTCCATATTGGCGCCGTTACACTTCAAAGTTGGCAAGATGAAGAAGTGAAGAAGTCAGCAAAATTGCTAAGTGAAGGACCCGAACGGCGCCGTTCCATATTCACTAATGGCGCCGTTCCAACTTCTTCCAATTGGGCGTCTCATCTTCACACCCGAACGGCGCCGTGCTACTTCCGAATGGCGCCGCTCCAGGATATCACCTTAGTACCCCTTGCTCCTTTGGTTATCAATTAGGTTATGAGGGCAATCATGTAATCTAGTAGTATAAATATCTTCTTTTCTCTTCAGGAAGAGAGAGGAGAGACAAGAGACGAGAGAAACAATTTGGGGGAAAACAATCTGAGTTTGTAATCAATCTTCAGGGAGACTTTCTCTCTTGAATCTATATTCATTCAGTTCTTTTACTCCATTTTCCTTTACTTTACTTGTTGAATCTTCGGTTTCTCACTCAATCAATGAGTGAGTAAACCTCCAATTCATTCTATTGTTTGTTGATTATAAGGGTTTGCAAAGTTAGTGAGGCTCTTGTTCTTCATTCCGATTAATCTACCAAGTGTTTTGATGTCTCTGATTGTATGGAAATATGGTTTTCTTGTCTCTATTTTGTGAGTGCACGCATGAAATAGGAATAGGTAAAATCTATGGTTAGATTCTGTGTTTGTGAATCTTTAGTAGCCAACCTTAATCTTAGAACAAAGGGAAGACGTAGGATGCTTCTTAGAGATCTCAAATATTCAATGACTGGGTAGACGCGAAGTATATTTAGATTGTTTGCATGCTGTACTGATTTTCATTGCTTAATGCTTTATTCAATCCGTAAATCATCATCGCGAAGATTGTTGGTCCGGTGCGGGTAAAAGGGACCAGTCTAGGAATCGATAGTACTAGGTTGGGCTATTCAGTCACCAATATGAATTTTAGGAATCTTTAGTACTAATTTTCATAAGCATGCCATTTGGTTGATTAATTGTGTTGTTAGTGAGCCTGGGATCTAACTGTTCTTTTACCCCTTATAATTAACAAATGATAGAATGAATACTTTTTATTATTGTCAATCTCTTGTATTTCACTGTTCATTTCTCTAATTACTTCTTCAGTTATTTACACTGTCTTTTTATATTCCTCTCTTTAGTTATTTCTGCTTTACCCCAAAACCCCCCTTTTATATTTCTGTTAAGTGTTCAGTCTATAAGCATAGTAAATCCATTTAATTGCCTCTCTATGGATTCGACCTGCTCTTGCCGCTACTACTTAATATTGGTTTATAGCAGAAATATTATTCTCCTGACAGGCTTGACGACGGCCGGTCAAGGGTTTTGGCGCCGTTGCTGGGGAGGCAGTGCCATTTACTTTGCTTATTTTCTGTTCCTTTTGTTTCTCTTCTGTTTAGTTCTTATCTGTTTGATTGTTTCTTTGTTTTTCTTTGTTTCTTGTTAATCCTCTGTTTTCTCTTGTAGGTGTTTTATGCAATCAAGCAAATCTGACTCTGATTTGGCTAATATTCGAAAACTCATCCTAGATCAAAAAGCCAAGCTCGGAATCAGCCTAGCTTCATCATCCTCTGTTCAATTTCCAGCAACAATTCAAACAACAGTTCTTATGGCTAATCCTGAACAAAATCCTATTGACAACCGTACTTTGAAGGAATTAGCTGCTCCTAATCTCAACTATCATCCTCTCTGTATTCAATATCCAGTATTGGAAGTGCCATTCGAATTGAAGTCTGGATTGATACATCTCCTACCTAAGTTTCATGGTCTACCTGGAGAAGAGCCAAACAAGCACTTGACTGAACTTCATGTTGTTTGTGTCTCGATGAAACCAACTGGAGTCACCGAGGAGCAAATCAAACTGAGGGCCTTTCCATTCTCTTTGGCTGACAAGGCTAAGGATTGGTTATTTTCTTTGCCACCCTCCTCTATTAGAACATGGAATGAACTGCAATCAGCCTTTTTGGAGAAGTATTTTCCAGCTTCAAAAGCAGCTTCAATTAGAAAGGATATCTCCAGTATTAGACAGCAAGCTGGTGAATCTCTTCACGAGTATTGGGAGAGGTTTAACAAGCTTGTTTCTTCATGTCCTCACCACCAAATATCTGACCAATTGCTCGTCCAATATTTCTATGAAGGATTGTCTTCTATGGACCGAACCATGATTGATGCAGCAAGTGGTGGTGCTTTGGTTGAGAAGACTACTAGAGATGCACAGAGATTGATTTCCACTATGGCTGCCAATGCTCAACAATTTGGTACAAGGAGAGATGTGGTTCTAAAGCCTACTAATGCCGTGTCTTCATCTGCTCATATTGAAGCTCAACTTGCTCAGACTACCAAGACTTTGCAAGACCTTGCTCTATTGTTAAAGAATCAAGTTGGAGCCGTGCCTGATAAAGTATGCAGTTTATGCCAATATTCATCTCATCCCGTGGATGAATGTCCTCTGCTTCAACATTGCAATGAAGAGAGTCAAGCTAGTATCAATGCCATTGGTCAACAGCAAGCTCAGAAAACCACTCAAAGGCCATATGATCCTTATGCTCCCACGTTCAATCCTGGTTGGAGGGATCATCCAAATTTCAGATATGGCAATACTCATCAGCCTCCATTCAGACCAAATTTTGCCACTCGACCTCAACTTTTACAGAGACCCCAAGTTGGTGATTCTTCCTCTTCCACAGCATCACCCAAATTGGAAGATCTAATAACTCAATTGGCTAAAAACACTCTGGAATTCCAAGAGACATCTAAGCTCCAGATGCAACAACAGAAGGCAGCTATGGATGTCATGCAAAGGCAACTTGGCCAATTAGCCACAGAGATGAACGATTTGAGAAATAGAGGAAAAGAGCACCTTCCATCTCAACCGAATGTCAATCCAAAGGGGAATGTCTCTGCAATTACACTTCGTAGTGGAAGGAAACTGTCAATGCCTTATCCAACTGTCCATTAGAATGAAGAAGAAATGTCTGAGACTGAAGATCAAATGGATTCTGTTATGCAGAAGCCGAGAGCTCAATTGAAGACAAGCAATGGTAATGGCGCCATTACAATTCCTAATGGCGCCGTTCTTGATTCTCAAATATCCAAGTCTTCCGTTAACAATGCTAATGGCGCCACTACAACACCTAATGGCACCGTTCCATCTTCCAAGTCCAATCCAATTGTTCAACATCAACCTAATGGCACCGCTAGCCATGAGAATGGCGCCGTTAGTGCCAATGCTTCATCTTCTATACACAATCCAGCCCCATTTCCTTCAAGGCTCGTCAAGAACACCAAGAAGGAATTTGATCCTGATCTGCTAGTTACATTCAGCAAGGTAGAGATCAACATTCCATTGCTAGAAGCGATTCAACAAATTCCCAAGTATGCAAAGTTCCTCAAGCAAATTTGCACAAACAAAAGGAAATTGCATGGTAAGGTGTTTGTACGTGAGAACATTTATGCCATAATTCAACGCCAATTACCACCTAAATGCAAGGATCCTGGTATGTTTTCTATTACTTGCTCTCTTGGAGATGGTGTTATTGATCAGGCTATGATTGATTTAGGTGCTGCTTTAAGTGTAATGCCTTATTCAACTTATCTAAGCTTGAATTTGGGACCTTTATCTCACACTGATGTTGTCTTACAATTGGCTGATAGGTCATTGATCACGCCTGAAGGAGTACTTGAAGATGTTTTGATTCAAGTTCAACATTTAATCTTCCCCACTGATGTTTACATAGTTAAGATGGAAGAAGACAATTCTTCTAATTCTTGTCCTCTGTTATTGGGAAGACCATTCTTGAAAACTGCTCACACAAAGATTGATGTCTTTGCTGGATTGCTTACAATGGAGTGTGATGGAGATGTGATTTCTTTTCAAATCTCATCTAAGTCTAATCCTGATGAGGGGAATCAACACAATAATGCAGTTGATGCCAATTTTTCAAACCTTATCTCCTCTGGCCACTTTGATGCCGTATCTACAAGAGCAATAATTCAAGCTAATTCAGCCACTTTCCAGGATGAAGGATGTCTTCCATCGTCCACCTGCCAAGTCCCTCCTTGAATTAAGCTGAGAAAGTCTAGCTAGGACTATAAACTGGGCAGCTACTTGGGAGGCAACCCAAGCTATTTCTTGTTTTGATTGATGCTCTTTTGTTCCTTTCTCTTGTTTAATTATTTCTTTTCTCTGTTTTGCTTCTTTCTTTGCGTGACTTCATTTGTTTCTTTTGCATATTGCTTTTGATTCGATGACCTCAACACTACTTGATAAGATTCTTGCTTGAAAGATTAAAATTGCATGTGAACTGCCAGGTTTTACATCCCTCTCATCTTTAATCCTGACATGAACTTTGCAAGATCCAATCAATTTTGTTGATGTTATTGATGTTTTGCTTCTTTTTGCTTTGTTTTCTTTTGTTCTGAATAAAAGAGATTTTCGTGCAAATTCTTATCTGAATATAGCATGTTACTATTCATTGATGAACATGTACGAGCAGGCTACTTTGAGCTAATTTTTGGAAATGATCTGCAATGCTTTTTGGAAATCTTTTTACATATTTTGATAGACTGATGTACAAGAAGCATGATTGAAGTAATAGCTGGTATTTTCTTACTTCATTGCTCAGTGCTTTTTCAGTGTAAACAGGGCTAGTTCACCATTTTTCTGGCCAAGAACGGCGCCACTCCATTTTGTAATGGCGCCATTCTTGCATGCTTGAACCAAAAGTGGTCTTTAATTGTTTGGATAGCCGAACGGCGCCACTCCATTCCATAATGGCGCCGTTCCATCATGACTGATGTGTCGTAATTCACCAAAATATAATTAACCTTACTAAAACTATAATATAGTGGTAGCAAGGGTCGAACCCACATGGATTGGATAAGAAAACCTAACAAATTCTAATCTAGATAAGCAACGAAAAGAAAAGAAAATAAATAAAATTGGGAAATCAAAACTAAACTAAGTAATAACAAAAATTAAAGAAAGATAATAAATATAAATAAAACTTCAGTTTAAAACAATCTTCACCCTTGGATTAGAGAAATCGATCATAGGCATCTAATAATTACATTATCTTTTGCATGCAATTGACGTAGATTAGCAATACTACAATGCTTCTCACTAATCCCTATCTTTCCTTAGTCCTAGTTTAATAAGTACTACAAAGCTTCCCTATTAAACCCTTTTCACCTAATCAATCTAGAAACTAGCATCATAGATTTAAAGAAGGTAAAAGCATGAAAACACTAGAAAGATCTTAGTCAATAATGAACAGTCTAGGAACTAGCACCATAGATTTAATTCACATCCAAATTCTCCATAGATAAGTAACTAAGATGTATGAGACCTTAATTCTATCTAATTTGCCACTTGCGATTAGAGTTACTTACAATTCCGGATAAATAACCCTAGATCTAGCAATCAATTAACATGTTCAATTAACCAGTTGGCCATCCTAGAGAAGAAAACATGCAATCATAAATCACTAAGCATAGAAGAATTTAGAATACATGAAAGATAAAGACATTAAGCACAAAATAGCCTCACAATCTTCTTCTCCAAGAATTCAGAATTGCATTAAACTGAAAAATAAAATTAGAAGAACATAAAGAAAGAGTAAAAATAAAATTACAATGAAAAAGTCTCCCAAAGAAAGATGAGACTGGTCTCTAAAAGAAAAGTTGAGACATCTTACAAGTGGTGGCTAAGGCTCTTTATATAGAGGAGTCAAAAGCCCTAAACTTAACTTGCAAGAAAACCTAATTCTAGTAAAATACTAACTAGGTTAAAGTGTTTACAAAGGAATTAACTAAGTATAAGAGATAATTTAATGGACTTGGATAATTGGGCTTCAATCTTATGAAGAATAAGGCTTAAATAAAGCCTTTTCCAGCAGCTAGAAATCCTTCTTCAAGTAGGAGAAAATATAGCACAAGCCACATGCCATGCACATGCTTCATTAAAGGGTTTTCCTACTCCAATTAGGACTTCTCTCCAAGGGCTGATCCACATCTTTCTAGGACTTGGGCCAACCTTAAATATCTTCAATAACATGTCTAGAACCATGGCCAAGCAAGCCAAGACGTGCTCAAGTCCATCTCTAACACAAAATTCTTCCAAAGCCCAAAATAGGAATTAATCTCGGATTTCCGCAGGGATTCTGGACCTCTCTGTATTTTGACCTTTTGACTGCCGAAACGAACTCCGATTTTTGTGATCTTTAGCATTCTGGAAAGCTTAAGATGTCCTCTACAACTTTTATGCAGAACTCGGACTCAGGAAAGGACTTTAAGGATGTCAAATCTGGCCATATTTACAAACTATCTGCACAAGAAAAATCTCAAATTTCCAGATTTAAACACCTTTTATTCCAAAGCTTCCTTTTAGCTTCCTAAGACATAAAATCACTCAAAATAACTTAGTTAGAGATAATAAACACTTAAATCATCAAAAGATAAGCAACAAAATATAAGGGAAATAAGTGCCTATCAGTGACCAACCTTGTTTGCCTTACACAAAGTCTTTCAAGAAAACACCAAGCTAATGGCGCCATTCCAGTCATTAACGGCGCCATTACTCTTTCAGCCTTCCTTGTATATTTTGTCCTACACTTCACTTTCCATATCACACTTTCTCTCCAAAAATTGCCTATAAACAGCCTCACCCCCTTAAAGTCCTCACTACCTTGCCCACCATCTTCATACTCTCTACCCGAGCTTACCTCTTTCCTGTTATCCAATCCTTACATGTCACAATGCCAAGAAGAAGATATCAAGGAGAGTCTTCACGCCAACAGCCACAAGTAGAAATTGTGGAATGTCTAGAGGTGCCCCCTATCGGTCGGGATAACTTTGTGAATGATGCAGCTCTTTTGTGGTACAACAATAGATATAATAATCAAATACTGGTGGAGAAATTGGTTGATCCCCAACTAAATGATGAGCTAGAACTATCTCAAAGGTTTCAGGCTTTAGGATGGAGCTCTGTTCTTCACATCAAGGGCAACTACTATCCCGATATGGTAAAAGTCTTCTATGCCAATATGCCAAAGGTGAAACCATTTGCTGATTTTACCATTCACTCAGCAGTCCAAGGGCGAGCTGTTTCAATCTCAGAAGAAGATATCAACACTTTTCTTCAACTCCACCCGAGAGGATATAGACTTAATCTTGATCAAGGAATTACTATCTCAGATGTTACCTGGACTCGAGAGATGGCAATTGACCATTTTGATATTCCTACAGCTTGTGATTCTCGAGGCTTTCCAGTGATCAAGGTTAAGTATATGGATATTAAGGCTAGAATGCTCATCTACATGAGCCATCACAATGTCATTCCAAAAGCCAGTTCCCTCAACACAGCTCGGATAGCTGATCTCTATATTGCTGATAAAATGATCTATGGTCTAGGGCACATCCGAGGCATTCCTTTGGCTCCAATCATCTTGGAATCTATGTGGGACGTGGTCACTTCCTCACATAAGAAAAAGACTTTTGTGTTCCCTGTTCTAATTTCTCATCTTCTTCATCAAAAAGGGATTCCCCTTGCAACGGAATTCTGCCTGACCAATGAGGCCAATATCCTTACCACTTATACTTTGCTTCAAATGCATATGAACTCACCAGGCAAGGATTTTGGAAAAACCCTCATCGAAGAACAAAAGCTCAAGGGATACCAATCAGGCCAAGGCATTTGCCACCAAACTACATGGTGGAATCATCTGATGAGGATGAGGATGAGGAGCCAGAACCCCAACCCCAGCCAGAATCACAACCACATCCAGCGCCACAACACGAACAACCTACTCCTTCTGTTGCTGAAGACAATGGAATCGACCAATACAATGAAGATCTTGAGGAAATCCATGAGAGACTTGATACTTTTGCAATGTCCTCCCACGCATGGATCACAACATGAATCAGTTGGCTGGAGCTATGCACGACATGCTTCAAAGTCAAAATCATTTTCGAGACAATATGGAACAATACATAGCTCAACATCCTCCTGAGACTATAACAAAAATCATTGCAAATCAGAGGAGGCTAACTGAAAAGGTGGACAACATCACGGCTTTCATCTTTGGTAAGATGCCTACATGTTAAGAATGGCGCCGTTCCATTCCATAATGGCGCCATTAGCAAGTTTAAGTAAGTGGTCACTTGTTTGGTGGAGGGCCGAGGCCATGATCATTTTCAAAACAAGAAGAATGGCGCCGCTAGCCATGAGAATGGCGCCATTAATTACAAGTCTTCTCCATACCTTCTGCAGCACAAACAATCCAACCAGACCAAGAATTTTCATGGAAATTTCTCTCTTTCCTTCTCCCTTTAGCTTATCTATTTCGTTATCTGCTGTTTTGTACTTATTTAACTCTGTTTTTATTTCCTCTAATTTGTTTAATTCGTAGCTTAATTTGTATAATTAGCTTTCCTTTCTTCTTTTGGGCTGTTTAATTAGGACTAGTTGTCTTCTTTTCCTTTCCAGTATTTAGGATCTTCTCTAATGCTGTAATATTAACTTCTTATCTCTATCTAATCCTGTGTGCTTATCTATTTCTTCTGCCTCTTCTACTTTCATGTTCCACATTCAATATTTCACAATCAACAAAGGTACCCGCCCACCCTTCCTATCCCTTTTTCCATATGCTATTTTCATCAATTCGTTACCTTTTCGTGTTGATACTCACACACATTGAGGACAATGTGTCATTTAAGTGTGGGGGTATTGCAATAGATGCACCATCATTAATTAAGATCCTGTGTTTTTATTGATTGATAGCAAGTATTTTGATCATAATTTGGTATATATATGCTTAATAAGTTAATGTTGATTCTTAGAAAAGCATGACTTTAGTTAATAAGTATGTAAATGACCTGATTGAATTTTTGGAATGTATATACTGCTTAATTCATTTAAGTATAATTGAATTTGGTAATTCATGAACCAAGTGAGAAATTTGAGCCTTTAAAGGATTGCACTCAATCCTATGTTCTTTCATGTGTGATTCTTTCAATTATCCTCATTCCATGATTGTTTTGTTACTAGAACTTGCATGATACCTGTCGAGATTACATGTAAATATGTGTCTAGTTAAACAAAAATTGATGACTGTTTAGGAAAGATTGAGCCAAATAAGCCATCCTTACTCATAAATTGACCTTAGTTCACTCTTTTGAGCCTTAAAGATTATGAGTTAAGCTTATTTATTTCTTTAAACCACTTCCCAAAAGACCTTGAAACTTAGAAGAAAAACAATGATTCTTGTCCCTGCCTAGGATAATGAAGCATTGAAGACTTAAATTGGTTATTGGAAATGGTCTAAAGCATAGATAGAATGGCACAATCCGATCCTATCAAAGTTGATGAATGGGAAATGCACTCTCTCTTGCCTTTGTGATGTAATGAAAATCAAAAGAAAGATGTGTTATTAGAGTGTAAATTAAATGAAAAAAATGGATCGAATGATTGATGAAAGCCTAGACTATGGATGAATTGAAGAATCAGTAACAACAAAGGGCCATCAAATTCATATTCTGCCCTGGTTTTGATTCTTGAATGCTTCATTATTCTAGCTGTTTAATTTACTTTATATCCATTCTTTCTTGAGCTTAATCCCAGGACCCCATTACAACCCTTTATACAGTCTCAAATTCTGTTTAATTATGCATGTATATGGAGTAGTGGAGACAAGGTTGTATTGCAAGCTTATGGTTAGCATGCTTTCACTGGAATGTTTTGAGTGTAAACTGCTATAACTTGGTTAGAAGAGTGAATTGTGAGACATCCATACCTTATTCGGTTATACTTGATTAAAAGAAACCTTATATACATTCCAGATTTTCTCTTTGGTTGTACCATACCTCTGCTTTTTGATTAAATGCCATGCTTGTTTCTTGTTCAGATTCAACATTATCTTGCTTTGCATATGTGCATTGAATTGTTCTTGAGACACTTGCTTATCAATCTCTGTTCTTAGTTTAGACCTGAATAAGGGAGACCATACCTCCTCCTACTAGTTTATCTAGAGGTTTAATATGGGCTTGTAGTTTAGGCTAAGAACTACCGTGTTTGTCTACGACAGTGCAATTAGTTTCTGTAATTAGCTTTAGTTAGTTTGTTTTGAATAACATCCAGATTACACGCTTGCTCACTTTTGCTAAGGGACTAGCAAACCTTTAAGTGTGGGGGAAATGTGATAGACATAAATTAATGCATTCCCTTTGTGCTTAATCAATCTTGTTTTATGGCTATCATAATCCTAATTATCTCATTTAAGCTTGTTTCTATCTTTGCAGATCAATTAGGGAGCTTAATGATGATAATGAACATTTGAAGGCTGATTAGAGCAAGTATGAATGGAGCAACCCGAGAGATGTTCAACAAAGACTAATGGCGCCATTACAAAGAGAGATTGGCGCTGTTACACACATATTGCTCCTAGCCGGGTACCTCATCATGTCCAAAGAAAGCTAACGGCGCCATTACAAAGCAGATTGGCGCCGTTCCTCTTCAACCATGCCAAGGCCGAATGTCCAACATGAAGGAGGCACTAATGGCGCCGTTACAACTTAGATGGCGTTGTCACACCTCCAATTGATCAAGGCCGAGCACAACATTGCACCAAAGAAACCGAACGGCGCCATTCTATATTCCATATTGGCGTCGTTACACTTCAAAGTTGGCAAGATGAAGAAGTGAAGAAGTCAGCAAAATTGCTAAGTGAAGGACCCGAACGGCGCCGTTCCATATTCACTAATGGCGCCGTTCCAACTTCTTCCAATTGGGCGTCTCATCTTCACACCCGAACGGCGCCGTGCTACTTCCGAATGGCGCCGCTCCAGGAAATCACCTTAGTACCCCTTGCTCCTTTGGTTATCAATTAGGTTATGAGGGCAATCATGTAATCTAGTAGTATAAATATCTTCTTTTCTCTTCAGGAAGAGAGAGGAGAGACAAGAGACGAGAGAAACAATTTGGGGGAAAACAATCTGAGTTTGTAATCAATCTTCAGGGAGATTTTCTCTCTTGAATCTATATTCATTCAGTTCTTTTACTCCATTTTCCTTTACTTTACTTGTTGAATCTTCGGTTTCTCACTCAATCCATGAGTGAGTAAACCTCCAATTCATTCTATTGTTTGTTGATTATAAGGGTTTGCACAGTTAGTGAGGCTCTTGTTCTTCATTCCGATTAATCTACCAAGTGTTTTGATGTCTCTGATTGTATGGAAATATGGTTTTCTTGTCTCTATTTTGTGAGTGCACGCATGAAATAGGAATAGGTAAAATCTATGGTTAGATTCTGTGTTTGTGAATCTTTAGTAGCCAACCTTAATCTTAGAACAAAGGGAAGACGTAGGATGCTTCTTAGAGATCTCAAATATTCGATGACTGGGTAGACGCGAAGTATATTTAGATTGTTTGCATGCTGTACTGATTTTCATTGCTTAATGCTTTATTCAATCCGTAAATTATCATCGCGAAGATTGTTGGTTCGGTGCGGGTAAAAGGGACTAGTCTAGGAATCGATAGTACTAGGTTGGGCTATTCAGTCACCAATATGAATTTTAGGAATCTTTAGTACTAATTTTCATAAGCATGCCATTTGGTTGATTAATTGTGTTGTTAGTGAGCCTGGGATCTAACTGTTCTTTTACCCCTTATAATTAACAAATGATAGAATGAATACTTTTTATTATTGTCAATCTCTTGTATTTCACTGTTCATTTCTCTAATTACTTCTTTAGTTATTTACACTGTCTTTTTATATTCCTCTCTTTAGTTATTTCTGCTTTACCCCAAAACCCCCCTTTTATATTTCTGTTAAGTGTTCAGTCTATAAGCATAGTAAATCCATTTAATTGCCTCTCTGTGGATTCGACCTGCTCTTGCCGCTACTACTTAGTATTGGTTTATAGCAGAAATATTATTCTCCTGACAGGCTTGACGACGGCCGGTCATCTATATCAGAAATTGACTAACATCATGCTTCTTAGGATCAATAACAACTTAATAAGCACATATACACCAAATTGCAATCAAAGCATTTGATTATCATCTAACCTAGAGGCTAAACAAAAATTGGATCTTAAGTTAATGATGGTTTATCCATTTCCCCCACACTTAAATTACACATTGTCCTCAATGTGTGTGCATGTGTACATAGAAAATCATCCAAACAATCAAAATGAAAGGAGTATTTTGAGGGTTTCTTGAGTTACCTTGTTGGAGCTGGCACATTCATGCTATAAAAGAAAGCACAAAGGGAATTATAGATAAACACATTAATATTGGAAAAATTATGAAAGGTCATCATTAAAGAAAGATCCTGGAACAAACCTACAAGAAAAAAAAAGTTAGCACATATATATGAACATAGGAAAAAATAATAAACAAAGTTCACCATGTTGGAGATGTAATGGAATGCATGATATGATATAAAATGAATGGAAGGAATATGGCATTATTCCATGATGCATTGATCGAAGAAGATACAGGAGCTTGGTTGTTGTTGGAGATGAATGTTGTTGCCCAAAATATGAATTTCATTGTTGGTAAGCATAGGGTATTCATCACCAAGCTCTCTGGTTCACTCGACTCTAATGAATGAATATAGTCCCAATCACCATCTGGAATGCATAGCAAAGTCCTCTAACAACCTCCACAACTTGCAATAAAACACACCAAGTACCAGTTTGAAGTTCAGAATCTTCCAAGAACACCATATTACTCCAATTCAGATTTTTTTGCTTGTGGCTCAATTTGGTGCCAGAAAGTTGTAAAGTGGTGTGTCAAAGCTGTGTTTGATTTTTTTTTTTGAGAACAAAGATGAAGGTGTTGGAAATATGGTTTTTGTGTTTAGGAGTGTCATGTGGATGATACAAGAAACTAGATGCATGTGGAGTGAGTTGGGTGCTAAGAGTGTATGGATTGGCGCCAAGCTCTTGGCTTTGTATGGTAGATGGACTATTCTGGGTTAGTGTTGGCTCAATGGTGTTTATTTCCTGTGTTGGTCTTGGAGCAGCGTGGGAAGACAGAGAACATGTGTATTGTGGGAAACTGAGTATGGATATGGAAAGTAGATAACTGGAGTGATGGCATATTGATGAAGATTGAGTCCTATCATCATGGTGGTTGTGAAAATTCCATGGATGTCTGCACTTGTGAGCTCTTGTTTGGTGATGGAGAAATGTAATGGCACCATTAGGAACTAGAATGGCGCCATTAGCTTGCTTTTTTTTTTTCTATTCGGTGCATTTCTCATGTGGAATGGCGCCATACTTAATTCTACTTGTTGTCCCGCTGGGCTGCACTATATCACCGTAAAATGAGCTTTTGGAGGGCCAAATGGAGTCCGATTTTGATGTTCTTGGGCATTCCGGAAAGCTTGAGATGTCCTTTACAACTTTGTTGAAGATTACAAACGCAAGTGAGGCCTTCAAGGTGGTGAAAAATAGCCATCTTTGAGAGGTACCCAATCTGCCTGCACCTTAACTTTGAGCTTAAAACATCCTTTCTTTCCGTAGCTTCTAGTTTGACTCCCTTTCAGCTTCCAGTGCTCATTTCATGACTTAAACCTCTCTTGGAACCATCACAATTGCATGAATGAAGAACAATATGGCATGTAATGTGGTAGACATGGGGTTGATGAACATGTTCTGCTTCCATTCAATTATTTCAAAACACTGAAAATAGACTTCCAGTAAGATAAATACCCAAAATAATCTTTGCACTTGATCATCAAAGCTTTAAATCATCCATAATTTCTTAGATAAAATGTCACCATGAAAGAATGAAAATGATGGAAAAATGACAAATGGAAAATCACATGAGAACTATGGCATATATTATTTCCTATGAGCATATATACAAAAGAAATAGAAAACTAATCTAAGCAAGTTAAAGCTAAATCAATCAAGGAATAAACATAGATATAAAGCAAATATGAAGCTCATACTACAAATGCTAGGATGAATACATGTCATTGATCAACAGAGATCCATGAAAATATAAACCAATGACATGAGAATGGGTGTGAGTTTAAGACAACTCCCCTGTTCTTCAGTCCATAAGCACAAGTAGAGGTCCTTAGATTGATTTCATCTACAAAACAAAGAAGAAAGAAATTAGCAAATAAGGAAATAAATAAGTAAAAGAGAGAGGGAAAGATAGAAAGAGAGATTTCATGAAAATCCTTGATCTGGCTGGTTGTTGGTGCTGAAGAAGACATGGACGAGAAACTCATGACTAATGGTGCCATTACAACATGGATTGGCGCCATTCTTCTTGTCTTGCATGTGCTCATTGCCTCGGCCTTCAACCAAACAAATGACCCTCCTAGGCTTTGCTAATGGCGCCATTATGAGTTGGAATGGCGCCATTCTAAACATGGGTTTCTTTTTGGGCATATTGGCATACAAGACCTTCACCATATCAGGGTAGTAGTGTCCTTGGAGCTGAAGAACAGAGCTCCATCCTAAGGCCTGAAACCTTTGGGAGATTTCTAACTCATCATTTAACTTGTGATCTACCAGTTTCTCCATGATTATTGTATCGATTATTGTACCAAAGAAGAGCTGCATCATTAACAAAGTTGTCACGACCAACAGGGGGTACCTCCAAACATTCCACAATTTCCACAGGTGGTGATGGAAGCCAAGTTAAGGACATGCAAAGGATGGAGCAATCTGGTTCAACACAACATGATGATCCATTATTCATTGGTGGAGGTCCAATAACTCGAGCTAAAGCTAAAAGGATGAAGGAAGCCCTTAATGGACTAATTCAAGCTGTTTGGGCTAAACAAGCAACAATAGGAGCTGAATTGGGCTTGGAGGAATCAATTGGTGTTATCAACTTAATTGAAGCATTTAATAGGGCCTAATTAGTTGTTTTCGGCCTAATTGGATTCTGGTTTTCAGACTTGGTTTTATTTTGAAGTTTTAAGAGATTTCTAGCTGATTTTATGGTGCCTTAAAGTCACATTCCTAAATTTTAGGAACTTCCTTATTTTTAGGAGTAAATCTTGCTGGAAGATTTATTAGGGTTTCTTTAGCCTTTAAATTATCAATTCTTGTACTAAACTTTTTAGATTGGAATTTTATGAATTTGGTGAGATTATTCACTTGGTTTGTTCTTCATTGAACTTTTGAACTTATCAGGGTTGATTCCTTGTGGCGTTCTTCTGACTTATCACTCTCAATCTCTTCCTTTTCTAGAGTGTGGCGTCAATTATCCTTCTTTATACCTCTGGTTCGTGTTTCTCTAAACATTGGGTCAAGGTTTTTCTTGAGTTGTAAACTGATTTGGCTTTCCTGGAAACTTCATCCATCAACTTGTTCGTGGGTTCCTAGGTTCAATTTACGGGGTTCACATCAGTTGACATCAGAGCTTTTGGTATCTAAATCAGTTTCATTGCGTTTTTGTTTTGTTTGTTTCGTTCCCTTTGTTTGATTTGTTTCTTTCATTCTGAAAGTTATCAATTCTTGCAAATCTGGTTAGTTCTTCTTTAGCCTTTCTTTTTCATTTTGTTTCGTTTCTTTGAATCTCCAAATCTTATAAATCTGGTTAGTTTGTTCTTTTCTTTGTTAATTGCTCTTTTTATTTTTCATATCTGTTCCGTTTAGTTTGTTTTTTTTATTGCCTCAATTGAAAAAAAAAGAAAAAAAAACGAAATAGATAAAAAAAAGAGAAAGCAAAAAGAAAGTGAAAAGAATCGGAAAACAAAGAAAACAAGTGGAGGCGTGATTTTGGCAAAAAGGACAGATTTGATTTGAGCATCTTTCTTTGATTCCTGATCAGTATTCCGTTATTTGAGTCTTTTTGTTTCATATTTCTTCTCTTTTATATCCTCTCTATCTTTTATGCTTTTCCTTGATTCCTAATCGATTGAGTTTTACTTGGGTAAGTTGGCTGGGCATTGCAAGGTAATTGCTCTTGATTAGATTTTCTTTAGTTCCTTAAAGAACTTATTTAAGTGAATCGAGTGGTAAAAGGCAAGAGTGTTACCATCATAGTTTAAAAGCCATAAAAGAGTGAAACACACTTGAGTGTAAACACTTGTGAGGTTTTCTTTTCTTGGCAAATCTAATCTTTTCAGACTACTATAATGGCTGAGGAAGGAAGGACAGAGACACTTGAACAACGCGCTTTGCGACAACACTTTGAGCGCATGGAGGTCAGATTTGGTGAAATCATGGATAAAATGGAGAGACAAGATGCGGCTATTGCTGTTTTGCAAAGGAATCAAGTTCGTGAAGTTCCTAATGTGCAAAGGCGAGAAAGGCGACAATACCATGATGAACATGAAGACGAGGAAGAAGATGATGATGACCATGATGATTTTGATCCAAGAGAGGCCAATAACAGATTCAATCATGATAGAGGTGGTCAAAGAGCAAGGAGGGTAGGTAATTATGATCGAAACTTGGGGAGTATTAAAATGAAGATTCCACCCTTTTCGGGTAAGAATGATCCTGATGCATACTTGGAGTGGGAGAAGAAAGTGGAGCTAGTCTTTGATTGCCATAATTACTCCGAAGAGAAGAAGGTAAAACTTGCTGCTGTTGAATTTACTGATTATGCTATTGTTCGGTGGGATCAACTTGTTTTGACTAGGAGACGAAATCGGGAGAGGCCAATTGATAATTGGGAAGAGATGAAGGCTGTTATGAGGAGGAGATTTATTCCAAGTCATTACTATAGGGACTTGTACCAGCGGTTGCAAGGCCTAACCCAAGGATCCAAGAGTGTGGAGGAGTACCACAAGGAAATGGAGATAGCCATGATTAAGGCTAATATGGAAGAGGACCGAGAGGCAACCATGGCACGATTTTTACATGGCCTGAATAGGGACATTGCAAATGTGGTGGAGTTGCAACATTATGTGGAGTTGGAGGATATGGTACACATGGCCATGAAGGTTGAGCGGCAACTCAAAAGAAAGGGTTAAAAAAAGTGTTGGATTCAAGTGGGGTAGTGAACAAGAATTAGCTTTCAATTTGATTAAAGACAAGTTAAGTTCAGCACCATTACTTGCTTTACCTAACTTTGCTAAAACTTTTGAAGTTGAGTGTGATGCTTCAGGAATCGGTATTGGGGCTGTTTTAATGCAAGAAAATCGACCCCTTGCTTATTTTAGTGAAAATCTCAATGGGGCAGCCTTGAACTACCCAACTTATGACAAGGAGATGTATGCTTTGGTGAGGGCCTTGGAGACATGGCAACACTATTTGTGGCCAAAGGAGTTTGTCATTCATACTGATCATGAATCCTTAAAGCATTTGAAGGGCCAAGGTAAGTTGAATAAACGCCATGCAAAATGGGTGGAGTTCATTGAATCTTTTCCTTATGTGATCAAGTATAAACAAGGTAAGGAAAATGTCGTGGCAGATGCTTTGTCTCGAAGGTATGCCCTGATCTCTATTTTGGATACTAAATTATTAGGCTTTGAATACATTAAGAATTTATATTCTTCTGATCATGACTTTGCTAATGTGTTTGAAGGTTGTGAACATGCTGCCTTTGGTAAATTTTATAGGCATGAAGGTTTTTTATTTCGAGAAAATAGATTGTGTGTGCCTATATGTTCTTTAAGGGAGTTGTTGGTTCGTGAGGCTCATGGAGGTGGACTAATGGGACATTTTGGTGTTCGAAAAACTTTGGAAGTCCTTATTGAGCATTTCTTTTGGCCACATATGAAACGTGATGTAGAAAGAATTTGTGAGAAATGTATAACTTGCAAACAGGCCAAATCTAGATCTTTACCTCATGGATTGTATACTCCTTTGCCTATACCAAATGAACCTTGGGTAGATATTTCCATGGACTTTGTTTTAGGTTTACCAAGGTCAAAAAGGGGTAATGACTCTGTTTTTGTGGTTGTGGACAGGTTTTCTAAAATGGCACATTTCATTTCATGCCATAAAACCGATGATGCTAATCACATTGCAGACTTATTCTTTCGAGAGATAGTGCGGCTTCATGGTGTACCAAGGAGCATTATTTCAGACCGAGATGCCAAGTTCTTGAGCTACTTTCGGAAGACTTTGTGGGGTAAGCTAGGTACTAAACTTATGTTTTCTACAACTTGCCACCCACAAACCGATGGGCAAACTGAGGTAGTTAATCGAACTTTTTCTAGTTTATTGCGTGCTATCATTCAAAAGAATTTGAAAAATTGGGAGGATTGCATGCCACATGTTGAATTCGCTTATAATCGTTCTATCCATTCTACTACTAACCTTTCACCTTTTGAAGTTGTGTATGGGTTTAATCCTTTGACTCCAATGGATTTAACACCTTTACCAATTGATGAGCGCGCTAGTTTGGATGGCAAAAGGAAGGCTGAAATGGTGAAGCAATTACATGAAAAGGTTAGGCAGCAAATAAAGAAGAAAACAGAACAATATGCTACTCAAGCCAACATAGGGCGTAAGAAAGTGACCTTTGAACCCGGCGATTGGGTTTGGGTTCATTTGAGGAAAGAACGTTTTCCGTTGAAACGTCGTTCCAAGTTGCAGCCAAGAGGAGATGGACCATTCCAAGTCATTGCGTGCATAAATGACAATGCATACAAGTTGGATCTACCAGGTGAGTATAATGTTAGTGCTACATTCAATGTTTCTGATCTTTCTCCATTTAATGTAGATGATGAAGATTCGAGGACGAATCCTTTTCAAGAGAGGGGGAATGATGGAAGCCAATTTAAGGACATGCAAAGGATGGAGCAATCTGGTTCAACACAACATGATGATCCATTATTCATTGGTGGAGGTCCAATAACTCGAGCTAAAGCTAAAAGGATGAAGGAAGCCCTTAATGGACTAATTCAAGCTGTTTGGGCTAAACAAGCAACAATAGGAGCTGAATTGGGCTTGGAGGAATCAATTGGTGTTATCAACTTAATTGAAGCATTTAATAGGGCCTAATTAGTTGTTTTCGGCCTAATTGGATTCTGGTTTTCAGACTTGGTTTTATTTTGAAGTTTTAAGAGATTTCTAGCTGATTTTATGGTGCCTTAAAGTCACATTCCTAAATTTTAGGAACTTCCTTATTTTTAGGAGTAAATCTTGCTGGAAGATTTATTAGGGTTTTCTTTAGCCTTTAAATTATCAATTCTTGTACTAAACTTTTTAGATTGGAATTTTATGAATTTGGTGAGATTATTCACTTGGTTTGTTCTTCATTGAACTTTTGAACTTATCAGGGTTGATTCCTTGTGGCGTTCTTCTGACTTATCACTCTCAATCTCTTCCTTTTCTAGAGTGTGGCGTCAATTATCCTTCTTTATACCTCTGGTTCGTGTTTCTCTAAACATTGGGTCAAGGTTTTTCTTGAGTTGTAAACTGATTTGGCTTTCCTAGAAACTTCATCCATCAACTTGTTCGTGGGTTCCTAGGTTCAATTTACGGGGTTCACATCAGGTGGTTGTTGGTTTGAAGATTCACCCTGATATCTTCTCTGTATTGGCGTTTTGAAGTATATGGGGTGAATAGCAGAAGATAATAGGTATGAGAAGAGATTAGGCAGAGAATAAGCAGTGTAGTGAGGAACTCAGGTGGTGAGGCTATTTATAGGTAATTTCTGGAGAATAGTAATCTGGAAAGCAAAGATGTGAAGAAAAAATATACAAGGAATTTTGTAGTAGTAATGGCACCATTAGTGAATGGATTGGCGCCATTAGCTTGGTGCTTTCTTGAAAGGCTTTTTGCAAGGCATACAAGGGTTGGTCACAATGGAACGGTGCCATTAGGGAATAGAGTGGTACCGTTAGCTTAACAAAAGAATTGAAGACCAATGTTGTGACAAAGAATCAAGAGTGGCGCCATTTGATAGACACAATATAAGGCTTACTTTATGTGCTTATTTCTTATAATTATTGTGTCTATCTTACTTTAATTCCACTCATATAAGTATGGTTTTGTATTTATAGATTCTAAAAGAGCTTTGAGTGGAGAAATGAGCATTTAAAGATAAAAAGAGTCAAATTGGAAGCAAAGGAAAGAAAGGAAATTAAAACGTCAAAGTGAAGGTGCAGGCAGATTGGCGAGACCTGAAAGATGGCTGAATTTCACCACCTTAAAGGCTTCATTTGCAGTTTTGTTCTTCACCAAAGTTGTAGAGGACATCCTAAGCTTTCCAGAATGTCCAAGAACGCCCCAATCGGAGTCCATTTGGCCCTCCAAATGATCATTCAACAGAGGCATACCAAACCAGGCGGGACAAACATTGTAACGGCGCCATTAGCTAGTGTCAAACATTGGAACGGCGCCATTCCACTTCAACTTTGCCCAAATCCGCACATATGAAGATCAAAGTCAGTAATGGCGCCATTCCACTTCCTAATGGCGCCATTACACTTGGAGATTGGCAATTTGGGAATTCAGCAAGTGTTTAGAGCTAGAAGACACTAACGGCGCCATTCCAAGTTTCATAGTGGCGCCATTACACTTCAGACTTGGCAAATTGGAGAAGTGAAGAAGTCAGCAAGAGTGCAAAATGAGAAGACCCTAACGGCGCCGTTCCATGTTCCCTATTGGCGCCGTTCCACTTCTTCCATTTGGCATTTCATTTCTACACCCGAACGGCGCCGTGCTACTTCATAGTGGCACCGTTCCAGGAAATTTCACCTTTGCCCTTCATACTCTTTGCTTAGTAATTAGGTCATGAGGGCAATCATGTAATCTAGTCATTTAAATATGTCCTTTTCTCTAAGTACGGATAGAGATACACACTGAATAGAATTTGGAAAGTTGCGATTCTTCTCTGTAGAATCAAGAACAGAGAGCGAAGGATTCTTTCCTTCCATTTCTATAGAGATTTAATCTTTGTTTGTTTAATCAATTTACTCTTCTTTAATCATCGTTTATTTCTTTATTGTTCTTGGTTTGCCACTTAATTCATAAGTGGTTAAACCCATAATCCATCTAATCTCCCATTAAGTTAAGGGATTTTGCTAGAGAGGTCTTTGTTCTTATCTTAGATTGTTTCAATCGGGTGTTTCAATATCTCTGCTATTATTGATTTATGATTGTTTAGGCTAAAATATATGAATGCATGCGTTTATTTGATCTTAGACAATCTATGGTTATTATTATGGAAGATGAATCTTTAGTAGTCATCCTTAATATTTTGTAACAAAGGAAAGGCATAGGACGCTTTCTTGGGAAATTGGGTAATTAATGACCGGGTATGCACGAAGCTATTACGGGTTAATTGTGTATTGACTGATTGTTTATGCTTTATGCTTTATTAAACCTGTAAATCAATATCGCGAAGAGTCGTTGGTTCAGGCGAGATAAAAGGGTGTTTTCTAGGAATCTTTAGTACTAGTCTACACTGTTTAGTCCCACATAGGCTTAGGGAATCTTTAGTACCTCTGTCTATAGTACACCATTCAATTGTCCAGTCTTATATTTTGTAGACCGATGACCTAGCTATTTTACTTCTCCCTTAACTGATGGTGATGATTAGATGGATATTTCCTTTATTAATTGTTCTTCTTTATTTTGTTTCTGCCTTTATTTTATTTGTCTTTCAAAAACCCCCCATTTACATTTTTGTTCTTTTATTTTATATAAACAAAATAGACTCAATATTGCTTCTCTGTGGATTCGACCTGTGCTTGCTCTTGCTACTTAGTTTAGGACAGTACAGAAATTTATTCTTTTGATCGTCTTGACGACGGGCGATCACCATTACAAGTTGGAATGGCGCCATTCTTGGCTACAAAGATGGTGAAGTACCCCTGTTTGCACTGAAAAAGCATTGAGTTGTGATATAGGAAAATACCAACTATTACTACAGTCATACTCCTTGTACATCAGTCTACCAAGATATGCAAAAATATTTCCAGAAAGTATTGCAGAACACTTCCAAAAATTAGCCCAAAGTAGCATGGTTGCACATGTTCAGCAATGAATAGTACATTCTAGATTCAGATAAGAATTTTGCACGAAATCTCTTTTATTCTGAAAAATGAAAACAAAGCAAAAGAAACAAAAATATCAATAACATCAACACAATTGATTGGATCTTGCAAAGTTCATGACAGGATTAAAGAGGATAGGGATGAAAAACCTGGCAATTCACATGCAAGTTCAATTGTTCAAGCAAGAATCCTATCAGGTATTGGTGAGGTCATTGAATTAAAAGCACTCTGCAAAAGAAACAAAGAAGAACACGTAAAGAAAAGAGACATAACAGGGGAAAGAAATAATTAAACAAAATAAAGGAAGAGCAAAACAGCAATCAAAATAAGGAAAACTTGGGTTGCTGATGTGAACCCCATAAATTGAATCTAGGAACCCAGGAACAAGTTGATGGAATGAAGTTTCCAGGAAAGCCAAATCAGTTTAAAACTCAAGAAAAACCTTGACCCAGTGTTTAGAGAAACAAGAACCAAAGGTATAAAGAAGGATAATTGACGCCACACTCTAGAAAGGAAGAGATTGAGAGTGATAAGTCAGAAGAACGCCACAAGGAATTAACCTTGATAAGTTCAGAAGTTCAATGAAGAACAAACTAAGTGAATAATCTCACCAAATTCATAAAATTCCAATCTCCAAGTTTAGTACAAGAATTGATAATTTAAAGGCTAAAGAAAACCCTAATAAATCTTCCAGCAAGATTTACTCCTAAAAATAAGGAAGTTCCTAAAATTAAGGAATGTGACTTTAAGGCTTCCTTATTTTCAGGAATGCAGCAAGATTTACTCCTAAAAATAAGGAAGTTCCTAAAATTAAGGAATGTGACTTTAAGGCTTCCTTATTTTGAGGAATGCAGCAAGATTTACTCCTAAAAATAAGGAAGTTCCTAAAATTAAGGAATGTGACTTTAAGGCACCATAAAATCAGCTAGAAATCTCTTAAAACTTCAAAATAAACCAAGTCTGAAAACCAGAATCCAATTAGGCCGAAAACAACTAATTAGGCCCTATTAAATGCTTCAATTAAGTTGATAACACCAATTGATTCCTCCAAGCCCAATTCAGCTCCTATTGTTGGTTGCTTAGCCCAAACAGCTTGAATTAGTCCATTAAGGGCTTCCTTCATTCTTTTAGCTTTAGCTCGAGTTATTGGACCTCCACCAATGAATAATGGATCATCATGTTGTGTTGAACCAGATTGCTCCATCCTTTGCATGTCCTTAACTTGGATTCCATCATTCCCCCTCTCTTGAAAAGGATTCGTCCTCGAATCTTCACCATCTACATTAAATGGAGAAAGATCAGAAACATTGAATGTAGCACTAACATTATACTCACCTGGTAGATCCAACTTGTAAGCATTGTCATTTATGCGCGCAATGACTTGGAATGGTCCATCTCCTCTTGGCTGCAACTTGGAACGACGTTTCAACGGAAAACGTTCTTTCCTCAAATGAACCCAAACCCAATCTCCGGGTTCAAAAGTCACTTTCTTACGCCCTTTGTTGGCTTGAGTAGCATATTGTTCTGTTTTCTTCTTTATTTGCTGCCTAACCTTTTCATGTAATTGCTTCACCATTTCAGCCTTCCTTTTGCCATCCAAACTAGCACGCTCATCAATTGGTAAAGGTGTTAAATCCATTGGAGTCAAAGGATTAAACCCATACACAACTTCAAAAGGTGAAAGGTTAGTAGTAGAATGGATAGAACGATTATAAGCGAATTCAACATGTGGCAAGCAATCCTCCCAATTTTTCAAATTCTTTTGAATGATAGCACGCAATAAACTAGACAAAGTTCGATTAACTACCTCAGTTTGCCCATCGGTTTGTGGGTGGCAAGTTGTAGAAAACATAAGTTTAGTACCTAGCTTACCCCAAAAGGTCTTCCAAAAGTAGCTCAAGAACTTGGCATCTCGGTCTGAAACAATGCTCCTTGGCACACCATGAAGCCGCACTATCTCTCGAAAGAATAAGTCTGCAATGTGATTAGCATCATCCGTTTTATGGCATGAAATGAAATGTGCCATTTTAGAAAACCTGTCCACAACCACAAAAACAGAGTCATTACCCTTTTTTGACCTTGGTAAACCTAAAACAAAGTCCATGGAAATATCTACCCAAGGTTCATTTGGTATAGGCAAAGGAGTATACAATCCATGAGGTAAAGATCTAGATTTGGCCTGTTTGCAAGTTATACATTTCTCACAAATTCTTTCTACATCACGTTTCATATGTGGCCAAAAGAAATGCTCAATAAGGACTTCCAAAGTTTTTCAAACACCAAAATGTCCCATTAGTCCACCTCCATGAGCCTCACGAACCAACAACTCCCTTAAAGAATATAGGCACACACAATCTATTTTCTCGAAATAAAAAACCTTCATGCCTATAAAATTTACCAAAGGCAGCATGTTCACAAGCTTCAAACACATTAGCAAAGTCATGATCAGAAGAATATAAATCCTTAATGTATTCAAAGCCTAATAATTTAGTATCCAAAATAGAGATCAAGGCATACCTTCGAGACAAAGCATCTGCCACGACATTTTCCTTACCTTGTTTGTACTTGATCACATAAGGAAAAGATTCAATAAACTCCACCCATTTTGCATGGCGTTTATTCAACTTACCTTGGCCCTTCAAATGCTTTAAGGATTCATGATCAGTATGAATGACAAACTCCTTTGGCCACAAATAGTGTTGCCATGTCTCCAAGGCCCTCACCAAAGCATACATCTCCTTGTCATAAGTTGGGTAGTTCAAGGCTGCCCCATTGAGCTTTTCACTAAAATAAGCAAGGGGTCGATTTTCTTGCATCAAAACAGCCCCAATACCGATTCCTGAAGCATCACACTCAACTTCAAAAGTTTTAGCAAAGTTAGGTAAAGCAAGTAATGGTGCTGAACTTAACTTGTCTTTAATCAAATTGAAAGCTAATTCTTGTTCACTACCCCACTTGAATCCAACACTTTTTATAACAATTTCAGTCAATGGTGCAGCTATAGTGCTAAAATCTTTAACAAACCTCCTATAAAAACTAGCCAATCCATGAAAGCTTCGCACCTCAGTTATTGATTTTGGTGTAGGCCATTCTCGAATAGCCTTAACCTTTTCTTCATCAACCTCTATTCCCTTAGCACTAACAACATATCCAAGAAATACAACCTGACTAGTGCAAAAAGAACATTTCTTGAGGTTTGCATACAACTTCTCTTCAAGCAAAACACTTAGAACCTTTTGTAAATGATCAAGATGCTCATCTAAGTTTTTGCTATAAATCAGAATATCATCAAAGTACACAACAACAAACTTACCAATAAAAGCACGCAAGACATGGTTCATTAATCTCATGAAAGTACTAGGGGCATTACTTAACCCAAAAGGCATAACCAGCCACTCATATAAACCATACTTAGTTTTAAAGGCAGTTTTCCATTCATCACCTTCTCTCATGCGAATTTGATGATAACCAGATTTCAAATCAATCTTAGAGAAAATACAAGCACCATGCAATTCATCAAGCATATCATCTAACCTAGGAATGGGATGGCGATACTTTACCGTAATCTTGTTGATAGCTCTACAATCAACACACATTCTCCATGTTCCATCCTTCTTAGGCACAAGTAGAACCGGAACAGCGCAAGGACTCAAACTTTCTCTCACATACCCTTTAGTAGCAACTCCTCAACTTGCTCTTGAAGTTCCTTTGTCTCCTCAGGATTACTCCTATAGGCTGGTCGGTTAGGAATTGATGCACCGGGAATGAAATCAATTTGATGCTCTATTCCCCTAAGTGGTGGTAAACCATCAGGAACTTCTTCAGGGAAAACATCAGTGAATTCCTGCAAAAGAGACTTAGCAGCACTAGGCAAAGATTGGTTAAGATCATTAGTATTAAAATAAGCCTCTTTGTACAAAAGTACAATCATTAGCTGTTTTGAATAAAAAGCTCTCTTAACCTCATTTTCTTTTGCATAAAAACTTGCTTTTCTTCTCTCTTGCTCTTGAGGCTCTTCTTTTTCCTCTTTTTTTGTGTTTTTAGCCTCTTTTTCATTTTCAATCCCATTCTTTTTACCACTTCCCTCAGCCTCACTCTTTCTTTTCTCATGTTTGGCCTCACTCTTTCTTTTCTCACATTTGGCCTCACTCTTTCTTTTCTCACATTCTTTTTTAATTCTCACTTGATCTTCATAAACTTGCTGAGGTGTTAATGGTACAAGAGTTATTGGTTTCCCATGCATTACAAAAGAATACTTATTTGTGCGCCCATCATGCATAGTATTCTTATCATATTGCCATGGTCGACCTAAAAGCATATGGCCAGCATGCATAGGCATAACATCACAAAGCACCTCATCATGATACCTACCAATGGAAAAAGAAACCAGCACCTGTTTGCTAACCTTAATTTCCCCACACTCATTCAACCATTCAAGCTTATAAGGTCTAGGATGCTTCATAGTAGGCAGATTCAATTTCTCAACCAAAAGAGTGCTTGCTACATTAGTACAACTCCCCCCATCAATAATAAGGCTACATACCTTGTCCATGATGTGACAACGTGTGTGGAAGATGTTGTCTCTTTGTGCTTCATCCTCCTCCTTCACTTGCATATTCAAAACTCTCCTGGTGACAAGGATTTCACCAGTAACTGGATGTACTTCTTCTTCACTCTCCTCCAATGGTGTGTCATCATCAGACTCACTTTCAGTCTCAACTTCACCATCTCCCCTTAAAATCATCACTCGCTTATTCGGGCATTGGGATGCAATGTGTCCCTTTCCCAAACACTTAAAACATTTGATATCTCTATTTCTAGAAGTTTGGGGGTTAGATTTACCTCTATCTATGCTAGAACCAGCATCCTTGCTTTTAGATGATTCGAACTTGCTCACAAAATCAGCCTTGTCTTCCTTTTTGCTCCAAGCTGATTTCGAAGAAGAACTTGAATTCTGTCCGAACCGTGCTGAACCCTTTCTTTTGAGTTGCCGCTCGACCTTCATGGCCATGTGTACCATATCCTCCAACTCTACATAATGTTGCAACTCCACCACATTTGCAATGTCCCTATTCAGGCCATGTAAAAATCGTGCCATGGTTGCCTCTCGATCCTCTTCCATATTAGCCTTAATCATGGCTATCTCCATCTCCTTGTGGTACTCCTCCACACTCTTGGATCCTTGGGTTAGGCCTTGCAACCGCTGGTACAAGTCCCTATAGTAATGACTTGGAATAAATCTCCTCCTCATAACAGCCTTCATTTCTTCCCAATTATCAATTGGCCTCTCCCGATTTCGTCTCCTAGTCAAAACAAGTTGATCCCACCAAATAATAGCATAATCAGTAAATTCAACAGCAACAAGTTTTACCTTCTTCTCTTCGAAGTAATTATGGCAATCAAAGACTAGCTCCACTTTCTTCTCCCACTCCAAGTATGCATCAGGATCATTTTTACCCGAAAAGGGTGGAATCTTCATTTTAATACTCCCCAAGTTTCGATCATAATTACCTATCCTCCTTGCTCTTTGACCACCTCTATCATGATTTGAATCTGTTATTGGCCTCTCTTGGATAAAAATCATCATGGTCATCATCATCTTCTTCCTCTTCATGTTCATCATGGTATTGTCGCCTTTCTCGCCTTTGCACATTATGAACCTCACGAACTTGATTCCTTTGCAAAACAGCAATAGCCGCATCTTGTCTCTCCATTTTATCCATGATTTCACCAAATCTGACCTCCATGCGCTCAAAGTGTTGTCGCAAAGCGCGTTGTTCAAGTGTCTCTGTCCTTCCTTCCTCAGCCATTATAGTAGTCTGAAAAGATTAGATTTGCCAAGAAAAGAAATCCTCACAAGTGTTTACACTCAAGTGTGTTTCACTCTTTTATGGCTTTTAAACTATGATGGTAACACTCTTGCCTTTTACCACCCAATTCACTTAAATAAGTTCTTTAAGGAACTAAAGAAAATCTAATCAAGAGCAATTACCTTGCAATGCCCAGCCAACTTACCCAAATAAAACTCAATCGATTAGGAATCAAGGAAAAGCATAAAAGTTAGAGAGGATATAAAAGAGAAGAAATATGAAACAAAAGACTCAAAGAACGGAATACTGATCAGGAATCAAAGAAAGATGCTCAAATCAAATCTGTCCTTTTTGCCAAAATCACACCTCCACTTGTTTTCTTTGTTTTCTGATTCTTTTCACTTTCTTTTTTTGCTTTCTCTTTTTTTTTATCTATTTCGTTTTTTTTTTTCTTCAATTGAGGCAATAATAAAAAAAAAACAAACTAAACGGAACAGATATGAAAAATAAAAAGAGCCATTAACAAAAAAAGAACAAACTGACCAGATTTATAAGATTTATAAGATTTGGAGATTCAAAGAAACGAAACAAAATGAAAAAGAAAGGTTAAAGAAGAAATAACCAGATTTGCAAGAATTGATAACTTTCAGAATGAAAGAAACAAATCAAACAAAGGGAATGAAACAATCAAAACAAAAAAAAAAACGCAATGAAACTGATTTAGATACCAAAAGCTCTGATGCCAACTGATGTGAACCCCATAAATTGAATCTAGGAACCCAGGAACAAGTTGATGGAATGAAGTTTCCAGGAAAGCCAAATCAGTTTAAAACTCAAGAAAAACCTTGACCCAGTGTTTAGAGAAACAAGAACCAAAGGTATAAAGAAGGATAATTGACGCCACACTCTAGAAAGGAAGAGATTGAGAGTGATAAGTCAGAAGAACGCCACAAGGAATTAACCTTGATAAGTTCAGAAGTTCAATGAAGAACAAACTAAGTGAATAATCTCACCAAATTCATAAAATTCCAATCTCCAAGTTTAGTACAAGAATTGATAATTTAAAGGCTAAAGAAAACCCTAATAAATCTTCCAGCAAGATTTACTCCTAAAAATAAGGAAGTTCCTAAAATTAAGGAATGTGACTTTAAGGCTTCCTTATTTTCAGGAATGCAGCAAGATTTACTCCTAAAAATAAGGAAGTTCCTAAAATTAAGGAATGTGACTTTAAGGCTTCCTTATTTTGAGGAATGCAGCAAGATTTACTCCTAAAAATAAGGAAGTTCCTAAAATTAAGGAATGTGACTTTAAGGCACCATAAAATCAGCTAGAAATCTCTTAAAACTTCAAAATAAACCAAGTCTGAAAACCAGAATCCAATTAGGCCGAAAACAACTAATTAGGCCCTATTAAATGCTTCAATTAAGTTGATAACACCAATTGATTCCTCCAAGCCCAATTCAGCTCCTATTGTTGGTTGCTTAGCCCAAACAGCTTGAATTAGTCCATTAAGGGCTTCCTTCATCCTTTTAGCTTTAGCTCGAGTTATTGGACCTCCACCAATGAATAATGGATCATCATGTTGTGTTGAACCAGATTGCTCCATCCTTTGCATGTCCTTAACTTGGATTCCATCAGTTGCCTCCCAAGTACCTGCTCAGTTTATAGTCTTAGCTAGACTTCATTCTAATATTGATCATGCTTATTAGGGTGGATCTTGCCATTGTAATGCAGAAAGTAAATAAGAAACAATTAAAACCAAATAACAGAATAAAAGTAAAATGAAAGAAAAAGGAAAGAGATCACCAAAATGAGGACTCAAAACTCCATGAAAAGCTAGTGTAGCAAAGCCATTTGAGATGCCGTAAATGGTAAGTGCTTTAGTGTTTTTGGGCACATCATTTGAGCATTGGACCACACCAATAGAGGAAAGTGCTCCTTGGTAGAATTACAGGCTTGTTTGACATCAAAAGGAAATGCGTGAAGCATCCACTCTTCATATTTGGACAGGAAAACTTCAACACCTAAGAAGTCAGGATCATCATCAGATAAGACCTCATCAATCGGACAATCATTCACCATTTGATCACCAGGATGGAATGCTTCTCCACACTTTGGTGAAGATGGAACTTGGACGATGCATGAGTGATCACTTTCCCCCACACTTGTCTCAGATTGTAAGGCAGTATGTTCATGTGGCTCTTGTGATATGGCTTCAACAAGTGTTGTTGTGGGATAATCCTCTTCATCCGAATCCCAATATCCATGTTTAATGCTATCCTCCTTAACCAATGTAGTAGTACTCCATGGTTGATCTTCAGTGGAGGCACTTGGAGTGGAAAATGAATAGCAAGAAGGAAGCATTGACACTTCAAAGTGTATGAGTTGGGATGGTTGATGGACAACTTGAGGAATCGTCACAGGAGAAGTGTCAAAGCCTTCCAAAGTACTTTCAAAGGTAAGAGCAGCGCCATACTTAACACTAATGGCGCCATTCTTGTTAGTCATGCCGTGGTCAATTTCTGCAAGCTTTTTGTCGCAAGTGGCCGAAGCATACTCCAATGTTGAACTAGGCACGAAGAGACTTGACATTGGTCCTTGAACACTTGGTGGTGGGGTTGGAGGTGAACTTGGTAGCATATATGAGATGTTTGCCAAAGAAGATGGCACCATAGTGTTAGAGCTTAATTTGTATAAATATTTGCATAATAATTGGATGGAATTAGACACTTTGGAGCTATAAGATTGACTAATTAAAGTGTTTTTCCATTTGTAGGTGATAATGAAAGATTGTGCAAATATGATTTTAAATGGTCAAATTTAGTGCCAAAAAGTGAAGAAAAGAGGCAGCTTAGAGGCATGAGAATGGACACTGAACGACCTCAACAATTGAACCTTTGAAGCTGAGTTTCGCAGCAGGGGTCGTTAGGCGACCTTGACAGGGCCGCTGGGTGGCCTGGTCTGGCAGCAGTAACTGAAAATCCGAAAATTTAGGGAGCAGTTGAGCCACGCCTTGTTGCTGCTATATTTGACTTTAGCAACTAAGGAGAAGACTTCCCACATGATTTTGATTTAGTCAAAGGCTGGAAAAGACTCTTGTAACCTTAATTAACCTTAGAATAGAAATTTATATTAGGATAGTTTTAGTAATTTCACTAATTGAAGCTTAGCCTATAAATAAGCTCATCCTTGTTCATTTTGGAGGAGAATTCAGTTAGTTAGTTTTCAGAGGAGAGGGAAAACGAATTGTATTCCATTTTCTTTGAATTTCAAGTTTGTAGAGAGAGGATGAAGCTTTCTTCCATGGAGGTTTCTTCCCCAATTATGTGTAGCTAAACTTCAACATTCAATCTAGCTTTCAATTATCAAATTCTCTTCAATCTTGGTAAGATCTGAACTTAAATGACTTCAATTGATTTGTATTAATCTTCTTTCTATGCATATTGATCTCTCCTTGAGAGAAGATCAAGTAATTCTATGTTTTTCTTAAGTGATGATGGCCACATTGCTTGGGCAAGCTTAGATTACTAGTCAATTGGACAAATCTCTATCGTGAGCACAGGATTTAGCCATTAAAGTGACAAATCAAGCTCTCTTTGAGCTTGAGGAAGAAGGAGTTCGAAATTAAATCTAAGACGCTGAGTCTAGGTTGTTTCGGTTGGCTAAGATCACTTAGATCTTCATGCTCTTTTGTATTTCTTGCATATTCGCTGAGAAGTGGAAGATTTATGGAAGAAGGAGTTAGGAAACAGCCTGAGCTAGCCTAACTTTAGGATTAAAGAAGTGATAGGACTAGGAACAAGCCGGAGCTAGCCTAGTTACGCCAACTATAATTCGATTGAAGGTGTCTTTGATCAATGATCCATAGATTGAAGGGAAGAGATGATTGATTGCTAGGTTGAAGCTTTGATTAGATTGATTTCGTGTTAATTGATATTGTAGTTTTTGATTGTTTAGCTTGCTGTTCACAACTTTAATTTTCTGCATTTATTGGATTTACACTGCTCAATTCACTCACAAACCCCCAATTTACTAGCATTTCTAGTTTAGTGCTTGTGTTGTGCTTAAATGTTTGTTTAGTGTGAAGGTAGAAGGAGAAAGAGGAAGTAAAGTTTGCTCCCTGTGGATCGATCCTCACTGCCACTAAGACTAGCTATTTGTGAGGTTATTTGTTGAGAATTTCACGACAAAATTCTGTTCAACACATAGCAGAGTTGTCCATGAAATGTTTGTGTCTTAAAGGCAATGACGAACCATAAACTTGGCTGAGGTTGGACTCTCCTTGCCATCCTTGAGGTACAAAGTCTCCATGTTGAGCATCAGGTGATAAAGAAGTATTCCAGTCCAGTGATGTCATTTGAGTCCATAGATTCTCCACACCATGAGCTCTTGATGTTGAAGACATAAGATCTTTCTTTACTTCTTCATTGGATTGGTGACTTTGAAGAGCAAGGGCATGGATATTCTCCACCAAAGATGAAGCTGAACTTTGTGGCTCAAATGAACATGTATATCTCATATTTTGATGTTGTTCTTGAATGCTTGGCTGCCCTGGTATTGCTCTTGCAGTGTGAAATTGCTGGTGTTGAAGAGTAAAGCTTGGCAGTGTCTCATGTTGAGAGAACACATGATCTACAGGCTCGGATGGAATGTGAGACAATAATTGTGCTTGGAGCTTGGCATTGTTGGTCTTCAATTTGCGATTCAAATCAGCCAATCCCAATGAAATAGATGATAAAGGCATGGGGCTCTTTTGTATGTTGTTGAAGGGTGGAGTGGGTGAGTAATTCATATTGATGTCAAGGTCCTGTAAAGTGATGGAAAGAACAAGAAAAGATCAAACCAAACAAAGATAAATGACAGAAAACAAGCAAATGCTAGGAAATTAAGCTAGTGTTAAACAAAAGACATAAGCAAGATTACTGGAAATAATAGCTAAATATGCAGATTACCAAAGAGAATAGAACGAAATTTGCAAACAAAAATGAACTACAGATAGCAAAACAGAAATAAAGTAACAATAACGAGCAAAATGAACAAAATGACAGGAATGGAAAGAACAAAAATATAAGAAAAACAAAATTAGCTGCGTTGCTTCCCCGGCAACGGCGCCAATTCTTTGATCGCCCGTCGTTAAGACGATTAAAATAATGAAATTTATAACCTTACTTAAACTAACAGTATAGAAAGCAAGTAAGGGTCGAACCCAAAGGAAGCAAGAGCAATCTTGTTTTTCAAATAACAACAATAAAACAAGGGGGATTTGAAGGCAAAGATAATTAAAACTTGAAATTAAACAAACAATAAAGACAATAATATAAACAGGCATCCATCTCACCACTATTAATCAAAGGGAAAGAAGGTGTTAGATCCTTGACCCACAAAATATAAGATTAATCAATTGAATGGCATACTATAGACAGAGGTACTAAAGATTCCCTAAGCCTATGTGGAGACTACACAGTATAATCTAGTACTAAAGATTCCTAAAAAATACCCTTTTACCTCGCCTGAACCAACGACTCTTCGCGATATTGATTTACAGGTTTGATAAAGCATGAATCACAATAAATCAGTCAAGTATGCAATTGACCCGAAATAGCTTCGTGCATACCCAGTCATCAATTAATCAATATCCCAAGAAAGATGCAAATTTCCCTCTTTTGTTACCAAAGATTAGAGCAAGTTACTAAAGATTCACTCTCTCTAATACTAACAGTAGATTATCTAGGATCAAATACATGCGTCGACTCATATATCAAAACCCAAACAATCAGAAAAACAATATAAACAGAGATATTGAAACACCCAATTAACAATCCAAACTAAGAACGGAGAATCTCACTAACAATATTGCCCCTTTGTTCAATAGATGGTAAGATGGATTATGGGTTTAATCACTTATTGATTTAAGTGTAAACCAAAGAGAAAATAAAGTAAACTAATTAATCAAAGTAAATAAACAACTAGATTGATGGAAAAATGAGAGATGAACTCTCTACAGAATGGGAGAAATTCTCCAGAGAAAATCGCAAGGAATCGGCATGTATTCAATTCTGTTGAAATCTAAAATCTGTCCGTGCCTGTATTGAAAACTAATATTTAAAGGGCCAAATTACATGACTGCCCTCATAACCCTAGGTCCTAGTGTACTAAAAGGAAGGGCAAAGTGGAGACTTCACACTGAGTTGCTCTGAGTTAGGCCGAGTCCAATGCTTCCAGCTGTGGCTTCTTGTAACGGCTCCATTAGGAAATGGAGCGGCGCCGTTAGGGTGTTTTGATTCTAGGCACATGCTGACATTTCCCAAGTTGCAAATCTTCAAGTGTAATGGCGCCATTAGGAAGTGGAATGGCGCCGTTAGCTCTCTTTGGTGTGTTGAAATGCATGGCTTGGCAATTGTTGAAGTGTAATGGCACCATTAGCTTGGTCTTTCTCTTCATTTGCGCAGCTTTGGGCAATATTGAAGTGTAATGGCACCGTTAGGAACTAGAATGGCGCCATTAGCAAGTTTTCTCGCCTGGTTTGGAATGTCTCGATAGAATGAGCATTTGGAGGGTCAAACGGACTCCGATTGGGGCGTTCTTGGACATTATGGAAAGCTTATGATGTCCTCTACAACTTTGGTGAAGAATAAAAATTCAGATGAAGCTTTAAGGTGGTGAAATTCGGCCATCTTTCAGGTGTCTCCAATCTGCCTGCACCTTCACTTTACATTTCAATCCCGTTTCCTTCCTTTACTTCCAATTTGACTCTTTTCATCTTCAAATGCTCATTTATCCACTCAAAGCTCATTTAGAACCTTCAAATATAAAACCATGCTTATATGAGTGGAATTAAAGTAAGATAGACACAATAATTATAAGAAATAAGCACATAAAGTAAGTCTAATATTGTGTCTATCAGAGTGCACGCATGAAATAGGATTAGGTAAAATCTGTGGTTAGATTCTGTGTTTGTGAATCTTTAGTAGCCAAACTTAATCTTAGAACAAAGGGAAGACGTAGGATGCTTCTTAGAGATCTCAAATATTCAATGACTGGGTAGATGCGAAGTATATTCAGATTGTTTGCATGATGTACTGATTTTCATTGCTTAATGCTTTATTCAATCCGTAAATCATCATCGCAAAGATTGTTGGTTCGGTGCGGGTGTTAAACCCCTTTTTATTGCTTAAATTAGGATTTAAGATCACTCCTCATTCTCCTACTTTTATACTAGGTGGCCTAAGTTAGCTCAATTTTGCTTTGTAGGTGTATTTAAAAGGGAAAATGAAGTCTGAACTAGAAAAGGGACAAATTCCATAATTAAGTGAACAAACATGCAAAGCCGTCGACGGGTAACAATGTAGACGTCGACGGCTACTCGAGAAATGAACAACGGGATCACTTGCACCTGCATAGACGTCGACGGCTAACTCATTAGACGTCGACGTACAAGCTACTTAATGACCATGATTCTGGAATCCAAAGCAACCATCCACGGATTGAAGCTGGACGTCCACGGCCAACATTTCCAGGGAGTTCACCATGCCAGACGTCGACGGCTAGACTCTAGACGTCAACAGGTAGAAGTTTCTGACTTCGAATACTCAAAGGTTGAGCACTTAGACGTCGACGGATCGATCGAGCTGGGAAAAATATGAAGAAAACAAGCAGAGACGTCGACGGGCAGATACTTAGACGTCGACGGCTAACAAAGTCAAAACGTCGACAGACCCATTTAAATGCTGTCATTCCACTATCAAACTCTTGAAAAACATATTCCGGAGATTCAGTGGAGAAGAGCCATAACTAAATCCCAAATTTCCTCAGACTTGTCTCCCTCTTTTCCTCAATGGCCTCTACTTTAGCTTATTTTGTTCTTAAGATTCCTTATCTCAGATGGAAGGAATTATTGAGGAGCAGTGGACTATGGGTTGGCAGAGCTGGACGGCAGAAAGAAAGGGATGAAGAGCGGCTGGAAAGGGGAGTTGATTCAGTTTTTAAGTTTGCTTCTTTTGCTGGGTTTGAGACGAATCATCTTGTAACTTTCATTTAAGCAAAACTCTATAACTCCAATCTATTATAAGATTCAATAATTTTTCTGCATTTGTGAGATTCTTGTTCTTAATGCTTTCTTGTTCATTGATTGTTCTTCTATCTCTTGAGCTTTAAAGATGATTATCATGTTTATTATCTTGTCTATTGGATTGCTGAGTTGATTAGTTGCAAATAATTGATTGAGTAGTTCACTAGCATGCTAGTCTTTGGATTCCAATGCTAGAGTTGGGTGATTTCTTAGAACTTGAGTAGCAAGAGGATGTTTTTACATCCAAAAGAGATTTGAAGATGCAATTGGAATAATGAATGCTGGGTTTGTTATTGATTGTTGTTAGCTTTTACCTTTCCATTGCTTATTGCTCTTCTAGGCTTGAACTTGGATTGCTAGGATTCAAGTTAGTCAAAAAGGAAGGATTAAAAGTGAACCTAGATTCAAGGTTAATCAACATTAGGAAAGGTCTATGGACTTGAAGCTGGTTTCAAATCCATGAGGCTAACCAATTGATGAGAAGAATGTTTGATTAGTGAATCAATGATCAAATGCTAGGTTGAAAGATTGATCATATAATAGATTGGAGGTTTTATTTTATCATACATTGCATTATTATTACCATACTTGGTAACTCCTTATATCTTATTTCCAACACCAATACAAAACCCCCTCTTTAAATTCTTGTTTAGTTTGATATAAGCTTTGTGAAAGTAATGATAAATTGGATAGCTCCTTGTGGGATCGACCCTTGCTTCCCTAACTACATGTTAGAGTAGTGAGGTTATTTTTGGTGCTTTGCGACACGCATCAAATTTTTGGCACCGTTGCGGGGGAAAGTTGTGCTTTATCATTTCATTTCACTTTCTTAGCATTTTAGCTTATGTTTCTGTGTGTCTATCTCATTGTTATTGCAAAGTGTTAATGAAATTTGTTTCTTTAATATCTATTGTGTTAGTGTGCTTACTTATCTAGCCATTGCTTCCCCTGATTTTGTTTGGTTTACCTTCCTGTATACTTTCTTTGTACTCACTTTTGGTTTTATCTCTTATTTGTAGATATTGTATGAGTTTTGATTCTTCCATAACTAGCTTGAAGGAAATCAGAAGGTTTGTTGAGCAAACTAAAAAGTCATCTTTGCAAGCTGAGAGTTCTTCACCAATCATGGAGCCACCACGGAATGAACCACCAATTAATCCACCACCTCCAGTCGTTCCACCAGTACAGAACGAAATTCAGCCAACCATTCGACAATTATTGGAGCGTGAGCCAAATCTTCAACCTTTATGTATAGTATTTCCGGAAGTCGAAGGAGCTTTTGGGTTGAAGTCCAACTTTGTACACTACCTTCCAACATTCCATGGTCTCCCTAGTGAAGATCCTCACCAGTACTTGAGGGAATTTTTGATGGTTTGTTCAACTATGAAACCGAGTAGCTTGACAGAGGAGCAAGTCCGATTACGTGCTTTTCCATTCACATTGGCGGATACTACTAAGGCTTGGTTGTATCGATTGGAGCCTAGTTCCATAACCACTTGGGAGCAACTCAAGAAGCAATTTCTTACCAAGTACTTTCCAGCCGCCAAGATACTTAATCTCAGGAATCAGATTAGCACCATCCGCCAGAAAAATACAGAGTCTATCTATGATTATTGGGAGAGGTTTAAACATTTGGTAGCTAGCTGTCCTCAGCACCAAATTCCTGAGCAATGCTTGTTGAATCATTTTTATAATGGCCTCTTACCTGTGAACAAAGGACTCATGGATGCTGCTGCTAGTGGGGCACTTCTTGATCAACCTACGGAGCAAGCTCGTAAAATCATCACCACTATGGCATCAAGCTCTCAAAACTTTCAAGCATATGATGATACTTCCGGTCATCAAGTGAATGAAGTTAGCCGTTCTCAATTAGGGCAGCAACTTGCTTCAACAAATCATCAACTATCTAAGTTGACTTCTCTTATGATGTCTCAAATGGGTGCGTCTTCAACTTTCGTCCTTGTGGTATATGTTCATTGCATACTCATGAGACGGATGCATGCCCTACTTTACAAGAATCTAGTGTTGAGGATGTTAATTTTGTTGGCTTTCCTGGACCTCCAAGGAGGATTTTTGACCCATTTGCTCCTACCTACAATCCCGGTTGGAGGGTTCATCCTAACCTTAGGTACGGAAACAATGTAACTCCTTCCTTTCAACCCAGACCCCAATTTCAACAAGGGTCTAGTGCTTTCCAAAACAGACCAACAGCACCCTCACAATCCAACCAATTTCAAGCTTCCTCTCATAATGCTCCACCTAATCAAGGACCCTCATCCACACCATCCTCTACATCTAAACTCAAGGATTTAGTGACTCAACTTGCATCATCTCAGTTATCTTTCCAAGAAGCTACCAAGTCGCAATTTCTACAAGTGAACACCTCCTTGGAAGATCTTCAAAGACAAGTTGGGCAACTTGCCACATCTATTAATGATCTTACATCCCAATCTTCGGGAAAGTTTCCTTCTCAATCCATCATCAATCCGAAGGCTAATGTCAATGCAATACACCTGCGGAGTGGTCAAGTTCTTCCGGATCGGCAGGAGAGACGAAAACACAAAGTAAATGAGGAGGAAATCCTGGAAGGGGAGATGGAATCTTTCTCCCCTGTTCTTGAAGAGACGTCGACGGGTAAAACCACTGAACGTCGACGGGCAAGCTTGGAGTAGGATGAATTAGTTTCTGACCCTTCAGATCCGTCGACGGATGACTCACTTACCCGTCGACGGGCAATCAACATATCTGAGAATGATTTACCCAGAAACTTTGATCCGTGACGGGTGAAGAACTTGGACGTCGATGGGCACAATCCCCTGACCCTGTTCCACCTTTTCCCATTAGACCAAATGACTTTGAAGCCTCTACATGCACCCAAAACCCAAAACCAAACACAAATACTTCCCATCCTAATCCAAAGCCTAAAGGAGTAGCTCCCTTTCCCTCAAGACTAACAAAGAAACCCAAGGAAAGCATTGAACCGGATATCTTGGAAGTATTTCGCCGAGTACAAGTGAATATTCCTCTTCTCGATGCCATCAAGCAAGTTCCTAGATATGCCAAATTTCTCAAGGACCTGTGCACCCATAAGCGCAAGCTTAAGGGGAATGAAGTGATTACCTTGAGTGAGAATGTGTCAGCAGTTCTTCAACACAAACTTCCACCCAAGTGTAAGGATAAAGGTTCATTTTCTATTCCTATCACTATTGGAAAGACTCAAATTCCAAAGGCTATGTGTGATCTAGGGGCTGCTATTAGTCTCATGCCACATTCTCTTTATCTCTCTTTGGACATGGGGCCATTGACAAGAACCGGAGTTGTGATCCAATTGGCGGATCGATCTTATGTATATCCGGAGGGTGTTCTGGAGGATCTTCTAGTGCAAGTCAATGAATTAGTCTTCCCGGCGGATATCTATGTTCTAAAGATGGGAAGTGAGGAATGTTCTTCATCCTCTTCTCTTCTTCTTGGCCGACCATTTCTCCGCACTGCTAGAACCAAGATTGACTGTCATGAAGGTCATCTTTCCATGGAGTTTGATGGGAAGGTAATTACATTTAATCTCTTTGATGCCATGAGATACCCTTTAGATGATCAATCTATTATGGCTGAAGATTTTGTGGATGTTTGTTCTATGTCCATATTGGATTTTGTTCAAGAAGATCCTCTACTTACTGCCTTAACCCAGAGCATGGACTATGACAATTTAGATTTTGAGGAGGAAATCTATAATGAAGAAATCCAGTTTATCTTATCTTCTTTGGCCGCACTCCCATCTAAATCACACCTAGCCAATGTTTCTTACATGGATCTTCCTATTCCTTCAACCAAACTTCTCCCCTCTATCATTGAAGCACCATCTATTGAGCTTAAAACTCTTCCCGCTCATCTCAAATATGCCTTCCTTGGTGAGAATGAAACACTCCCTATAATCATTTCCAATGCTCTCACTTCTAACCAAGAACTTCAACTTCTACAAGTTCTAAAGGCTAGAAAGGAAGCTATTGGATGGACGGTTGCTGACATAAAAGGTATTAGCCCATCAATTTGCATGCATAGAATCTTATTAGAAGATGATTCCAAACCACTTAGGCAACCTCAACGCCGCTTGAATCCTCCCGTGATGGAAGTGGTCAAAAAGGAGATATTGAAGCTTTTGCAAGTTGGTATCATCTATCCTATCTCAGATAGTGAATGGGTTAGTCCTGTGCAAGTGGTACCCAAGAAAACCGGTATTACAATAGTGCAAAACACAAGTGGTGATCTTGTGCCTCAACGAGTGCAAAATGGTTGGAGGGTGTGCATAGATTATAGGAAACTTAATGATGCTACAAAGAAGGATCACTTCCCATTACCTTTCATTGATCAAATGTTGGAGAAGTTAGCTGGAAGAGCTTACTATTGCTTCCTAGATGGATATTCTGGTTATTTTCAGATCATGATAGCTCCAGAAGATCAAGAAAAGACCACATTCACTTGCCCCTTTGGTACATTCTCATATAGGCGAATGCCCTTTGGTCTTTGCAACGCTCCAGCTACCTTTCAACGGTGCATGATGAGCATTTTCTCAGAGTATGTAGACAAGATTATTGAAGTCTTTATGGATGATTTCTCGGTTTATGGAGATTCTTTTGATAGTTGCCTGGCTAACCTCGCTCTTATTCTTGACCGGTGCATTGAGACAAATTTGGTTCTCAATTCAGAAAAATGCCACTTTATGGTTACTCAAGGAATTGTTTTGGGCCACATAGTGTCAGCTAAGGGCATTGAAGTGGATAAAGCTAAAATTGATGTCATCCAGAACTTGCCATATCCTTCCTCAGTCAAATCAATTCGATCCTTTCTTGGCCATGCAGGATTCTATCGGCGTTTCATCAAAGATTTCTCTAAGATCGCAGTCCCTATGTGCCGTCTGTTGCAACAAGATATCACCTTTTATTTTGATGAGTCATGTAAAGAGGCCTTTGACAAGTTCGAAGAATGCTCTTACATCAGCCCCCATCCTGCAACCTCCCAACTGGGACCTACCTTTTGAACTTATGTGCGATGCAAGTGATATAGCTGTGGGAGCAGTGCTTGGCCAGCGAAAGGGCAAGGTTCCACATGTCATTTATTATGCCTCACGCACTTTGAACGACGCTCAGAAAAATTACACCACCACTGAGAATGAGCTTCTTGCTATTGTCTTCGCTCTAGACAAATTTCGTTCTTATTTGCTTGGCACCAAGGTGATTGTGTTCTCTGATCATGCAGCCCTTAAGTACCTCCTTGCTAAGAAGGAAGCTAAACCTAGATTGATTCGTTGGATCCTTCTTCTCCAAGAATTTAACCTTGAAATTAAGGACAAAAAGGGTGCGGAAAACTTAGTAGCTAACCACCTCAGCCGGTTGGTAAGTTCTAAGGTAACTTCTTCCATCAATGACTCATTTCCTGATGAAATGCTCTGTGCTCTTGATGTACAAGTTCCTTGGTATGCTGACATTGTCAATTTCTTAGTTACTAGAGAATTTCCTAGTGGTTTTCCTAAAGCAAAAGAAGGATAAGCTTAGACATGATGCTAAATTTTATGTATGGGATGATCCCTACCTATGGAAACATTGTAGTGATTTGATTATTAGGAGATGTATTCCTGATCATGAAATTTCTAGTGTTCTATCTTTTTGCCATTCACATGCATGTGGAGGTCATTTTGGCCCTCAACGAACTGCTAGGAAAATCCTAGAATGTGGTTTTTATTGGCCTTCCTTGTTTAAAGACGCTCACATCTTTTGCAAATCCTGTGATAATTATCAAAGAGTAGGAAAAATCACATATAAAGATCAAATGCCTCTGAATTCAATTGTAATTTGTGAAATTTTTGATGTTTGGGCAATTGATTTTATGGGACCTTTTCCCAAGTCCAATGGCTTTGTTTACATTTTATTGGCTTGTGACTATGTATCTCGTTGGGTGGAAGCTAAAGCCACCCGAACTGATGATTCTAAAGTGGTTTGTGAGTTTCTCAGGTCTAATATTTTTTCTCGCTTCGGAGTGCCACGTGTCCTCATTAGTGATAAAGGTGTTCACTTCTGTAGCAAGCTTATGGCTTCTCTTTTGAAGAAGTATGGAGTTACTCACAAGGTGTACACTGCGTACCATCCCCAAACTAGTGGTCAAGCCGAGATTTCAAATCGAGAAATTAAAGCCATCCTCCAAAAGACAGTCAACCCTAACCGGGCGGATTGGAGTCAAAGACTTGAAGACGCTTTGTGGGCATATCGAACTGCCTACAAAACACCACTTGACATGTCTCCTTACCGCTTGGTATATGGCAAAGCATGCCATTTGCCAGTAGAGTTAGAACATCGCGCTCTTTGGGCCATCAAAAAGTGTAACTTTAACATTGATAAAGCTGGGATTCATAGAAAATTTCAACTTCAAGAGCTCGAGGAACTGCACCATGATGCTTATGAGAGCTCTTTCACCTACAAAGAACGCACCAAGGCTTACCACGACAAGCTTCTGAAGAAGAAAACATTTTGTGAAGGCCGAAAGGTGCTGCTCTACAACTCTAAACTACATCTTTTTCCAGGAAAACTCCGGAGTAGGTGGATAGGCCCATTCATAGTGACTAAGGTATTTGATCATGGAGCGGTGGAGATCCAAAGTTTGACTACTTCCAAGATCTTCAAGGTCAATGGACATCGCTTGAAACCATATTATGAAGGAGTTTCAGTTTCTTCCATAGAAGACATTCTCTTCACTGACCCTACATATATTCCTTGATTTGGTCCTCAAGTCGAGCCAACGACGTTAAACAAAGGCGCTGCTTGGGAGGCAACCCAAGTTCTTCCTTCACTTGCCGTAATGTATGTCTTTCCTTCTTTTATTTCCTTTGCTTTTGCATGCATTCATTCCATCCACATCTAGCTAAGAGTTCATGAGGTTCAATTTTGGGTGAGGCTGTTCGACTTATGATCTACACAAGTGGCACTTCTCTGGCTCTCGGCACTCCAAAGTTTGAAAATCTCAAGAGTAAGCAAAGAGGGCAAAATCAAGTTTTTTTTATTGGGTTCAGAAACATTTAGACGTCGACGGGCAGGTATCTAGACGTCGACGGATGGGGTTTTCACAAGACAAGTCAGAAATATCTGGACGTCGACGGGTATAAAGTTGGACGTCGACGGATGTCTCAGTCACGATAAAATTTGGGAAGTCAGAAATATTTAGACGTCGACGGGCATATGGATAGACGTCGACGGATCAGTTTCGGCAAAGAAAATTTTTGAAGTCAGAAATATCTAGACGTCGACGTACAAGGGTTAGACGTCGACGTACAAGGGTTAGACGTCGACGGATGACACGGGGAACCGAATTGGCCTAAGTCAGAAATGTTTAGCCGTCGACGGCTAGACACTAGACGTCGACGGATTAGTCGAATTTCACAGTTTTTAACCCTCATCAGCCATCACTTTCACCACAACACTATTCCCTCATTCAAAACCGAAACCCTCCCTCCAAAACCAACCAACTTCTACTCTCCTCCATATCCACCAATCTTCCAACCCAATTACACCACACCCATTTCCTTCTCACTAAAAACATCACCGCCATCCGCTATTACTTCCATCCTTTCCTTCAAATTCAACAAATTCAGAGATTGGTGTTCTTGGAGCAAATTTGGGCAAAATTTCAAATTGGGATTCTTGAAGCAAATTTGGTTGCGTTTAACACTCTAGTTGGTCAGTTATATACTCTTCTACTTCTCTTGATTGATTTAGCATCGAAATATTAAGCTATTGGATGGATTACATGCTTATAATCTTACATATTTGAAACTTTTGCCTGTGCTCTCTGCTGGAATCCGAATTGGGCTTAAATTGTTTGAATATTTGGGATTCTTTGATGCTATAACTGAGATAATCAAGTGGACTTCATTGCTGAGTATATATTGATCATCATACGAGTGTTCATTGTGGGATTTTCTTGAGTTTGCTTCAGGATTTCTATTCATCATACCCACTGTTCGATAAAATGTCTAAAAGACCTCGCCAATCAAAGTCCCAAGCTTCTGCTGAACCTTCACCACCTCCCAGACCCCGAGCATCAAGGGCTGCCAAGGGCAAGGCCCCGACTTCGGCCTCCGAGCCTACTGTGGCCAATGAATTTTTCTCTCCCGAGTGTGAACAATGGTTTAAAGATCACCAAACCTCCCGTCAAATTGTGGAGAAGACAGTGCATCCTCTTATTGCACGCGAATTCGATCTAGTGAACTTGTTTCACGAGGTGGGTTGGGATGCTGTCCTCGACATCAAGGGCGAGTATTATCCTGATTTGGCGGTCCTCTTTTACGCCAACATCAAGAACAAGGGGGCTGACTTGCCTGAAATTCAGACTATGGTGCTCAAGAAAAAGATCACCATCAATGCGGCATTCCTCTGGGAAGATTTCAATATTCCAAATGAAGGATCTATGTATGAAGAAAATGATGAAGAAGAAGAAGATCCAAACCGTCCTTGGTCCAGACATGATGCCTTGGCTAGATTTGATGTTGGATATAGACCAGTGCCCGGCAAAAAGGCTGCTCTTTTCTGCCGCGATTTCAGTATTCAAAGCCGGCTGGTGGAATATCTTATCCACCATAATGTGGATCCAAAGATTAGTGACACCCACATTGTCCGCGGCAAAGATGTCTACATGATGGACAAAATTGTCCACGGCCTGCAAGAAGCCCCTGGTATTCCGCTGGCATCAACCATCATTAGTGCCATGCGCGAGGTCATCTCTCCTACTACTCAGCACCACTGCATTCCCTTTCCAGTGCTTATTACCAAAATCCTCCAACACTGTGGCATCTCCTTTGAAAATGAGCGAAAGAAGATCACCACCAAAACAGACTGTGTCGATGCGACCAAAATGAAGATCTTTGGTTATGTTCAAGCAGGAGGACTTTGGACTAAGCCTCCGAATATGCAAGACCAGCCAGCTGAAGGTGAAGAAGAAGGAGGAGAGCAAGAACAACCGCAAGATTAGCAAGTTCCATTCGAGCTACCGGTTGGTAATAGGCCAATCCCTCAGTACCAATTTCAGTCTCAGATGCTCGGTTGGTGCCAAAACATGGGTCAGCATTTCAATGCACTGCAAGGGGATGTGACGCGCTTGACTGATGATGTTCACTCACTCCACACCAAGCTTGATCAGATTCTGGCTTTCTATAATCAGCCTTCACCACCGCCTCAATGAACTTTAGCTCATTCTAGCATTTTCATGCATGCATTTTATCTTTATTATCTCTTTTAATTGTGACAGACTTTAACTTCTAGTTGTCGTACATTTTAGCTCTTTAACTTTTGGATTTTAGTTAATTCTCGACCTTATAACTCCTAATTTTGATTTATGCCAATTTAATCTTCCTTTTGTTACTTTTGCCCCATTATTGTTGATTGCATTTGCCGGAATTGTCTTCATTTCCTTCCTCGACAGCATCAAGGTATTGTTCTGTGATACCTCACTTTTATATGATTTATTGTCGAGACAGCATTGCGGACAATGCTTATTCTAAGTGTGGGGGAACTTTAGTAACTAAAACCTTTGCTAATTAGGAGTTATAGCTTTTTGATAGATAAATTGCAAATTAGAATGTGAAGTTGTTCATGAAGTAAATATAAGCATAGTTTAAATTGGAAAAGAGCTTTAAGATTTCTTGCTTCTAGATTTTTAAGCAACTTGTAGTAATTCTCTTAAGCCGAATATGTTTGAGTAGAATAAGGATTCTTCAACCTTGTGAGAGATTTGAGCCTTAAGATTGCACCACAATCTCTTTTATTCTTGAGAGTAAATTTTATCTTGCATGACTATATTCCTCTAGAACTTGCTTTATACCTTGTTGAAATTACATATAATGCATGCATGTTTGAGAAGATGGTCAAGATTAGAGCAGAGCTTGAGCCAAATTGACCAACCCTTGCGAAAAACCAATGTAGAGAACCCCTTGAGCCTAAAAGATTTTAGCTTTATTTTTGTTGATGAACCTAAATTTCCTAAAAGAACCTCAAGCCTCAAAAGAAAAACAAGTTCTCTCACCCTGTTTCTTCAGCTTAGTGAGATTAGTGACTTGTATAATTTTTATGTTCTGGGCAAAAGAGTAACAAGTCTAAGTGTGGGGGAAATTTTCGCTTCAAGAATTGGTCAATTAAGAAAAAGTTTTAGAAATGAGATGTTCAAAATACATTAATTTTCAAAAATGTGCCCAAAAGAATCCTAATGCATAAAGAATGGCACAACAGAAGCAATCAACATCTCTTTGGTTCATTGTAAAGAAGAATGAAAGGAAAAAGTTGGAATGGGTAGATCAAACGAGTCGGGCTATCAAAATATCTTAAAGACCATTTTCATTTTCTTCCCGATAGCTTGATATGTCACTAAGTTTTGAAGAAACTTTTAATTGAACTCCTTTACCCTTTTCTTCATAGCTTACTCAACCAAGACTTCATTACAACCCCATTTCATCTTTTTCATCTTTTCATCCATGATGTGCATATTGGAGTAGTGGAGATGAGGTAGACTAGCAAGCTTATGGTAGGTCTATTTTCATGCAAAGATTGAGCGCACCATGAAACACACTTGAATGAATGAGGGATTTCCAGTGATGAATTATTCTATTCAAACATGTTTGGTTGAAGGGAAATGGCTTCCATTGTTACTTAATTATCTTGATTCTTGAATTGCTATGCTCTCTTCTACTTAACGATATACTTTTATATACCGCATGAATTCCTCTGAAATTTAATTTGAAGAGTTAACTAGTTTAAATTTTTTTGTGTGGTATTCTCTTTTAAAGGTTATTGTGTTATTTCTTTTTTTTTGCTCTAGACTTACTCGAGGACGAGTAAGATTCAAGTGTGGGGGAATTTGTTAAACCCCTTTTTATTGCTTAAATTAGGATTTAAGATCACTCCTCTTTCTCCTACTTTTATACTAGGTGGCCTAAGTTAGCTCAATTTTGCTTTGTAGGTGTATTTAAAAGGGAAAATGAAGTCTGAACTAGAAAAGGGACAAATTCCATAATTAAGTGAACAAACATGCAGAGCCGTCGACGGGTAACAATGTAGACATCGACGGCTGCTCGAGAAATGAACAACGGGATCACTTGCACCTGCATAGACGTCGACGGCTAACTCATTAGACGTCGACGTACAAGCTACTTGATGACCATGATTCTGGAGTCCAAAGCAACCGTCCACGGATTGAAGCTGGACGTCCACGGCCAACATTTCCAGGGAGTTCACCATGCCAGACGTCGACGGCTAGACTCTAGACGTCAACGGGTAGAAGTTTCTGACTTCGAATACTCAAAGGTTGAGCACTTAGACGTCGATGTGCACATCTTTAGACGTCGATGGATCGATCGAGCTGGGAAAAATATGAAGAAAACAAGCAGAGATGTCGACGGGTAGATACTTAGACGTCGACGGCTAACAAAGTCAAAACGTCGACAGACCCATTTAAATGCTATCATTCCACTATCAAACTCTTGAAAAACATATTCTGGAGATTCAGTGGAGATGCGATAGGCACTTATTTCCCGTATATTTTGTTACTTATCTTTTGATGATTTAAGTGTTTATTATCTCTAACTAAGTTATTTTGAGTGATTTTATGTCTTAGGAAGCTAAAAGGAAGCTTTGGAATAAAAGGTGTTTAAATCTGGAAATTTGAGATTTTTCCTGTGCAGATAGTTTGTAAAGGTGGCCAGATTTGACATCCTTAAAGTCCTTTTCTGAGTTCGAGTTCTTCATAAAAGTTGTAGAGGACATCTTAAGCTTTCCATAATGCTAAAGATCGCAAAAATCGGAGTTTTTTTGGGCAGTCAAAAGGTCAAAATACAGAGAGGTCCAGAATCCCTGCGGAAATCCGAGATTAATTCCTATTTTGGGCTTTGGAAGAATTTTGTGTTAGAGATGGACTTGAGCACGTCTTGGCTTGCTTGGCCATGGTTCTAGACATGTTATTGAAGATATTTAAGGTTGGCCCAAGTCCTAGAAAGATGTGGATCAGCCCTTGGAGAGAAGTCCTAATTGGAGTAGGAAAACCCTTTAATGAAGCATGTGCATGACATGTGGCTTGTGCTATATTTTCTCCTACTTGAAGAAGGATTTCTAGCTGCTGGAAAAGGCTTTATTTAAGCCTTATTCTTCATAAGATTGAAGCCCAATTATCCAAGTCCATTAAATTATCTCTTATACTTAGTTAATTCCTTTGTAAACACTTTAACCTAGTTAGTATTTTACTAGAATTAGGTTTTCTTGCAAGTTAAGTTTAGGGCTTTTGACTCCTCTATATAAAGAGCCTTAGCCACCACTTGTAAGATGTCTCAACTTTTCTTTTAGAGACCAGTCTCATCTTTCTTTGGGAGACTTTATCTTTGCAATTTTATTTTACTCTTTCTTAATGTTCTTCTAATTTTATTTTTCAGTTTAATGCAATTCTAAATTCTTTGAGAAGAAGATTGTGAGGCTATTTTGTGCTTAATGTCTTTATCTTTCATGTATTCTAAATTCTTCTATGCTTAGTGATTTATGATTGCATGTTTTCTTCTCTAGGATGGCCATCTAGTTAATTGAACATGTTAATTGATTGCTAGATCTAGGGTTATTTATCCGGAATTGTAAGTAACACTAATCGCAAGTGGCAAATTAGATAGAATTAAGGTCTCATACATCTTAGTTACTTATCTATGGGGAATTTGGATGTGAATTAAATCTATGGTGCTAGTTCCTAGACTGTTCATTATTGACTAAGACCTTTCTAGTGTTTTCATGCTTTTACCTTCTTTAAATCTATGATGCTAGTTTCTAGATTGATTAGGTGAAAAGGGTTTAATAGGGAAGCTTTGTAGTACTTATTAAACTAGGACTAAGGAAAGGTAGGGATTAGTGAGAAGCATTGTAGTATTGCTAATCTACGTCAATTACATGCAAAAGATAAGGTAATTATTAGATGCCTATGATCGATTTCTCTAATCCAAGGGTGAAGATTGTTTTAAACTGAAGTTTTCTTTATATTTATTATCTTTCTTTAATTTTTGCTATTTATTTAGTTTAATTTAGATTTTAGTTTAATCCTGAAAATCTATCTATTTTATTTTCTTTGCTTACTTATCTAGATTAGAATTTGTTAGGTTTTCTTATCCAATCCCTGTGGGTTCGACCCTTGCTACCACTATATTATAGTTTTAGTAAGGTTCATTATATTTTGGTGATTTACGACGCATCAAGAAGAGCCATAACTAAATCCCAAATTTCCTCAGACTTGTCTCCATCTTTTCCTCAATGGCCTCTACTTTAGCTTATTTTATTCTTAAGATTCCTTATCTCAGATGGAAGGAATTATTGAGGAGCAGTGGACTATGGGCTGGTAGAGCTGGACGGCAGAAAGAAAGGGATGAAGAGCAGCTGGAAAGGGGAGTTGATTCAGTTTTTAAGTTTGCTTCTTTTGCTGGGTTTGAGACGAATCATCTTGTAACTTTCATTTTTTAAGCAAAACTCTATAACTCCAATCTATTATAAGATTCAATCATTTTTTTGCATTTGTGAGATTCTTGTTCTTAATGCTTTCTTGTTCATTGATTGTTCTTCTATCTCTTGAGCTTTAAAGATGATTATCATGTTTATTATCTTGTCTATTGGATTGCTGAGTTGATTAGTTGCAAATAATTGATTGAGTAGTTCACTAGCATGCTAGTCTTTGGATTCCAATGCTAGAGTTGGGTGATTTCTTAGAACTTGAGTAGCAAGAGGATGTTTTTACATCCAAAAGAGATTTGAAGATGCAATTGGAATAATGAATGCTGGGTTTGTTATTGATTGTTGTTAGCTTTTACCTTTCCATTGCTTATTGCTTTTCTAGGCTTGAACTTGGATTGCTAGGATTCAAGTTAGTCAAAAAGAAAGGATTAAAAGTGAACCTAGATTCAAGGTTAATCAACATTAGGAAAGGTCTATGGACTTGAAGCTGGTTTCAAATCCGTGAGGCTAACCAATTGATGAGAAGAATGTTTGATTAGTGAATCAATGATCAAATGCTAGGTTGAAAGATTGATCATATAATAGATTGGAGTTTTTATTTTATCATACATTGCATTATTATTACCATACTTGGTAACTCCTTATATCTTATTTCCAACACCAATACAAAACCCCCTCTTTAAATTCTTGTTTAGTTTGATATAAGCTTTGTGAAAGTAATGATAAATTGGATAGCTCCTTGTGGGATCGACCCTTACTTCCCTAACTACATGTTAGAGTAGTGAGGTTATTTTTGGTGCTTTGCGACACGCATCAGCTGGTAAAAGAGACCAGTCTAGGAATCGATAGTACTAGGTTGGGCTATTCAGTCACTAATATGAATTTTAGTAATCTTTAGTACTAATTTTCATAAGCATTCCATTTGATTGATTAATTGTGTTGTTAGTGAGCCTGGGATCTAACTGTTCTTTTACCCCTTATAATTAGCAAATGATAGAATGAATACTTTTCATTATTGTTAATCTCCTTGTGTTTCACTGTTCATTTATTTATTTATACTGTCTTTTCATATTTTGTCTTTAGTTATTTCTGCTCTTACCCCAAAACCCTCCTTTATATTTCTGTTGAATGTTCAGTCTATATGCATAGTAAATCCATTTTATTGCCTCTCTGTGGATTCGACCTGCTCTTACCGCTACTACTTAGTATTGGTTTATAGTAGAAATATTATTCTCCTGACAAGCTTAACGACTGCCGGTCAAGGGTTTTGGCGTCGTTGCCGGGGAGGCAGTGCCATTTACTCTGCTTATTTTCTATTCATTTTGTTTTTCTTCTGTTTAGTTCTTATTTGTTTGATTGTTTCTTTGTTTTTCTTTGTTTCTTATTAATCCCCTGCTTTCTCTTGTAGGTGTTTTATGCAATCAAGCAAATCTGACTCTGATTTGGCTAACATTAGAAAATTTATCCAAGATCAAAAAGCCAAGCTCGGAATCAGCCTAGCTTCATCATCTTCTGTTCAATTTCCAGCAACAATTCAATCAGCAGTCCTTATGGCTAATCCTGATCAAAATCCTATTGATGACCGTACTCTGAAGGAATTAGCTGCCCCTAATCTCAACTATCATCCTCTCTGTATCCAATATCCAGTATTGGAAGTGCCATTCGAATTGAAGTCTGGATTGATACATCTCCTACCTAAGTTTCATGGTCTACCTGGAGAGGAGCCAAACAAACACTTCACTAAACTTCATGTTGTTTGTGTCTCGATGAAACCCACTGGAGTCACCGAGGAGCAAATCAAACTGAGGGCCTTTCCATTCTCTTTGGCAGACAAGGCTAAGGATTGGTTATTTTCCTTGCCACCTTCCTCTATTAGAACATGGAATGAACTACAATCAGCCTTTTTGGAGAAGTATTTTCCATCTTCAAAAACAGCTTCAATTAGAAAGGATATCTCCAGTATTAGACAGCAAGTTTGTGATTCTTCCTCTTCGACAGCATCATCCAAATTGGAAGATCTTGTAACTCAGTTGGCTAAAAACACTCTGGAATTCCAAGAGACATCTAAGCTCCAGATGCAACAACAGAAAGCAGCTATGGATGTCATGCAAAGACAACTTGGCCAATTAGCCACAGAGATGAATGACTTGAGAAATAGAGGAAGAGAGCACCTTCCATCTCAACCGAATGTCAATCCAAAGGGGAATGTCTCTGCTATTACACTTCGTAGTGGAAGGAAACTTTCAATGCCCTATCCTACTGTCCATCAGAATGAAGAGGAAATGTCCGAGACCAAAGATCAAATGGATTCTGTTGTGCCAAAGTCGAGAGCTCAATTGAAGGCAAGCAACGGTAATGGCGCCATTACAACCCCTAATGGGCCGTTCTTGATTCTTCAATGTCCAAGTCTTCCATTAGCAATGCTAATGGCGCCACTGCAGTTCCTAATGGCGCCATTCCACCTTCCAACTCCAATCCGATTGTTCAACATCAACCTAATGGCGCCAATAGCCATGAGAATGGCGCCGTTAGTGCCAATGCTTCATTTTATACTCACAATCCAGCCCCATTTCCTTCAAGGCTAGTCAAGAACACCAAGATTGAATTTGATCCTGATCTGCTAGCTACATTCAGCCAGGTAGAGATCAACATTCCATTCCTAGAAGCAATTCAACAAATCCCCAAGTATGCAAAGTTCCTCAAGCAAATTTGCACCAACAAAAGGAAATTGCATGGTAAGGTGTCTGTAGGTGAGAATATTTCTGCCATAATTCAACGCCAATTACCACCTAAATGCAAGGATCCTGGTATGTTTTCTATTTCTTGCTCTCTTGGAGATGGTGTTATTGATCAAGCTATGATTGATTTAGGTGCTGCTTTAAGTGTAATGCCTTATTCAACTTATCTAAGCTTGAATTTGGGACCTTTATCTCACACTGATGTTGTCTTACAATTGGCTGATAGATCATTGATAACCCCTGAAGGAGTACTTGAAGATAATTTGATTCAAGTTCAACATTTAATCTTTCCAACCGATATCTACATAGTCAAGATGAAAGAAGACAATTCTTCTACTTCTTGTCCTCTGTTATTGGGAAGACCATTCTTGAAAACTGCTCAAACAAAAATTGATGTCTTTGCTGGATTGCTTACAATGGAGTGTGATGGAGATGTTATTTCTTTTCAAATCTCATCCAAGTCTAATTCTGATGAGAGGAATTAGTACAATAATGCAGTTGATGCCATTTCTTCAAGCCTTATCTCCTCTGGTCACTTTGATGCCGTATCTACAAGAGCAATAATTCAAGCTAATTCAGCCACTTTCCAGGATGAAGGATGCTTTCCATTGTCCACCTGCCAAGCCCCTCCTTGAATTAAGCTGAGAAAGTCTAGCTAGGACTATAAATTGGGCAGCTACTTGGGAGGCAACCCAAGCTATTTCTTGTTTTGATTGATGTTCTTTTGTTCCTTTCACTTGTTTAATTATTTCTTTTCCCTGTTTTGTTTCTTTCTATGCGTGATTTCATTTGTTTCTTTTGCAGATTGCTTTTGATTCGATGACCTCAACACTACTTGATAAGATTCTTGCTTGAAAGATTGAAAACTGCATGTGAACTGCCAGGTTTTACATCCTTCTCATCTTTAATCCTGACATGAACTTTGCAAGATCCAATCAATTTCGTTGATGTCATTGATGTTTTGTTTCTTTTTGCTCTGTTTTCATTTGTTTTGAATAAAAGAGATTTTCGTGCAAAATTCTTATCTAAATATAGCATGTTACTATTCATTGATGAACATGTGCAACCATGCTACTTTGAGCTAATTTTTGGAAATGTTCTCCAACGCTTTTTGGAAATCTTTTTGCATATCTTGATAGACGGATGTACAAGGAGTATGATTGTAGTAATAGCTGGTATTTTCTCACTTCACTACTTAGTGCTTTTTCAGTGTAAACAGGGCTACTTCACCACTTTTCTGGCCAAGAACGGCGCCACTCCATTTTGTAATGGCGCCACTCTTGCATGCTTGTAACAAAAAAATTGGTCTTAATTTGCTTGGATAGCCTAACGGCGCCACTCCATTCCATAATGGCGCTGTTCCATCATGACCAACCTTGTATGCCTTGTCGAAAGCCTTTTCAAGAAAACACCAAGCTAATGGCGCCACTCCATTCACTAATGGCACCATTACTCTTTCAACCTTCCTTGTATATTTTGTGCTACTCTATGCTTTCCAGATTACACTCTCTCTCCAGAATTTGCCTATAAATAGCCTCACCACCTAAGTTCATCACTACACTACTCATTATATCCCTAATCTCTACCCGAGCCTACCTTTCTCTGTTATTCACTCCATACAAGTCACATTGCCAAGAAGAAGATATCAAGGAGTATCTTCAAACCAACAGCCACAAGTAGAAATTGTAGAATGTTTGCAGGTACCCCCTATCGGTCGGGATAACTTTGTGAGTGATGCAGTGCTTTTGTGGTACAACAATAGATACAATAATCAAATGCTGGTAGAGAAATTGGATGATCCCCAGCTAAATGATGAGCTAGAAATATCCCAAAGGTCTCAAGCTCTAGGATGGAGCTCTGTTCTTCACATTAAAGGCAACTACTATCCTGATATGGTAAAAGTCTTCTATGCCAATATGCCAAAGGTGAAACCATTTGCTGATTTTACCATTTGATATGTCGTAATTCACCAAAATATAATTAACCTTACTAAAACTATAATATAGTGGTAGCAAGGGTCGAACCCACAGGGATTGGATAAGAAAACCTAACAAATTCTAATCTAGCTAAGCAAGCAAACAAATAAAGTAATAAGGTAGGAAATCAATGTAAAAACTAAATTAAACTAAATAATGAAAAAAAAAGATAAATAATATGTAAAACTTCAGTTTAAAACAATCTTCACCCTTGGATTAGAGAAATCGATCATAGGCATCTAATAATTGCATTATCTTTTGCATGCAATTGACGTAGATTAGCAATACTACAATGCTTCTCACTAATCCCTATCTTTCCTTAGTCCTAGTTTAATAAGTACTACAAAGCTTCCCTATTAAACCCTTTTCACCTAATCAATCTAGAAACTAGCATCATAGATTTAAAGAAGGTAAAAGCATGAAAACACTAGAAAGATCTTAGTCAATAATGAACAGTCTAGGAACTAGCACCTTAGATTTAATTCACACCCAAATTCTCCATAGATAAGTAACTAAGATGTATGAGACCTTAATTCTATCTAATTTGCCACTTGCGATTAGAGTTACTTACAATTCCGGATAAATAACCCTAGATCTAGCAATCAATTAACATGTTCAATTAACTAGTTGGCCATTCTAGAGAAGAAAACATGCAATCATAAATCACTAAGCATAGAAGAATTTAGAATACATGAAAGATAAAGACATTAAGCACAAAATAGCCTCACAATCTTCTTCTCCAAGAATTTAGAATTGCATTAAACTGAAAAATAAAATTAGAAGAACATAAGGAGAGAGTAAAAATAAAATTACAAAGAAAAAGTCTCCCAAAGAAAGATGGGACTGGTCTCTAAAAGAAAAGTTGAGACATCTTACAAGTGGTGGCTAAGGCTCTTTATATAGAGGAGTCAAAAGCCCTAAACTTAACTTGCAAGAAAGAAAACCTAATTCTAGTAAAATACTAACTAGGTTAAAGTGTTTACAAAGGAATTAACTAAGTATAAGAGATAATTTAATGGATTTGGATAATTGGACTTCAATCTTGTGGAGAATAAGGCTTAAATAAAGCCTTTTCCAGCAGCTAGAAATCCTTCTTCAAGTAGGAGAAAATATAGCACAAGCCACATGTCATGCACATGCTTCATTAAAGGGTTTTCCTACTCCTATTAGGACTTCTCTTCAAGGGCTGATCCACATCTTTCTAGGACTTGGACCAACCTTAAATATCTTCAATAACATGTCTAGAATCATGGCCAAGCAAGCCAAGACGTGCTCAAGTCCATCTCCAACCCAAAATTGCTCCAAAGCCCAAAATAGGAATTAATCTCGGATTTCCGCAGGGATTCTGGACCTCTCTGTATTTTGACCTTTGGACTGCCCAAACGAACTCCGATTGTTGCCATCTTTAGCATTCTGGAAAGATTAAGATGTCCTCTACAACTTTGGTGAAGAACTTGACCTCAGAAAAGGAATTTAAGGATGTCAAATCTGGCCATCTTTACAAACTATCTGCACAGGAAAAATCTCAAATTTCCATATTTAAACACCTTTTATTCCAAAGCTTCCTTTTAGCTTCCTAAAACATAAAATCACTCAAAATAACTTAGTTAGTGATAATAAACACTTAAATCATCAAAAATAAGCAACACAATATAGGAGAAATAAGTGCCTATCACCATTCATTCAGCAGTCCAAGGGCGAGCTGTTTCAATTTCAGAAGAAGATATCAACACTTTTCTTCAACTCCACCCTAGAGGATACAGACTTAATCTTGACCAAGGGATTACTATCTCGGATGTCACCTGGACTCGAGAGATAGCAGTTGATAATTTTGACGTCAGCTTGTGATTCTCGAGGATTCCCGGTGATCAAGGTTAAGTATATGGATATTAAGGCCAGAATGCTTATATATATGATTCAACATAATGTTATTCCCAGGGCCAGCTCCATCAATACAGCTAGAATAGCTGACCTTTATATTGCTGATAAAATGGTACATGGTTTAGGGCACATCCGAGGCATTCCTTTGGCTCCAATCATTTTGAAATCTATGTGGGACGTGGTCACTTCCTCACATAAGAACAAGACCTTTGTGTTCCCTGTTCTCATTTCTCATCTTCTTCACCAAAAAGGGATTCCCCTTGCAACAGAATTTTGCCTGACCAATGAAGCCAATATCCTTTCCACTTACACCTTACTTCAAATGCATATGAAACTCACTAGGCAAGGACTTTGGAAGAACCCTCATCGAAGAACAAAAGCTCAAGGAATACCAATCAGGCCAAGGCATTTGCCGCCAAACTACATGGTGGAATCATCTGATGGGGATGAGGATGAGGAGCCAGAGCCCCAACCACAGCCAGAACCCCAACCACATCTAGAGCCACAACAAGAACAACCTCCTCCTACGGCTGCTGAAGACAATGGAATCAACCAATACAATGAAGATGTCAAGGAAATCCATGAGAGACTTGATACTTTTGCCAATGTACTTCCACGCATGGATCACAACATGAATCAGTTGGCTGGAGCTATGCACGACATGCTTCAAAGTCAAAACCATTTTTGAGACAATATGCAACAATACATAGCTCAACATCCTCCTAAGACTATAGCAGAAATCATTGCAAATCAGAGGAGGCTAACTGAAAAGGTGGATAACATCACGGCCTTCATCTTTGGTAAGATGCCGAGAAAATGACAACCACATGTTAAGAATGGTGCCTCTCCACTTTGTAATGGTGCCATTAGCAAGTCCAAAAGAGTCAGTTGTTTGATGGAGGGCCGAGGCCATGAGCATTTCCAAAACAAGAAGAATGGCGCCGTGATAGACACAATATAAGGCTTACTTTATGTGCTTATTTCTTATAATTATTGTGTCTATCTTACATTAATTCCACTCATATAAGCACGGTTTTGTATTTATAGATTCTAAAAGAGCTTTGAGTGGAGAAATGAGCATTTGAAGATGAAAAGAGTCAAATTGGAAGCAAAGGAAAGAAAGGAAATTAAAACGTCAAAGTGAAGGTGCAGGCAGATTAGCGAGACCTGAAAGATGGCTGAATTTCACCACCTTAAAGGCTTCATTTGCAGTTGTGTTCTCACCAAAGTTGTAGAGGACATCCTAGGCTTTCCAGAATGTCTAAGAACGCCCAATCGGAGTCCATTTGACCCTTCAAATGCTCATTCAACAGAGGCATACCAAACCAGGCGGGACAAACATTGTAATGGCGCCATTAGCAAGTGACAAACATTGGAATGGTGCCATTCCACTTCAACTTTGTCCAAAGCCGCATGCATTAAGTCGGCAAAGGAAGTAATGGCACCGTTCCACTTCCTAATGGCGCCATTACATATGGAGAATTGCAATTTGGAAGGTTAGCAAGTGTTTAGAGGTAGAAGACACTAATGGCGCCATTAGGGACCATAATGGCGCCGCTCGGGTCAGCAACCAGACCAAGTCTCCATGAAGCATCAGTAACGACGCCGTTCCACTTCATAGTGGCGCCGTTCCAGGAAATTTCACCTTTGCCCTTCATACTCTTTGCTTAGTAATTAGGTCATGAGGGCAATCATGTAATCTAGTCATTTAAATATGTCCTTTTCCTTGAGTACAGACAGATTTACATGAGAGGAGAATTCTGAAAGTTGCGATTTTTCATTGTAGAACCAAGAACAGAGAGCGAAGGATTCTTTCCTTCCATTTCTGTAGAGATTTAATCTATGTTTCTTTAGTCAATTTACGTTTCTTTAATCATCGTTTATTTCTTTATTATTCTTGGTTTGCCACTTAATTCATAAGTGGTTAAACCCATAATCCATCTAATCTCCCATTAAGTTAAGGGATTTTGCTAGAGAGGTCTTTGTTCTTATCTTAGATTGTTTCAATCGGATGTTTCAATATCTTTGTTATTATTGATTTATGATTGTTTAGGCTAAAATATATGAATGCATGCGTATATTTGATCTTAGACAATCTATGGTTATTATTATGGAAGATGAATCTTTAGTAATCGTCCTTAATATTTTGTAACAAAAGAAAGGCATAGGACACTTTCTTGGGATATTGGGTAATTAATGACCAGGTATGCACGAAGCTATTACGGGTTAATTGTGTACTGACTGATTGTTTATGCTTTATGCTTTATTAAACCTGTAAATCAATATCGCGAAGAGTCGTTGGTTCAGGCGAGATAAAAGGGTGTTTTCTAGGAATCGTTAGTACTAGTCTACACTGTTTAGTCACCACATAGGCTTAGGGAATCTTTAGTACCTCTGTCTATAGTACGCCATTCAATTGAGCAATCTTATATTTTGTAGACCGATGACCTAGCTGTTTCACTTTTACCTTAACTGATGGTGATGATTAGATGGATATTTCCTTTATTAATTGTTCTTCTCTGTTATGTTTCTGCCTTTATTTTATTTGTCTTTTAAAAACCCCCCATTTACATTTCTATTCTTTTATTTTATATAAACAAAATAGACTCAATATTGCTTCTCTGTGGATTCGACATGTGCTTGCTCTTGCTACTTAGTTTAGGACAGTACAGAAATTTATTCTTTTGATCGTCTTGACGACGGGCGATCACGCCGCTAGCCATGTGAATGGTGCCATTAGTCACCAGTTCTCCTCCATACCTTCTTCCGCACAAACAATCAAGTGAGATCAAGAATTTTCATGGAATTTCTCTCTCTTTCTCTCTCTCTTTTGCTTATTTATTTCGTTATTTGCTGTTTTGTACTAATTTAACTCTGTCTTTATTTCCTCTAGTATGTTTATTTCGTAGCTTAATTTGTATAATTAGCTCTCCTTCTTTCCTTTCTTATTTTGGCCTGTTTAATTAGGGCTAGTTGTGTTCTTTTCTTTCTTTTCCAATATTTAGGATCTTCTCTAATGATGTAATATTAACTTCTTATCTTTATCTAATCCTGTATGTTTATCTATTTCTTCTGCCTCTTATGCTTTCATGTTTCACATTCAATATTTCAAGATCAACAAAGGTACCCGCCCACCCTTCCAATCCCTTTTTCCATATGCTATTTTCATAAATTGGTTACCTTTTATTGTTCATACGCACACACATTGAGGACAATGTGTCATTTAAATGTGGGGGGATTGCAATAGATGCACCATCATTAATTAAGATCCTGTTTTTTTAATTGATAGCAAGTATTTTGATCATAATTTGGTATATATATGCTTAATAAGTTAGTGTTGATTCTTAGAAAAGCATGACTTTAGTTAATAAGTATGTAAATGACCTGATTGAATTTTTGGAATGTATATATTGTTTAATTCACTCAAGTATAATTGAATCTGGTAATTCATTAACCAATTAAGAAATTTGAGCCTTCAAAGGATTGCACTCAATCCTATGTTCTTTCATGTGTGATTCTTTCAATTATCTTCATTCCATGATTGTTTTGTTACTAGAACTTGCATGATACCTGTCGAGATTACATGTAAATATATGTCTAGTTAAACAAAAATTGATGACTGTTTAGGAAAGATTGAGCCAAATAAGCCATCCTTACTCATAAATTGACCTTAGTTCACTCCTTTGAGCGTTTGAAGATTATGAGAAGAGCTTATTTCTTTCTTTAGCCACTTTCCAAAAAGACCTTGAAACTTAAAAGAAAAACAATGATTCTTGTCCCTGCTTCGGATGATAAAGCATTGAAGACTCAAATTGGTTATTGGAAATGATATAAAGCATAGATTGGCACAATCCGATCCTATCCAAGTTGATGAATGGGAAATGCACTCTCTCTTGCCTTTGTGATGTAATGAAAATCAAAAGAAAGATGTGCTACTAAAGTGCAAATTAAATGGAAAAAATGGATCGAATGTTGATAAAAGCCTAGTCTGTGGATGAATTAAAGAATTAGTAACAACAAAGGGCCATCAAATTCGTATTCTGCCCTGGTTTTGATTCTTGAATGCTTCATTATTCTAGGTGTTTGATTTACTTTATATCCATTCTTTCTTGAGCTTAATCCCAGGACCCCATTACAACCCTTTATACAGTCCCAATTTCTGTTTAATTGTGCATGTATATGGAGTAGTGGAGACAAGGTTGCATTGCAAGCTTATGGTTAACATGTTTCATGAGAATGCTTTTGAGTGTAAACTGCTATAACTTGGTTAGAAGAGTGAATTGTGAGACATCCATACCTTATTCGATCATACTTGATTAAAGGAAGCCTTATATACATTCCAGATTTTCTCTTTGGTTGCACCATACCTGTCACGCCCTTACCTAGAAGCTGAGCATGTGACAACCGCCGCGTTGCACCGAAATACGAGTCTGCAGCCTCACACTTTGACACCACGCAAGGCATTAGATGATTTCAATTCAAAAACATCTTTAAACTAAATTGGAGACTCAATTTGTTAGGCAAAATAATTACAAATAAAGTTTCAATAAAATTTAACTTTTTTTTTATTTTACAAAAGGGTTGACCAAAGTCAACCAAAAGTCAAAATTAGGTCATTTATACAAATTTGGTTTCAATGACCCTAAATTTATCAAGTTTGAAATACAAAGCAAGATGAAAATCCGTTTTGTAAATCTATAACTTTTAAAAGATAAATCGAAGTATTACAATAACCGAAAATTTGAAAAAAATAAAACTGGTCTCCTTTATCTTGTCTTTCTCCAATGGAATCCCTTACCAATCACGAGCCCAAGCTCAAGTACATGGGCCGTCTCTGAGAGAGGCACCACACAAAACATTTGAGCCCACCACGGACACCTTGAGGCATTAAGACACCACCGAACTAAGGTACTGCAAAGTATGTAGTCAAAAACGAGTGGTGAGTACTAACACGTACTCAGTGAGTTATAGTGACAGTTTGTAAAGATCTACTCACTTTGCAGGAGTATGGAGGTAATTTCACAAGTATCTTTAGAAAATAGTCATGGCAAACATTTGATATTCAAACGTATAAATCATACGGCCATAAAACATGAATATCAAAGCATGCTTACGTTCAAATCAAAGTTTCATAGTATGGTTTCTGAATCAAGCCAACAACTTAAGCTTTTTGATGAAATCTATCCATTCTATGGTTGAAAACATGCTTGGAAAGCAAAACAATATCATAGATATCAATATCACAAAAATAGACTCAATTTTTCCACAAAGCATGGGTTCTAGCCAAATACACATTTCCGATCTCCTAACCTTGGCCGAGGTAGAGAAGGAAACCACCAAGGGGTTTTGGCACATCACAGATCATAATAAAACCAAAGTTTACCCCTTCCTTGGTGTTAGCCTTGGACAACTCAATGTGGTGAAGCAAAGAGAGTCCAACAACAAGTATACAAGTCATAAGAGCCACCCTCTCCCATCAACTCTACATGACAATAATCAACATATTAAAACATACCACAATCTATGCCATTCTCCTCAATGGACCATAGATTGGCAACCATGGTTGAGTTTGGGAATTCAATTCCCCTATGTGCTCATGCACACCAATCTCACCAATCAAAATCTAAGCACATGCCATAGTTCATAAAACCATTTCCAAGCCATATGGTTGATAACAAATGTATCACAAGTAAAACATGGCATATACAATTATTCGAGTCACATTTTCACCAAACATGCTTAACAAGTAATTACCAAACATCCATACTCAAAACATGGTTTTCAAATCTCTTTTCAAGATCTATATTTGAAATCATAATCATTATCATTTAAAATATCAAGTCACTATCAACTCACAACTTTGGGAGGGTAAACACTCCCATAAGTCCACATGCTTGCGCCTTGCCTTTCACCTACGTGCAATCTCCTATAAGGTAGGTTAAGACAATGAAAACAATATGGTAAGACACTAAACAAACTTAGTATAACATTCTAAGGCTATATGCTATGCATCTCTACGCTTTTACGCTCAAAGTACGCCAGCCGATTGGCAACGCACTCCGTTGTGCCACTTTGAGCTTAACACTTACCAAATTTTGTCAATTCAAGGGTTAAATACCCAAATCTTAATCCAAGGTTTATTTGAGATGTTTACCCATCTCAAAAGGTCTCTTAAATAAGTTTAATTAAGGTTCCAAAAGGTTCAGAGAAGTCGAAAATCGAATCAGAAGCAAAACGAAGCAAAATGAACCAAAATGGAACAAAGCACGTTCCCATAATTCCAGGGAGGATCCGGGCCAGGGTCTTTGGTGCACCTAGCCCGGAATTGCCCTGTTTCATGATTCCTCTTGTTTCAGAGAGGATCCGGGCCAGGGTCTCCAGAGCACCTGGGCCGGAATTCCTCTGCACATATTTCGGGTTTTAAGCTATTTTCATGCCATTTTCAATCTAAACAACTTCCAACCAATTCTAATTCAAACCAACACAATATTCAACTCAAAAAATCATCAAAACATGCTTATAACATCACTCAATGCATCAACAACATCAATTTAGCTCAAATTCAATCAAATTGTACCCAAAAACCCATTTTTCACTCTCTAACTTCTAACATGCATATCTTTCTCAATTCAAATCCAATTAACATGATTCCAAGGGCATCTTGAAGATAAAATGGAGTGGATTAACATACCTTAAACCCACTTTCCAACACTTGTTTGATCTACCACGAAATCCCTCTTCCTTTTTAGCTTAAATTGCCAAAACACCAACAAACTTGGTTCTTCTTCCTTCCAATGCTTAACCCACGAAAATTGCAAGCTTCATAGAGGATTTTGATGACTTCAACTCTTGGTTTCCATAAAGATTTGATTAGGATTCAATGGGGTATTTATTTGGGTAATTTTTGGGAAGGTTTGCTCTTCAATGGAGAGAAGAGGAGAAAGAGGAAGAAGAAAGAAAAGAAAAAGAATGAATGAGGAGAAATCCCCTTCTTCCATTTTTATACATTGGGTTTCCAATTTTGCCTTTCACTTATCCTTTCAAATGTCCACTTTGTCCCCCAAAGCACATTTATCTTCAATCTAGCCATTTTCTCCAATTTACCATAATTTTCATAATTCCAAATGACACCCAATTTCACTTAAGTCTTTATTTATATTAAATCTTCAATTTATAAAGTAATTAATATTGTGACTCCAAATTAATTTATGGATCGTCTTAATATCTCCATTAACTCCTCCTGATCATCAAACCATAATTTCATACTAAATCATCTTCTTTCATTTAACCTCAATTTTCTTTAGTACTTAACAACTGCCAAGGTAATTTATATAATGACTAAGCTAAATCTCCAATTTCTCAATACGGTAATAGTTATTCTTTAAGACTCCCATGTGGAGTTTGAATTCCCATACTTCATCGCAATTCTCCAGATTAACTCATTACACTTTAATATCTCTAAACTTGATCAAAAATTGACTTCAACCACTTAAATTTTCAAGTTGAACAAAAGTTCAAATTAATACCAAAATTTTCGGTATTACAATACCTCTGCTTTTTGATTAAATGTCATGCTTGTTTCTTGTTTAGATTCAACATTATCTTACTTTGCATATGTTCATTGAATTGTTCTTCAAACACTTGCTTGTCAATTTCTAATCTTAGTTTAGACCTATCAAATTCCCCCACACTTAACCTTTGCTAGTCCCTTAGCAAACTAAGAAAAACTAAACTAAGCAATATTGATTCCACTTTCGTAGGTGTACGGTGGCACTTAGCATGTGACACAAGCCTTTAAACCCCTAAGTGTCCCTAGAGGAGGAGTTATAGTCTCCTGAGGGTTTACCAGAACGATACCCACAAACATTACCTACAAAACCTTTTCTAATCAAATTCCAAAAACATGAAAATCATAAATAAGTAAGTACATAGTATAGTCAAGAGAACATAATATATCAAAATCAAATTACTCTACAATCAAAACAATCAAGTAACATTGTCATATCTTCAATTAAGTAAACATGCATTGAATTTGGTAATCCTCACTAGGTAATCACTCTTTCACTCAAGTGTTTATCATAGATAATGGTGCACTCACTATCCCTTGAAAACATACTTACCATAAGCTTGCAATGTATCTAATCTCCACTACTCCAATCTACACAAATGCATGAATCAAAAGGTCTTTTAAATAGGTTGTAATGGGGCCATGGGTAAGTAGGTATGAAAGAAAGGATAAAGATATCAAGAATAATGTTCAAAACTTAGTAGAGCGTATAAGAATAAGTATGGGCAGATTTAATTTGCAATAGCCAAATTTTGGTACAATTCATCACTTCCACCAAGATTCAACTTCATTTGCACCTTTCTTTCTTTTTAAGCACTAGGAATCAATGCCAATTTTCTTATATAGTGTCTTTCTTTGTTCAATGCTTTTGCATTCAATCTTCTTTTTTTTTTTTTGACACTTTTATTCTTTTCAATTTCACTTGGCAAGTTTCCACTTCTTTTTTTCAGCCATACATCAATCACATAATCTCCCCCACACTTCTTCCTTGTTCACCTTTCAAAGAACAAAACATAAGTAAGTAAGCTCTACTAAATTAAGAACAAAGGTAGAGAATACTTGTTTTTCTTTTAAGCTCAAGGTTTTTCAGGATAGGGTAAAACAAAGAAAGAGGTAAAATAATATTCTTATAGGCTCAAGGGGTTAACTAAGGATTATTTAAACAAAGGATGGCTTAATTTGGCTCAAACTCAATCCTAAATGCCTTTATCATATTCAAGCATATGCATAGCAAACATGTAATCTCAAAAAGATACAAAGCAAGTTCTAGAAGTAATGCAATCAAGAGGATAATCACTCAAGAAAAAAAATAGATTGTAAGGATGCAACAATCTATAGAATAGGCTCAAAATCTCACAAGTTGCATACTTACCAATTCAAAAGCATGCTTATCTCAATAGAATCAACTTACATGTTACTATGATCATAAAGAAGCAAAGCAATTCAATCCATCAATATCATGTTTCAATCATACTTAACTAGCTCAAATTCATGATAATCATACTCTTGGCATTCAATTGAAAGGTTAATCTACCTAAAAATAACCTAAACATATAAACAAAATAAACTATGCACAACAAAACTCATACAAAAAAAAAATAAAGGTATATTGGAACTTAGAAGCAAACCAAAAAATTTTTTTAGGATGAAAGCGCGCGCCACTTAGGTCCTAAAGCAAAGTGTTGTCCATATTCTTAGCTCCTTAAAACCTTCAAAAAGAAAGAAAAAAAATATATGAGAAACAAAAGCGAAACACAAAAATAACAAAAGTTTACAAAATCCTCCCTCCACACTTGAACACTACATTGTCCTCAATGTAGAAAGGAAGTAAAAAAAAATTCCTAAGAAAATAACAAAACAAAATAAAAAGAAAGAAAAGAGAAAAAGAAAGCAAATCTGAAAATCTTCAATGCCATCTATTGCAAGGATGGCCAAAGCCATGGTTGTTGCAGTGATTGGTTGATGCAAATTCTTCATTTGAACATGAAACTTAAGGATACTTGGCAAATCTTCAAAGTTACCACAATTCTCATTGTCCTCTCGGATGTCAAAGAATTGGTTCATATCTACCCATTCACCAAGTATTTCGGCATCTTTAAAATTGGTCTGAATGAATCTCTCAACACCCAAGAAGTCAGGATTTTCAATCTCCAAGGAATCATCAATAAGACAACCACAATCCATATGTGCTTCAAGAATTGCATCTCCATAATTCAATGAGGGTGTTCCTTGTAGAACTATTGAGGCATTCTCCCCCACACTTGCTTTTGGTGATGAAGTCTCAATCTTGGCTAGTGCAATATCTTGAAGGGGTGGCTTGTTTGCTTCCTCTCTGGCCATGGCTAATCTTGAAGGAAAAAGAAGAACAATATCATTAGTAAAATCTGAATTTAAAGGCTTATTGTTTACCTTTCCTGGAGAGGTTGCACCATGTTGAAATTCATCTACTTGAACTTCCTCTTGAATGATTTCTTGTTGTTCATTTGCTATGGAAATTGCACAATCATCATCTTCTATGTTCACCACCGTTTGTGAAAGCAATTCTCTTGATTTTTCCTCTAATTCTCTTATTGAAGCAATTAACTTCCCTATTTGATTTTCCAAATTTTTAAGAGATTCCCTCGTTTCTCTTCGAAATTGCATATTGTCCCAAATAAGGGTTTAGAACATATCTTCAATAGATGGATTATATTGGGTGGTTTGGGGTGGTGGTTGCATCCCTTGATGATATGGAATTTGGGTGAACTCTTGATTCCCTCCATAGCAATAAGATGGATAATCTTCCGAACCTACATGGTAACAGTCAAAATATGAGTTATAAGAAGGTTGATAGAAAGAATATTAACTCATAGCATCAAATTGCTCCATAAAAGAAAATAAAAATTAAATTCAGGGAGCCAGAAAATCAAAAACAGCCCAAAAACCCTAGAAAACAATCGAATTTGGGGCTGAGAGGGTGAGGCCAGTAGCTATGCTACTGGTTTTGATCAGAACGTCGAATTCCTTCGAAAAGGTTGGTGCCGCACTCCTGGTTCCACCGAAAGTTGAATTCTGCACCAAAAATCAGCAACAAGCTAGAAAAGAAAATGTTAGTATCTTTAACCAGTCCCCGGCAACGGCGCCAAAATTTGATGTGTCGTAAATCACCAAAATATAAATAACCTTACTAAACTATAATATAGTGGTAGCAAGGGTCGAACCCACAGGGATTGGATAAGAAAACCTAACAAATTCTAATCTAGATAAGCAACGAAAAGAAAAGAAAATAAATAAAATTGGGAAATCAAAACTAAACTAAGTAAATAACAAAAATTAAAGAAAGATAATAAATATAAAGAAAACTTCAGTTTAAAACAATCTTCACCCTTGGATTAGAGAAATCGATCATAGGCATCTCATAATTACCTTATCTTTTGCATGCAATTGACGTAGATTAGCAATACTACAATGCTTTTCACTGATCTCTATCTTTCCTTAGTCCTAGTTTAATAAGTACTACAAAGCTTCCCTATTAAACCCTTTTCACCTAATCAATCTAGAAACTAGCATCATAGATTTAAAGAAGGTAAAAGCATGAAAATACTAGAAAGATCTTAGTCAATAATGAACAGTCTAGGAACTAGCACCATAGATTTAATTCACATCCAAATTCTCCATAGATAAGTAACTAAGATGTATAAGACCTTAATTCTATCTAATTTGCCACTTGTGATTAGAGTTACTTACAATTCCGGATAAATAACCCTAGATCTAGCAATCAATTAACATGTTCAATTAACTAGTTGGCCATCCTAGAGAAGAAAACATGCAATCATAAATCACTAAGCATAGAAGAATTTAGAATACATGAAAGATAAAGACATTAAGCACAAAATAGCCTCACAATCTTCTTCTCCAAGAATTCAGAATTGCTCAAAACTGAAAAAGAAAATTAGAATAACATAAAGAGAGAATAAAATTACAAAGATAAAGGTCTTCCAAAGAAAGAGAAGACTAGTCTCTAAAAGAAAAGTTTAGACATCTTATAAGTGGTGGCTAAGGCTCTTTATATAGAGGAGTCAAAAGCCCTAAACTTAACTTGCAAGAAAGAAAACCTAATTCTAGTAAAATACTAACTAGGTTAAAGTGTTTACAAAGGAATTAACTAAGTATAAGAGATAATTTAATGGATTTGGATAATTGGGCTTCAATCTTATGAAGAATAAGGCTTAAATAAAGCCTTTTCCAGCAGATAGAAATCCTTCTTCAAGTAGGAGAAAATATAGCACAAGCCACATGCCATGCACATGCTTCATTAAAGGGTTTTCCTACTCCAATTAGGACTTCTCTTCAAGGGCTGATCCACATATTTCTAGGACTTGGCCCAAGCTTAAATATCTTCAATAACATGTCTAGAACCATGGCCAAGCAAGCCAAGACGTGCTCAAGTCCATCTCTAACCCAAAATTGCTCCAAAGCCCAAAATAGGAATTAATCTCGGATTTCCGCAGGGATTCTGGACCTCTCTGTATTTTGACCTTTTGACTGTCCAAACGAACTCCGATTTTTGCGATCTTTAGCATTCCGGAAAGCTTAAGATGTCCTCTACAACTTTGATGCAGAACTTGAACTCATAAAAGGACGTTAAGGATGTTAAATCTGGACATATTTACAAACTATCTGCACAGGAAAAATCTCAAATTTCCAAATTTAAACACCTTTTATTCCAAAGCTTCCTTTTAGCTTCCTAAGACATAAAATCACTCAAAATAACTTAGTTAGAGATAATAAACACTTAAATCATCAAAGATAAGCAACAAAATATAGGAAAAATAAGTGCCTATCATCTCCTTAGTGCCCCTTTGCCCCTTTGGTTATCAATTAGGTTAAAAAGGGTAATTATGTAATCTAGTGGTTTAAATACTTTCTTTTCTCCAAGAGGGAGAGGAGGAAGAGACGAGAAAAACAATTAAAACTTCTGAGTTTTGTATTCAACCTTCCGAGAGATTTTCTCTCTTGAATTTACATTTATTTAGTTCCTTTACTCTATTTCCCTTTACTTTACTTATTGAATCTTCGGGTTTCTCACTCAATCCATGTGTGAGTAAACCCCCAATTCATTCTATTATTTGTTGATTATAAGGGTTTGCAAAGTTAGTGATGCTCTTGTTCTTCATTCTGATTAATCTGTCAAGTGTTTTGATATCTCTGATTGTATGGAAATACAGTTTTCTTGTCTCTATTTTGTGAGTGCTCGCATGAAATAGGAATAGGTAAAATCTATGGTTAGATTCTGTGTTTGTGAATCTTTAGTAGCCAACCTTAATCTTAGAACAAAGGGAAGACGTAGGATGCTTCTTAGAGATCTCAAATATTCAATGACTGGGTGGACGCGAAGTATATTCAGATTGTTTGCATGCTGTACTGATTTTCATTGCTTAAAGCTTTATTCAATCCGTAAATCATCATCACGAAGATTGTTGGTTCGGTGCGGGTAAAAGAGACCAGTCTAGGAATCGATAGTACTAGGTTGGGCTATTCAATCACCAATATGAATTTTAGGAATCTTTAGTACTAATTTTCATAAGCATGCCATTTGATTGATTAATTGTGTTGTTAGTGAGCCTGGGATCTAACTGTTCTTTTACCCCTTATAATTAGCAAATGATAGAATGAATACTTTTCATTATTGTTAATCTCCTTGTGTTTCACTGTTCATTTATTTATTTATACTGTCTTTTCATATTTTGTCGTTAGTTATTTCTGCTCTTACCCCAAAACCCCCCTTTATATTTCTGTTGAATGTTCAGTCTATAAGCATAGTAAATCCATTTTATTGCCTCTCTGTGGATTCGACCTGCTCTTACCGCTACTACTTAGTATTAGTTTATAGCAGAAATATTATTCTCCTGACAGGCTTAACAACGGCCGGTCAGTTTTCTTGTCTCTATTTTGTGAGTGCACGCATGAAATAGGAATAGTTAAAATCTATGGTTAAATGCTGTGTTTGTGAATCTTTAGTAGCCAACCTTAATCTTAGAACAAAGGGAAGACGTAGGGTGCTTCTTAGAGATTTCAAATATTCAATGGCTGGGTAGATGCGAAGTATATTCAGATTGTTTGCATGTTGTACTGATTTTCATTGCTTAATGCTTTATTCAATCCATAAATCATCATTGCGAAGATTGTTGGTTCGGTGCAGGTAAAAGGGACCAGTCTAGGAATCGATAGTACTAGGTTGGGCTATTCAGTCACCAATATGAATTTTAGGAATCTTTAGTACTAATTTTCATAAGCATGCCTTTTGACTGATTAATTGTGTTGTTAGTGAGCCTGGGATCTAACTGTTCTTTTACCCCTTATAATTAGCAAATGATAGAATGAATACTTTTCATTATTGTTAATCTCCTTGTGTTTCACTGTTCATTTATTTATTTATACTGTCTTTTCATATTTTGTCTCTAGTTATTTCTGCTCTTACCCCAAAACCCCCCTTTATATTTCTGTTGAATGTTCAGTCTATAAGCATAGTAAATCCATTTTATTACCTCTCTGTGGATTCGACCTGCTCTTGCCGCTACTACTTAGTATTGGTTTATAGCAGAAATATTATTCTCCTAACAGGCTTAACGACGGCTGGTCATTAGCTTTTATCTCTCCATAGCTTATTGGTCTTCTAGGCTTGAATTTGGATTGCTAGGATTCAAATTAGCCATAAGAGGAAGGATTAATAGTGAATTTAGATTCATGGTAATCAACATTAGGAAAGATCCATGGATTTGAAGCTGGTTTCTAATCCATGGGGTTAACCAATTGATGAGTAGAATGTTCGGTTAGTGAATCAATTATCAAGTGCTAGGTCAAACGATTGATCGAATAATAGATTGGAGGCTTTGTTTCATTACGCATTGCATTGTTATTGCCATTTTTGATAACTCTTTACATATTATTTTCAACACCAATACAAAATCCCTTTTTTTTGAATCCTTGTTTAGTTTGATGTATGCTTAGTAAGTAGTGTGAAATCAAATAGCATTCCTCGTGGGATCGATCCTTGCTTACCCTGCTGCATAGTAGATTAGTAAGGTTAATTTTGTTATGTAACGACGCGTAACAAATTTTGGCGTCGTTGCCAGTGAAGTGCTTTATCATTTCGCTTTACTTTCTTAGCATTCTAACTTATATTTCAGTTTGTCTATCTAGGTTTAGCTGCAATGTGTAATTGAAGTTTGTTTCTTTAATATCTTGTTGAGTTAGTATGCTTATTTATCTAGTAATTGCTTCCCCTGATTTGGTTTACCCTTTTGTATACTTTCCTTGTTCTCATTTTTGGTCTTATCTTTTTGTTGTAGATATTGTATGAGTTTTGATTCTTCCATAACCAGCTTGAAGGAAATCAGAAGGTTTGTTGAGCAAACTAAACAGTCAACTTTGTAAGTTGAGAGTTCTTCATCCTCGCCAATCATGGAGCTACCACGGAACGATCCGCTAAATAATCCACCACCTCCAATTCTTCGATCAATCCAGAATGAAAATCAGCTCACTATTCGACAGTTATTAGAGCGTGAGCCGAATCTTCAACCTCTGTGTATAGTTTTTCCGGAAGTCGAAAGAGCTTTTGAATTGAAGTCTAACTTTGTGCACTATCTTCCAACATTCCATGGTCTCCCTATTGAGGATCCTCACCAGCACTTGAGGGAATTTTTTGATGGTTTGTTCAACCCTGAAACCGAGTAGCTTGACAGAGGAGCAAGTCCGATTACGTGCTTTTCCATTCACATTGGTGGATACTGCCAAGGCTTGGTTGTATCGATTGGAGCCTAGTTCCATAACTACTTGGGAACAACTCAAGAAGCAATTTCTCACCAAGTACTTTCCAGCCGCCAGGGTACTCAATCTCAGAATCAGATTAGCACCATCCACCTGAAAAATACAGAGTCTATCTATGATTATTGGGAGAGGTTTAAACATTTGGTAGCTAGCTGTCCTCAGCACCAAATTCCTGAGCAGTGCTTGCTAAATCATTTCTATAATGGCCTCTTACCTGTGAACAAAGGACTCATGGACGCTGCTGCTAGTGGGGCACTTCTTGATCAACCTACGGAGCAAGCTCGGAAGATCATCACCACCATGGCATCAAGCTCTCAAAACTTTCAAGCATATGATGATGCTTCCGGTCACCAAGTGAATGAAGTTGGCCATTCTCAATTAGAGCAGCAACTTGCTTCAACAAATCATCAACTCTCCAAGTTGACTTCTCTTATGATATCTCAAATGGGTACGTCTTCAACTTCTCGTCCTTGTGGTATATGTTCATTGCATACTCATGAGACGGATGCATGCCCTACTTTACAAGAACCTAGTGTTGAGGATGTTAATGCTATTGGTTTTTCCGGACCTCCAAGGAGGAATTTTGACCCATTTGCCCCTACCTACAATCCCAATTGGAGAGCTCATCCTAACCTTAGGTACGGAAACAATGTAGCCCCTCCTTTTCAGCCCAGACCCCAATTCCAACAAGGGCCTAGTGTTTTCCAAAACAGACCAACAGCACCATCACATTCTAACCAATTTCAAGCTCCCTCTCACAATGCCCCACCTAACCAAGGACCCTCATCTGCACCATCTTCTACATCTAAACTCGAGGATCTAGTGACTCAACTTGCATCATCTCAATTATCTTTCCAAGAAGCTACTAAGTCGCAATTTCAACAAGTGAACACCTCCTTGGAAGATCTTCAAATACAAGTTGGGCAACTTGCCATGTCAGTTAATGATCTCAAATCCCAATCTTCGGGAAAGTTACTTTCTCAATCCATCATCAATCCGAAGGCTAATGTCAGTGCAATACACTTGCGGAGTGGTCAAGTTATTCCAGATTGGAAGGAGAAAAGAAAACACAGAGGAAATGAGAAAGAAAACCTGGAATGGGAGATGGAATCTTTCCCCTGTTCTTGAAGAGGCGTCGACGGGTAAAACTCTTGAACTTAGACGGGTAAGTTTGGAGCCGGATGAATTAGTTTCTGCCCCTGCAGATCCGTCGACGGATGACTTACTTGCCCGTCGACGGTCAAGCATCATATCCGAAAATGACTTACCCAGAAACTTTGATTCGTCGACGGGTGAAGAATTTGGACGTCGATGGATCCCATCCACTAACTCTGTTCCACCTTTTCCCATTAGACCAAATGACTTTGAAGCCTCTACATCCACCCAAAACCTAAAAACAAACACAAATACTTCCTATCCTAATCAAAGACCTAAAGGAGTGGCTCCCTTTCCCTCAAGACTAACAAAGAAACCCAAAGAAAGCATTGAACCGGATATTTTAGAAGTCTTTCGCCGAGTTCAAGTTAACATTCCTCTCCTTGATGCCATCAAACAAGTTCCTAGATATGCTAAGTTTCTCAAGGACTTGTGCACTCATAAGCGCAAGCTCAAGGGGAATGAAGTGATTACTGACCGGCCATCGTCAAGCCTGTCAGGAGAATAATATTTCTGCTATAAACCAATACTCAGTAGTAGCAGTAAGAGCAAGTAGAATCCACAGAGAGGTAATAAAATGGATTTACTATGCTTATAGACTGAACATTCAATAGAAATATAAGGGGGGGTTCTGAGATAAAAGCAGAAATAAATAAAGATAGAACTATGAAAAGACAGTGTAAATAAACAAATGAACAGTGAAATAAAAGGAGATTAATAATGATGAAAAGTATTCATTCTATCATTTGCTAATTATAAGGGGTAAAAAGAACAGTTAGATCCCAGGCTTACTAGCAACACAATTAATCAATCAAATGGCATGCTTATGAAAATTAGTACTAAAGATTCCTAAAATTCATATTGGTGACTGAATAGCCCAACCTAGTACTATCGATTCCTAGACTGGTCCCTTTTACCAGCACCGAACCAACAATCTTCGCGATGATGATTTACGGATTGAATAAAGCATTAAGCAATGAAAATCAGTACAGCATGCAAACAACCTGAATATACTTCGCGTCTACCCAGTCATTGAATATTTAATATCTCTAAGAAGCATCCTACGTCTTCCCTTTGTTCTAAGATTAAGGTTGGCTATTAAAGATTCACAAACACAGAATCTAACCATAGATTTTACCTATTCCTATTTCATGCGTGCACTCACAAAATAGAGACAAGAAAACCATATGTCCATACAATCAGAGATATCAAAACACTTGACAGATTAATCGGAATAAAGAACAAGGGCCTCACTAACTTTGCAAACCCTTATAATCAACAAATAATAGAATGAATTGGGGGTTTACTCACTCATGGATTGAGTAAGAAACCGAAGATTCAACAAATAAAGTAAAGGGAAATAGAGTAAACGAACTAAATGAATGTAGATTCAAGAGAGAAAATCTCTCGGAAGATTGAATACAAAATTCAGAAGTTTCAATCGTGTTTTTCTCTTCTCTTCTTCTCTCCTCTCCTTCTCAAACAACGGAGAAAAGAAAGTATTTAAACCACTAGATTACATAATTGCCCTCTTAACCTAATTGATGACCAAAGGAGCAAAGGGGTACTAGGGAGATTTCTAGGAGCGGTGCCATTAGGAAGTAGCACGGCGCCGTTCGGGTGTGGAAATGGAACGCCAAAGGGAAAGAAGTGGAACAGCGCCACTAGGGAACATGGAACGGCACCGTTCGGTTCTTTACATTTTGCACCTTTGCTGACTTCTTCACTTCGCCAATTTGCCAACTCTTAAGTGTAATGGCACCACTATAGAACATAGAATGGTGCCGTTAGCTTCCTTTGGTGCATTGTTGTGCTCGGCCTTAATCAATTGGAGGTGTAACAACGCCATCTAGGTTGTAACGGCGCCATTAGTGCCTTCCTCATGTTGGACATTCGGCCTCGGCATAGTAGAAGAAGAATGGCGCCATTCTACCTTGTAATGGCTCCACTAGGTCCCTTGGACATGATCAAGTACCCGGCTAGGAGTAATTGGTGTGTAATGACGCTAATCTCACTTTGTAATGGCGCCATTAGGCTTTGTTGAACATCTCTCGAGTAGCTCCATTCATACTTGCTCTAATCAACCTTCAAATGTTCATTATCATCATTAAGCTCCATAATTGACCTGCAAAGATAGAAACAAGCTTAAAAGAGATAATTAGGATTATGATAGCCATAAAACAAGATTGATTAAGCACAAAGTGGATGCATTAATTTATGTCTATCACATTTCCCCCACACTTAAAGGTTTGCTAGTCCCTTAGCAAATGTGAGCAAGAATGTAATCTGGATTTTATTCAAAACAAACTAACTAAAGCTAACTACAGAAACTAATTGCACTGTCATAGACAAACACGGTAATTCTTAGCCTAAACTACAAGCCCATATTAAACCCCTAGATAAACTAGTAGGAGGAGGTATGGTCTCCCTTATTCAGGTCTAAACTAAGAACAGAAATTGACAAGCAAGCGTTTCAAGAACAATTCAATATACATATGCAAAGTAAGATAATGTTGAATCTAAACAAGAAACAAGCATGACATTTAATAAAAAAGCAGCGGTATGGTGCAACCAAAGAGAAAATCTGGAATATATAGGAGGCTTCTTTTAATCAAGTATGACCGAATAAGGTATGGATGTCTCACAATTCACTCTTCTAACCAAGTTATAGCAGTTTACACTCAAAAGGATTCTCATGAAGCATGTTAACCATAAGCTTGCAATGCAACCTTGTCTCCACTACTCCATATACATGCATAATTAAGCAGAAATTGGGACTGTATAAAGGGTTGTAATGGGGTTCTGGGATTAAGCTCAAGAAAGAATGGATATAAAGTAAATCAAACACCTAGAATAATGAAGCATTAAAGAATCAAAACCAAGGCAGAATATGAATTTGATGGCCCTTTGTTGTTACCAATTCTTCAATTCATCCACAGACTAGGCTTTTATCCACATTCGATCCATTTTTTCCATTTAATTTGCACTTTAATATCACATCTTTCTTTTGATTTTCATTACATCACAAAGGTAAGAGAGAGTGCATCTTCCCATTTATCAACTTTGATAGGATCGAATTGTGCCAATCTATGCTTTAGCCCATTTCCAATAACCAATTTGAGTCTTCAATGCTTCATTATCCTAAGCAGGGACAAGAATCATTGTTTTTCTTTTAAGTTTCAAGGTCTTTTGGGAAGTGGCTGAAGAAAGAAATAAGCTCTTCTCATAATTTTAAAGGCTCAAAAGAGTGAACTAAAGGTCAATTTATGAGTAAGGATGGCTTATTTGGCTCAATCTTTCCTAAACAGTCATCAATTTTTGTTTAACTAGACATATATTTACATGTAATCTCAACAGGTATCATGCAAGTTCTAGTAACAAAACAATCATGGAATGAAGATAATTGAAAGAATCACATATGAAAGAACATAGGATTGAGTGCAATCCTTTGAAGGCTCAAATTTCTTACTTGGTTAATGAATTACCAAATTCAATTATACTTGAGTGAATTAAACAATATATACATTCCAAAAATTCAATCAGGTCATTTACATACTTATTAACTAAGGTCATGCTTTTCTAAGAATCAACACTAACTTATTAAGCATATATATACCAAATTATGATCAAAATACTTGCTATCAATAAAAAAAACCGGATCTTAATTAATGATGGTGCATCTATTGCAATCCCCCCACACTTAAATGACACATTGTCCTCAATGTGTGTGAGTATGAGCAATAAAAGGTAACCATTATAGGAAAATAGCATATGGAAAAAGGGTTTGGAAGGGTGGGCGGGTACCTTTGTTGATCTTGAAATATTTAATGTGAAGCATGAAAGTATAAGAGGCAGAAGAAATAGATAAGCACACAGGATTAGATAAAGATAAGAAGTTAATATTACATCATTAGAGAAGATCCTAAAAACTGGAAAAGTAAGAAAAGAACACAACTAGTCCTAATTAAACAAGCCAAAATAAGAAAGGAAAGAAAGAGAGCTAATTATACAAATTAAGCTACGAATTAAAAATATTAGAGGAAATAAAAACGGAGTTAAATTAGTACAAAACAACAAATAACGAAATAGGTAAGCAAAAGAGAGAGGGAAAGAGAGAGAAATTCCATGAAAATTCTTGATCTGGCTTGATTGTTTGTGCTGAAGAAGGTATGGAGGAGAACTGGTGACTAATGGGGCCATTCACATGGCTAGCGGCGCCATTCTTCTTGTTTTGGAAATGCTCATGGCCTCGGTCCTCCACCAAACAACTGACTCCTTTGGACTTGCGAATGGCGCCATTCTAAAGTGTTAAGCGACGCCATTCTGAACATGTGGTTGTCATTTTCTTGGCTTACCAAAGATGAAGGCCGTGATGTTATCCACTTTTTCAGTTAGCCTCCTTTGATTCTCAATGATTTCTGCTATCATCTCAGGAGGGTGTTGAGCTATGTATTGTTGCATATTTTCTCGAAAATGGTTTTGACTTTGAACCATGTCGTGCATAGCTCCAGCCAACTGATTCATGTTGTGATTCATGCGTGGAAGTACATCGGCAAAAGTATCAAGTCTCTCATGGATCTCCTCGACATCTTCATTGTATTGGTTGATTCCATTGTCTTCAGCAGCAATAGGAGGAGGTTGTTCTTGTTGTGGCTCTGGATGTGGTTGGGGCTCTGGGTCCTCATCCTTGTCCCCATCAGAGGGTTCCATGTAGTTTGGCAGCAAATGCCTTGACCTGATTGGTATTCCTTGAGCTTTTGTTCTTCGATGAGGGTTCTTCCAAAATCCTTGCCTGGTGAGTTTCATATGCATTTGAAGTAAGGTGTAAGTGGAAAGGATATTGGCTTCATTGGTCAGGCAAAATCCTATTGCAAGGGGGATCCCTTTTTGGTGAAGAATATGAGAAATGAGAACAGGGAACACAAAGGTTTTATTCTTATGTGGGGAAGTGACCATGTCCCACATAGATTCCAAAATGATGGGAGCCAAAGGAATGCCTCGGACGTGCCCTAAACCATGCACCATTTTATTAGCAATATAAAGGTCAGCTATTCTAGCTGTATTGATGGAATTGGCCCTGGGAATAACATTATGTTGAATCATATATATAAGCATTCTGGCCTTAATATCCATATACTTAACCTTGATTACTGGGAATCCTCGAGAATCACAAGCTGTGGGAATGTCAAAATTATCAACTGCTATCTCTCGAGTCCAGGTGACATCCGAGATAGTAATCCCTTGATCAAGATTAAGCCTGTATCCTCTAGGGCGGAGTTGAAGAAAAGTGTTAATATCTTCTTCTGAGATTGAAACAGCTCGCCCTTGGACTGCTGAGTGAATGGTAAAATCGGCAAATGGTTTCACCTTTGGCATATAGGCATAGAAGACTTTTACCATATCAGGATAGTAGTTGCCCTTGATGTGAAGAACAGAGCTCCATCCTAGAGCCTGAAACCTTTGGGATATTTCTAGCTCATCATTTAGTTGGGGATCAACCAATTTCTCTACCAGCATTTGATTATTGTATCTATTGTTGTACCACAAAAGAGCTGCATCACTCACAAAGTTATCCCGACCGATAGGGGGTACCTCCAAATATTCTACAATTTCTACTTGTGGCTGTTGGCGTGAAGATTCTCCTTGATATCTTCTTCTTGGCATTGTGAATTATATGGAGTGAATAACAGAGAAAGGTAGGCTCAGGTAGAGATTAGGGAGATAATGAGCAGTGTAGTGATGAACTTAGGTGGTGAGGCTATTTATAGGCAAATTCTGGAGAGAGAGTGTAATCTGGAAAACAAAGAGCGGGACAAAATATACAAGGAAGGTTGAAAGAGTAATGGCTCCGTTAGTGAATGGAGTGGCGCCATTAGCTTGGTGTTTTCTTGAAAAAGCTTTCTACAAGGCATACAAGGTTGGTCATGATGGAACGGTGCCATTATGGAATGGAGTGGCGCCGTTCTTGGCCAGAAAAATGGTGAAGTAGCCCTGTTTACACTGAAAAAGCACTGAGTAGTGAAGTGAGAAAATACCAGCTATTACTACATTCATACTCCTTGTACATCAGTCTATCAAGATATGCAAAAAGATTTCCAAAAAACATTGCAGAACATTTCCAAAAATTAGCTCAAAGTAGCATGGTTGCACATGTTCATCAATGAATAGTAACATGCTATATTTAGATAAGAATTTTGCACGAAAATCTCTTTTATTCAGAACAAATGAAAACAGAGCAAAAAGAAACAAAACATCAATGACATCAACAAAATTGATTGGATCTTGCAAAGTTCATGTGATCGCCTGTCGTCAAGATGATCAAAAGAATAAATTTTTGTACTGTCCTAAACTAAGTAGCAAGAGCAAGCACAGGTCGAATCCACAGAGAAGCAATATTGATGGAAGCCAAGTTAAGGACATGCAAAGGATGGAGCAATCTGGTTCAACACAATATGATGATCCATTATTCATTGGTGGAGGTCCAATAACTCGAGCTAAAGCTAAAAGGATGAAGGAAGCCCTTAATGGACTAATTCAAGCTGTTTGGGCTAAACAAGCAACAATAGGAGCTGAATTGGGCTTGGAGGAATCAATTGGTGTTATCAACTTAATTGAAGCATTTAATAGGGCCTAATTAGTTGTTTTCAGCCTAATTGGATTCTGGTTTTCAGATTGGTTTTATTTTGAAGTTTTAAGAGATTTCTAGCTGATTTTATGGTGCCTTAAAGTCACATTCCTAAATTTTAGGAACTTCCTTATTTTTAGGAGTAAATCTTGCTGGAAGATTTATTAGGGTTTTCTTTAGCCTTTAAATTAGAACTTCCTTATTTTTAGGAGTAAATCTTGCTGGAAGAATTATTAGGGTTTTCTTTAGCCTTTAAATTATCAATTCTTGTACTAAACTTTTCAGATGGGAATTTTATGAATTTAGTGAGATTATTCACTTGGTTTGTTCTTCATTGAATTTCTGAACTTATCAGGGTTGATTCCTTGTGGCGTTCTTCTGACTTATCACTCTCAATCTCTTCCTTTTCTAGAGTGTGGCGTCAATTATCCTTCTTTATACCTCTGGTTCGTGTTTCTCTAAACATTGGGTCAAGGTTTTTCTTGAGTTGTAAACTGATTTGGCTTTCCTAGAAACTTCATCCATCAACTTGTTTGTGGGTTCTTAGATTCAAATTACGGGGTTCACATCAGTTGGTATCAGAGATTTTGGTATCTAAATCAGTTTCATTGCGTTTTTGTTTTGTTTGTTTCGTTCCCTTTGTTTGATTTGTTTCTTTCATTCTGAAAGTTATCAATTCTTGCAAATCTGGTTATTTCTTCTTTAACCTTTCTTTTTCATTTTGTTTCGTTTCTTTGAATCTCCAAATCTTATAAATCTTATAAATATGGTCAGTTTGTTCTTTTCTTTGTTAATTGCTCTTTTTATTGTTCATATCTGTTCCGTTTAGTTTGTTTTTTTTATTACCTCAATTGAAAAAAAAAAGAAAAAAATGAAATAGATAAAAAAAAAGAGAGAAAGCAAAAAGAAAGTGAAAAGAATCGGAAAACAAAGAAAACAAGTGGAGGCGTGATTTTGGCAAAAAGGACAGATTTGATTTGAGTATCTTTCTTTGATTCCTGATCAGTATTCCGTTCTTTGAGTCTTTTTGTTTCATATTTCTTCTCTTTTATATCCTCTCTATCTTTTATACTTTTCCTTGATTCCTAATCGATTGAGTTTTATTTGGGTAAGTTGGCTGGGCATTGCAAGGTAATTGCTCTTGATTAGATTTTCTTTAGTTCCTTAAAGAACTTATTTAAGTGAATTGAGTGGTAAAAGGCAAGAGTGTTACCATCATAGTTTAAAAGCCATAAAAGAGTGAAACACACTTGAGTGTAAACACTTGTGAGGTTTTTCTTTTCTTGGCAAATCTAATCTTTTCAGACTACTATAATGGCTGAGGAAGGAAGGACAGAGACACTTGAACAACGCGCTTTGCGACAACACTTTGAGCGCATGGAGGTCAGATTTGGTGAAATCATGGATAAAATGGAGAGACAAGATGCGGCTATTGCTGTTTTGCAAAGGAATCAAGTTCGTGAAGTTCCTAATGTGCAAAGGCGAGAAAGGCGACAATACCATGATGAACATGAATAGGAGGAAGAAGATGATGATGACCATGATGATTTTGATCCAAGAGAGGCCAATAACAGATTCAATCATGATAGAGGTGGTCAAAGAGCAAGGAGGATAGGTAATTATGATCGAAACTTGGGGAGTATTAAAATGAAGATTCCACCCTTTTCGGGTAAGAATGATCCTGATGCATACTTGGAGTGGGAGAAGAAAGTGGAGCTAGTCTTTGATTGCCATAATTACTCCGAAGAGAAGAAGGTAAAACTTGCTGCTGTTGAATTTACTGATTATGCTATTGTTTGGTGGGATCAACTTGTTTTGACTAGGAGACGAAATCGGGAGAGGCCAATTGATAATTGGGAAGAGATGAAGGCTGTTATGAGGAGGAGATTTATTCCAAGTCATTACTATAGGGACTTGTACCAGCGGTTGCAAGGCCTAACCCAAGGATCCAAGAGTGTGGAGGAGTACCACAAGGAGATGGAGATAGCCATGATTAAGGCTAATATGGAAGAGGACTGAGAGGCAACCATGGCACGATTTTTACATGGCCTGAATAGGGACATTGCAAATGTGGTGGAGTTGCAACATTATGTGGAGTTGGAGGATATGGTACACATGGCCATGAAGGTTGAGCGGCAACTCAAAAGAAAGGGTTCAGCACGGTTCAGACAAAATTCAAGTTCTTCTTCGAAATCAACTTGGAGCAAAAAGGAAGACAATGCTGATTTTGTGAGCAAGTCCGAATCATCTAAAAGCAAGGATGCTGGTTCTAGCATAGATAGAGGTAAATCTAACCCCCAAACTTCTAGAAACAGAGATATCAAATGTTTTAAGTGTTTGGGAAGGGGACACATTGCATCCCAATGCCCGAATAAGCGAGTGATGATTTTAAGGGGAGATGGTGAAGTTGAGACTAAAAGTGAATCTGATGATGACACACCATTGGAAGAGAGTGAAGAAGAAGTACATCCAGTTACTGGTGAAATCCTTGTCACTAGGAGAGCTTTGAATATGCAAGTGAAGGAGGAGGATGAAGCACAAAGAGACAACATCTTCCACACACGTTGTCACATCATGGACAAGGTATGTAGCCTTATTATTGATGGGGGGAGTTGTACTAATGTAGCAAGCACTCTTTTGGTTGAGAAATTGAATCTGCCTACTATGAAGCATCCTAGACCTTATAAGCTTGAATGGTTGAATGAGTGTGGGGAAATTAAGGTTAGCAAACAGGTGCTGGTTTCTTTTTCCATTGGTAGGCATCATGATGAGGTGCTTTGTGATGTTATACCTATGCATGCTGGCCATGTGCTTTTGGGTCAACCATGGCAATATGATAGGAATACTATGCATGATGGGCGCACAAATAAGTATTCTTTTGTAATGCATGGGAAACCAATAACTCTTGTACCATTAACACCTCAGTAAGTTTATGAAGATCAAGTGAGAATTAAAAAAGAATGTGAGAAAAGAAAGAGTGAGGCCAAATGTGAGAAAAGAAAGAGTGAGGCCAAACATGAGAAAAGAAAGAGCGAGGCTGAGGGAAGTGGTAAAAAGAATGGGATTGAAAATGAAAAAGAGGCTAAAAACACAAAAAAAAGAGGAAAAAGAAGAGCCTCAAGAGCAAGAGAGAAAAAAAGCAAGTTTTTATGCAAAAGAAAGTGAGGTTAAGAGAGCTTTTTATTTAAAACAGCCAATTATTGTACTTTTGTACAAAGAGGCTTATTTTAATACTAATGATCTTAACCAATCTTTGCCTAGTGCTGCTAAGTCTCTTTTGCAGGAATTCACTGATGTTTTCCCTGAAGAAGTTCCTGATGGTTTACCACCGCTTAGGGGAATAGAGCATCAAATTGATTTCATTCCCGGTGCATCAATTCCTAACCGACCAGCCTATAGGAGCAATCCTGAGTACCTTAGGCTACGCTAACTATAATAGGATTGGATGATTAGATTGAAGATCAAGGATCAATGATCCATTAGTTGAAGTTGATTACGATTACTTGCTAGATTGGAGCTCAATTACTCTAGTTTCCTTTTGATTACTTGTTGTAGATCTTGTTATTAGTTTAGTTTCTTAGTTTCAAGATTGAATTCCAAACCACTTTACCTTTAAATTCTAGTTTACATCTTAGTTTGTTTAGTTGATTTCTAGTTTATGTTTTATGAGCCATTGTTCCTTTGTTTGTTGTTCGATTGTAGTGAATAAGAGTAAAGAGAAGTATAAAGAGCTCCCTGTGGGATCGATCCTTGCTTCCCTAGCTATATGTTAGTTTAGTAAGGTTTATTTTGGAAGTGCCACGACAAGCTTCACCAGAACACGTGATTGAGAGAGAGAGTTTGGAGAGGAAAAAGAGTTGCGGGGAGAAAGGAAGTGCTTTTGCAACTTGTTTTTTATGGTAAAGGAGGATGGCGTGACCTTGGTGTTGGGTTGGATGGTGATAACAATGATGACGATAAATGATGATGGTGATGATAATAAGAATATGGCCTTTGGTGTTTATATTATATATATATATATATATTATAAATATATATATAAATACACATATATATATAAGTATATATACACATATAAATATATATACATATACATATACATATACATATACAAATATATATATATATATATATTTTGCATGATAACCGAGTTGACTCGGTTGGCTTCTCGACTTGCTTGGCTTTGCTTAGGAGTTGATTCAACTCGGCTTTGACCTCTCGGTTTCAGGTTCAAAATTACCTGCAAAGTAATGAGATGAAATTAAAATTAGATAAAGTAAAATAAGGTAATAGGAATAACAAAAATAAACTAAACTTAAAAAGAAGAAATAAAATTTGAAAATGATTAATTAATTAATTGACCAATTAACCAATTAATCAGTTAATTAATTAATTAAAATTTAAAAATAAGTGTAGGGTTAACTAGAGATTCATGACTAGAAGCACTAGCATTCTTTTCCCTGATTATTTGGCTTAACTCACCGATTTTATCCATGGCATCACTTAATTGCTTGGCCAAGTCCTCATTCATGCGCTGAAGATTTTCTATTTCAGAATTCTATTTAACCATTGCAATATGGTGTAGTCTCTATGAGGTTGAGATGCTATCTTGAACTCCAAGTCACCACAAAAATGGATCAGATCCTTTGATCATGAATGTAATGTATATAAGAAGATACTTCAAATGTGATGTACATGCAATAATTTAAATGACATGCATATGATACAAAGATGAAAGAAAAGATAAAGGAATATGATAATACACTGTTATAGAAGAAATAAATTAATGGATAAGCATATATACAAATAGAACACTAAACAATATAAAATGGCGACAAATATATACAGATAAATTATCATGAAGTATAATATAAACAAAAAAGCATATATACAGAAAGAAGTTGACAAAGGTTAAAAGGCATCCCCCTTTTGTGTCCTAAAAAATTGGGTTATCTCGAATGGGTTTGGCTCTATCTAAGTTGGGTTTTAGCATTTTCTACATGCTGGGTTTAAAGCTCTAGACAAGGGTATCCATCGGACAAGATGGGGTGGAGGCAACCCCGTGGCCCCCTCCTAAATAAGGGTAAGTTCAGACTTCCAAACTTTATATTATAAATTTATGTTGTGTGTGGAAGGGACTTGTACCTTTACCAATTGCCTTTCGATGTGTGTGTTTTTCTATGTTTTAAATATATATATATATGTTTTATACATATATATATTTTTATGTACATGACGTTTATATGTATATGCGACGCGAGATGAGCGATTGAGAAGATTCCTCGAGGCCCCAATTTGACGGAGTGTGGACCGAGTTGAGAGAGGCATGCCATGAAGTAGCTGTGGACCGCCTTTTGAGGGGCATGGTGAGTGGAGAACCTAGGAGAGGCACGTAAGGAAACTCGCCAGGGCTCGATGTAGCTGTGTTCCACCACAGCGATTGGCACCACCGAGGGAACGAGCTGGAGAAAGAGAAAGTTTTATAAAGAAAGAAAGATAGCCCTCGATGTAGTAAGGCCTACGACCGGCCAGTCGTGCCTTCAGTAGATTATCCAATGTGGATGGATACAGATCTACGTACGAGGATAGCAGCTAGTTCGGAGGCTCACTAAGAGGCATCGGTGGCTTAGGCTTAGTAGTTTCCGCTGCGTAGGTATTCCTTTAAATTAGTCCACTGGTAATTACTTGTAAAGTTTATTATTTTATTAAATGATTTTGATTAAAGTTTTAGTTGTTTTGCAGTGATGGTATCCATTTCAATGCCTTGCGGTGCCTTTAGTGCGTGACCGATCGGCACGTACTTCGAGGCAGCATGACGGTTGCCATATGGCCCGCCCGAGCGGGTCGAGGCATGACAACTTGAATGGTATCAGAGCATTTAAATGATTCTAACCGTTTTCAAAAGTTATAAAGTATTTTCAAAGTGTTTTCAAATGTTTTCAATTTTTTTCAAAGTCAGTGGATTAAATAGGTTTAAAACTCCAGAGTTCGAGTATGTAGCTACTCGAAAGCGTTATAAATATCTAAACCTACTCTTAGAATACCTTCATTTAATAGCGAGCCACCAGATAGAGTTCTCGAGTGTGGTCTTTGGGTGAGATGACACCTCAACCACCTTCTTCCTTGAGATTCGTGAAAGCAAAGCATATTTTCTGAGAAATTCCCCAAAATCAATTTTTAGCTTATAATGTTCCTTCTACTCGATAAGCAAATTATGCAAGGAATAATAAGTCCCTTAAGATGACGAGATAAGCGATATCTCATCCAATCATCCAAGATAGCCTAGATAGAGGCTTACCAATGAAGAACTGGTTCAATGTCCAACCTTTGAGGTTGTGGGCGTCGGGACTCACTAGTAAGGAAGTGAGTTTGACACTTAACCCTAAATTAGATGCATTTCTCCATTCTTTACAATAGTAACGTGTAAGACTTGGGAGGAAGTGAAGCTGCTAGAACGAGGTAAGGAACCGAGATGGGCCTACATGCGTGAACGTTAACCCCACTTCTCTCGCTTTCTACACTGTTAGTGTGTAGTCTAGGAGGGAGAGTTAGGTTAGAATAAAAGAAAAAGAAGAAATCGATCATGGTGGCCAAGGTTGAACGAACCTCAAAAAGCGAGGCAATACATTCGAGTAAAAGAAAAAAGGCTTCACAAGGCAATAAATGGAAGGATGAAAAAAGTGAATCTAAGGAAGAGATAGCTGATGCGTGTCGCAAAGCACCAAAAATAACCTCACTACTCTAGCATATAGTTAGGGAAGCAAGGATCGATCCCACAAGGAACTATCCAATTTATCATTACTTTCACAAAGCATAAATCAAACTAAACAATAAATTAAAGAGGAGTTTTATGTTGGTGTTGAAAATAATATGTGAGGTATTATCAAGAATGACAATAGTAATGCGATATATGAAAAGATAAAGCCTCCAATCTATTATATGATCAATCTTTTAACCTAACATTTGATCATAGATTCACTAATCAAATATTCTTATCATCAATTGGATAACCTCATGGAATTGAAACCAGCTTCAAGTCCAAAGACCTTTCTCAATGTTGATTAACCTTGAATCTAGGTTCACTTTTAATCCTTCTTCTTATGACTAACTTGAGTCCTAGCAATCCAAATTCAAGTCTAGAAGAGCATTAAGCAATGGAAAGGTAAAAGCTAACAACAATCAATAACAAACCCAGCATTCATTATTCCAATTGCATCTTCAAATCTCTTTGGATGTAAAAACATCCTCTGCTACTCAAGTTCTAAGAAACTCCCAATTCTAGCATTGGAGTTTAAGGATTAGCATGCTAATGAACTACTCAATCAATTATTTGCAACTAATTAACTCAGCAATTCAAAAGACAAGATAATAAACATGATAATCATCTTCAAAACTCAAGAGACAGAAGAACAATCAATGAGCAAGAAAGCATTAAGAACAAGAATCTCACAAATGCAGAAAATAGAGATTGAATCCTATAATAGATTGGAGTTATAGAGTATTTTTGCTTAAACGAAAATTACAAGATGATAAGTTCTCTCAAACCCAGCAAAAGATGCAAACTTAAAGACTGCCTCCACTCCACTTTCCAGCTGCTTCTTCTCATTTTCGGATCTCTGTCTCCAGCTGCCAGCCCACAATCCACTGCTCCTCCATAACTCTTCCCATCTGAGGTGAGGAATCTTAAGAATAAAATAAGCTAAAGTAGAAGCCATTAAGGAAAAGAGGGAGACAACTCTGAGATTTAGTTATGGCTCCTCTCCACTGAATCTCCGGAATGTGTTTTTAAAGGGTTTGATAGTGGAATGACAGCATTTAAATGGGTCTGTCGACGTTTTGACTTTGTTAGCCGTCGACGTCTAAGTGTTTGCCCGTCGACGTCTCTGCTTGTTTTCTTCATATTTTTTCCCAGCTCGATCGATCCGTCGACGTCTAGATACCTGCCCGTCGACGTCTAAGTATTCAATCTTTAAGTGTTCGAAGTCAGAAACTTCTACCCGTCGATGTCTAGTGTCTAGCCGTCGACGTCTAGCATGATGAACTCCCTAGAAATGTTGGCCGTGGACGTCTAGCTTCAGATCCGTGGACGGTTACTTTGGATTCTGGAATTGTGGTCCTCAAGTAGCTTGTCCGTCGACGTCTAATGAGTTAGCCGTCGACGTCTGTGCAGGTACAAGTGATCCCGTTGTTCATTTCTCGAGCAGCCGTCGACGTCTAAGTGTCTGCCCGTCGACGGCTCTACATGTTGGTTCAATTAATCATGGAAATTGTCCCTTTTTTAGTTCAAATTTCATTTTTTTCTTTTAAGTACACCTACAAAGCAGAATTGAGCTAACTTAGGCCTCCCAGTATAGAAGTAGGAGAAAGAGGAGTGATTTTAAATCCTAATTTAAGTAATAAAAAAAAGGTTTAACAATAGCTAAGTGAAGAGATCGCCGAGAGGCCCACAGATGGCAAGTATGGTGGGATGAGCCCACAGATTGCCTGGAAAATGCTCTTTAGAGTGGGCAGAAGGTGAGAGAAGTTGCAGCAAAGGCCGACCGAGTTTTCTTGTTCCTGCCCTGTGGTATGTAAGTGATGAAAGAAAAGGGATATTGGTGGATAAAAGAGGGCCACTTGAAGCAAATTGAGGTGAGGCATTTAAGGAAATTGGAGGAGATCGAGTGAGCCTGAGATCATGAGAGGTGGAATAAGGGTGAGTCATTTGAGGAAAATGCAAGGATTGATAAGGGAAAACCTTAAGGGACTCGAGGATGGCAAAAAGGAAGAGTAAAGAAAGAGGAATAACAGAGAAGCCATTCTTGAAAAACGATGAGGAGGAATAAGGCAAGGATGATAAGATGGAGAATGAGTAAGAAGATAAAAAGAGATCACATCCAAGTAGTCTACGAGTAGTATGTCCATTACTACTTATTTGACCATTAGATACCAATGTAAGAGAAGATATTGGAGACAGAAGAGAAAGGAAATGAAGACTGAGGAAACATAATAAGGAGAGAGATAAGTAGAAACCTCCACTCTTAAGGGGATTAAAGGTGATAAACCCGTCATCAATTGGTGGATAATAAGAGTAAGAAGGAGGAGGCCCTTAAAGGATAATATGAAAAGACCTTGACAAAGTCAATGGAGTAAGCAGAGAGAGTAGAATGCACGGCAATGGTGGGAATGCTTGCATATGTGTAAATGAAGAGTACGAAGAGAATGTTCCTCAAAATTTAAAGAACATCACCAGAAGGAAATAGTGAGAAAGAAGAAGGAGAAATGGAAAAAAGAAGAAAGGCAAACCCTTAAACAAGGGATAAAGAGATGTCGTGATGTGGTGTGGAAGCTTTCTTAAGAAAGAAAAAAAGCATAAAACTCTAGGTGAAAGAAAATTCTAGACTAATCAAAGACGAATAGGGTCTGGGAAAAAAAAGAGAAACTTAGTTCAGTTGATGGATTAAGTTTTGGTTAATTAGGAATAGAGCTTTAATAAGTGAGAAAGAAAGGCATAACACACCTTAGAAAATTTTAACCTTAATTAGCGATAATTCCATAATGAATCATAGGTTAATAACTCCAAATGACTGACTAGAATTAGTAAAAGAATAAGACTAGGAATAGAGGTGTCAAATCGGGTTGATCGGGTAGGTTTCGGGTTCGGGTCAATCAGGTCGGGTCAGTTTGGGTCAAAAGAGATTTTCGGGTCATTTCGGGTTTCGGGTCATTCGGGTTCGGGTCATTCGGGTTTCGGGTCATTCGGGTTCGGGTCATTCGGGTTTCGGGTCATTCGGGTTTCGGGTCATTCGGGTCTCGGGTCATTCGGGTTTCGGGTCATTCGGGTCTCGGGTCATTTGGGTCTCGGGTTTTTCGGGTTTTGTCCTCGGGTTTGTCGGGTTTCGGGTCATTCGGGTTTCGGGTTCGGGTTTTTCGGGTTTGACCATCGGGTCTTTCAGGTTACAGGTTTTTTGGATTTTATATCATTTGGATTCGATTTTTTTTTATCTAACTCTCGAGTCATTCGGGTTATCGATTATTTTAAATTGAATTAAAGTTTTGATTTTACAAATTAATACTTAAGAGAGATTTTATCAAAAATATTATTTATTAGATTTGTTATAAATTGTAATTAAATTAATTAAATTTGTAATGTTATAAATGCATTAATTACATTAGTAACATTTATAACTTTTTTAAAAATTTTCCTATAAATTATCTATAGTTTTAAATTAAATAAATATTTAAATTTTTATTATTTACTAATTCATTTCTAAATTCTAATTGATATATAATAAATTCATGATTCATACAGCTATGGCCACCATGAACCACTAATCTTAGTATCTTATTATCTTAGTGCTAATGACCTTGTTTTGTTCTTTCCTTTCTAAGACTTGTATATAGACTATATTTTATAGTGATTAGTGATTAACATCACATACTTCTGCATAATAGAACAACTTGCACACACACTACATTCGGCATTCTCATTAAATTATTTGTTTTGGCGAGAACTAAATTATAAGGAGAAAATATATGACAACATATTAAAATTTTAATTTCAAATTTTTAATGTTTAGATACTTTTTGTTGGATAGATAATTCACTAATTTGATATGAATATTAGTAATTTATTAATACTACTGTAATTTATAAATTTTCTTAGTTAAAATGGAAAATTGTCATTCACATGAAAAAATTTATTTATTGATTTGATCAGTAATGATGAAATCAACATGGCCTTTTGTAAATTCTCAAATTTTCCTTAATAATGTTCATAATTAATATTATTAAATTTAAGTAATAATATTCTATAAATTCATATAATTCAATCATAAATTCATAATAATAAAATTTAAAAACCATAATTATGAAAAAATATTTTTTTAAGTTCACTTTGATCAAAATTTTATCAAATGTTTATTTTTATTTTCTTTATCAAATTTATTTATTAAATTTGAAGTTTATGAGTTATATAAAAATACTCCATCTGTCCCTATTTGTCTATTACAATTAATCATTTCATACAGGGCAAAAAAAATAGTTATGGTACAAAATTTCATACATATTTACATTGACTTTCTTATTTTATCCTTATCTCTCTTCTTCTTTAATTCTCTCTCCTATTTAGAAAAAATATTTATTTAAGAGAGAAAAAAAGTAGTTTAAAAGGGTAATTTTAAAAAATTAATAATTAATGCTGGGATATAGACAGATAAAAAGGAATAAATAAAGTTTTTAAAAACAAATAAAGCTTCTAGCAGAAGGCAGATAAATAGGGACAGAGGGAGTATTTCATTAGTTTGTCGGGTTCTTTCGGGTTAGATTCTCGGGTTTTTCGGGTTAGATTCTCGGGTCAATCGGGTTTCGGGTCAATCGGGTTTCGGGTCAATCGGGTTTCGGGTCAATCGGGTTCCGGGTCAATCGGGTTTCGGGTCAATCGGGTTACGGGTCAATCGGGTTACGGGTCAATCGGGTTTCAGGTCGGTCGGTGTCGGGTCGTTTACTTTTTTTAGTCAAACCAGGTCGGGTTAGTTTCGGGTTCGGGTCGGTCGGGTCGGGTTATCGGGTTCGGGTCAACTTTTGACAGCTCTAACTAGGAAATTAGGTTTTGATACAAAAGCTAGGTAGATAACCTAGGGATAGGTTAAAAAAAGCGAATAAAATGGGATTAAAAAGAGCTAGAAAAAGGATTAAGAAAAGATCTAGTGAAAGAAAGTGAATAAAAGACTTAGAAACGGATGTTAGCTAAAGAAAAGTCGAGCATAATAAACCCCAAATTGAGTCAAGCCAAGACACTACATCATAAAACGAATAAGTCAAAGAAGAGAATGAATAAACAAGGATTATTGGAGGCCATAACTGAGAGATAGAAAAGGGGTCAAGGATATAAGTTGGAGAAAGAAAGAGAAAACCCCCAACTACTTGATTTTGGAAGAAGGAAACAGGAGGATGGAGAATGTGAATTGGAGAAAATATAAGAGAATGAGCACTCGTAGGAAATTAATGAATGGAGATTATCTAAGTAAATAAAGGAATGAAGATATCAAAGCAAGGTAGAGTAAACAGTGGTGAAAAGATGATGAGGATGAGAATAATGACGATGATGGAAATAATAATGAGATGTCAGACCCAGTTAAGAAAGAAGAATGATTGGATTGGTAAGATTAGTTGAAGCAAAATCTTCTTTTCGACTCTTACCTAGGTCGATGGAGGAATAAGGATGGGTATTAGAGAACTAAGAGTCGAAGAAAGGAGTGAGGACAAAACAAGGATAAATAAGATGGTGATTGAAACTGGAGAAGACAAAAAGGTGAAAGCGTGATAAAAGAATGAGACAGAAGGAATTGAGAGAAAGGGTAAAGGAATATGGAAGATTAGTTAGAGATTATGAAGGAGGGGAGCAGATTAACCTTGAGGATAGTCTCCCCGAAGATAATAAATGAAGAAAAGATGTGGGGGATGGAGTTAAACCAAGCTAAAATAGAGTTAGCTTGGCATGTGTAGACACTAATTTTTAATTTTGACTTTTGGTTAATTAGTTAATAAATTAACTAACTAATCAATTAACCACTTCCAATTTTTATTGCACCTATCATCTTTTTTTTTTAAGCTTAGTCTATCTTTGAATATTATTATTATTATTATTATTATTATTATTATTATTATTATTATTATTATCTTATTTTAATTTGTTACCTTGCAGGCAATTTTGAGCCAAGATCGAAAAACCAACCAAGTCAACCCGATGGTCATGCGAAAAATATATATATATATATATATATGTATACGTGTATATATACATGTATATATGTATATAGGTATGTAAGTATATATATATATTTATATGTATGTGTATATATTTGTAATTATATGTATACATATATATTTATGTGCATACATATGAATACTTATATATATATTCGTACATATATTTATGTGTATATATATATATATCTAAATATACATATACTTATATATATATATATGAATATTATATATGTATAAACCCAAAAGCCACAGCTTATTCTCCTTCTTTTCTCTAATCAAGCCATGCACGAGAGCCATCTCCCTTTTCAAAGCCATGACTCGCATCCCCGCAGACCATTCAGCACCATCCACCGAACCATAGCAAACCCAGATGGATAATTTGGTGCCCCATATCATCAGCCACCACAACCTCAGCTCGTATTTTATCTTATCATAACCTTTCATTCACCCAAATGCAAGCTGCAGCCATAGCAGCCATGGCAGCCCACGCTATTCTCACGGCACATCCACGCCTCCATGCGGTTCCAACAACCATCACTTCCGTTCTCTTTTCACCATTCCTCTCCTCCTCAATCCTTACAACCTCCCCACCATCAACTTCTGCTCCCTCTCGGTCATCATGAAAATGAGAAAACCAAGCCATGTGGAACCTAGTCAACTCAGGCATCATGCAAACGAGAAAGCCATACAAGCAAGCCACGAGTTAACTCGGCCTTCCATGCAAACCACCACGGTAACCACAACAAGAATAACAGCATGGGTAACAGCCATGGCCAACAGCATCGTCACAGCAGAAGCATGAGCAACGCCAACTACAGCAACAACAACAACAGTAATAACAACGATATTGCTTCTTGTTCGACTGTTTCTGCAGTTTCTAGAATCGGTGAGAGAGATTCTACGCATATGGCAAGCTTGTTTCCTCCCTTTGCACAAATGCAACAACAGCAACCACAGCCGCAGCGACTCGCCACTCAAACCACCTCTCTCTCTCTCTCTCTCTCTCTCGACATCTCCATTCACGGAGAGGAAGTAAAACTGAAAGGAAAAAGAAGAAAAAACAGAGAGAAGAAGGCAGCCAAATAGATCACTGGATATGGAGAAAGCACTCAACAGGCAGAGAATTTTGCTTGACCATTTACGACCCTCGTCTTCTTCTCCTCGACCCTATGAATCTGCTGCTCTCTTTCCATCAACTTGTGCGGCGGGAGATAGCGCTGCTTATCATCGGACGGCTGCTTTCGGAGATGATGTTGTCATCGTGGCGGCATGCCGCACTGCAATTTGCAAGGCAAATCGTGGGGGCTTCAAGGATACACTTGCAGATGATTTACTTGCCCCTGTTTTGAAGGCTGTGATAGATAGAACAAAGTTGAACCCAAGTGAAGTGGGGGATATAGTGGTTGGTACAGTTTTGGCACCTGGCTCACAAAGAGGAATTGAATGTAGGATGGCAGCATTCTATGCTGGTTTTCCTGACACGGTGCCTATTAGGACTGTCAACAGGCAATGTTCATCTGGCCTACAAGCAGTTGCTGATGTTGCTGCTTGCATAAAAGCAGGATATTATGATATTGGCATTGGTGTTGGATTGGAGAGCATGACAACCGACAAAATTGTTCCTGGGGCTGGCCAAGTTTACCTGAAGGTAGAGAGCTTTGCCCAAGCCAGGGATTGTCTTCTTCCTATGGGCATTACTTCTAAAAATGTTGCACAGCGCTATGGTGTGACGCGAGAGGAGCAAGACCAGGCTGCTGTTATGTCTCATAGGCGTGCTGCTGCTGCAACAGCCTCTGGTAAATTCAAAGAAGAAATTATCCCTGTATCTACTAAGATTGTGGATCCTAAAACGGGAGCGGAGAAGCTGTCACTAGTGGTGGTGATGAGGTAGGAGAAGGTTGAAGTCTGCAGAGCTTGAAGCCAAGAAGGCTCGGCTGAGAATGTGGATAAACTATGTACCCCCTGCAAACTCTATCAACAACGGCAATCATGCATCCACAGCATAAACAAAGCAGCCACCACTCCCTGTTTCCAGGGGTTCTTTTGGCTCCTTGTTTCCGGGGATTCTTTTGGCTCCCTGTTTCCGGGGATTCTTTTGGCTCCCTGTTTCTGGGGTTTTGCCTGGGAAAGAAAGAAGATAAAAGGAGAAGAGAGCACGGGGAAGGAAGGATGCTTCAGCCTTCCTTCAAAAAAAAAAGACAGAACAGAAAAAAAGAGAAGGGAGAGTACAGCGGGGGGAAAAGCTTTCTTTAAAAGAAAAACAGAGAAAAAATTAGAGGGAAAAATAGAGAGAAGGAAAACGGGGAGCACAAGAAGGGTGGGGCATTTTTTTTCTCAAATAGAGCTTCAGTATTTTCTCTTTAAGCACAGAAAAAAATAGAGGGAGGAGAAGAAAGAAAGAGAGTTCAAAAGAAATTTTTTCTTATTCTTCTTGATTTATTTTAAACAGATTGGCTAGAGAAAATAGAGAAAAGGGCTTGTTGTTCATCAATTTTTAGCCATTCTCTTCTCCACAAAGCCATTATTATCTTTTTTTAGTTTTAGTACAAAATTTCATCTTTTTAGGTAAGTTCTTAGTTTTATTTTCAAGATCATTTCTTTTCACTTTAAATACAATATTCTTGCTTTGTCTTGTTAAATTTGTACATGAAGTGTTAACTTTCTCTTTTATGATAATATTTATGATTTACAAAGCTTTTGTATATTGCTAAATAATTTGCTTAGTTTAATATATGCTTCTAATATATTCAAGATTTTTTTTACTTGCTTATTTATTTTATTTCATCTTTTTGTTAATATGCCATTTCCCTTAATTATTTATATGATTATGCAAAAAGTTCCTAACTTTCATTGTTTTATATTCTTGTTTATTATTTTCGAAACTTGCTTTACCTATTCCATGTGTTTGCTTAGTTGAAAGTCTTAATCTTGAATAAAAAGACTGTATTCTTGAGCTTATATTCACATTCTTGTTTGATTAAAAATTTAACCTTGATTATAAAGATCATAGCTTTAAGTTGATAAACTTGTTTGCTTAATTAAACGTTAAGTCTATGATTAAAAATTACATCTTTTTGCTTGTGGATATTTTAACTTGATTGAAAAATGAAAGCTTGGTTAATAAAAATTGAATCTTTAAGTTTATTTATTTTTTATTATTTTTACTTAAATAGAAATAATCATGGACTCCTTTTTTAATAAAAAATTGAATTTTCAAACTTATATAAATGCATATTTAGTTTAGGATTTATTTTTTTTTATCATAAAAATTATCTTTTTGCCCTTGAATATGCGTTTTGTCTAATATAAAAATTTATGTTTGCATATAAAATTACCTCTTTGCCCTTATGGATATGTTAACTTAATTAGTAATTATATCATGTGTTAAATTACTGTTTTGCCTTTTATGTATACTTTTTTTTTAATTAAAATTTAATCTTGTATGTAAAACTACCCTTTTTTGCCTTTACATGTATTTTTGCTTAAATAGAAATTGTATCTAGCATTAAATTACCTTTTTGCCCTCATATGTTTGCTTAATTAAAAATTTAATCTTGATTGAAAAATTACCTTTTTACCCCTGTATATATGTTTATTCAATTATGAATTAAATTTTGCATGATATTAATCCTTGACCATGAATATGTATTTGTTTAAATTAAGCTTACTTATTTGTGTTAAATTAATTGTTATGCAATTTGATCTTATAAAAATTGATTGTAAATTTCCATGTCCTATTTATTTTATCATATCATATTGTGTAATTAATTGTGTATGTATATACTAACCCATGTTTCCTTGTCTCATTCACGCATAATTAAAATTAGAACATTGGTTTTCGAAAATTCATATGCATGGGGTAACTAAAAGATGCCTTGGGAGTCTAAGGTTTCTGAAGGTTTTCTCCGATGAGATGTTTTCTCGGTGTCTAATCGGGAGTCCGATCGGGCCTTGGAGAATTCTTTCATCCCTTCAAAATTAAAAAATATGTTTTCCATGTAATTTTCATAAAAAGCATGCATCATATTTATGATTTTCTTTAATTTCTTAAAATTTGCAAACGAACTCCAAAAATTTTCTTTTTACAAAAAAAGAATGTTAATTCCAAAATCTTTTATCTTTATTTATTTTATTTTTACTTTTATGTTTTATTTTTTATTTCATTTTAAGAAAATCTCTTGTTTAAGAGGCCCAATTAAATTAAAAGGAATGTTTATTCTAACATTAATTTCAAAATATGTCTTAGAAATTTTTTTGAGAGATCTTAACTACCCAATTATAGTTAAGGCCTCTCAAATTAATTTAAGTCTTGTTAAAAAATCACTTTTAAAATTTCTTTTCTTATTTTTGAAAGGTCTTAATTTATTAAATTTACTAAGGTTTTCCTATTAAACTAAATCTTTGTCAAACTATTCCCGTCAACAAATTAAAAGGAATATTTGTTCCAACATTGTTTTAAAATTAAATCTTTCTAAGAGATTTTAATTTAAGTAATCATAATCAAAGTCTCTTAATGTAAATTTCAAAGCATGAATTTGAGGATGTTTATCCCAACCTTTTTGCAAAATGTTTTCTAGAAGGTTTCAATTAACATTCTCATAATTGAGACTTTCTAAAATTAAAATTAAACCTTCGTTTTTCATAAAAGGATATTTATCCTCATTTTTAAAATCGACTTTGATTTTTGGAGAATATTTATTCCTATTTAGAAATTGAATCTCCATTCTAAGTAGGAAATTTCTTCAAATTCAAAATTGGGCTATGGATTTTCACATTAAAAGGAATGTTTATTCCGACATTAAGTCTTTAAATTTCGAATTTAGCTTTTATAATGGGATGTTTATCCTACATTAAAAGGAATATTTATTCCGACATTTAAAATTATGTCTTTCTTAAAATGATTTTAAAACATTTTATTATTATTTCCCAAGTAAAATATTTTTGAGACTTTTGTGGTACCGATTTCCGGGCGTCTTGGGGGTGCTAATCCTTCCCCAAGCATAACCGACTCACGAACCTGAAATCTTTTTCGTAGACCAGTTTCTTTCCTTAACTTGACGTAATCTTTCTAGATTTATGTTGGGTTAAACAAGTAGGTGACTAACCACACCTATTAAAAATAAAAGGTTAGTGGCGACTCCATTTGTTTTTAGACTGTTTAGTCCCAAATATTTTTCACGCCATACCATTTATCGTCGGAGCGGTAAAACGTCTCGACAGCTTGGCGACTCCACTGGGGACAAGTTTTTTTTAGAGTCGAGCCACTTTTTAAGTCTTATTTTACTTGGGTTTAATAATAAAATGTTTTAAGTTTCATTTCATGCATTGCATCATTCATTTGCATTAAATTTTTTTCCAATAATTGTTTCAAAATTTTCAAAAAAAAAAGGAAAAAGAAAAGAAGAGAAAAGAAAAAAAGGAAGATTTTTCAAAATTAAGTTTATTAAAATTACATCTTGCATTTATATCACATTCAATTTATATGTATGTTTTTATGTTTTGATTTTCTGGTATGCTTTGTGTGTTTAATTACTCGTCTATATTTTGCATGATTTAATTCTTAGCCTATGCCTTGATCCTCTAGCATGTCCTATGTCTTAATTACTTGTATATATTTTGCATGTCCCAATTTCCTTTGTATATCTTGATTTGCTAATATGTTTTTTGTATTTACCATTTTGCCCTTTTAGTCACTTGTACGTATTTTTCATGTTTCAATTCCTTGTTTATGCCATGTATGCCTATCTTGTTTACCATGTGTGCTTATCTCATCATATTAATTATTTATCCTATATTTTGAATTGGACTGATCGTGTGTTGACATGTGATAGTGAAATTTTTTCTGCTTCCTGCTTCTGCTTCTCCGAATGTTCACTACTTCACCGAAGGGCAATTGGTAAAGGTATAAGTCCCTCCCTCACACACGACACAATTCATAACATAAAAGTTCGGGAGTCCGAACTTCACCTTTACTTAGGAGGGGGCGACGGGGTTGCCTCCACCCCATCTTGTCCGATGGGTACTGATGCGTGTCGCAAAGCACCAAAAATAACCTCACTACTCTACTATGCAATAGGATAAGCAAGGGTCGATCCCACGAGGAAAAGGCTATTCTATTTCACTCTACTTTCTAAACATACATCAAACTAAACAAGTTAAAGAGGGGTTTTATGTTGGTGATGGAAATAATATGCGAGATATTATTAAGATTGACAATAGTAATGCGATATATGAAAAGACAAAGCCTCCAATCTATTATATGATCAATCCTTTAACCTAACATTTGATCATAGATTCACTAATCAAATATTCTTATCATCAATTGGTTAACCTCATGGAATTGAAACCAGCTTCAAGTCCATAGACCTTTCTCAATATTGATTAACCTTGAATCTAGGTTCACTTTTAATCCTTCTTCTTATGACTAACTTGAATCCTAGCAATCCAAATTCAAGTCTAGAAGAACAATAAGCAATGAAAAGGCAAAAGCTAACAACAATCAATAACAAACCCAGCATTTATTATTCAAATTGCATCTTCAAATCTCTTTGGATGTAAAAACATCCTCTTGCTACTCAAGTTCTAAGAAATCCCCAACTCTAGCATTGGAGTTCAAAGATTAGCATGCTAATGAACTACCTAATTAATTATTTGCAACTAATTAACTCAGCAATTCAAAAGACAAGATAATAAACATGATAATCATCTTCAAAGCTCAAGAGATAAAAGAACAATCAATGAACAAGAAAGCATTAAGAACAAGAATCTCACAAATGCAGAAAAAGTGATTGAATTCTATAATAGATTGGAGTTTTAGAGTATTTTGCTTAAACGAAAATTACAAGATGATAAGTTCTCAGCCAAGCTACCAATTTAAAGACTCAACCCACTCCACTTTTCAGCTGCTTCTTCATTTTCGGATCTCTATCTCTAGCTGCCTGCCCACTCCTCCATTATTCTGCCTCAATAATGCCTTAAAGATAAGATAAGGAATCCTAAGGATAAAATAAGCTAAAGTAGAGGCCATTGAGGAAAAGAGGGAGACAAGTCTGAGGTTTAGTTATGGCTCCTCTCCACTGAATATCCGGAATGTATTTTTAATGGGTTTGATAGTGGAATGACAGCATTTAAGTGGGTCTGTCGCGTTTTGACTTTGTTAGCCGTCGACGTCCAAGTGCCTGCCCGTCGACGTCTCTGCTTGTTTTCTTCATATTTTTCTCAGCTCGATCGATCCGTCGACGTCTAAGTGTCTGCACGTCGACGTCTAAGTGTTCAACCCTTGAGTATTCGAAGTCAGAAACTTCTACCCGTCGACGTCTAATTTCTAGCCGTCGACGTCTAGCATGATGAACTCTCTGGAATTGTTGGCCGTGGACGTCTAGCTTCAGATCCGTGGACGGTTGCTTTGGATTCTGGAATTGTGGTCCTCAAGTAGCTTGTCCGTCGACGTCTATTGAATTACCCGTCGACGTCTATGCAGGTGCAAGTGATCCCGTTGTTCATCTCTCGAGCAGCCGTCGACGTCTAATGAGTTACCCGTCGACGGCTCTGCATGTTGGTTCAATTAATCATGGAAATTGTCCCCTTTTGGTTCAAATTTCATTTTCCCTTTTAAGTACACCTACAAAGCAGAATTGAGCTTACTTAAGCCTCCTAGTATAAAAGTAGGAGAAAGAGGAGTGATCTTAAATCCTAATTTAAGTGATAAAAAGGCATTTAACAAATCCCCCCACACTTGAATCTTACTCGTCCTCGAGTAAGCCTAAAGCAAAAAAAAAAGCAATAACACATTAGACCTTAAAAGATAACACCACACAAAAACTTCAAACTAGTTAACTCTTCAATTTAGATTTCAGAGGAAATTCATGCGGTATATAGAAGCATATTATAAAGTAGAAGAGAGCATAGCAATTCAAGAATCAAGATATTTAAGCAAAATGGAAGCAATTTCCCTTCAACCAATCATGTTTGAATGGAATAATTCATCACTGGAAATCCCTCATTCACTCAAGTGTGTTTCATGGTGCGCTCAATCTTTGCATGAAAATAGACCTACCATAAGCTTGCTAGTCTATCTCATCTCCACTACTCCAGTATGCACATCATGGATAAAAAGATGAAAAAGATGAAATAGGGTTATAATGAGGTCTTGGTTGAGTAAGTTATGAAGAACCGGGTAAAGGAGTTCAATAGAAAGTTTCTTCAAAACTTAGTGAAATATCAAGCTATCGGGGAGAAAATGAAGATGGTCTCAGATATTTTTAATAGCCCGACTCTTTTGATCTACCCATTCCAACTTTTTTCCTTTCATTCTTCTTTACAATGAAGCAAAAAGCTGTTGATTTCTTCTGTCGTGCCATTCTTTACACATTAGGATTCTTTTGGGCACATTTTTGAAAATTAATGTCTTTTGAACTTCTCATTTCTAAAACTTTTTCTTAATTGACCAGTTCTTGAAGCGAAAATTTCCCCCACACTTAGACTCGTTACTCTTCTGCCCAGAACATACAAATCATACAAGTCAGTAATCTCACTAAGCTGAAGAAACAGGGTGAGATAACTTGTTTTTCTGTTGAGGCTTGAGATTCTTTTTAGGAATTTTAGGTTCATCAACAAAAAATAAAGCTAAAATCTTTTAGGCTCAAGGGGTTCTCTCAATGGTTTTTCGCAAGGGTTGGTTAATTTGGCTCAAGTTCAGCCCTAATCTTCACCATCTTCTCAAACATGCGTGCATTATATGTAATTTCAACAAGGTATAAAGCAAGTTCTAGAGGAATATAATCATGCAAGATCAAATTTACTCTCAAGAATAAAAGAGATTGTAGTGCAATCTTAAGGCTCAAATCTCTCACAAGGTTGAAGAATCCTTATTCCATCAAAACATGTTCAGCTCAAGAGAATTACTACAAGTTGCTTAAAAATTGAGATTCAAGAAATTTCAAGGCTCTTTTCTAATTTAAACTATGCTTGTATTTTCTTCATGAACAACGTCACATCTTCTAATTTGCAAATTAAGATTCTATCAACAAGCTATAACTCCTAATTTAAAAACGTTTTAGTTACTAAAGTCCCCCCCCCCCCCCCACACTTAAAATGAGCATTGTCCGCAATGCGGTCTCGACAATAAATCATAAAGAGAGAGGTATCACAGAACAGTACCTTGATGTTGTTGAGGAAGTGAATGAAAACAATTCCAGCAAATGCGATCAACAATAATGGGGGAAAAGTAACAAAAAGAAGATTAAATTGGCATAAATCGAAATCAGGAGTTATAAGGTTGAGAATAAACTAAAATCCAAAAGTTAAAGAGTTAAAATGTACGACAACTAGAAGTTAGAGTATGTCACAATTAAACAAGATAATAAAGGTAAAATGCATGCATGAAAATGCTAGAAAGAGCTGAAGTTCACTGAGGCGGTGGTGGAGGCTGATTATGGAAGGCTAAAATCTGATCAAGCTTGGCGTGGAGTGAGTGAACATCATCAGTCAGGCGTGCCATATTCCCTTGTAGTGCATTGAAATTCTGATCCATGTTCTGGCACCAACCGAGTATCTGAGACTGAAATTGGTACTGAGGGAGCGGCCTATTGCCGACCGGTAGCTCGAATGGTGGGGGAGCTTGCTGATCCTGTGGCTGTTCTTGTTCTTCTCCTTCTTCCTCACCTTCAGCCGGTTGATCTTGCATGTTTGGTGGCTTAGTCCACAGTCCTCCCGCCTGGACATAACCAAAGATCTTCATCTTGGTGGCATCGACACAGTCTGTTTTGGTGGTGAGCTTCTTCCGCTCATTTTCGAATGAAATGCCACAATGCCAGAGGATTTTGGTAATGAGCACCGGAAAAGGAATGCAGCGGTGCTGAGTAGTGGGAGAGACAACCTCGCGCATGGCACTGATGATTGTGGACGCTAGCGGAATACCCGGGGCTTCTTGCAAGCCGTGGACAATTTTGTCCATCGCATAGACATCCTTGCCGCGGACAATGTGGGTATCACTGATCTTTGGATCCACATTATGATGAATAAGATAGGCTACCAAGCGGCTTTGAATGCTGAAGTCGCGACAGAAAAGGGCAGCCTTTTTGCCAGGCACTGGTCGATATCCTACCTCAAACCGAGCCAAGGCGGCTTGTCTGGACCAAGGACGATCGGGATCGTCTTCTTCTTCATCTGAGCCTTCATACATGGAGCCTTGATTTGGAATACGGAAATGTTCCCAGAGGAATTCCGCGTTGATGGTGATCTTTTTCTTTAGCACCATGGTCTGGATTTCAGGTAAATCAGCCCCCTTGTTCTTGATGTTGGCATAAAAGAGGACTGCCAAGTCAGGATAGTACTCGCCCTTTATGTCGAGGACAAAATCCCAATCCACCTCGTGAAAGAGATTCACTAGATTGAACTGGCGAGCAATAAGAGGATGGATTGTCTTCTAAACGATTTGTCGAGAGGATTGATGATCTCTAAACCATTGTTCACACTCGGGAGAGAAAAAATCATTAGCCACAGTAGGCTCTGAGGCTGAAGCCGGGGCCTTGCCCTTGGCAGCCCTGGATGCTCGGGGTCTGGGAGTTGGTGAAGGTTCAGCAGAAGCTTGGGACTTGGATTGGCGAGGTCTCTTAGACATTTTGTCGAACAGTTGGTATGATGAACAAAGATCCTGAAGCAATCTCAAGAAAATCCCACAATGAACACTTGTATGATGAACAATATGCACTTAGCAATGAATTCCACTTGGTTATTTCAGTAATAGCATCGCAGAAACTCAAGTATTCAAACAATTATAGCCCAACTCGGATGCCAGCAGTTATCTCAAGCAAAAGTGCCAAATTTTGAAGATTTTAAGCATGTAATCCATCCAATAGAGCAATATTTCGATGCTAAATCAATCAAGATAAGTAGAAGAGTATATAACTGACCGACTGGAGTGTTAAACGCAACCAAATTTGCTTCAAGAACCCTAATTCGAAATTTCGCCCAAATCGGCTCCAAGAACACCAATCTTCTGAATTTGTTGAAATTGCAGGAAAGGATGGAAGGAATAGCGGATGAGATTGATGTTTTTAGTGAAGAGGAAGTGGGTGTGGTTGAATTGAGTTGGAAGATTGGTGGATATGGAAGAGAGGAGAAGTTGGTTTGTTTTGGAGGGAGGGTTTCGGTTTTGAATGATGAAATAGTTGTGGTGAAAGTGACGGCTGATGGTAGTTAAAAACTGTGGAATTCGACCGATCCGTCGACGTCTAGATCCTAGACGTCGACGTCTAGACATTTCTGACTTTGAATAATTCGGTTCCCCGTGGCATCCGTCGACGTCTAACCCCTGGACGTCGACGTCTAGATATTTCTGACTTCAACAATTTTCTGTGCCGAAACATATCCGTCGACGTCTATCTTTATGCCCGTCGACGTCTAAATATTTCTGACTTGTCTTGTGAAAATACCATCCGTCGACGTCTAGATACCTGCCCGTCGACGTCTATTTGTTTCTGCACCCAATAAACCCTTGATTTTTGCCCCTTTTTGCTTACTCTCGAGATTTTCAAACTTTGGAGTGTAGAGAGTCAGAGAAGTGCCACTTATGTAGATCATAATTCGAACAGCCTCACTCAAATTGAACCTCATGAACTTGTAGCTAGATGTGGATGGAATGAATGCATGCAAAAGCAAAGGAAATAACAGAGGGAAAGAAATACATTACAGCGGGTGAAGGAAGAACTTGGGTTGCCTCCCAAGCAGCGCCTTTGTTTAACGTCGTTGGCTCGACTGGAGGACCAGATCAAGGAATATATGTAGGATCAGTGAAGAGAATGTCCTCTATGGAAGAAACCGAAACTCCTTCATAATATGGTTTCAAGCGATGTCCGTTGACTTTGAAGATCTTGGAAGTAGTTAGACTTTGTATCTCCACCGCTCCATGGTCAAATACCTTAGTTACTATGAATGGGCCTATCCACCTACTCCGGAGTTTTCCTGGAAAAAGATGCAGTTTAGAGTTGTAGAGTAGCACCTTTTGGCCTTCACAAAATGTTTTCTTCTTCAGAAGTTTGTCGTGGTAAGCTTTGGTGCGTTCTTTGTAGGTGAAAGAGCTCTCATAAGCATCGTGGCGTAGTTCCTCGAGCTCTTGAAGTTGAAGCTTTCTATGAATCCCAGCCTCATCAATATTCAAGTTGCACTTTTTGATGGCCCAAAGAGCGCGATGCTCTAACTCTACTGGCAAATGGCAGGCTTTCCCATATACCAAGCGGTAAGGAGACATGTCAAGTGGTGTCTTATAGGCAGTTCGATATGCCCACAAAGCGTCTTCAAGTCTTTGACTCCAATCTGCTCGATTAGGATTAACTGTCTTTTGGAGGATGGCCTTAATTTCTCGATTTGAAATCTCGGCTTGACCACTCGTTTGGGGGTGGTACGCAGTGGACACCTTGTGAGTAACTCCATACTTCTTCAAGAGAGAAGCCATAAGCTTGCTACAGAAATGAACACCCCTATCGCTGATAAGGATACGTGGCACTCCGAAGCGAGAAAAAATGTTAGACCTGAGAAACTCACAAACCACTTTAGAATCATCAGTTCGGGTGGCTTTAGCTTCCACCCAACGAGAAACGTAGTCACAAGCCAGTAGAATGTAAACAAAGCCATTGGACTTAGGGAAAGGTCCCATAAAATCAATTGCCCAAACATCAAAAATTTCACAAATTACAATTAAATTCAGGGGCATTTGATCTTTGTATGTGATTTTTCCTACCCTTTGACAATTATCACAGGATTTGCAAAAGATGTGAGCATCTTTAAACAAGGAAGGCCAATAAAAACCACATTCTAGGATTTTCCTAGCAGTTCGTTGAGGGCCAAAATGACCTCCACATGCATGTGAATGGCAAAAAGATAGAATACTCGAAATTTCATGATCAGGAATACATCTCCTAATGATTAAATCACTACAATGTTTCCATAAGTAAGGATCATCCCATACATAAAATTTGGCATCATGTTTAAGCTTATCCTTCTTTGCCTTAGGAAAACCACTAGGAAATTCCCTAGTGACCAAGAAATTGACAATGTCAGCATACCAAGGAATTTGTATATCAAGAGCACAGAGCATTTCATCAGGAAATGAATCATTAATGGAAGAAGTTACCTCAGAACTTACCAACCGGCTGAGGTGGTCAGCTACTAAGTTTTCCGCACCCTTTTTGTCCCTAATTTCAAGGTTGAACTCTTGGAGAAGAAGGATCCAACGAATCAATCTAGGTTTAGCTTCCTTCTTAGCAAGGATATACTTAAGGGCTGCATGATCAGAAAACACAATCACCTTGGTGCCAAGCAAATAAGAGCGGAATTTGTCTAGAGCAAAGACAATTGCAAGAAGCTCCTTCTCTGTGGTGGTGTAATTTTTCTGAGCATCATTCAAAGTGCGTGAAGCATAATAAACGACATGAGGAACTTTGCCCTCTCGCTGGCCAAGCACTGCTCCCACAGCTATATCACTTGCATCGCACATAAGCTCAAAAGGTAAATCCCAGTTGGGAGGTTGCAAAATGGGGGCTGATGTAAGAGCATTCTTCAACTTGTCAAAAGCCTCTTTGCATGACTCATCAAAATGAAAGGTGATATCTTGTTGCAACAGACGGCACATGGGGACTGCGATCTTAGAGAAATCTTTGATGAAACGCCGGTAAAATCCCGCATGGCCAAGAAAGGATCGAATTGATTTGACTGAGGAAGGATAGGGCAAATTTTGAATGACATCAATTTTAGCTTTATCCACTTCAATGCCCTTAGCTGATACTATGTGGCCCAAGACAATTCCTTGAGTAACCATAAAGTGGCATTTTTCTGAATTGAGAACCAAATTCGTCTCAATGCACCGGTCAAGAATAGTAGCGAGGTTATCCAGGCAACTATCAAAAGAATCTCCATAAACAGAGAAATCGTCCATAAAGACTTCTATAATCTTGTCTACATACTCTGAGAAAATGCTCAGCATGCATCGTTGGAAGGTAGCTGGAGCGTTGCAAAGACCAAAGGGCATGCGCCTATATGAGAACGTACCAAAGGGGCAAGTGAATGTGGTCTTTTCTTGATCCTCTGGAGCTATCATGATCTGAAAATAACCAGAATATCCATCTAGGAAGCAGTAGTAAGCTCTTCCAGCTAACTTCTCCAACATTTGATCAATGAAAGGCAATGGAAAGTGATCTTTCTTTGTAGCATCATTAAGTTTCCTATAATCTATACACACCCTCCAACCATTTTGCACTCTTTGAGGTACAAGATCACCACTTGTGTTTTGCACTACTGTAATACCGGTTTTCTTGGGTACCACTTGCACTGGACTAACCCATTCACTATCTGAGATAGGATAGATGATACCAACTTGCAAAAGCTTCAAAATCTCCTTTTTGACCACCTCCATCATGGGAGGATTCAAGCGGCGTTGAGGTTGCCTAAGTGGTTTGGAATCATCTTCCAATAAGATTCTATGCATGCAAATGGATGGGCTAATACCCTTAATGTCAGCCACCGTCCATCCAATAGCTTCCTTTCGAGCCTTAAGAACTTGTAAAAGTTGAAACTCTTGGGTAGAAGTAAGAGTATTGGAAATGATTACAGGGAGTGTTTCATTCTCACCAAGGAAGGCATATTTGAGATGAGCGGGAAGAGTTTTAAGCTCAATAGATGGTGCTTTAATGATAGAGGGGAGAAGTTTGGTGGAAGGGATAGGAAGATCCATGTAGGAAACATTGGCAAGGTGTGATTTAGATGGGAGGGCGGCCAAAGAAGCTAAGATGGACTGAGTTTCCTCATCATAGTTTTCTTCTTTAAAATCTAAATTGTCATAGTCCATGCTCTGAGTTAATACAGAAAATAGAGGATCTTCTCGAGCAAAATCCAATAAGGACATAGAACAAACATCCACAAAATCTTCAGCCATAATAGATTGATCATCTAAAGGATACCTCATGGCATCAAAAAGATTGAATGTAATTACCTTCCCATCAAACTCCACGGAAAGATGACCTTCATGACAGTCAATCTTGGTTCTAGCGGTGCGGAGAAACGGCCGGCCAAGAAGAATAGAAGAGGATGAAGAACATTCCTCACTTCCCATTTTTAGAACATAGATATCCGCCGGAAAGATTAATTCATTGACTTGAACTAGAACATCCTCCAGAACACCCTCCGGATATACATAAGATCGGTCAGCCAATTGGATCACAACTCCGGTTCTTGTCAATGGCCCCATGTCCAAAGAGAGATAAAGAGAATATGGCATGAGACTGATGGCAGCTCCTAGATCACACATAGCCTTTGGAATTTGGGTCTTTCCGATAGTGATAGGAATAGAAAATGAACCTTTATCCTTACACTTGGGTGGAAGTTTGTGTTGAAGAACTGCTGATACATTCTCACTCAAGGTAATCACTTCATTCCCCTTAAGCTTGCGCTTATGAGTGCACAAGTCCTTGAGAAACTTGGCATATCTAGGAACTTGCTTGATGGCATCGAGAAGAGGAATATTCACTTGTACTCGGCGAAAGACTTCCAAGATATCCGGTTCAATATTTTCCTTGGGTTTCTTTGTTAATCTTGAGGGAAAGGGAGCTACTCCTTTAGGTTTTGGATTAGAATGGGAAGTATTTGTGTTTGGTGTTGGGTTTTGGGTGGATGTAGAGGCTTCAAAATCATTTGGTCTAATTGGAAAAGGTGGAACAGGGTCAGTGGATTGTGACCGTCGACGTCCAATGTCTTCACCCGTCGACGGATCAAAGTTTCTGGGTAATTCGTTTTCAGATATGTGGCTTGCCCGTCGACGGGCAAGTGAATCATCCGTCGACGGATCTGAAGGGTCAACAACTAATTCATCCTGCTCCAAGCTCGCCCGTCGACGTCTAGTGTCTTTACCCGTCGACGTCTCTTCCAGAACAGGGGAGAAAGATTCCATCTTCCCTTCCAGGTTTTCTTCCTCGTTTACTTTGTGTTTTCTTTTCTCCTGCCAATCCGGAAGAACTTGTCCACTTCTCAAGTGTATTGCATTGACATTGGCCCTTGGGTTGATGATGGATTGAGAAGGTAACTTTCCCGAAGATTGGGATGTAAGATCATTAACAGATGTGGCAAGTTGCCCAACTTGTCTCTGAAGATCTTCTAAGGAGGTGTTCACTTGTAGAAATTGTGACTTGGTAGCTTCTTGGAAGGATAATTGCGATGATGCAAGTTGAGTCACCAGATCCTCGAGTTTAGATGTAGAGGATGGTGTGGATGAGGGTCCTTGATTCGGTGGAGCATTATGAGAGGGAGCTTGAAATTGATTGGATTGTGAGGGTGCTGTTGGTCTGTTTTGAAAAGCACTAGGCCCTTGTTGAAATTGGGGTCTGGATTGAAAATGAGGGGCCACATTGTTTCCATACCTAAGGTTAGGATGAGGTTTCCAACCGGGATTATAGGTAGGTGCAAATGGATCAAAATTCCTCCTTGGAGGTCCAGGAAATCCAACAGAATTAACATCTTCAACACCAGGTTCTTGTAATGTAGGACATGCGTCTGTCTCATGAGTATGCAATGAACAAATACCACAAGGACGAGAAGTTGAAGACGCACCCATTTGAGACATCATAAGAGAAGTCAGCTTAGAAAGTTGATGGTTTGTTGAAGCAAGTTGCTGCTCCAATTGAGAACGGCCAACTTCATTCACTTGATGACAGGAAGTATCATCATAAGATTGAAAGTTTTGAGAGCTTGATGCCATAGTGGTGATGATTTTTCGAGCTTGCTCTGTAGGTTGATCAAGAAGTGCTCCACTAGCAGCAGCGTCCATGAGTCCTTTGTTTACAGGTAAGAGGCCATTATAAAAATGATTCAGCAAGCACTGTTCAGGAATTTGGTGCTGAGGGCAGCTAGCTACCAAATGTTTAAACCTCTCCCAATAATCATAGATAGACTCTGCATTTTTCTGACGGATGGTGCTAATCTGATTCCTGAGATTAAGAATCTTAGCGGCTGGAAAGTACTTGGTGAGAAATTGCTTCTTGAGTTGCTCCCAAGTAGTGATGGAACTAGGCTCCAGTCGATACAACCAAGCCTTGGCAGTATCCGCCAATGTGAATGGAAAAGCACGTAATCTCACTTGCTCCTCTGTCAAGCTGCTAGGTTTCATAGTTGAACAAACCATCAAAAATTCCCTCAAGTGTTGGTGAGGATCTTCACTAGGGAGACCATGGAATGTTGGGAGGTAGTGTACAAAGTTGGATTTCAACTCAAAAGCTCCTTCGACCTCCGGAAAAACTATACACAAAGGTTGAAGATTCGGCTCACGCTCCAACAATTGTCGAATAGTGGGCTGAATTTCGTTTTGAACTGGTGGAATGACTGGATGTGGTGGATTAATTGGTGGTTCATTCCGTAGTGGCTCCATGATTGGTGATGGTAAAGAACTCTCAGCTTGCAAAGATGACTTTTTAGTTTGCTCAATAAATCTTCTGATTTCCTTCAAGCTAGTTGTGGAAGAATCAAAACTCATACAATAACTACAACAAAGAGTCAAAACCAGAAATGAGAGCAAAGAAAATATGCAAGAAAGTAAACCAAAAAAATTCAGGGGAAGCAATGGCTAAATAAGTAACCACATTAATACAATAGATATTAAAGAAACAAACTTCATTGACACTTTGCAATAATAACGAAATAGATACACAAAGAAATATATAAGACAGAATGCTCTGAAAGTGAAGTGAAATGATAAAGCACAGGTTCCCCGGCAACGGCGCCAAAAATTTGATGCGTGTCGCAAAGCACCAAAAATAACCTCACTACTCTACTATGCAATAGGATAAGCAAGGGTCGATCCCACGAGGAAAAGGCTATTCTATTTCACTCTACTTTCTAAACATACATCAAACTAAACAAGTTAAAGAGGGGTTTTATGTTGGTGATGGAAATAATATGCGAGATATTATTAAGATTGACAATAGTAATGCGATATATGAAAAGACAAAGCCTCCAATCTATTATATGATCAATCCTTTAACCTAACATTTGATCATAGATTCACTAATCAAATATTCTTATCATCAATTGGTTAACCTCATGGAATTGAAACCAGCTTCAAGTCCATAGACCTTTCTCAATATTGATTAACCTTGAATCTAGGTTCACTTTTAATCCTTCTTCTTATGACTAACTTGAATCCTAGCAATCCAAATTCAAGTCTAGAAGAACAATAAGCAATGAAAAGGCAAAAGCTAACAACAATCAATAACAAACCCAGCATTTATTATTCAAATTGCATCTTCAAATCTCTTTGGATGTAAAAACATCCTCTTGCTACTCAAGTTCTAAGAAATCCCCAACTCTAGCATTGGAGTTCAAAGATTAGCATGCTAATGAACTACCTAATTAATTATTTGCAACTAATTAACTCAGCAATTCAAAAGACAAGATAATAAACATGATAATCATCTTCAAAGCTCAAGAGATAAAAGAACAATCAATGAACAAGAAAGCATTAAGAACAAGAATCTCATAAATGCAGAAAAAGTGATTGAATTCTATAATAGATTGGAGTTTTAGAGTATTTTGCTTAAACGAAAATTACAAGATGATAAGTTCTCAGCCAAGCTACCAATTTAAAGACTCAACCCACTCCACTTTTCAGCTGCTTCTTCATTTTCGGATCTCTATCTCCAGCTGCCTGCCCACTCCTCCATTATTCTGCCTCAATAATGCCTTAAAGATAAGATAAGGAATCCTAAGGATAAAATAAGCTAAAGTAGAGGCCATTGAGGAAAAGAGGGAGACAAGTCTGAGGTTTAGTTATGGCTCCTCTCCACTGAATATTCGGAATGTATTTTTAATGGGTTTGATAGTGGAATGACAGCATTTAAGTGGGTCTGTCGCGTTTTGACTTTGTTAGCCGTCGACGTCCAAGTGCCTGCCCGTCGACGTCTCTGCTTGTTTTCTTCATATTTTTCTCAGCTCGATCGATCCGTCGACGTCTAAGTGTCTGCACGTCGACGTCTAAGTGTTCAACCCTTGAGTATTCGAAGTCAGAAACTTCTACCCGTCGACGTCTAATTTCTAGCCGTCGACGTCTAGCATGATGAACTCTCTGGAATTGTTGGCCGTGGACGTCTAGCTTCAGATCCGTGGATGGTTGCTTTGGATTCTGGAATTGTGGTCCTCAAGTAGCTTGTCCGTCGACGTCTATTGAATTACCCGTCGACGTCTATGCAGGTGCAAGTGATCCCGTTGTTCATCTCTCGAGCAGCCGTCGACGTCTAATGAGTTACCCGTCGACGGCTCTGCATGTTGGTTCAATTAATCATGGAAATTGTCCCCTTTTGGTTCAAATTTCATTTTCCCTTTTAAGTACACCTACAAAGCAGAATTGAGCTTACTTAAGCCTCCTAGTATAAAAGTAGGAGAAAGAGGAGTGATCTTAAATCCTAATTTAAGTGATAAAAAGGCATTTAACAGGTACCCTTGTCTAGAGCTTTAAACCCAGCATGTAGAAGAACCCAAATTCTAACTTAGATAGAGCCAAACCCGCTCGAGAAAACCCGGTTTCTTAGGACACAAAGGGGGGACGGCTTCTTACCTTTATCAATCCCTTTCGTTTTATCTGCTTATTTCATGATGGCATGCTGTTTGTCTGATTTCTGATTATTTCATGATGACATGCTGTTTGTATAAACTGTCTATTTTCTGTACATATGCTTATTTCATGATAGCACGTTGTTTGTATAAACTGTCTGTTTTCTTTCGCCTTTTTGTGCAAATACTTATTCCATGATGATATGTTGTTTGTATTCATTTCAGAATCTGTTTGTTTTATTTCACTTTATCTGTATATATGCTTACTCCATATTGGCATGCTATTTGTTCTCTTCCTCACTCTGTCTGTTTTCTTTCACAATGATATGTCTATATTTGTTTTCTTCCTCACTTTATCAGTACATATTTATACTTTGTCTTATAATCTCCTTGTTTCCTTTAAATATCCATGATCATTGCGTTTTATTGCCATCATCACATGACATGCATTTCATTGTAGAATCATTCGCAACAAGATAACTGTAAAGGGAAATTAGTCATGGCTGATGAACAAGGTCAATCTTTGGATCAACGGATATTTGGTCTCTTGGCCTCGTTCTGAAGAAATGACCAGTTATCCTTTATAGTTAAATTGTTATAAACCATTCATTTTTGCATCTACATCTAATCATTGACATGCTTCCTTTTTATACTGTACTTGTATATGTACATCCATGTATATAATTTATTTTAATGGTGAGCTAACACATTTCCTTTTTGTCATTTCTTCCCCTTATTTTTGCATCCCATGGTTGCATTTTCATCAAGCATGTTCATACATACATTCCATTCATAATAAGGGAATCTGATTCATCCTTGTGATTACATCAAAGGGTTTCAAGATAGCACCTCCAACACACAGATATAACACTAGACTACAATCCAGAATCACCATGGAAGAGCAAGCTGCCGAGATTGAACAGTTAAGGAAAGCAAACGAGAATCTACAGAAACAATTGGATAAGATGGCAGAAATGGTGGCCAGTATGAGACAACAAAATATGGCAAATCTAGGCAACAATTCCAATGGGCAATTTTCTCCAAGTACACTCCCACACGGACTCCCCACAGCTCAGCCTATGAATGCCTCTCTCTCACCCCCCGCACTCAATATACCTTTGAAGGAAATCAAACACAAATTCCTCAACCAACCACAAACACATTCACCCTCCCACCACCTCCACCCGGTGTGCACCCTTTTACACCCTCAATGTTTACCACAAATGGAGGAATCCCAACAATTCAACCAATTCCACCTCCCGCCTACACTATGCCACCTCCTGCCCCTGGACACACCCAAAACAATCCCGTGTTTGTGCCTGATGAACAATTTGAGAGAGAGATCGGTGGGGCCGAAAGTCAAAGGATATTGAGTCAGATAGAGGAACGGCTCAAGGCCATGGAGGGCACCCATGCTTATGGCATTACTGATGCCTATGAATTGAGCTTGGTAGATGGGTTGGTGATCCCACCAAAATTCAAAGTGCCTGAATTCGAGAAGTACAAAGGGACCACATGCCCTAAAGACCACATTACTATGTATTGCCGGAAGATGGCCACTTATTCTCGAGATGATAAACTGTTGATTCACTGTTTCCAAGACAGCCTCACTGGGTAAGCAATACGGTGGTATAACAAGTTGGATAGGCGGGGCATTCACTCTTGGAATGATCTAGCCCGGGCTTTCATTGATCAGTATAAGCACATGACGGATTTGGTACCCGACAGGCTGACTTTGCAAAACATGGAGAAAAAGTTTTCCGAGTCATTCACTGAATATGCCCAAAGATGGAGGGACGTGGCAACTTAGATTCACCCTCCTTTGACTGAGAAAGAGATGACATGGCTATTCATTAACACCTTGAAGACTCCATATTATAGCCATATGATAGCTGGTGCCACCATGAGTTTCACTGACTTGGTCTTAATTGGAGAAATGGTGGAGAATGCACTCAAGACCAGTAAGTTAGATGATGGGGAGTCCAGTGCAGCCAAAGAGAGTTCCAAAAAGGAGAAAGGCGGAGTGAACACTGTCAGATGTGAAGGATACCACCAACAATACCCACAACCCGAATGCCAACCATGCCAACACCAATACCATCCCGCCAATTTCGCACCACCTCAGAACACTTACCAGTATCCTCCTCCCAACTATACACAACCTCAAAATGCTTACCAATACCCAGTGTCCAACAACATTTCCACTATTCCAAGACCAAACACCCAAAACCGAAATCCAAGACCACCAAAGAAAAGGAAACAATTTACTCCCATCCCTATGACTTACACAAAGCTATACACCAAGCTATTGAATAGCAAGATGATTGAACTGGTTCAGTACTCGACCCTTTTACAGCCTCCCTATCCTAAATGGTTTGATGAAAATGCAACATGCGCCTATCACTCAGAAGCCAAGGGGCATAGCATTGAAAACTGCATGAGATTGAAAGAAGTGGTACAAGAGATTATCAAGGAAGGTCGTCTGACTTTTGATACCGATGTGCAGTCAAACATAGGGGCAAATTCGTTTCCTAATCATGGCAGGAATGGAGTAGATGCTATTAATGCTGAATTAGCTGTGTTGGAATATGAGGAATCAAGCAACGGTGAAACGTGGGTCCGGCAGTTAACACCAGGGACCAATTTAAACAACTGGCAAGTTTTTGAGGCACCGATCATGATAGTAGATTTTGACATGTAATAAGCTTTGGCAACTTTGAGCACTTTTTATCCTACATTTCTACCCAAGAGTGTTGGTGGTTGATCTTCATATGTTATGGGTTTTACTTTCATATTTGCTCTATCATTCATAATTTTGATATTATGCATTCTTAAACTCTCTATCATGTATATTCTTAAACTCTCTGTCCCTATTTCATATCATTGAACTTCGTGCTTTCTTCTCTTTACCCTTATTTTTTGTTTTACCATTTTATTTTTATTCATGGATCAAATACATATGTGTATATATATGTATATATATTGCCTTATTATCCCTTGACTCAAAGAACCTCAAGTGATGAATGCAAAGATAGGAAAGAGGGTCCTCTCGAGCCTGATTTCGACTGGTTCATCGGTGCGGATGACTTTGACAATAATGATGATGATGATTACTTTTTTCCCCTTAATCTTATGAGACTAATTGAATGAGAAGACAAACAGATCTTGCCTTACTTTAGGAGATGATGATGTATCTGACGGTATTGGAGAATTTCATGGGCTGTGTGTTGGGACAACATGATGATACCGGTAAGAAAAAGCATGCGATTTACTATGTCAGCAAGAAGTTCATAGAGTGTGAGGCCAAGTATTCTCAAACAGAAAAGATGTACTACGCATTGGCATGGGCGGCTCAGAGATTAAGATAGTACATGGTTAATAGCAAAGCTGGATCTGATCAGATTTCTCTTTAAGAAACCTTCATTGTCAGGACGATTGGCTCGATGGCAAGTACTACAGTCAGAATATGATATAGTTTATGTCTCCCAGAAAGCTATCAAAGGAAGTGCCATTGCTGAATTTCTAGCTGATAGAGCAGTGGATGACTATGAACCCATGAAGTTTAAGTTTCCTGATGAGGACTTGATTCAATATGGAGCTAGAGCAAGAAAAGAAATGGAGAATGTATTTTGATGGGGCATCAAATGCACTGGGGCATGGAGTAGGAGCTGTCCTAATATCCCCAAACGGTGATCAATACCCGGCAACAGCAAGACTTGACTTCGACTGCACAAACAACATGGCAGAATATGAAACTTGCATTCTGGGGATCCAGATGGCAATGGAGAGAAAGATCGAGGCTTTGGAAGTGTATGGCGATTCTGCTTTGGTGATATATCAACTAAGAGGTGAATGGGAAACACGAGACTCAAAGTTAGTCCGTTATCATAAGTACATCATGGAGCTGATTGAGCAATTTGAAGAAATCAGCTTTCATCATCTCCCTAGAGAAGACAATCAGTTGGCCGATGCATTGGCAACTTTAGCCTCGATGTTCAAAGTTGATAAAGGAGCTGAAATCGAAGCAATCAAGTTGGACATGAAGACTCACTCGGCACATTGCATGAATGTTGAAGAGGAGGATGATGGCAAACCTTGGTTCTATGACATTGCCCAATACCTCAGATTTCAAAAGTATCCAGATCGTGCTGTTGAAAATGACAAGAAAGTTATCCGAAAAATGTCGGCAAACTTCTTCTTAGACGGTAAAGTCCTTTACAAGAGAAGTAGGGATCAAGTAATGTTGAGATGTGTAGAGTCAAAGGAAGTAAAGAAGATTCTAGAAGAAGTTCATGGCGGAATTTGTGAAACTCATTCCAGTGGACATAGACTGGCTAAACAGATTATGAGGTTGGGATATTACTGGTTGACTATGGAGACCGATTGTTTTAATCATGCCAGGAAATGCCATAAATGTCAGATCTATGCTGATCAAATTCATGTACCTCCTAATCCATTGCATGTCATCTTGTCCCCTTGGCCTTTCTCAATATGGGGCATAGATGTAATCGAGGCAATCTCACCAAAGGCTTCTAATGGACATCAGTTCATCTTAGTAGCCATCGATTACTTCACCAAATGGGTTGAAGCTGCTTCATATGCCAATGTAACTCAGTCGGTGGTCACCAAGTTCGTGAAGAAGGAGATCATTTGTTGGTATGGGCTACCAGAAAGAATTATCACTGACAATGCTAAGAATTTGAACAACAAGATGATCGATGCAGTGTGCTCCCAATTCAAGATCAAACACAGCAATTCAACTCCTTACCGGCCAAAGATGAATGGAGCGGTTGAAGCAGCGAACAAAAACATTAAGAAGATTATCCAGAAAATAACAGTGACTTACGAAGATTGGCATGAAAAGCTTCCTTTTGCCTTGCATGCTTATCGCACTACTGTAAGAACATCAACTGGGGCAACTTCATATTCTCTGGTCTATAGAATGGAAGCTGTGGTACCAGTTGAGGTAGAAATCCCATTTTTGAGAATATACAGAGAGTTAGAGCTCGGAGAGTCAGATTGGGTATAAGAGAGATTTGACCAATTGAACTTAATTGAAGAGAAGCGGTTTAAAGCACTCTGCCATGGTCAATTGTATCAGAAGAGAATGATGAGTGCATATGATAAGAAGGTACGTCCGCGCGGGTTTACAGAAGGAGAATTGGTGCTGAAAAAGATTCTACCTACTCAACATGATCCCCGAGGAAAGTGGACTCCAAATTGGGATGGTCCCTACGTGGTGAAGAAAGCATTCTCGGGAGGTGCTCTAATCTTGCAAGAAATGGATGGGGATGAATTGCCACATCCAATCAATGCCGATGCTGTGAAGAAGTACTACACCTGAAGAATAAAAAAAATGATGAAAAAAATGACAAAAAAAATGATGATGATTGATGAAAAATAAAAAAAAATGAATGAAAAAAATAAAAAAGTGAAAAAATGAAAAAAAAGAAAAAATAAAAAAATGAAAAAATGAAAAAATGAAAAAATGAAAAAATGAAAAAATGAAAAAATGAAAAAATGAAAAAATGAAAAAATGAAAAAATGAAAAAATGAAAAATGAAAAATGAAAAGAGCGTCTCAAGTTGAAAACCTGAAAAGGTGGCTTGAGTCCGAAAAAGAGAAGAAAATGAGGGGTCTGAGGCGAAAACCCGAAAGGGTGGTTCAGATCCAATCAGGTTGGTTCCTAAGCTGAAAACCTGAAAAAGCAGTTTAGGAAGTTTGAGAAAGCACTTAACTTGTACAAGAGGTCTTGTTCGGTTTCGGGGGTCGGAGTAATCAGAAATCATCAGACCTCGTCAAACGTCACTTCAACGAAGATGAGTCAGTCGAAGGCAGGGCACAGATGACTGACACTCTGCTAGCTGTGCATTCATCGCATTAAGTTCATATACCCTTCTTTTTCTTTTGTTATAAACTTGTTTGTTAAATCCTTGTTATAAGTTTTGTCTATTTAATACATTGTGCTTTGATTTTCTTCAAGATGATCCATGAATTTCTCCTTAAATACGAATTGCATAGTGTCTTTATCATGAAAGGGAAAGCAAACAGGTAAGTGAATGCCATAACATTTGAAGTCAACTCCCAACACAAAAAAGGAAAGGAATGTGAGGGTAAACATGAGCTCAACAACATACTTTTAGTGCCCAAAGCAAGGTGACACGTGAATGAAATTATCTCAAACTAGGTTGTTCAGGCAAAAATGATTTGAAATAAGGGTTTTGGCCATGTTTATGCCAGAAAAGATGTGACAACAAGATGTTCTCCAATTTCGAAGAATGTAGGTCGAACCAAGCCAGAAGGCTATCTTGAAACCTTTGAGGCAAAGTAGAAAGGCATTATCATTTAAGCATGAGCGTGCAAATTGCATCATTTCTCATAAACATCCATCATGCATCCTGTCATTGTTTAAAAATTGCAAGCATAAATCCAATTCAAATTGCGAGGTTAGTCTTGTGTAAGAAGCTCCTCAGGTAACTCTCCAAAACTGCTTTAAGGTCTTTTCTTGCTTAAGGTAATTATCCATAATTCAGTTCTATTTAGCATGCAAAATGATTTATTCCAGCTTGCAATGGCCCAACTCTGTTTGAGAAGGATCTGAATTTATTCTAGTTTAGGATAGTTTTTTCAAAAGCATTTCATTCTAAAGCAATTTCTTCATAGTTTAAAATCATTCCTGTTTAGGATAGTTTTCTCAAAAGCATTTCTCTTTAAAGCAATTTATTTAAAGTTTAAAATCAATCCTGTTTAGGATAGCTTTCTCAAAAACATTTCTTTTTTAAAGCAATTTATTCAAAGTTTAAAATCATTCCTGTTTAGGACGGTTTTCTCAAAAGTATTTCTCTATAAAGCAATTTATTTAAAGTTTAAAATCAATCCTGTTTAGGATGGCTTTCTCAAAAACATTTCTTTTTTAAAGCAATTTATTCAAAGTTTAAAATCATTCCTGTTTAGGACAGTTTTTTCAAAAGCATTTCTTTTTAAAGCAATCTCTCCAGAGTTTAAAGTCATTCCTGTTTAGGACAATTTTTTCAAAAGCATTTCTTTTTAAAGCAATTTCTTCAGAATTTAAAGTCATTCCTGTTTAGGATGGTTTTCTCAAAAACATTTCTTTTTTAAAGCAATTTATTCAAAATTTAAAATCATTCCTGTTTAGGACAGTTTTTTCAAAAGCATTTCTTTTTAAAGCAATTTCTTCAGAGTTTAAAGTCATTCCTGTTTAGGATGGTTTTCTCGAAATCATTTCATTTTAAAGCAATTTCTTCAAAGTTTAAAATTTTTCCTGTTTAGGATGGTTTTCCCAAAAGTGTTTCTTTTTAAAGCATTTTTTTTTCAAAAGTTTAAAATCATTCCTGTTTAGGATGGTTTTCTCAAAAGTATTTCTTTTTTAAAGCAATTTATTCAAAGTTTAAAATCATTCCTGTTTAGGATGGTTTTCTCGAAAGCATTTCATTTTAAAGCAATTTATTCAAAGTTTAAAATCATTTCTGTTCAGGATGGTTTTCCAAAATTGTTTCTGTTTAGGACAGTTTATTCAAAGTTTAAAATTGTTATTGTTTGGGGAAAGTTCCCTAAAAATTGTTTCTATTTAGGACAATTTCCTTGATCTCAAAATCATTTCTGCTAAGAATAATCTTTCTCGAAACCTCAAAATTGTTTAGTACGCATGGGGAGAAAGAGTGTCTACATCTTTGCTTATTTCCTAATTATCTAGAAGCTTATACTTCTAGATCATTAAGAAATAATCAAAGAGGGGCAATTGTAGACACTAATTTTTAATTTTGACTTTTGGTTAATTAGTTAATAAATTAACTAACTAATCAATTAACCACTTCCAATTTTTATTGCACCTATCATCTTTTTTTTTAAGCTTAGTCTATCTTTGAATATTATTATTATTATTATTATTATTATTATTTTTTATCTTATTTTAATTTGTTACCTTGCAGGCAATTTTGAGCCAAGATCGAAAAACCAACCAAGTCAACCCGATGGTCATGCAAAAAATATATATATATGTATACGTGTATATATACATGTATATATGTATATAGGTATGTAAGTATATATATATTTATATGTATGTGTATATATTTGTAATTATATGTATACATATATATTTATGTGCATACATATGAATACTTATATATATATTCGTACATATATTTATGTGTATGTATATATATCTAAATATACATATACTTATATATATATATATATGAATATTATATATGTATAAACCCAAAAGCCACGGCTTATTCTCCTTCTTTTCTCTAATCAAGCCATGCACGAGAGCCATCTCTCTTTTCAAAGCCATGACTCGCATCCCCGCAGACCATTCAGCACCATCCACCGAACCATAGCAAACCCATATGGATAATTTGGTGCCCCATATCATCAGCCACCACAGCCTCAGCTCGTATTTTATCTTATCATAACCTTTCATTCACTCAAATGCAAGCTGCAGCCATAGCAGCCATGGCAGCCCACGCTATTCTCACGGCACATCCACGCCTCCATGCGGTTCCAACAACCATCACTTCCGTTCTCTCTTCACCATTCCTCTCCTCCTTAATCCTTACAACCTCCCCACCATCAACTTCTGCTCCCTCTCGGTCATCATGAAAATGAGAAAACCAAGCCATGTGGTACCTAGTCAACTCAGGCATCATGCAAACGAGAAAGCCATACAAGCAAGCCACGAGTTAACTCGGCCTTCCATGCAAACCACCACGGTAACCACAACAAGAATAACAGCATGGGTAACAACCATGGCCGACAGCATCGTCATAGCAGAAGCATGAGCAACGCCAACTGCAGCAACAACAACAACAGTAATAACAACGGTATTGCTTCTTGTTCGACTGTTTCTACTGTTTCTAGAATCGGTGAGAGAGATTCTACGCGTATGGCAAGCTTGTTTCCTCCCTTTGCACAAATGCAACAACAACAACCACAGCCGCAGCGACTCGCCACTCGAACCACCTCTCTCTCTCTCTCTCTCTCTCGGCATCTCCATTCACGGAGAGGAAGCAAAACTGAAAGGAAAAAGAAGAAAAAACAGAGAGAAGAAGGCAGCCAAATAGATCACTGGATATGGAGAAAGCACTCAACAGGCAGAGAATTTTGCTTGACCATTTACGACCCTCGTCTTCTTCTCCTCGACCCCATGAATCTGCTGCTCTCTTTCCATCAACTTGTGCGGCGGGAGATAGCGCTGCTTATCATCGGATGGCTGCTTTCGGAGGTGATGTTGTCATCGTGGCGGCATGCCGCACTGCAATTTGCAAGGCAAAGCGTGGGGGCTTCAAGGATACACTTGCAGATGATTTACTTGCCCCTGTTTTGAAGGCTGTCATAGATAGAACAAAGTTGAACCCAAGTGAAGTGGGGGATATAGTGGTTGGTACAGTTTTGGCACCTGGCTCACAAAGAGGAATTGAATGTAGGATGGCAGCATTCTATGCTGGTTTTCCTGACACGGTGCCTATTAGGACTGTCAACAGGCAATGTTCATCTGGCCTACAAGCAGTTGCTGATGTTGCTGCTTGCATAAAAGCAGGATATTATGATATTGGCATTGGTGTTGGATTGGAGAGCATGACAACCGACAAAATTGTTCCTGGGGCTGGCCAAGTTTACCCGAAGGTAGAGAGCTTTGCCCAAGCCAGGGATTGTCTTCTTCCTATGGGCATTACTTATGAAAATGTTGCGCAGCGCTATGGTGTGACGAGAGAGGAGCAAGACCAGGCTGCTGTTATGTCTCATAGGCGTGCTGCTGCTGCAACAGCCTCTGGTAAATTCAAAGAAGAAATTATCCCTGTATCTACTAAGATTGTGGATCCTAAAACGGGAGCGGAGAAGCTGTCACTAGTGGTGGTGATGAGGTAGGAGAAGGTTGAAGTCTGCAGAGCTTGAAGCCAAGAAGGCTCGGCTGAGAATGTGGATAAACTATGTACCTCCTGCAAACTCTATCAACAACGGCAATCATGCATCCACAGCATAAACAAAGCAGCCACCACTCCCTGTTTCCAGGGGTTCTTTTGGCTCCTTGTTTCCGGGGATTCTTTTGGCTCCCTGTTTCCGGGGTTTTGCCTGGGAAAGAAAGAAGATAAAAGGAGAAGAGAGCACGGGGAAGGGAGGAGGGTTCAGCCTTCCTTCAAAAAAAAAAAGACAGAACAGAAAAAAAGAGAAGGGAGAGTACAGCGGGGGGAAAAGCTTTCTTTAAAAGAAAAATAGAGAGAAAAATAGAGAGAAGGAAAACGGGGAGCAAAAGAAGGGTGGGGCATTTTTTTCCTCAAATAGAGCTTCAGTATTTTCTCTTTAAGCACAGAAAAAAATAGAGGGAGGAGAAGAAAGAAAGAGAGTTCAAAAGAAATTTTTTCTTATTATTCTTGATTTATTTTAAACAGATTGGCTAGAGAAAATAGAGAAAAAGGCTTGTTGTTCATCAATTTTTAGCCATTCTCTTCTCCACAAAGCCATTATTATCTTTTTTTAGTTTTAGTACAAAATTTCATCTTTTTAGGTAAGTTTTTAGTTTTATTTTCAAGATCATTTCTTTTCACTTTAAATACAATATTCTTGCTTTGTCTTGTTAAATTTGCACATGAAGTGTTAACTTTCTCTTTTATGATAATATTTATGATTTACAAAGCTTTTGTAGATTGCTAAATAATTTGCTTAGTTTAATATATGCTTCTAATATATTCAAGATTTTTTTTACTTGCTTATTTATTTTATTTCATCTTTTTGTTAATATGCCATTTCCCTTAATTATTTACATGATTATGCAAAAAGTTCCTAACTTTCACTGTTTTATATTCATGTTTATTATTTTCGAAACTTGCTTTACCTATTCCATGTGTTTGCTTAGTTGAAAGTCTTAATCTTGAATAAAAAGACTGTATTCTTGAGCTTATATTCACATTCTTGTTTGATTAAAAATTTAACCTTGATTATAAAGATCATAGCTTTAAGTTGATAAACTTGTTTGCTTAATTAAACGTTAAGTCTAGGATTAAAAATTACACCTTTTTGCTTGTGGATATTTTAACTTGATTGAAAAATGAAAGCTTGGTTAATAAAAATTGAATCTTTAAGTTTATTTATTTTTTATTATTTTTATTTAAATAGAAATAATCTTGGATTCCTTTTTTAATAAAAAATTGAATTTTTAAACTTATATAAATGCATATTTAGTTTAGGATTTATTTTTTTTATCATAGAAATTATCTTTTTGCCCTTGAATATGCGTTTTGTCTAATATAAAAATTTATGTTTGCATATAAAATTACCTATTTGCCCTTATGGATATGTTAACTTAATTAGTAATTATATCATGTGTTAAATTACTGTTTTGCCTTTTATGTATGCTTTTTTTTAATTAAAATTTAATCTTGTATGTAAAACTACCCTTTTTTGCCTTTACATGTATTTTTGCTTAAGTAGAAATTGTATCTAGCATTAAATTACCTTTTTGCCCTCATATGTATGCTTAATTAAAAATTTAATCTTGATTAAAAAATTACCTTTTTACCCCTGTATATATGTTTATTCAATTATGAATTAAATTTTGCATGATATTAATCCTTGACCATGAATATGTATTTGTTTAAATTAAGCTTACTTATTTGTGTTAAATTAATGGTTATGCAATTTGATCTTATAAAAATTGATTGTAAATTTCCATGTCCTATTTATTTTATCATATCATATTGTGTAATTAATTGTGTATGTATATACTAGCCCATGTTTCCTTGTCTCATTCACGCATAATTAAAATTAGAACATTGGTTTTCGAAAATTCATATGCATGGAGTAACTAAAAGATGCCTTGCGAGTCTGAGGTTTCTGAAGGTTTTCTCCGAGAAGATGTTTTCTCGGTGTCTAATCGGGAGTCCGATCGAGCCTTGGAGAATTCTTTCATCCCTTCAAAATTAAAAAATATGTTTTCCATGTAATTTTCATAAAAAGCATGCATCATATTTATGATTTTCTTTAATTTCTTAAAATTTGCAAACGAACTCCAAAAATTTTCTTTTTACAAAAAAAGAATGTTAATTCAAAATCTTTTATCTTTATTTATTTTATTTTTACTTTTATGTTTTATTTTTTATTTCATTTTAATAAAATCTCTTGTTTAAGAGGCCCAATTAAATTAAAAGGAATGTTTATTCCAACATTAATTTCAAAATATGTCTTAAAAATTTTTTTGAGAGATCTTAACTACCCAATTATAGTTAAGGCCTCTCAAATTAATTAAAGTCTTGTTAAAAAATCACTTTTAAAATTTCTTTTCTTATTTTTTATTTCTTTAAAAGGGAATGTTCATTTTCTTTTGACCTTTTTTTTTTAATTTTTCCAAATTACCCTTTTTGGGAGGACTTTAGTATATTTAATTAATTAAGACCCTTTAAGTAAACTTCATTTTTATCAAAAATGCATTTTTAACTTCAATAAAAAGAATGTTTATTCTTTAAATCTTTAAAATTCTTTTAAAAAAAATCAGTTTTATTTGATGAAAAGGACATTTATTTTTGAAAGGTCTTAATTTATTAAATTTACTAAGGTTTTCCTATTAAACTAAATCTTTGTCAAACTATTCCCGTCAACAAATTAAAAGGAATATTTGTTCCAACATTGTTTTAAAATTAAATCTTTCTAAGAGATTTTAATTTAAGTAATCATAATCAAAGTCTCTTAATGTAAATTTCAAAGCATGAATTTGAGGATGTTTATCCCAACCTTTTTGCAAAATGTTTTCTAGAAGGTTTCAATTAACATTCTCATAATTGAGACTTTCTAAAATTAAAATTAAACCTTCGTTTTTCATAAAAGGATATTTATCCTCATTTTTAAAATCGACTTTGATTTTTGGAGAATATTTATTCCTATTTAGAAATTGAATCTCCATTCTAAGTAGGATATTTCTTCAAATTCAAAATTGGGCTATGGATTTTTACATTAAAAGGAATGTTTATTCCGACATTAAGTCTTTAAATTTCGAATTTAGCTTTTATAATGGGATGTTTATCCTACATTAAAAGGAATATTTATTCCGACATTTAAAATTATGTCTTTCTTAAAATGATTTTAAAACATTTTATTATTATTTCCCAAGTAAAATATTTTTGAGGCTTTTGTGGTACCGATTTCCGGGCGTCTTGGGGGTGCTAATCCTTCCCCAAGCGTAACCGACTCACGAACCTGAAATCTTTTTCGTAGACCAGTTTCTTTCCTTAACTTGACGTAATCTTTCTAGATTTATGTCGGGTTAAACAAGTAGGTGACTAACCACAGCTATTAAAAATAAAAGGTTAGTGGCGACTCCATTTGTTTTTAGACTGTTTAGTCCCAAATATTTTTCACGCCATACCATTTATCGTCGGAGCGGTAAAACGTCTCGACAGCATGGACAAGATTGTGAAGCAATGGTTGGTAGAGAAAGTGTTGTTCGTGATAAATAAACCATGGTATTGAAGACAAAGAAGAGATATCAAGGAATTAAGAGTCGAAGATGGTTGAGATAAAGGAAACCCACATGTCAAAAGCAAGAGATGCGGGGACTGAGATAAAAAAGATGACAAGAGAGAACCCTGAGTACTCAATGGAAGGAGTACGGGGATAAGGAAAGGAATTGATTAAGCTCATGAACTTCTATGAGCACAGCCAATATGAGGAGTAGAAAGGAAATTCTAACACCCAAGATAAGCGAAGGTGTTAGGAGAAAAGAGGAGTAAGGGTGAGAACGATGAAGAAAGTCAGAAGAGAAAGCAAGAAAAGAAAGAATGAGACCAAGGTAAAGACGTGAAAGATCATGTAGATCAAGGCAAAGAAGTATGGAGAAGAGAAAGGGTATGGAGATGACAAGAGCTACAGGATGATGCCTAAGGATGGCAATGGACCCAAGATAAGGGTAATTTAAGTGAAAAGAGGAGAAACCTCAAGAGAAAGAAATACAGAGATGAAGAAGCTACAAAAAATGCTGCACAAGTGTGAAGTGCATGAATTACGTTGTTTCGCATTGACGGGAAGGTAAAAGAGAAAGATGGACCCCACAGGGGATGTGGGCTGATGAAAAGAGAGAAAGAGGATGGAGAAGGGGATAAGGAAACCACCAGATAGAACTGTTGATGAAAGGGGGAAAAGGGATCGACCATTAGCAAAGAAGCTAATGTGGAGAAAGGAGGTCATATGAAAGAAACACGTGACACCTCCTGTTAAACCTTTTTTTTATTACTTAAATTAGGATTTAAAATCACTCATCTTTCTCCTACTTTTATACTGGGAGGCCTAAGTTAGCTCTATTATGCTTTGCAGGTGTACTTAAAAGAAAAAAAATGAAATTTGAACTAAAAAAGGGACAATTTCCATGATTAATTGAACCAACATGCAGAGCCGTCGACGGGCAGACACTTAGACGTCGACGGCTGCCCGAGAAATGAACAACGGGATCACTTGTACCTACACAAACGTCGACGGCTAACTCATTAGACGTCGACAGACAAGCTACTTGAGGACCACAATTCCAGAATCCAAAGTAACCGTCCACGGATCTGAAGCTAGACGTCCACGGCCAACATTTCCAGGGAGTTCATCATGCTAGACGTCGACGGCTAGACACTAGACGTCGACGGGTAGAAGTTTCTGACTTCGAACACTTAAAGATTGAATACTTAGACGTCGACGGGCAGGTATCTAGACGTCGACGGATCGATCGAGCTGGGAAAAATATGAAGAAAACAAGCAGAGACGTCGACGGGCAAACACTTAGACGTCGACGGCTAACAAAGTCAAAACGTCGACAGACCCATTTAAATGCTGTCATTCCACTATCAAACCCTTTAAAAACACATTCTGGAGATTCAGTGGAGAGGAGCCATAACTAAATCTCAGAGTTGTCTCCCACTTTTCCTTAATGGCTTCTACTTTAGCTTATTTTATTCTTAAGATTCCTCACCTCAGATGGGAAGAGTTATGGAGGAGCAGTGGATTGTGGGCTGGCAGCTAGAGACAGAGATCCGAAAATGAGAAGAAGCAGCTGGAAAGTGGAGTGGAGGTAGTCTTTAAGTTTGCATCTTTTGCTGGGTTTGAGAAGAACTTATCATCTTGTAATTTTCGTTTAAGCAAAAATACTCTATAACTCCAATCTATTATAGGATTCAATCTCTATTTTCTGCATTTGTGAGATTTTTGTTCTTAATGCTTTCTTGCTCATTGATTGTTCTTCTATCTCTTGAGCTTTGAAGATGATTATCATGTTTATTATCTTGTCTTTTGAATTGCTGAGTTAATTAGTTGCAAATAATTGATTGAGTAGTTCATTAGCATGCTAATCCTTGAACTCCAATGCTAGAATTGGGAGTTTCTTAGAACTTGAGTAGCAGAGGATGTTTTTACATCCAAAGAGATTTGAAGATGCAATTGGAATAATGAATGCTGGGTTTGTTATTGATTGTTGTTAGCTTTTACCTTTCCATTGCTTATTGCTCTTCTAGACTTGAATTTGGATTGCTAGGACTCAAGTTAGTCATAAGAAGAAGGATTAAAAGTGAACCTAGATTCAAGGTTAATCAACATTGAGAAAGGTCTTTGGACTTGAAGCTGGTTTCAATTCCATGAGGTTATCCAATTGATGATAAGAATATTTGATTAGTGAATCTATGATCAAAAGTTAGGTTAAAAGATTGATCATATAATAGATTGGAGGCTTTATCTTTTCATATATCGCATTACTATTGTCATTCTTGATAATACCTCACATATTATTTTCAACACCAACATAAAACTCCTCTTTAATTTATTGTTTAGTTTGATTTATGCTTTGTGAAAGTAATGATAAATTGGATAGTTCCTTGTGGGATCGATCCTTGCTTCCTTAACTATATGTGATAAACACTTATTTAAGCTATGATTTATATCTTATATCTTGTTGTTTAAGTGTTTATTATTAGTAACTAAGCTGTTTTGAGTGATTTCATATCATTAGAAGCTAAAAAAAAGCTTTGGAACAAAAGGAGTTTAAATCTGGAAATTTTGAGATTTTCCTGTGCAGATAGTTTGCAAAGATGGCCAGATTGACATCCTTAAAGTCCGTTTCTGAGTTCGAGTTCTTCATAAAATTTATAGAGGACTTCTTGATCTTTCCAGAATACTAAAGATCAGCAAAATCGGAGTTCATTTGAGCCTTCAAAACGTCAAAATACAGAAGCATCCAGAAACCCTGCGGAAATCCGAGATTGCTTTTCTATTTTGGGCTTTGGAGCAATTTTGGGTTGAAGATGGACAAGTGCACGCCTAAGCCTTATTTGGGGCTGTTTTGGACATGTTATTGAAGATATTTAACCTAGGCCCAAGCCTTGGATTGATGTGATTTAGCCCTTGAAGAGAAGTCCTAATTGGAGTAGGAAAACATTTTAATGAGGCATGTGCATGGCATGTGTTGTGTGCTATTTTCTCTCCTATTTGAAGAAGGACTTCTATTTCTTGTAGAACACTTAAGCCACCTGATAACTTATTAGGTTAAAGGTTCCTAGGTCTCTATTTAAAGGCCTTAGCCTCCCTATGTAAAAAGAGAGAGCTTTTGCTAGGAATTTTATTTTTCTCTTTTGTGCTGCAATTTTCAGAATGCTCTTCTAATTTTCTCAATTCAATTGAAGGTTGCTTGACTCTTGGATGCAAGGATTGTGAGGCTTGAGTTTTATTTCTATCTCTTATGCAAATATCTTTTGATTCTCTATGCTTATTTCATGATTTTCTTGCTTAGTTACCTAGGATGCGCAACTAGTTAATTTTGCATGATTTTCTATTGCTAGAATTTGAGCTTCTTATCCGTAATTGTAAGTTAGCTTAATTCAAAGTAGTAAACCAAGTGATATTGCATAGTTTTTCAATATTGTTTGAGAGAATTAAAGGGAGTAATTAAGAGAGCATGCTATATGACTTGATTAGTTATTATTGGCTAAGATTTTTCTAGAGTTTATTGCTTTTGTCTTAATTAAATCTGGGGAAGCTATAGGTACCTAGGTTATTTTGATAAAAAGGGCTTGATTGGGAAGCTATAGGTACTGATTTAAGCTAGGCATAAGGAAAGATAGGGGTTAAAGGGAAGCTATAGGTACTTTTAACCTACGCCAATTGTTTGCATGTTTGATTATCTTTTGTGCCTATGATCAATTCAAATTCCAAGAGTAAGTATTCCTTGAACTGAAATATTCTCTATTGATTTCTCCTTATTTTTATTATTTGCATTGTTCTTAGTTATAATTTGCAAACTTAAATTCTTCAATTCTTTACTTTTATTGCATCTTCAAATTAGATTTTCTAAGACAATCTTCGTGGGATACGACCTGTGCTTATCACTATCTACTTAGTTTTAGCATGGAATTTTATTTGGTATTAACGACATACCAAATCTTGGCGCCGCTGCCGGGGATTGTTCTTTAGCGAATCTGATTTTGATTTTTTTGTTTTTTTTTTCTTCTTTTTCTGTTTTGTGCAGGAATCGGGTGAAACCCGATGAACAGCAAAGATAGGTGTACGGTATCACTTTTTCGCAAGGAAATCGACGAGCTGAGCAAAACCAGTAGCTATGCTACTGGCCCCGCCCTATTTTTGCCAAATTCTGACGTTTTCATTCGTTTCTGGGCCAATTTTGTTTTTCCTGTTATTTAATTTTTGTCTTTTTAATTTCTCCTATTTTCTTTTATTTGTTTTAGCTTGTTTTTGTGTTATTTGAGTTCTTTTCCCTTTCTTTTGTAGACTTGTATGTCTCGTGACGACGAAGGCTTGGACAGGAAATACAAAGATCTTCAAAAGCACCTTGAGAAAGCCTTAGGATCTTCTCACGCACCTAAGAGAACTATTCCTCGTTTGGAGCAAAAGGAAGAGCCATCTTCATCATCTGAATCAACACCAACACCACCATCTCCAACCACTTTGCGAGGACTATTCAACATGGAGGAGAACAATAATAACGAGCCACAAGGAAACAATGATGCTCAAGGAAACAATGCGCAAAACAATGCTCAAAATAATGCCAGAAGGACAATGAAGGAGCTATCAACTCCTAATCTTGCTCTCTCACCTTTGTGCATTAATTTCCCTGCTTTAAATGCTAATTTTGAGATCAAATCTGGTTTCCTACACTTATTTCCTACTTTCCATGGATTGACAGGTGAAGATCCTCACAAGCATTTGCAAAAATTCCATCTAGCTTGTTCAACTCTCAACACAAGCAATGTGTCCGAAGACAACATTAACTTGAGAGTGTTTCTATTCACTTTGACGGATAGTGCACAAAATTGGTTGTATTCCCTTCCTCCGAGATCAATTTCCACTTGGAGTGAGCTCAAGAAACTTTTCTTGGAAAAGTTCTTCCCTGCCTCAAGAACCAATAATATGAGGGAAATATGTAGTGTTCGTCAACAACAAGGAGAAACTCTCTATGAGTATTGGGAGAGATTCAAAGATTTGTGCTCAAGTTGCCCACATCATGAATTTTCAGAGAATCTACTTATCCAATTCTTTTACATGGGGATGTTACCAATGGAAAGAGCTATGATTGATGCAGCTAGTGGAGGAGCATTGAGGAATAAACCTCCTGAAGTGGCAAGAGAATTGATTGAGGAAATGGCTGCCAACACTCAACAATTCGGAATAAGACAAACATTTGTGGAACCTAAAAAAGTCAATGAGGTAAGTAGTAGCAATCTTGAACAAAAATTGGATAGACTCACCTCTTGGTTTGAAAAAATTGCCTTAGGTACAATGCAGCAAAAGGCATGTGGAATTTGTTCTCATGTTGGACATCCTACGGATGTGTGCCCTACCTTACAAGATGATCCACAAGAAGCCAATGCAATTGGAGGATTCCCTGGACTACCAAATCGAAACTATGATCCTTACTCCAACACCTATAATCCTGGTTGGAGGGACCATCCAAACTTGAGATATGGGAATCAAGGAGGTTCAAGTGCTCAAAATCGCAACAACTTCCAACAAAATCGACCTCCCTATCAAAACAGGCCTCAAAATTTTAATTCTTCAAGTTCTAATTTACATAATGATAATGCCCAATCTCATGATTATGGTCTTTTTCAACAGGAAACAAGGGCTAGCATCAAGAATTTGGAGACTCAAATAGGCCAAATTGCAACAATGTTGAATGAAATGAGAGCTGAAAGCTCCGGAAAGCTTCCTTCACAACCTCTTGTAAATCCAAAGGAGAATGCACATGCAATTGAATTGAGGAGTGGAAAGAGGTTGGAATCCCCAAAGAAAATGCAAAAATCACATGACAAGGGATTAGAGGAAGAAGTTGAAGTGACTAGTGACCAAATCGAGCTTGAGCAAAAGGAAGAAGATGTTCAGAACAAAGATGCAAAAATACCTCAAAGTTCACTTCCAAATGATGATTTGACATCCTTAAAGGTAAATCCTAAACTTCTGAATTCTGATTTGAGTTCTAACAAATGTTTTCCTCCTTTTCCAAGTAGGTTAGCAAAGAACACAAAGAAAGATGAGCTTGAGAAGGACATTTGGGAAACCTTTAAGAAGGTTCAAGTCAACATACCTCTCTTGGAAGCAATCAAGCAAGTGCCTAAATATGCAAAATTCTTGAAAGATTTATGCACTGATAAGAGAAGGTTGAGAGGTAATGAAAAGGTACCAATGGGGGAAAATGTGTCTGCCATACTCCAAAGAAAATTACCCCCTAAGTGTAAGGATTTGGGAGCTTTTACTATTCCATGCACTATAGGAGTAACTCAAATTGAAAAAGCTATGTGTGACCTAGGAGCATCTATTAATGTTATGCCTTATTCTATCTTCATCTCCTTAGGTTTTGATAATTTGAGTGAAACTGGAGTTATTATTCAATTGGCTGATAGATCTAATGTTTATCCTGAAGGTGTTGTTGAGAATGTTTTGGTGCAGGTAAATGAGTTATATTTTCCAGCCGATTTTTATGTGCTAAAGATGGAAGAAGTTGATTGCCCAAATTCGGTGCCTATTCTCTTAGGAAGGCCATTTTTGAGGACTGCAAGAACAAAGATAGATGTCTATGAAGGGCTACTCACTATGGAGTTTGAGAAGAAAATAGTTTGCTTTAATATTTTTGAAGCAATGAAACATCCTAATGATGAACATAGTGTGTTTTCTATTGATGTCCTTGATGGTTTATCTCAACAGGTTTTGAATTTGCATAAAGATGATGGACTTGAGTTGGCACTCACTTGTGCAACCAATGAAAAGGAAACAATGGACCAATTGACACTTAGAGAGGACATAGAGGAGTCAATCATGGATTTGAATTCATTGCCTTTAGTTTCCTCTAAATTGAGTCTTTCTTATGTTGATTTGCCTTTAAGTACTAATAAGCTTCTTCCTTCAATTGTACAGGCTCCCAAAATTGAATTGAAACCTTTGCCTGAACATTTGAAGTATGCATTCCTAGGGGATGGTGAGACCTTACCGGTGATCATATCTAGTGGCGTGTCGTTAAAAGCCAAATTAAAACAAAGCTAATACTAGAGTCTAGTGGTAAGCAAAGGTCGTTCCCACCAAGGATTGATTAATGAACTTCTTCAATTCTTAACTAGCTAAGCAAAATAAGTAAAGTGAAAATTCAGATTTTAAAGAGAGAGTTATCTTGGAAAATAAGGAAATAGCAAATCAAATAAAGAGAATTCAATAAGATAAAGTTCAGTTTAAAGCAATCCTCACCCTTGGATTAAGTGAATTGATCATTGGTTTTTGATTCACTTACCTTAACATGCAATTGACGTAGATTAGCAATACTACAATGCTTCTCACTAATCCCTATCTTTCCTTAGTCCTAGTTTAATAAGTACTACAAAGTTTCCCTATTAAACCCTTTTTACCTAATCAATCTAGAAACTAGCATCATAGATTTAAAGAAGGTAAAAGCATGAAAACACTAGAAAGATCTTAGTCAATAATGAACAGTCTAGGAACTAGCACCATAGATTTAATTCACAGCTAACATCCCCTTAGATAAGAAACTAGCATGTATGAGATCCTAATTCTATCTAATTTACCACTTATGAGAAGGTTTAGTTACAATTTCGGATAAATAAACCTAGCTCTAGCAATTAATTAACATGAAATCTTAACTAGTATGCATCCTAGATGAGAAATCAAGCAATTATAAACCAGAAAAACAGAGGATGAAAGAATACATGCAAGATAAGAGCATTAAGCATAAAATTAAACCTCACAACCAACTTTACCAAGGGCTTAGAATAGCCTTAAACTGATTTGGGAGTTTAGCAACTCATAGTAATTGAGAAAACACAAAGAAGAAGAAAATAAAATAAAATTACTAAGACTTGTATATTTTTACAATGGGTGGCTGACTCTTTATATATAGGAGAGTCTAGTAGCCCTAAACTTAACTTGCAAGAAAACCTAATTCTAGAAGAAGTCTTTTTCAGCAGTTAGGAATCCTTCTTCAAGTAGAAGAAAAGATAGCACACTCCACATGCCTTGCACATGCTTCATTAAATGGTTTTCCTACTCCAATTAGGACTTCTCTCCAAGGGCTGATCCACATCCTTCTAGGACTTGGGCCAAGCTTTAATATCTTCAATAATATGTCTAGAGTCAAGGCCAATCAAGCAAAAATGTGCTCAAGTCCATCTCTAATCCGAAATTGCCCCAAAGCCCAAATTAAGAAGCTTTCTCTGATTTCCGCAGGATCTCTGGACTTCTCTGTATTTTAGCCTTTTGATAGCCCAAACGAACTCCGATTTGTGCGATCTTTAGCATTCTGGAAATCTTGAGATGTGCTCTACAACTTTGATAGAGAACTCAAACTCAAATAAGGGCTCTAAGGATGTCAAATCTGGTCATCTTTTCAAACTATCTGCACAGGAAAAATCTCAAATTTCCAGATTTAAACACCTTTTATTCCAAAGCTTCCTTTTAACTTCCTATCACACAAAATCACTCAAAATAACTTAGTTAGAGGTAATAAACACTTAAATCATCAAAGATAAGCAATAAAACATAGTAGAAATAAGTGCCTATCAAATTCCCCCACACTTAGCCCTTGCTAGTCCCCTAGCAACTAAGAAAAACTAAAAACTAAACCGTATTGATTCCACTTTCGTAGGTGTACGGTGGCACTTAGCATGTGACACAAGCCTTTAAACCCCTAAGTGTCCCTAGAGGAGGAGTTATAGTCTCCTGAGGGTTTACCAGAACGATACCCACAAACATTGCCTACATAACCTTTTTCAATCAAATTCCAAAATCATGAGAATCATAAGTAAGAGCACAATTAAATAATCAATAGAACATAATATATCAAAACCAAATCACTTTTGCACTCAAAATAAGAAAGTAACAGAATAACATCTTAAATCAACCAAACATGCATCAAGTTAGGTAATCCTCACTGGATATTCACTCTTCCACACAAGTGTTTAAGCTATTCAAAGGTGTACTCACTATCCATTGAAAACATACTTACCATAAGCTTGCAATGTATCTAATCTTCACTACTCCAACCTATACATATGCATGAACCAAAAGGACTTAAAGATAGGTTGTAATAGGGCCATAGGTAAGTAGGATAAGAAAAAAAAGATAAAGAGATCAAAACAAGGTTCAAGAACTAGTAGAGCATAGAATAAAACATGGGCAGATTTAGCTTTGAATAGCCCAACTCTTTGTACAATTCATCACTCCGCCAAAATTCAACTTCCTTTACACCTTTCTTTCTTTCTAAGCACTAGGAATAATTGCCAATCTTCTTTTATAGTGTCTTCTTTCTTTTTTCTTTCAATGCTTTTGCATTTTCTTTTTCTTTTGACACTTTAATTCTTTTCAATTTCATTTGGCAAAGTTCCCACTTTTTTTTTCAAGCCATGCATCGATCACATAATCTCCCCCACACTTCTTCCTTGTTCACCTTTCAAGGAACAAAACATAAATAAGTGAGCTCTACTAAATCAAGAACAAAGGTAGAGAATACTTGTTTTTCTTTTAGGCTCAAGGTTCTTTAGGATATGGGTAAACAAAGAAAAAGGCAAATCATATACATATAGGCTCAAGGGGTTAACTAAGTGATTATTTAACAAGGGATGGCTTAATTTGGCTCAAACGCAATCCTAAATGCCTTTTGTTTATGTTCAAGCATATGCATAGCAAACATGTAATCTCAAAAAGATACAAAGCAAGTTCTAGAAGTAATGCAATCAATAGGATAAACCACTCAAGAAAAGAATAGATTGTAAGGATTTAACAATCTTATAGGCTCAAAATCTCACAGGTTCATAATACCTAACTCAATAGCATGCTTACTTAATCTAATCAATTCTCATGTCACAATGATTATCAAGAAGCAAAGCAATTCAGATCATCAATATCATGCTTCAATCATACTTAACTTAGCTCTAACCTATGAAAATCATGCTTTTGTCATTCAATTGAAAGGTTAATCTACCTAAAAGTCTCCTAAACATAAAAACAAACTAAACTAAACATAACCAAACTAATGCAAAATGAAAGATAAAGGTGTTTTTAGAGCAAAGAGCAAACCAACAAGTGGAACCAGCTAGCTCTTGACACAAAGTTGAACCTAAAAAAAATCGCATTAGTTTAAAAGAAAATCAAGAGAAACGTAAACTAATTAAGCAAAAATACAAAATCCTGCCCCCACACTTAAACATTACATTGTCCTCAATGTAGGAAGGAGAATATTAAAATGAAGAAAAACAGCAAAGAAAGAAAAAGAAACACAAATCCTAATGAAGCTTGGGTTGCCTCCCAAAAAGCGCCTTTGTTTAGTGTCTTTGGCTAGACCTCCTCCTTTTGCTATTCTTCATAAATTGGATTCTCCAACTTAAGCTCCTCTAAAAGATGTACTTGGAACCCCTCATAGTATGGCTTAAGTTGATGACCATTCACTTTAAGTATCTTTGATGTTGCCAAACTTTGAATCTCCACTGCACCGTGAGGAAAAACATTAGTAATAACAAAAGGACCAAGCCAACGAGAACGGAGCTTACCTGGAAATAAACGAAGCCTTGAATGGAAAAGAAGAACTTTTTGACCAATTTCAAAAGTCTTCCTTAAAATCATCTTGTCATGCCGTGCTTTCGTTTTCTCCTTGTAAATCTTGAGTTCTCAAAGGCATCATTCCGAATTTCCTCAAGTTCTTGCAATTGCAATTTTCTATGCATTCCAGCATCATCAAAGTTAAAATTGCATTGTTTAGTGGCCCACCATGCCTTATGCTCAAGTTCCACGGGAAGATGACAAGGTTTGCCAAAAACAAGCCTATAGGGAGACATCCCAATAGGTGTTTTATAGGCTGTCCTATATGCCCATAGTGCATCCTCAAGTCTTGCACTCCAATCTTTCCTATTAGGATTGACGGTTTTCTCAAGTATGCTCTTTACTTCTCTATTGGAAACTTCAGCTTGCCCACTAGTTTGAGGATGGTATGAAGTGGAAACCTTGTGTGTGATCCCATACTTCTTCACTAGTGCTTCCACCACTCTATTGCAAAAGTGTGTCCCCTTGTCACTGATCAAAATGCGTGGAATCCCAAACCTAGAGAAGATGTTAGATTTGACAAAATCTACAACAACCTTAGCATTATCAGTCTTGGTGGCTTTAGCTTCCACCCACTTTGAAACATAATCACATGCAAGTAAAATATACTTATTCCCAAAGGAAGAAGGAAAAGGACCCATGAAATCAATACCCCAAACATCAAATATTTCACAAACAAGTATAGAGTGTAAAGGCATTTGATCTCTATGTGTTATATTTCCTACTCTTTGATATCTATCACAAGACTTGCAAAATAAATATGCATCTTTAAACAAAGTAGGCCAACAAAAGCCACAATCTAATATCTTCCTTGCTGTTCTTTTAGGTCCAAAATGGCCTCCACATGCATAAGAGTGACAAAAAGTTAGGATAGAATGAAATTCAGATTGAGGTATACATCTCCTAACTAATTGATCAGAGCAATACTTCCAAAGATAAGGATCATCCCACACATAATATTTAGCATCACTCTTTATCTTATCCTTATGAGATTTACTTACATCACTTGGCAATTGTCTAGATACAAGGTAGTTAACAATATCAGCATACCAAGGCAAAGAATCATGCAAAGCAAGTAAATTTTCATAAGGAAAAGAGTCACTTAGGGGGGTGGTGTCTTCAGGTTGCACGATTCGGCTCAAATGATCAGCCACAAGGTTTTCAGCACCTTTCTTGTCTATAATCTCCAAGTTGAACTCTTGTAGCAGCAAAATCCATCGTATAAGCCTTGGTTTTGCCTCCTTCTTTGCTAGTAGGTACCTAAGTGCTGCATGATCAGAATATATAATTACTTTAGTACCAAGCAAATACAATAGACAAGAGTTCTTTTTCTGTGGTGGTGTAGTTTCTTTGGGCAGCACTCAAAGTCCTAGAGGCATAGTATATCACATGCGCCTCCTTTCCAACTCTTTGTCCCAAAACAGCTCCAATGGCATGATCACTTGCATCGCACATAAGTTTGAATGGTAAGTTCCAATTTGGAGGTTGAATGATTGGAGTGGAAGTGAGTGTTTTATTCAACCTATCAAATGCTTCCTTGCAATTTTCATCGAACTTGAATTCCACATCCTTTTGTAAAAGGTGACATAGAGGTGATGCTATTTTTGAGAAATCTTTGATAAACCTTCTATAAAAACCTGCATGGCCAAGAAAAGAACGAATCTCCCTCACATTGGAGGGGTAAGGCAGGTTTTTTATAATGTCTATCTTAGCCTTATCTACCTCTAGACCTTTAGATGAGACTATATGCCCTAAAACAATACCTTGTTCTACCATAAAGTGACATTTTTCAGAATTTAAAACAAGGTTAGTTTCAATGCATCTTTCCAAGATCAATTTGAGATTATGTAGACAAGCATCAAAAGAATCTCCATAAACGGTAAAATCATCCATAAATACCTCTATGATGTTTTCCACATAATCTTGAAATATGCTCATCATGCATCTTTGGAAAGTGGCTGGAGCATTGCAAAGTCCAAAGGTCATGCGTCTATAAGCAAATGTGCCAAAAGGACATGTGAATGTTGTCTTCTCTTGATCTTCAGGAGCAATTGCAATTTGGAAGTAACCTGAAAAACCATCAAGGAAACAATAAATTTGACGACCAGCTAATCTCTCAAGCATTTGATCAATAAAAGGGAGAGGAAAATGGTCCTTTCTAGTGGAAGCATTGAGCTTCCTATAGTCGATGCACACACGCCATCCAGTTTGTAATCTTTGAGGCACAAGCTCTCCTTCTTGGTTCTCAACCACGGTGATGCCTGATTTCTTAGGAACCACTTGTACAGGGCTAATCCACTTGCTATCGGAGATTGGATAGATCATTCCTACTTCAAGAAGCTTGAGGATTTCCTTCTTGACTACATCCATCATAGGTGGATTAAGTCTTCGTTGGGCCTCTCTACTTGGTTTAGCATTATCCTCCAATAAGATGCGATGCATGCATATTGAGGGCCTGATTCCCTTGATGTCAGCAATGGTCCATCCTATAGCTGTTTTGTGATCACGAAGTACTCGAATCAATTTCTCCTCTTGCAAAGGTGTTAAGTAATTGGATATGATCACGGGCAAGGTCTCATCATCTCTTAAAAAGGCATATTTCAAGTGGTTGGGTAAAGGTTTAAGCTCAATCTTTGGTGCCTGCAAAATTGAAGGGAGAAGCTTATTAATATTTGTAGGTAAATCAACATAGGATAAGTTAAATATAGATGAGCTCAAGGGTAAAGAATCCAAATCCAAAGTTGATTCCACTATGTCTTCTCTTGTTGCCAAAGGCCATTTGTTGCAATCTTGCCTTGTGTAAGAATTAGCTAATGCCACCTCAAGAGCATCCTCATTATGCAAGTTTAAAACCTGTTGAGACAACACATCAAGAACATCAATAGAAAAAACAGCATGTACATCACTAGGGTACCTCATTGCTTCAAAGATATTGAAGCGAACAATCTCTCCATCAAACTCCATGGTGAGAATACCCTCATAGACATCTATCTTTGTCCTTACTGTCCTTAAAAATGGTCTCCCAAGTAGTATAGGAACAACTCCAGGGTTATCATCATCTTCCATCCTAAGTACATAAAAATCAGTGGGAAATACCAATTCGTTTACCTGCACCAAAACATCTTCAACAAGCCCCTCGGGGTAAACATTAGATCTATCCGCCAATTGTATGATAACTTCGGTTTCAATAAGACTTCCTAGATTTAGAGCTACATAAATGGAATAAGGCATAACATTTATAGAAGCACCTAAATCACACATAGCTTTTTCAAACCTATTGTTACCAATTGTACAAGGAATAGAAAAAGAGCCTAAATCCTTACACTTTGGAGGGAGTTTTCTTTGAATAACAGCGGATACATTCTCCCCCAAACTTACCTTTTCGTTTCCTTTAAGCTTCCTCTTGTTGGTACACAAATCTTTTAGGAACTTAGCATACCTCAGTACTTGCTTGATAGCATCAATCAAAGGAATGTTCACATGCACCTTCCTAAAAGTTTCCCATATATCCTTTTCTTGCTCTTCTTTCTTAGATTTAGCCAAGCTAGAAGGGAAAGGAGGAGCAAACACATTAGCACTAAAATCTGGATTTAAGGGAGGTGAGTGTACCTTAGGAAGTAAGGAATCGGATGTGCGGGCAGCATCAATTAAGGACTGATCTTGCTTTGGTTCTTCTTGAAAACCTTCTTCCTTTTGTTTAGGAATTACTTCCCACTCTTTACCTAGGTCATCCTCTTGCAACTCCTTGGACTTTTTGGGAGATTCTACCTTTTTTCCACTTCTCAATTCAATTGCATTAGCATTCTCTTTTGGATTGACAATTGGTTGAGAAGGAAACTTGCTTGAAATTTTGGAATTGATCTCATTAACATTTGTTGCAAGTTGTCCCACTTGAGTTTCCAAATTTTGAATGCTAGTCCTTGTTTCCTGTTTAAAACGCATAGAATCCTCAATTAGTGCTTTAAACATATCATCAAGTGACATATTAGAAGTAGAAAGAGAGGGTTGAGAATCTTGTGTCCTATTTTGCTGGAAATTCATCTTATTGTGCACATTTGGTCCTCCTTGATTTCCATAGCGAAGATTTGGATGATCCTTCCATCCAAGATTGTAGGTGTTGGAGTAGGGATCATACTTTCTTTGCTGACCAGAGAATCCTCCAATGGCATTGGCTTCCTCATTGTGTTCCTCATGCAAGGTTGGACAAGCATTGGTAGGGTGTCCTTTATGTGAGCATATTCCACACACCCTTTGTGTCAAGCCACCTATAGCAAAATTTTCAAGCAAAGAGGTAAGTTTATCTAGTCTTTGATCAATATTAGTACTACTTACCTCATTGACTCTTCTTGTTGATGCAAAATCTCCTGTCCCGAATTGATGAGTGTTTTCAGCTATATCTTCAATCAATTCTCTTGCTTGATTAGGAGTCTTATTCATCAATGCTCCTCCACTAGCTGCATCTAGCATTTTTCTATCCATAGGTGATAAGCCAATATAGAAAAATCTCAAGATAAGTTGTTCAGAAAATTCATGATGTGGGCAACTATTGCACAACTTCTTGTATCTCTCCCAATACTCATACAATGTCTCTCCTTGTTGTTGGCGAACTCCACAAATTTCCTTCATAAGGTTGTTGGTAAGTGTGGCAGGGAAGAACTTTTCCAAGAAAAGTCTTTTCATCTCACTCCAACTCGAAATAGATCCAGGGGAAAGGGAGTACAACCAATCTTGAGCCTTGTCTGCCAAGGTGAAAGGAAACACTCTCAATTTGACATTATCATCGGTCTCATTGGTGGTCTTGAGAGTTGAACAAGCTAAGTAGAACTTTTGAATATGCTTGTGTGGATCTTCACCTGGCAAACCATGAAAAGTAGGCAGCAATTGTAAGAGACTAGATTTAATCTCAAAATTTGACTCTAAGTCAGGAAAATTAATGCAAAGTGGAGGAAGATTGATATTGGGAGTAGAGAGCTCCTTGAGTGTCCTTTGCACTTGAGCATTGTTTTGTGCCATGGTTGCTCTTTGTAAGAGAGTTGCTGGTGATGGTAGTGATGAGGAAGATGAAGATGAGTCTTCTTTTTCCTCAAAAGGAAGAATAACTCTCTTTGAAGTGTGGTGTGACGTAAAGGTAGGGAGAGCTTTATTGAGTTGTGCTCTCAGGTTCTCAAACTTCTTTTTGTATTCTTCGTCCTCTTGCGTCATGCAATCCCTACAAAAGAAGGAGTTTAAAGGTTAAATAACACTAAAACAAAGGAAAGGAAAATAAAAGAAAAGAGAGAAAAATAAAAAGAAGAATTTTCGGAATCAGGAAAACAAAAATCGGCCCAGAAACTGATGAAAACAGCAGAATTTCGCAAAAATAAGGTGAGGCCAGTAGCAACGCTAGTGGTTTTGCTCAGCTCGTCGTTTTCCTTCAGAAAAGTTGGGGTTGCATGCCTAGTTTTGCTTCGGGTTGATACCTGCTCCGAAATCCTGTAAAAACGCTAGAAAAGGAATTGAATTAGTATCTTCAATCCCCGGCAACGGCGCCAGAATTTGGCGTGTCGTTAAAAGCCAAATTAAAACAAAGCTAATACTAGAGTCTAGTGGTAAGCAAAGGTCGTTCCCACCAAGGATTGATTAATGAACTTCTTCAATTCTTAACTAGCTAAGCAAAATAAGTAAAGTGAAAATTCAGATTTTAAAGAGAGAGTTATCTTGGAAAATAAGGAAATAGCAAATCAAATAAAGAGAATTCAATAAGATAAAGTTCAGTTTAAAGCAATCCTCACCCTTGGATTAAGTGAATTGATCATTGGTTTTTGATTCACTTACCTTAACATGCAATTGACGTAGATTAGCAATACTACAATGCTTCTCACTAATCCCTATCTTTCCTTAGTCCTAGTTTAATAAGTACTACAAAGCTTCCCTATTAAACCCTTTTTACCTAATCAATCTAGAAACTAGCATCATAGATTTAAAGAAGGTAAAAGCATGAAAACACTAGAAAGATCTTAGTCAATAATGAACAGTCTAGGAACTAGCACCATAGATTTAATTCACAGCTAACATCCCCTTAGATAAGAAACTAGCATGTATGAGATCCTAATTCTATCTAATTTACCACTTATGAGAAGGTTTAGTTACAATTCCGGATAAATAAACCTAGCTCTAGCAATTAATTAACATGAAATCTTAACTAGTATGCATCCTAGATGAGAAATCAAGCAATTATAAACCAGAAAAACAGAGGATGAAAGAATACATGCAAGATAAGAGCATTAAGCATAAAATTAAACCTCACAACCAACTTTACCAAGGGCTTAGAATAGCCTTAAACTGATTTGGGAGTTTAGCAACTCATAGTAATTGAGAAAACAATAAGAAGAAGAAAATAAAATAAAATTACTAAGACTTGTATATTTTTACAATGGGTGGCTGACTCTTTATATATAGGAGAGTCTAGTAGCCCTAAACTTAACTTGCAAGAAAACCTAATTCTAGAAGAAGTCTTTTTCAGCAGTTAGGAATCCTTCTTCAAGTAGGAGAAAAGATAGCACACTCCACATGCCTTGCACATGCTTCATTAAATGGTTTTCCTACTCCAATTAGGACTTCTCTCCAAGGGCTGATCCACATCCTTCTAGGACTTGGGCCAAGCTTTAATATCTTCAATAATATGTCTAGAGTCAAGGCCAATCAAGCAAAAATGTGCTCAAGTCCATCTCTAATCCGAAATTGCCCCAAAGCCCAAATTAAGAAGCTTTCTCTGATTTCCGCATGATCTCTGGACTTCTCTGTATTTTAGCCTTTTGATAGCCCAAACGAACTCCGATTTGTGCGATCTTTAGCATTCTGGAAATCTTGAGATGTGCTCTACAACTTTGATAAAGAACTCAAACTCAAATAAGGGCTCTAAGGATGTCAAATCTGGTCATCTTTTCAAACTATCTGCACAGGAAAAATCTCAAATTTCCAGATTTAAACACCTTTTATTCCAAAGCTTCCTTTTAGCTTCCTATCACACAAAATCACTCAAAATAACTTAGTTAGAGGTAATAAACACTTAAAACATCAAAGATAAGTAATAAAACATAGTAGAAATAAGTGCCTATCATCTAGCAAGCTATCCTCTTTGCAAGAAGAAAAGCTAGTTAGAGTGCTTAGAGACCGCAAGAAGGCAATTGGATGGACTATAGCCGATATTAAGGGAATAAGCCCTTCCTTGTGCATGCATAGAATATTGTTGGAAGAAGGTGCTAAACCTTCAAGGCAAGCTCAAAGGCGCCTAAATCCTCCTATGATGGAGGTAGTGAAGAAAGAGATCCTCAAGTTACTTGAAGCTGGCGTGATTTACCCTATCTCTGACAGCCAGTGGGTTAGCCCAGTGCAAGTTGTTCCGAAAAAGTCTGGCATCACAGTAGTGGAAAATCAGGATGGTGACTTGGTACCTCAAAGGGTTCAAAATGGATGGCGAGTTTGTATAGATTATAGAAAGCTTAATGCTTCTACTAGAAAGGACCATTTTCCTTTACCCTTTATTGATCAAATGCTTGAAAGACTTGCTGGTAGTGACTTTTATTGTTTTCTTGATGGTTATTCAGGTTACTTCCAAATTGTCATTGCTCCGGAGGACCAAGAGAAGACCACATTCACTTGTCCATTTGGTACATTTTCATATAGGAGAATGGCTTTTGGGCTTTGCAATGCTCCAGCCACCTTCCAAAGATGTATGATGAGCATATTCCAAGATTATGTGGAAAACATCATTGAAGTGTTCATGGATGACTTTACGGTATATGGAAACTCTTTTGATGCATGTTTACATAATCTTACATTGATTTTGGATAGGTGTACTGAAACTAATCTTGTTCTTAATTCTGAAAAATGTCATTTTATGGTCGAGCAAGGTATAGTTTTAGGGCATATTGTTTCTTCTAGAGGTTTAGAGGTAGATAAAGCTAAGGTAGACATTGTGCAAAACTTGCCTTACCCCTCCAATGTGAGGGAAATTCGTTCTTTCCTTGGACATGCAGGTTTTTATCGCAGGTTTATCAAAGACTTTTCCAAAATAGCATCACCTCTATGCTACCTATTGCAAAAGGATGTGGAGTTCAAATTTGGAGATCAATGCAAAGAGACATTTGACAAGCTTAAGAAAGCATTAACCACTACACCCATCATACAACCTCCTGATTGGAACTACCCCTTTGAATTGATGTGTGATGCTAGTGATTATGCTATAGGGGCGGTTCTTGGTCAAAGGATTGGCAAAGGGGCACATGTGATCTATTATGCCTCGAGGACATTAAATTCTGCCCAACGAAACTACTCCACTATTGAGAAGGAGCTTCTATCTATTGTTTTTGCCTTAGATAAGTTTCGCTCATATTTATTAGGTACTAAAGTGATTGTTTATTCTGATCATGTAGCTCTTAGGTACCTGTTGGCTAAAAAGGAGGCAAAACCAAGGTTGATTCGATGGATACTACTTCTTCAAGAATTCGACTTAGAGATAAGAGACAAGAAAGGTGCGGAGAACTTAGTGGCTGATCATCTAAGTCGAATGGTGCAAAAAGAAGATATCATTCCCCTTCATGAATCTTTTCCAGATGAAAGTTTGCTAGCTTTGCATGGTGAGGTGCCTTGGTATGCAGATTTGGTAAATTTTATTGTTTCCAAGCAATTACCTAGCAATGTTAGTAAATCTTATAGGGATAAGATAAAGAGAGATGCTAAATATTATGTTTGGGATGAACCTTATTTGTGGAAGCATTGCTCTGATCAAGTGGTTAGGAGATGTGTGCCTCAATCTGAAAATAATGCTATTCTAATGTTTTGTCATTCATATGCATGTGGAGGTCATTTTGGCCCGAAAAGAACAGCAAGGAAAGTGTTAGATAGTGGTTTTTATTGGCCTACTTTGTTCAAAGATGCTTATGTGTTTTGCAAGAATTGTGATAGATGTCAAAGAGTAGGGAGTCTTTCACATAGAGATCAAATGCCCTTAAATCCTATATTTGTAGTTGAAATCTTTGATGTTTGGGGTATTGATTTCATGGGACCCTTTCCATCTTCTTTTGGTTATCTTTATATACTTCTTGCAGTTGATTATGTTTCAAAGTGGGTGGAAGCTAAGGCCACCAAAACTGACAATTCCAAAGTTGTTTGTGATTTTGTTAGGTCTAACATCTTTTCTAGGTATGGCATTCCTGGTGCATTGATAAGTGATAGGGGAACCCACTTTTGCAACAAAACGGTGTAGGCATTGTTGAAGAAATATGGAGTTACTCACAAGATTTCTACATCTTATCATCCACAAACAAGTGGTCAAGCTGAGGTGTCTAATAGAGAGATCAAATCAATCCTTGAGAAAACCGTAAATCTGAATAGGAAGGATTGGAGTTTGCATTTGGAAGATGCATTATGGGCATATAGGACAGCCTATAAAACACCCATTGGGATGTCACCTTATAGGTTGATTTTTGGAAAACCTTGCCATCTTCCTGTAGAAATCGAGTTTAAAGCTTGGTGGGCTATTAAGCAATGTAACATGAGCTTAAATGATGCTGGTGTACATCGAAAGTTGCAATTGCAAGAGCTAGAGGAAATTCGCAATGATGCCTATGAGAACGCAACAATCTACAAAGAAAAAACGAAAGCTTTCCATGACAAGATGCTTGCAAGGAAGACTTTTCACATTGGGCAAAAAGTTCTTCTTTATTATTCTAAGCTTCGTTTGTTTCCTGGTAAGTTACGTTCTCGTTGGCTTGGTCCTTTTGAAGTTACTAATATTTTTCCTCATGGTGCAGTAGAGATTAAAAGCCTTGAGACTCAAAAGCGATTTAAGGTTAATGGCCATCGCCTCAAACCTTACTTTGAAGGATTCCAAGTGCATAATGTGGAGAAAATCAAGTTGGAAGATCCCATCTATGAGAAGTAAAAGGAAGGGGAAGTCTAGCCAAAGACATTAAACAAAGGCGCTTCTTGGGAGGCAACCCATGTTTAGGATTTGTTTTCTTTTTCTCTTTTCCTTTTCTATACTTTAGTTTTTGTTTATACTTTAGTCTTCTTCCTACATTGAGGACAATGTAGTGTTCAAGTGTGGGGGGAGGAATTAGGAGTTAAGATTAGTTTAATTCTATCTTTTGAATTTTCATGCTAAATTTTTCAATTTTGCAGGTTCCAAGCTAAAAACCAGCCTGTGGACATACAATCATGGCCGTCGGATGTGTTCTGCCCTTTTGGTTTGCTGCACTTTAATCTTTTTATTTTGATGAGTTTTGTGTCTTTATTTTGTTGTTTTATATCTTAGTTAGTTAATTAGGTAAATTGGCCTTTCAATTGAATGAAAAGAATAAGAATTTTATAGGTTGGAACTAGTTAAATGTGCTTGAAGCATGATATTGATTGATTGAATTTCTTTGCTTCTTAATGATCATGGTAACTTGTGAGTTTATTTGATTGAGCTAAGCATGTTTTGAGTCAGATGATATGTAACTTGTGAGATTTTGAGCCATATTATAAGATTGTTACATCCGTGCAATCTTCTTTCTTTCTTGAGTGGTTATCCTTGTGAATTCATTACTTCTAGAACTTGTTTTGTATCTCTTCGAGATTACATGTTACTATGCATATGTATAGAGATCATAAAGGTTGATTAGGGATACGCTTGAGCCTAAATAGCCACCCCAAGTACTTGACCACTTAGTTACCCTTTTTGAGCTTAATGAACATATGAGAACCTTTTTCTTTGATAACCCTATTCTAAAGAACCTTGAACTTTAAAAGAAAAACAAGTTTCTCTAACCTTGTCTTTTGACTAGTGGAGCAATTTAACTTGTTTCTTTGCTGGTTTTGATAGGGAATTGAAGGAATAAGTATGGGGTAATCCATATATGTGATATGGCTTGAATGAAGAAAATGAGAATGTCAAGTTGATTCAAAAGGAAGAAAAGTGCTTTGAAAGAAACTAAAAAAAAAAAAAGAGAGAGAAAGCAAAGAAATGCATTGAAAAGAAGAAAAAAATGAATGCATCAATTGGCACAAATGATACGCTTGACATTTTTCTCAAAGATTGAAAGAAAAGGAGAAATTGGTGGAGTATAATAACTTTGTGCTAAGTGAAGGGCTATTGAAAGAGAAACTAGCCCATATTTCTAAGTTAATTGCTCTACTAGTGCTCAAGACCTTTGTTTTGATTTTCTTATCCTTTCTTTCTTGAGCTCACTAACCCTTGGCCCCATTACAACCTATTGTAAAGACCTTTTTGATTCTTGCATCTGTGTAGATAGGAGTAGTGGAGATTAGATGCATTGCAAGCATATGGTAAGTATGTTTTCACTAGTGATATTGAGTGAACCCTTTATCCATATTAAACACTTGAGTGCAAGAGTGAATTCCTGGTGAGGATCATCTAATTTGATGCATGTTAACTTGATTAATGACATTAACTTGTTACTTGATTATTTTGAGTGCATAAGTGGTTTAATTTTGATACATTATGTTCTCTTGTATATTTAATTAAGTTGTTGCTTATAATTTTCTAACTCTTAGAATTTGATTGAAAGGTTGTTTTAGGAATGTTTGTGGGTATCGTTCTGGTAAACCCTCAGGAGACTATAACTCCTCCACTAGGGACACCTAGGGGTTTAAAGGCTTGTGTCACATGCTAAGTGCCACCGTACACCTACGAAAGTGGAATTAATTTGATGTAGTTTAGTGTTTGGTTTTTCTTAGTTTGCTAGGGACTAGCAAAGCTCAAGTGTGGGGGAATTTGATAAACACTTATTTAAGCTATGATTTATCTCTTATATCTTGTTGTTTAAGTGTTTATTATTAGTAACTAAGCTGTTTTGAGTGATTTCATATCATTAGAAGCTAAAAAAAAGCTTTGGAAGAAAAGGAGTTTAAATCTGGAAATTTTGAGATTTTCCTGTGCAGATAGTTTGCAAAGATGGCCAGATTTGACATCCTTAAAGTCCGTTTATGAGTTCGAGTTCTTCATCAAAGTTGTAGAGGACTTCTTGAGCTTTCCAGAATACTAAAGATCAGCATAATCGGAGTTCATTTGGGCCTTCAAAACGTCAAAATACAGAAGCATCCAGAAACCTTGCGGAAATCCGAGATTGCTTTTCTATTTTGGGCTTTGGAGCAATTTTGGGTTGAAGATGGACAAGTGCACGCCTAAGCCTTATTTGGGGCTGTTTTGGACATGTTATTGAAGATATTTTTCCTAGGCCCAAGCCTTGGATTGATGTGATTTAGCCCTTGAAGAGAAGTCCTAATTGGAGTAGGAAAACATTTTAATGAGGCATGTGCATGGCATGTGTTGTGTGCTATTTTCTCTCCTATTTGAAGGACTTCTATTTCTTGTAGAACACTTAAGCCAGCTGATAACTTATTAGGTTAAAGGTTCCTAGGTCTCTATTTAAAGGCCTTAGCCTCCCTATGTAAAAAGAGAGAGCTTTTGCTAGGAATTTTATTTTTCTCTTTTGTGCTGCAATTTTCAGAATGCTCTTCTAATTTTCTCAATTCAGTTGAAGGTTGCTTGACTCTTGGATGCAAGGATTGTGAGGCTTGAGTTTTATTTCTATCTCTTATGCAAATATCTTTTGATTCTCTATGCTTATTTCATGATTTTCTTGCTTAGTTACCTAGGATGCGCAACTAGTTAATTTTGCATGATTTTCTATTGCTAGAATTTGAGCTTCTTATCCGTAATTGTAAGTTAGCTTAATTCAAAGTAGTAAATCAAGTGATATTGCATAGTTTTTCAATATTGTTTGAGAGAATTAAAGGGAGTAATTAAGAGAGCAGGCTATATGACTTGATTAGTTATTATTGGCTAAGATTTTTCTAGAGTTTATTGCTTTTGTCTTAATTAAATCTAGGGAAGCTATAGGGACCTAGGTTATTTTGATAAAAAGGGCTTGATTGGGAAGCTATAGGTACTGATTTAAGCTAGGCATAAGGAAAGATAGGGGTTAAAGGGAAGCTATAGGTACTTTTAACCTACGCCAATTGTTTGCATGTTTGATTATCTTTTGTGCCTATGATCAATTCAAATTCCAAGAGTAAGTATTCCTTGAACTGAAATATTCTCTATTGATTTCTCCTTATTTTTATTATTTGCATTGTTCTTAGTTATAATTTGCAAACTTAAATTCTTCAATTCTTTATTTTTATTGCATCTTCAAATTAGATTTTCTAAGACAATCTTCGTGGGATACGACCTGTGCTTATCACTATCTACTTAGTTTTAGCATAGAATTTTATTTGGTATTAACGACATACCAATATGCTAGAGTAGTGAGGTTATTTTTGGTGCTTTGCGACACCCATCACCTCCTATAGTAAACACTCCAAGGGAGTGGAAGGTGAAAGGAAGCCTTAGAGGTTAAAGAGAAATGGCATGGATGGGTATGAGGTCGAGGCTCAAGTATAGATAACTTGGGAGCCATGTGAGGCATCCCATGAGAGGAAAGATCAGAGATCGAGATCTTGAGGATCTCTGTGATGACCACTCAAGAGGACCGACCCAAACTGTGACTGGGGTGTGCATGACGCCACCTAGAGTTCTCCATCCTAGAGAGGATGAGAGATGAAATGAGATGGGCCAGGGGCCCTATTTGTGATAAAGATGGGCAGTCAGAGAGTGAGTCAGAGTGTGAGAGCCAAGAGGGCATGATCTTTTATTTCCTCTATTATGATGTGGCCAAGTGTGGGCCAGTGTGTACAGGAGCTCGACTCATACGCCACAAGACTTGAGAGGAAGAAGATCAAAAAAGAAAGAGAATGGAACCAAGGAACAGATTGGACAAACAAAACAAAGGTAGGGGGAAAGACAATTAACTCACCGCATCCTCGCTGCGAAGGCTAGGGAGTTAAGCTAAGGTCTTTCCCAATAACTTGGTTACAAAGATGAGTACAAGACCACGAACGACGAGGAACACGTCAGAGAATGGCCTCAAAGTGAGAGGCAGTGACAAGGAGAAAAAGAGAAGGAACTAGTAAGAAGAGTAAGAGGTGTGGGACCTCAGAAGTAACAAGAGGATAGTCTCGTTAAGAGAGACTTTAAGAAAGGACAAGGACAAGGCGAAAGGATCGAGTAAGTGCAATCGAAGCGAAGTGAGCCTAACCCACAAATAGGTAAGGGTAGGCTATGTTAAGGAAAAGATGAGGTTCAAACTCAAGAGTAAAAGGGCGATGAAGTCACTATTGAGAAAGAGAATGATCAGAGTGTGCAGCGGAAGCGTGGTGGACTGTAAAAGCAAATAGTGATGCGAACATTATTCGAAAATGAGAGGAGGGCTTGGAATAGAAGCCAAATCTCCCCAAACTAGCTCAATTAATTTCGAGGATAAAATTTTTAGAATGAGGGGAGAGTTGACACACCCGGATCTAATCCAACTTTTCTGTACAAACTGAATAGTGTAAGATGGTGTATTAACTTGACAATACGTCAGTCCGGATGTGTCTAATTAAGAAGAGAAGTTAAGCTTAAGATAAGACGTAGTTGGAAGATGAGACAGGTGACCATGCATGGAAACATAATTTGGACAAGGATCAAAGGCGAGATCTTGGTATGTTATTCTACTTGCCTTAATCTACTTTGTACTAAGTTTTCACGCATTTCCATGCATCGGTCTAGGAGAGATCGAAGCTTAAAGATAGTTTAGCTTTTTAGTTAAATTTCTAGTTTAGATTTGATATCGAGGAACTTTGAGCTTGTGATTCTTGTTTCTGCTTCGGCAAATGTGTCATGGGAGGTGCAAGGATCTTTCACCCCAAATTTTGGGTCAAGCCATGGACCGAGGGGCTCGAAAACCAAGGCAAAGCCTCGATTCCGAAGGCCAGAAGTCGGCTCCCGCATGGGAGCTGAGTCATTCCTGCACGAGAGGACCCATTTGGCCAAGTCCCACACGGGAGTGGCGGCAGCCCACTTCTCCCCCTACGGGACTTGGGCCATGCACGGCCCAGTCCACGTGAGAGGGCTTGCTTAGCCCAGACCGGGGCAGCCCATGGGCCCCTAGTGGCATTTTAGTAATTTTTGTCAAGTGTCCGATTTTTACCTCGAAACCTCCCGGACACTTTTCTAAGCCCCGAAACACTTCCAAACATTGTCTTAGGTCATGTTAAAGCCTCATAGGTGCATTCATAAATTTTATTATGAATGCTAATGCGTACTTCCGTGTATTAGGGCTCCAGATGAATCGAGTGCGGCGATGCTCCGAAGGTTAAGCTACATGGAACGCTTGGGAGTATACGAACCTCCCAATACTGTGAATGGCTTAGATTTCTTTGCTTAGCTACGGGCACAAAGGTTTTTAAAATGATTTTAAAAACATAAATGTTTTCAAAGGTTTTGGGATACGGGGAAATCCACAGGCACACACATTTGGATGGTGATATATGGTAGGCACTTGTCGAGATGCTCCAAAAGTAATAACTGAACGTTTAAAGATTTGTAGCTTAGCGGTTCAGGTCGATCCACAGGGAGCTTGATACTACAATTTTCTCTTCACTAATGTCACAACCAAACACCTTTAAACAAGATAAGAAACTCAAAATAGTGATTAGATCAACAAATCAACTAAATTGAAAGATGTAAATTGGGGAGATTGATTTACAATATTGAATTTAACAAAAGAATTAATTGATTGACAAGAATTTAAATGCAATTAACAAAGATTTCATATCAAAGAAACTCCAATCTAGCAAGTAATTGTAATCAACTTCAACCAATGGATCATTGATCCTTGATCTCCAATCTAATCATCCAATCCTATTATAGTTAGCGTAGCCTAAGGTACTCCAGTTTCGCCTAGGCCCGATCACTCCTTAATCATTGAGATTAGCAAGCTCGGTCACTCTATCTAACTCCTCTTCCCTAGTAATCAACCTATTCCTTAGCAGCTATAAGTTTAAATTACAATAGAGCATTACGATCTAGAGCAATATTAGCTAACTAGAGCCATGTGAGCTCAGCGCATCTCCATGTAACTCTCCCCTTCAATTTCCCCAAATCTAATCTAAGATTTGGTTGCTACTCGGTTCTAAGCAAAATCTACAATTACGGATAGCAAATTGCCTAGAATAGCTAGTGAATTGAAGAAACCCAAGCAATGTGGCCATCATTGCATCAAGAATCCCCAAAATCACTTAATCTCTAACACTTCCAAGATTAATAAGCTCAGGAAATTGAAGAATACAATAGAATTGGAAGCCTTAAGTTCAAGATCTTACCATTAATTGAAGAAGAATTACAATTACAAGCTACATTGGATTAGAAATACTTAGCCACTCATGGAAGATGAAGAAACCTCCATTGAAGTTGAGAGAATTCTCCAATCTTCAGAGAACTAAGTCTTAAAAGAGAGAAAACTGAATTTTCGTGCTTTTTCTCAGATCTGAAAGTTACAATTTAAATTCCAAAAGCTCACTTATATAGTCTAGCTAAAAATATGTAAAAGCTCTAATCTATCCTTGCCTAAATCATGATTACAAAGTTAAGTGAGGGTATTAAAGTGTTTTCCAGCTCCTTAGCCCAGCTAATTGGCAAGTGAAACGATTTTCACGGCTTTGAATAAGTCAAATTCGAGTTTGAAATTTCTGTTGCAACAAATCCTGCAAAAATCGCATCTGACAGCTTCAGGTCGAACTCGGCCACTGAGAGGCTCTCGCGTAGCCTCTAAGTGGCTAGGTTTCTCTGCTTCCTGACTTTTGAGCTCGCGACCAGCCATTTAGAGGCTCTCTCGCAGCCTCTAAGTGGCTCGAACTTCTTTCTTTGTTTTAAGCACAAAATGGACCATTTTAACATGTATTTGCATTTTCTCCATTATTTCACCTACAATTAGAAAACACCTCAATTAGTGATTAATTAAAGTACTTAGGTGTCTAATTTATCCAAATTATAATGCAAATACATGAACAAATTAAGCTCTAACAAATTCCCCCACACTTAAACCTTGTTTGTCCTCAAACAAGCTTAAGGATAGAAAACAGAATTTTTAATTGAAATCAACATCTTCAAACAACAACACTCAAATCTCAATCAAGGTCAATACACAAGTCAACTGACAAATTGTATAGGAATGTAAAGACACTTAGCAATGATCATCAAGAATTGAGAAAATCACCAATCCAAGAAGTCACAAGCATGTATCAATCTCCAATGCACATTTGCATGAACAAGGTAACTCTTCTTTGTTTTTCCACACCTTTCTCCCTCAAATATTTATCAAATGGACCACACATACTTCTTACACATACAAGTTTACCATATGCTTGCAATTACACCTAACCTCCACTACTCAAAGATGCATGAATGCATGAATCGAAAGGTCTTTCATTTTGGTTATAATGGGGCCAAGGTGAGTGAGCTACCAAGGAAGGGAAAAGGTGTACAAAAACATCTCAAGAATGATGAAATTTCAGCTTGACATTCAAGGGCAAATTTCTCATGTCATAGCCCTTTACTTGGCTTGATCAACATTTTTAAATTCATCATTGATCTAGGTCTTTTCCTTCCTTTTCATTCTTTTTACACAAGGAGACACTCCTTTTCTTTGATTGTGCCTTTTTCTTTACATTTTCAAATTTGATTTTGGCACTTTCTTTTCATTTTCATTTAAGCATCTTCCTTGCTTTCTTCTCTTTTTATTTCTTTTGACCAACAACAATGAGTGGAAGGCTTCCCCCACACTTATTTCTTTGCTAACCAATTACCAAGAACAACAATTACGAATTCAGGCTTCAATTTCAACATTCTAGAAATGAGGATAAGAACTTGGTTTTTCTTTTAAAGCTTAGGTTCTTTGGTCAATGTGGCTGTCAAGGAAATAAGGTCAATTCATATCACATTAAGCTCAAAGGGTTTCTAAATTTGTCTTACCATGGTTGGTCTTTTGGCTCAAACTTATCCCTAGCTGCCTTTGTCATTTTCAATGCAACCACACATACATGTAGTCTTGAAAAGGTATAAATGCAAGTTCTAGAAACAATGTATGCATAGAAGCAATCAATTCACTCATCAAGGAAAAGAGATTGGGTGCGATCTCATTAAGCTCAAATAATCTCTCAAGTGTGCACACAATGGTTACCTTATCCAATTAACATGCATTAGAAAAATCAACACACTTAGAAACTAATTGAAAAAGTAATTAATCAACTCTATCAATCAATACTAAGTATTTGATTTCCTAGACAAACCATCAATTTGACAAGTATACCAATCCATCAAGGAATTCAAGCATCATTATTCAAAGAATTTAACAAAAATTAAAACTATGCAGAAATAAAGAAAACAAAATGTAAGCACAAAATGAATTCATCCTCCCCCACACCTAAAAGTTACATTGTCCTCAATGTAAAGTAAAGTTGCTTAAGAATAAAAGCAATTTACCTGAAAACCGAGACAATATAGCTACAAAACAACATAACAATCCAGAAAGGAGAGGTGAAGTAAGAAAGAACAGAGTTTAAACAAACCGTACTAAAACATAAGAGTACCAACTACTGCTGCAAAATATAAAAACTGAAGTCGAAAATGCATGAAATGGAATGTATGCAAATACACCACTCTTGGTAAGTAACTATCCATCACTGAGTCGGGGCAGCATCATCATCATCTGAACTCTCAGCTAACAATGTCAAAATCTGCTCTTGGTTTGCAAGGATACGGTCGAGCTTAGCCTCCATAGAATCTAATCGATAATCAATGTACTGCATAAGATCCTTAACTGAGTCCGTGATGGAAGCATGTTGCTGTTGATGTGGAGACAATTCAGTGCGAATATGTTTCAGCTGTGTCCAGAGTTCTCGCTGAAAGGCAACAGCTGGAAGGTAACTATCAGGCAGCTGAATGGTAGCAGAAGCAGAAGGACTAGCAGTAGATGGCTGCTGTCGAGGAGGACTACCAGCAAGCTCTGGTGTAGCACCATCAACTTCATCATCCCCACCCATAGTTGGTGTGCGAAAATCATTAACCCACTCCTGTCCTCGCTTAATAAAACCATATTGCTTCAATTTGTGCTCAGCAATGATGTGGTAGTGCTGAGTATGCAAAGTGCTCTCCCCAGTGACATCGATCTCAAAATCATCAATGATGCAACTGATGAGCAAAGGAAAAATGAGGCACTGCTTGAGAGGAGGTTTGCAAGTAACATTCCTGAGCTAATAAATGTTGGTAGACGCCAAAGGAATGCCATCAATCACTTGCATCCCAAAGAACAACTTGTCCAAGATGTATAAGTCAAGCAGCCGAGCAGTGTAAGTGTCACCCTTCTTCGGTACTACATTCCTCCGAAGAATGTAGATAGCCAACCGAGGTCGAATATCAAAATTCTTGGTGAAAATTTTGTTCTGGCGCCGACTACTCTTACTGAACGGGACATTAAACGTAGCCAAAGTGTGTTCTCGGGTCCAGTCCTTCTCTTCATCATGAACATAGTCACTCTCATGAGGAATAAATCGAAGCAATTTTCCAACATTAGGACACTTGAGGAGTTGACAGAGATAGTGAGTATCGATGAAAATGCGAGTACCCTTAACCAAAGTGTCAATGGTGGAAAGTGAAGCATTACCTCGATGCAGCATGTTGGCATAAAATTCAGCCACTAGCTCGGGATAATAAGCACCCTTCAGATTTAAGATACCCTCCCAACCGAGTTGTTTGAATAGTGGACTAAGTTGGAATTGCTCATCAATGGTAGGATCAATCGTAGTCTCAACAACCAATCGACGCCTAGCAGCTTTAGTGAACCACGCCTGAGCAGCAGAATTTCGAAACCGTTGTGCTCGAGAACTACTCACCCCCACACCTGAAGGTTGTTGCATGTCGACTGTGCACTGTCGTTTGGTGGCTCGTGTCTGAGGCATTTCAACAAACACCTTCCACGCACTAAAGAATGATGAAGAACATATAAGGAACGGCGCCTGAAAAGCACACAGATCACGCAGAACCTCAAAACCCAATCACTGTTGCAAGGTGAGAGTCACACAAGATAATAACCCACTACTGAAAATCAAACAGAAAAGTGGAGGGATGGAACCAAGTAAGGAAATGGAGAAGAGAGGTGAAGGGTTGCACGGCTTTGTGAGCCGTGAAGGGAGCTGTTGGTTTTTATATGGGCTGTAAGCGGTGATTTACAGCAGGAAAGAGTTTGGGCTTATGGCTCTTAAGGGCGGCCACTGAGAGTCTCGCTAAGAGCCTCTAAATGGCTCACTCGAATATAGCTGAATAAAGTTTCTGACTTGGTAGCCGCTGAGAGGCTCTCTCGTAGCCTCTAAATGGCTATCCTGAGCATTGCATAACAAGGTTTCTGACTTATTGGCCGTTGAGAGGCTCTCTCGTAGCCTCTAAATGGCTATCCCGAGCATTGCACAACAAAGTTTCTGACTTGCTGGCCGTTGAGAGGCTCCCTCGCAGCCTCTAAATGGCAGCCAAGTTTATGCTTCAGAATTTTGTTGCTGACTTCAAGCCTCGGTAGCGATGAGACCAGTATAATTACCAAGTGTGTGTATTGTAATGCAAATCGAACATGCTCAGAATATGAAAATGGATGTACCATGCACTAATAATGAAGATGAATGAATAGAAAAGAATGTAAACATGGGGTGCAATTAAAATGATATGAAAATGAATGAAAGAATGAAGTTACCCCAAATTAGTGCAGGACATTGCATTGCTACCTGAATCTCCAGCTGAGCAAGCTTCAAAACAGAAAATAAAGCGAATTAAAATGAAACACAACCTAAAATGCAAGGAAGAAAAGCAACAAATAAAAGAATAAAAGGATAGAAATTGGGTTACCTCCCAACAAGCGCCTTAATTTAATGTCTTTGGCTAGACATTGCTTGGAAATCTCAAGTGAAATATGAAGGAATTTCCAGAGAATTTGTCTATTGAACTAAAGATGGCAGACTCTCATGATATAGCTTTAGTCGATGCCCATTAACTTTAAAGACTTTGTTGGTGGACAAACTCCTTATCTCCACAGCCCCATGGGAATATACATTGATCACCTCAAAGGGACCAATCCATCGACTTTTCAGTTTGCCTAGAAATAGCTTCAATCTAACATTGTAGAGCAGCACCTTTTGTCCTACAACAAAAGCTTTTCGAGTTAGAATTTGATCATGAAACACTTTTGTTTTGGCCTTATAAATCAAAGCATTTTCAAAGGCATCATTTCTAATCTCCTCCAACTCTTGAATTTGAAGCTTCCTATGGTTGCCGGCATCATCAATGTCCATGTTGCATTGTTTGACAGCCCACCAAGCTTTATGCTCCAATTCTACTGGCAAATGACAAGCTTTACCATACACCAATCGAAATGGTGACATGCCCAAAGGAGTCTTATATGCAGTCCTATAAGCCCATAATGCATCCTCTAGACGTGTGCTCCAATCTTTTCGTGTTGGCTGAACAATTTTCTCAAGAATTGCCTTGATTTGCCGATTAGAATTCTCAACTTGTCCACTGGTTTGTGGATGATAAGGGGTGGCTGTTCGGTGGAGTACACCATATCTCTTAAGCAAAGCCTCAAAAGTTCTATTGCAAAAATGTTTTCCTTTGTCACTTATGATGGCTTTGGGAATGCCAAACCTGCAAAATATGTTAGCTCGCACAAAAGTAGTGACTGTTTTGGCATCTTGGTGCTTGGTGGCCTTGGCTTCAATCCACTTAGAAAGATAGTCACATGTAACAAGAATATAATTGAAACCAAGTGAATTGGGAATTGGTCCCATAAAATCAATACCCCAAATATCAAATAATTCACATACTATAATGGAAGTTAAAGGCATTTGATCTCGTGGTCCTATATTCCCAACCCTTTGACACCTATCACAAGTTTTGCAAAAATGGTAAGCATCCGTGAAAAGTGTTGGCCAAAAGAAGCCACACTCTAGAACCTTTCTTGCGGTTCTTTGAGAACGATGGTGTCCACCACATTCTTGACTATGGCAAAAGGAAAGAATAGATGAAAATTCATTATCCGGGAGACACCTCCTAATTATCAAATCAGCACAATATTTCCATAAAAATGGTTCATCCCAAACAAAGAATTTACTATCATGCTTCAATTTATCCTTTCTAGCCTTGGGCATGCCATGAGGAAATTGTTTTGTGACAAGATAATTAACCAAATCAGCATACCAAGGGGAAAAATTTGTTACCATCAAGAGCTGCTCGTCCAGAAATGAATCATTAATTGGAGAAGTCTCTTGAGGCATTATCAATCTACTCAAGTGATTAGCCATTTGGTTTTCTTTGCCCTTCTTGTCTTTGATTTCAATGTCGAATTCTTGTAGCAGCAAGATCCACCGAATCAGCCTTGGTTTCGCTTCCTTTTTGTTAAGAAGATATCTCAAAGCTGCATGGTCAGAAAACACCACAACTTTAGTACCCAACAAATAGGAACAAAATTTATCTAAAGCAAAAACAATAGCAAGTAGCTCTTTTTCAGTTGTTGTGTAATTCTTTTGGGCCTCATTGAGAGTCCTGGACGCATAATAAATCACATGTGAATCACATCCAATCCTTTGCCCAAGAACAGCCCCAACGGCACCATCACTCGAATCACACATTAGCTCAAAAGGGTGATCCCAACTAGGTGGTTGAAGAACCGGAGCTGAAGTGAGAGTGGTCTTTAAAGTATCAAAAGCTTTCTTGCATTGTTCATCAAAGATAAAAGAAACATCTTGCTGCAACAATCGACACAAAGGGCCTGCTATCTTGGAAAAATCTTGAATAAATCTTCTATAAAATCCAGCATGCCCAAGAAAGGATCGCACCTCCTTAACAGAGTTAGGATATGGCAGATTTTGGATCACTTCTACCTTAGAAGAGACTATATGGCCAAGTAATATCCCTTGCTCCACCATAAAATGGAATTTCTCAAAGTTTAGCACAAGGTTAGTCTCAATACATCTAGCCAAGATCAAAGCAAGATTATGAAGGCAAGCATCAAAGGTCTCTCCATAGACCGTAAAATCATCCATAAACACTTCAATAATCTTTTCAACAAATTCAGAAAATATGCTCATCATACACCTTTGAAAAGTTGTTGGAGCATTGCAAAGACCGAACGCCATCCTCCTATAGGAAAATGTACCAAAGGGGCAAGTAAAAGTCGTCTTGTCTTGGTCTTCCGGGGCAATACAAATCTGAAAATACCCTGAGTATCCATCAAGAAAGCAATAGAATTGTTTGCCCGCTAATCGCTCCAACATTTGGTCTATGAAAGGCAATGGAAAATGGTCTTTCCGAGTAGCCTCATTGAGCTTTCTAAAGTCTATGCACACCCTCCAACCGTTTTGAACTCGTTGTGGCACCAACTCTCCCTTTTCATTTTCCACCACCGTAATCCCTGTTTTCTTGGGAACTACTTGAGTAGGACTCACCCACTAGCTGTCCGAGATTGGGTAGATAATCCCAACTTGAAGTAGCTTCAACACTTCCTTTTTCACAACCTCCATCATGGGAGGATTCAGCCTTCTTTGTGGCTGTCTTGAGGGCTTAAAATTATCTTCCATAAGGATTCTATGCATACATAGTGAGGGGCTAATACCCTTTACATCAGCAATAGTCCATCCTATGGCTTCTTTATGTTCCCTCAACACTCTCAGCAACTTTTCCTCTTAAAGAGAATCGAGCTTGCTAGAGATAATAACAGGAAGTGTGTCTTTTTCACCCAAAAAAGCATACTTCAAATGTGCAGGTAAAGGCTTTAATTCAATGTTCGGTGGCTCAACTATAGAAGGAAGTAACTTGGTTGTAGGGATTGGAAGGTCCACATAAGAGAGATTGAACTCGGCTGGCTTGGTAATTGAAGGAATTGCCTTGAGTGCATAAACCATGTCTTGTAATTCTTCACTTGGTGCAATTTCAATATCTTCAATGGATTCCAAATTGAATGAATTTGATAATACCACATCCAAAGGATCTTCTCTTGACAGCTCAAACATATTTTCAGCCAAAGAATCAATTATATCAACAGAGAAAACAGCATGGAGGTCTTCTGGGTACTTCATGGCCTTAAAAATATTGAATGTCACGATCTGTCCAGCAAACTCCATCATGAGAATTCCCTCGTGCACATCAATCTTTGTACGTGCTGTCCTTAGGAATGGTCGGCCAAGAAGGATAGGAACCGTCACATTATCATCCCCCTCCATTCTGAGTATGTAAAAGTCAGCTAGAAACACTAGCTCATCTACACGAACTAGCACATCCTCTATGACTCCCTCGGGATAGACAATTGATCAGTCAGCTAGTTGGATAGTGATACCTGTTTCCATCAAAGGCCCCAAGTTCAAAGTAACATAAACTGAGTATGGTATAAGATTGATTGATGCACCGAGATCACACATGGCTTGTCCACTCGAGTTTCGCCAATTTTTATCGGTATCGAGAAGGATCCTCTGTCTTTGCACTTGACTGGAAGTTTTCTCTGAAAAACAGTAGAGACGTTTTCATTCATTCTTATGCATTCGTTTCCCTTCAATTTCCTCTTGTTGGTGTAGAGATCCTTGAGGAATTTGGCATACAGTGGAACTTGCTTGATGGCATCCACTAAAGGAATATTCACTTGGATCTTCTTAAAGATTTCCCAAACATCTTTTTCCAAGTCTTGATTGGGCTTTTTAGCAAGTCTGGATGGAAATGGAGCTCGAACTTGAGTGTTCAAATCTGGACTTGAAGAGGATCGAGGTGCTTTTGATTTTGATACGGCTGGTGTAGCTGAAGTAGAGGCTTCATGGTCATTTTTCCGCACATTCTGACTATCTGGCCATTTAGAGGCTTCGTCAGAGCCTCTAAGTGGCTGGGACTGCAAAGGTGAAGCAGGGACATAAGTCGATGCTAGCCGTTGAGAGGCTTCGTCAGAGCCTCTAAGTGGCTCTGAAATTTCTCCAGATTCCTTGGTTCCCGATACTAGCCTCTCAGAGTCTCCCTCAGAGCCTCTAAGGGGCTCCGAATTCTGCTCCTCACTGATATCTACAGCATTCGGCCAGATTTCAGCTTCTCCATCGAGGTCCTCCTCTACCCATTCTTGTCTAGATCGACCTTCTAACTTTTTGCCACTCCTCAAATAGATTGCATGAGCAGTTTCCCTTGGATTTTTCAATGGTTGAGAGGGAAATCTATCGGATCCTCTTGCTTGTATTTCATTCATAGAGCTGGCCATTTGTCTTATCTTCATGTTCATGTCTGCCATTTGCACCATCAACTGTTGCATAGTAGTCTCCAACTTGTTGTGTTTCTCCTTATTTTCCACCGAATCTCTGATCAACTGAGGTATGAGATCGTCATATTTTCCGGGTGGTGGAGAGTGATCTTGAGGAGGTTGACTATTCCAATTATGCTGAAACTGAGATGGGGTAGGCTGCTTTGATTGAAATGGAGGTCTCGGTTGCTGGAATGAAGATGGTTGATTGCCATACCGAAATGTTAGGCTGTCCTTCCATCCCGGATTGTAAGTGTTGGAATAGGGGTCATATTTTCTTTGCTGTCCATTGAAGCCAACAGCCTTACACTCCTCGGTTGAGTCTTCCACCAAGGAGGGACATGCCTCAGTGGTATGGGTTGACATAGAGCAGATTCCACAAACACGATACACTCCAGAATTTGTAGTTTGCTGCCCCATAATATATGAAGAGAGTTGGGCAAGATGTTGATGGATAGGAGCCAAATGTTGCTGAAATGAAGTGTGCTCCACTTCATTGACAGTCTTCGTTTGAGGCCTCACTCTTCGAGTGTCGAACTGCTGAGAATTTGTAGCCATAGTATGAATAAGTGATGCGTGTCACAAAGCACCAAAAATAACCTCACTACTCTAACATGTAGTTAGGGAAGCAAGGGTCGATCCCACAAGGAGCTATCCAATTTATCATTACTTTCACAAAGCATATATCAAACTAAACAAGAATTTAAAGAGGGGGTTTTGTATTGGTGTTGGAAATAAGATATAAGGAGTTACCAAGTATGGTAATAATAATGCAATGTATGATAAAATAAAACCTCCAGTCTATTATATGATCAATCTTTCAACCTAGCACTTGATCATTGATTCACTGACCAAACATTCTTCTCACTAATTGGTTAACCCCATGGATTAGAAACCAGCTTCAAATCCATGGATCTTTCCTAATGTTGATTAACCATGAATCTAGGTTCACTATTAATCCTTCCTCTTATGGCTAATTTAAATCCCAGCAATCCAAATTCAAGCCTAGAAGAGCAATAAGCTAGTGAAAGATGAAAACTAACAACAATCAATAACAAACCCAGCATTCATTACTCAAATTGCATCTTCAAATCTCTTTGAATGTAAAAACATCCTCTTGCTACTCAAGTTCTAAGAAATCACCCAACTCTAGCATTGGAATTCAAAGATTAGCATGCTAGTGAACTACTCAATCAATTATTTGCAACTAATCAACTCAGCAATCCAATAGACAAGATAATAAACATGATAATCATCTTTAAAGCCCAAGAGATAGAAGAACAATCAATGAACAAGAAAGCATTAAGAACAAGAATCTCACAAATGCAGAAAAATTGATTGAATCTTATAATAGATTGGAGTTATAGAGTTTTGCTTAAAACGAAAATTACAAGATGAAAAGAACCCAGCAAAAGACACACTTCAAAGCTGAACTCAACTACCCTTTTAGTTGCCTCCTCTGTCTCATCCTTCTGCTTTCCAGCTCTCAGCCTTCTGCTTTCTAGCTCTCAGCCCACTCCTCCATTATTCCTCCTCAATCATTTCTTCCAGATCAGATAAGGAATCTTAAGGATAAAATAAAATAAAATAGAGGCTATTATTGTAAAGAGGGAGACAAGTCTGAGGAGATTTCGGGATTTAACTCTGCCTTCTCTCCACTGAATCCCCGGAATATGTTTTTCAAGAGTTTGATAGTGGAATGACAGCATTTAAGTGGGTCTGTCGACGTTTTGACTTTGTTAGCCGTCGACGTCTAAGTGTATGCCCGTCGACGTCTCTGCTTGTTTTCTTCATATTTTTCCCAGCTCGATTGATCCGTCGACGTCTAAAGATGTGCACGTCGACGTCTAAGTGTTTAGCCTTTATGTATTCGAAGTCAGAAATTTCTACCCGTCGACGCTAGAGTTGGCCGTCGACGTCTAAAGTTGGCCGTCGACGTCTAGAGTTGGCCGTCGACGTCTCTGCTTGTGTAAGTGATCTTGTGTCCATTGCTCGAGCAGCCGTCGACGTCTACATGTTTACCCGTCGACGGATTGGTCGAGCAGACCCGGACTTAGTTTGATAGTCTCTCGTAAAATAGACATTTGGAGGGCCAAACGAACTCCGATTTCGACGTTCTTTAGCATTACGGAAATCCCAAGATGTCCTCTATAACTTTGATGTAGATCACAAAAACAATTGAAGTCTCGAACATAGATAACATTAGCCATATTTATGATCTATCCAATCTGTCAGGATTTCAACTTTGAGTTCTTTACATCTTGTCTTCCCACTTGATTTGTGTTTGGTCCTTTTCACTTCGATTCCATCATTTTCACTCAATTACCTCAATTGACACCTATGAAGTGAAACAAAGCTAAGTAAGCTTAGTTTATACAATGAAATGCATAAATCCATAGAGATTAACATAGGAAAATATGTCTATTTTGGTACTCAACAAATTTCCCCCACACTTAAACCTTTGCTTGTCCTCGAGCAAGCCTAAGGGGAGTTATTATCTACACTAAACCTAACCTAACTTTATTGTCCATTTTCGTAGGAGAACACGGTAGCTTTTAGCCTAAACTACAAGCCCATATTAAACCCCTAGGTGTCCCTAGTAGGAGGAGGTATGGTCTCCTAAAAGTTTATCAACAATAGCCACAACATTCTTATTATGGTAGTTAAAGTTCAAATCGAACTCAAGAGAAACACATGTGACAAGTAAAAGCATGGATAAGAACTAAAGAAAACATAACAAATCATGAATAAGAAAACTAAGCAAACAAGATTAATAAATAACAATGCAAGCATCAAACTTCAACCAAACATGCTTGAATAAGGCAATTCCTCACTAGTCATCTCTCATTCACTCAAGTGTTTGATAATGGTTCCCTCAAGAGTCTTTCTATGAAAATATACTTACCATATGCTTGCTAGTCTACCTCATCTCCACTACTCCATCTTACATGTCATGAATGAATGAATGAAAAGGTTTTAAAGTAAGGTTGTAATGGGGCCTTGGTTGAGAAAGTTACGAAAGAAAGAAATGAGTAAAGGAATTCAATCAAAGGCCTCTTCAAGATTAATTAAATATTAACTAATTGAAATTATGGGCAGATTTTACTTTTAATAGCCCAAATCTTGGCTTGGTCAACAATTCACTAATCTCTCCATCTTTTAATCAACTTCTTTTCACTCTTTTCGTCCTTTTTTTTTTCATTTGAACCTAGGAGATGCCAAGTTCTTTTATAGTGCCTTTCTTTCTAGATTTTGCTTTCTTAAGGCACATTTTATTTTACTTTAAATACTTTGGACATCTCACTCATACAACCTTTTTCTCAATTGACCAACTCAAGGTGGTTTCCCCCCCCCCCCCCCCCCAACACTTATTCTTCTTGCCAACCTTTTTCCAAGAACATAAATGTAAAACAAGGCAATTATTTCACTAAGTCAAAGAGACAAGGTGAGTAAACTTGTTTTTCTTTTAAAGCTTAAGGTCCTTTTTGGGATAATAAGGTTTAACAACAAAGAACATGGCTAAAATCATGTTAAGCTCAAGGGGTTATCTACATTGGTTTTACAAAGGTTGGTCAATTTGGCTCAAACTTAGTCCTAAACCTTAATCATCTTTCAAACATGAATGCAATAAATGTAATCTCAACAAGGTATCAAGCAAGTTCTAGAAGCATACAACCATAGGAGACATAAGTTACACTCAAGAATGAAAAGAGATTGAAGTGCAATCTATAAAGCTCAAATCCTCGCAAGGTTGTTAATGCATTACCCTACTCAAACATATTTGACTTAAAGAAATCAACTAACACGATACTTAGAAGCAAAGCATCTTATTCAATCAACATCATGCATCTTTCATTCCTAACTAGGCTAACACTCATACCATGAATAACTCATCATTCCATTTGAAAGTTAACTATCATGTAACTAAACTACTACCCCCAATTATCAAGCAATGCAATTGCAAATCAAAAGTGTCAACTCCCTGCCAGTATCACCCGTCGATGTATGAGGTTAGAGACGTCGACGGATGACTACTTCAGCTCAACTTATCTTCCTTGTCCGTCGAGGAATATGACACCAATTTTTAGCTCAAGTGGAGAGGGTGGGTGGCTCAAGTTGGTGTGTACAAAATCCTGAAAAATGAAACAAAGAACAACAAGAGAATCAAAGCGAACAAAAGCGAAACAAGAAAACAACAAGTACAAAAGTTGAAATGAAAGTAAGTTAAGTAAATAATTAAACAAGTTCTAATCTAAAGAAAAACAGGGAAAAATCATAAGGGAACAGGGGAAACAAATGAAAATGTAAAGAAAGTAATGATAAATGCCGTAGCTCCCCGGCAACGGCGCCAAAATTTGATGCGTGTCGCAAAGCACCAAAAATAACCTTACTACTCTAACATGTAGTTAGGGAAGCAAGGGTCGATCCCACAAGGAGCTATCCAATTTATCATTACTTTCACAAAGCATATATCAAACTAAACAAGAATTTAAAGAGGGGGTTTTACATTGGTGTTGGAAATAAGATATAAGGAGTTACCAAGTATGGTAATAATAATGCAATGTATGATAAAATAAAACCTCCAATCTATTATATGATCAATCTTTCAACCTAGCACTTGATCATTGATTCACTGACCAAACATTCTTCTCATTAATTGGTTAACCCCGTGGATTAGAAACCAGCTTCAAATCCATGGATCTTTCCTAATGTTGATTAACCATGAATCTAGGTTCACTATTAATCCTTCCTCTTATGGCTAATTTGAATCCCAGCAATCCAAATTCAAGCCTAGAAGAGCAATAAGCTAGTGAAAGATGAAAGCTAACAACAATCAATAACAAACCCAGCATTCATTATTCAAATTGCATCTTCAAATCTCTTTGAATGTAAAAACATCCTCTTGCTACTCAAGTTCTAAGAAATCACCCAACTCTAGCATTGGAATTCAAAGATTAGCATGCTAGTGAACTACTCAATCAATTATTTGCAACTAATCAACTCAGCAATCCAATAGACAAGATAATAAACATGATAATCATCTTTAAAGCCCAAGAGATAGAAGAACAATCAATGAATAAGAAAGCATTAAGAACAAGAATCTCACAAATGCAGAAAAATTGATTGAATCTTATAATAGATTGGAGTTATAGAGTTTTGCTTAAAACGAAAATTACAAGATGAAAAGAACCCAGCAAAAGACACACTTCAAAGCTGAACTCAACTACCCTTTTAGTTGCCTCCTCTGTCTCAGCCTTCTGCTTTCCAGCTCTCAGCCTTCTGCTTTCCAGCTCTCAGCCCACTCCTCCATTATTCCTCCTCAATCATTCCTTCCAGATCAGATAAGGAATCTTAAGGATAAAATAAAATAAAATAGAGGCCATTATTGTAAAGAGGGAGACAAGTCTGAGGAGATTTCGAGATTTAACTCTGCCTTCTCTCCACTGAATCCCCGGAATATGTTTTTCAAGAGTTTGATAGCGGAATGACAGCATTTAAGTGGGTCTATCGACGTTTAGACTTTGTTAGCCGTCGACGTCTAAGTGTCTGGCCGTCGACGTCTCTGCTTGTTTTCTTCATATTTTTCCCAACTTGATTGATCCGTCGACGTCTAAAGATGTGCACGTCGACGTCTAACTGTTTAGCCTTTATGTATTCGAAGTCAGAAATTTCTACCCGTCGACGTCTAGAGTTGGCCGTCGACGTCTAAAGTTGGCTGTCGACGTCTAGAGTTGGCCGTCGATGTCTCTTCTTGTGTAAGTGATCTCGTGTCCATTGCCCGAGCAGCCGTCGACGTCTACATGTTTACCCGTCGACGGATTGGTCGGGCAAACCCGGACTTAGTTTGATAGTCTCTCGTAAAACAGATATTTGGAGAGTCAAACGAACTCCGATTTTGACGTTCTTTAGCATTCCGGAAAGCTCAAGATGTCCTCTATAACTTTGATGTAGATCACAAAAACAATTGAAGTCTCGAACATAGATAAAATCAGCCATATTTATGATCTATCCAATCTGTCAGGATTTCAACTTTGAGTTCTTTACATCTTGGCTTCCCACTTGATTTGTGTTTGGTCCTTTTCACTTCAATTCCATCATTTTCACTCAATTACCTCAATTGACACCTACAAAGTGAAACAAAGCTAAGTAAGCTTAGTTTATACAATGAAATGCATAAATCCATAGAGATTAACATAGGAAAATATGTCTATTTTGGTACTCAACAATAAGTCTCCTTGCCTCAGTAGGAGTCTTGGCAGGAAGAGCTCGTCCACTAGCTGCATCTAGCCATTTTCTATTGAAATCCACAAGGCCCTCATAAAAGCGCTGTATCAATTGTTGTTCATCAATTCGGTGGTGGGGGCAGTTGTCCAATAGCTTCTTGAAACGTTCCCAATACTCGTACAGAGACTCCCCATCTTATTGTTGAATACTAGCAATGTCCTTCCTTATGTTGCTAGTTTTTGCAGCTGGAAAGTAGTGCTCCAAGAATGTCTTTTGTAGCTCATCCCACGATACAATTGAATCGGGTGCTAGAGAATAGAGCCAATTACTTGCTGCTCCTTCCAAAGAGAATGGAAATGCTCGCAATAGTATTTGCTCCTCTGTAATACCAGTCGGCTTTGTGGTTGAGCACACCACTCGAAGCTTCCTCAAATGCGCATGGGGACATTCCCCTGCCAAACCATGAAACTTGGGAAGTAGGTGTATCACCCCTGATTTCAGCTCGAATGGTAGAGCCAACTCTTGCAACCGAATGCAAAGTGGTTGATGGTTAACGGTAGGAGCACCATATTCTTGCATGGTAAGCTCTCTTGCTGGTACAACTTGCTGAGCCATGTTTGATGATTCTTGATCAGAAAATTTGCTTTCATTGACAATACGTTCTAGAGATAAGTCCTGAAATTCAGATGGAAAAGAATTTTCAGAATATATGGATGAACTTTTGACTTGTTCAACAAAATTTCTGATATTTCTAAGCTTATCTATAGTATCACAATCTGGCATGCAAATGTTCACAAGAAAATTAGGCACAAACTAAATTCTAACAATTGTTTTGAACAAAATGTGAGCCAAACAGCAATACGATAGCAGCAAAATCAACTAGAACTGTAGCCAAACAGCAGGATATTCCCAAGAATTTGATTAAACACAACTATCAACAACTAGTGCCAACTTATGCAAACAATCAGACACTAAAAGAACAGAATTTAAAAGACAAATGAAGAGCCAAACAGAATCTTAAAAAGAATAGAAAACAGAATATCGCAGCAAAAGCGAAGAGAATATGGTTAGCCTTGCTCCCCGGCAACGGTGCCAAATTTTTGTAGGTACTTGTCGAGATGCTCCAAAAGTAATAACTGAACGTTTAAAGATTTGTAGCTTAGCGGTTCAGGTCGATCCACAGGGAGCTTGATACTACAATTTTCTCTTCACTAATGTCACAACCAAACACCTTTAAACAAGATAAGAAACTCAAAATAGTGATTAGATCAACAAATCAACTAAATTGAAAGATGTAAATTGGGGAGATTGATTTACAATATTGAATTTAACAAAAGAATTAATTGATTGACAAGAATTTAAATGCAATTAACAAAGATTTCATATCAAAGAAACTCCAATCTAGCAAGTAATTGTAATCAACTTCAACCAATGGATCATTGATCCTTGATCTCCAATCTAATCATCCAATCCTATTATACTTAGCGTAGCCTAAGGTACTCCAGTTTTGCCTAGGCCCGATCACTCCTTAATCATTGAGATTAGCAAGCTCGGTCACTCTATCTAACTCCTCTTCCCTCATAATCAACCTATTCCTTAGCGGCTATAAGTTTAAATTACAAGAGAGCATTACGATCTAGAGCAATATTAGCTAACTAGAGCCATGTGAGCTCAACGCATCTCCATGTAACTCTTCCCTTCAATTTCCCCAAATCTAATCTAAGATTTGGTTGCTACTCGGTTCTAAGCAAAATCTACAATTACGGATAGCAAATTGCCTAGAATAGCTAGTGAATTGAAGAAACCCAAGCACTGTGGCCATCATTGCATCAAGAATCCCCAAAATCACTTAATCTCTAACACTTCCAAGATTAATAAGCTCAGGAAATTGAAGAATACAATAGAATTGGAAGCCTTAAGTTCAAGATCTTACCATTAATTGAAGAAGAATTACAATTACAAGCTACATTGGATTAGAAATACTTAGCCACTCATGGAAGATGAAGAAACCTCCATTGAAGTTGAGAGAATTCTCCAATCTTCAGAGAACTAAGTCTTAAAAGAGAGAAAACTGAATTTTCGTGCTTTTTCTCAGATCTGAAAGTTACAATTTAAATTCCAAAAGCTCACTTATATAGTCTAGCTAAAAATATGTAAAAGCTCTAATCTATCCTTGCCTAAATCATGATTACAAAGTTAAGTGAGGGTATTAAAGTGTTTTCCAGCTCCTTAGCCCAGCTAATTGGCAAGTGAAACGATTTTCACGGCTTTGAATAAGTCAAATTCGAGTTTGAAATTTCTGTTGCAACAAATCCCGCAAAAATCGCATCTGACAGCTTCAGGTCGAACTCGGTCACTGAGAGGCTCTCGCGTAGCCTCTAAGTGGCTAGGTTTCTCTGCTTCTTGACTTTTGAGCTCGCGACCAGCCATTTAGAGGCTCTCTCGCAGCCTCTAAGTGGCTCGAACTTCTTTCTTTGTTTTAAGCCCAAAATGGACCATTTTGACATGTATTTGCATTTTCTCCATTATTTCACCTACAATTAGAAAACACCTCAATTAGTGATTAATTAAAGTACTTAGGTGTCTAATTTATCCAAATTATAATGCAAATACATGAACAAATTAAGCTCTAACAATATACCCACATAGAGAGTGGGATATTTTTAAGGAAAATATAAAGAATTATGTGTGTGTGTGTGTGTGTTTATATGTTTTATACATATATATATTTTTATATATATGACGCTTATATGTATATGCGACACGAGATGAGCGATTGAGAGGATTCCTCGGGATCTGATTTGAGGAAGCGTGGACCGAGTTGATAGAGGCATGAGATAAAGTAGTCGTGGACAGCCTTTTAGGGGCACGGTGAGTTGAGACCCTAGGAGAGGCAAGTAGGGAAGCTCACCAGGGCTCGATGTAGCTGTGTTCCACCACAGTGATTGCACCACCGAGGGAACAGGCTAGAGAAAGAGAAAGTGATAGACATAAATTAATGCATCCACTTTGTGTTTAATCAATCTTGTTTTATGGCTATCATAATCCTAATTATCTCATTTAAGCTTGTTTCTATCTTTGCAGATCAATTAGGGAGCTTAATGATGATAATGAACATTTGAAGGTTGATTAGAGCAAGTATGAATAGAGCTACCCGAGAGATGTTCAACAAAGCCTGATGGTGCCATTACAAGATGAGATTGGCGCCGTTACACACCTATTGCTCCTAGCCGGGTACTTCATCATGTCCAAAGAAAGCTAACGGCGCCATTACAAAGTAGATTGGCGCCATTCCTCTTCAACCATGCCAAGGCCGAATGTCCAACATGAAGGAGGCACTAATGGTGCCGTTACAACCTAGATGGTGTTGTTACACCTCCAATTGATTAAGGCCGAGCACAACATTGTACCAAAGGAAGCTAACGGCGCCATTACAAAGTAGATTGGCGCCATTCCTCTTCAACCATGCCAAGGCCGAATGTCCAACATGAAGGAGGCACTAATGGTGCCGTTACAACCTAGATGGTGTTGTTACACCTCCAATTGATTAAGGCCGAGCACAACATTGTACCAAAGGAAGCTAACGGCGCCATTACATGTTCCATAGTGGCGCCATTACAATTCAAAGCGGACAAGTTGAAGAAGTTAAGAAGTCAGCAAAGTTTCTAAGTGAAGGACCCGAATGGCGCCATTCCATATTCACTAATGGCGCCGTTCCAACTTCTTCTAATTGGGCGTCTCATCTTCACACCCGAATGGCGCCGTGCCACTTCCTAATGGCACCGCTTTAGGAAATCACCTTAGTACCCCTTTGCCCCTTTGCTCATCAACTAGGTTAAGAGGGTAATCATGTAATCTAGTGGTATATATACCTTCTTTTCTCTTCAAAGAGAGAGGAGGAGACGAAAGAAACAATTGAGAAACAATATGAGTTTGTAATCAATCTTCAGAGAGATTTTCTCTCTTGAATCTATATTCATTTAGTTCTTTTACTCCATTTCCCTTTACTTTACTTGTTGAATCTTCGGTTTCTCACTCAATCCATGAGTGAGTAAACCCCCAATTCATTCTATTGTTTGTTGATTATAAGGGTTTGCAAAGTTAGTGAGGCTCTTGTTCTTCATTCCGATTAATCTGTCAAGTGTTTTGATTTCTCTGATTGTATGGAAATATGGTTTTCTTGTCTCTATTTTGTGAGTGCACACATGAAATAGGAATAGGTAAAATCTATGGTTAGATTCTGTGTTTGTGAATCTTTAGTAGCCAACCTTATTCTTAGAACAAAGGAAAGACATAGGATGCTTCTTAGAGATCTCAAATATTCAATGACTGGGTAGACGCGAAGTATATTCAGATTGTTTGCATGCTGTACTGATTTTCATTGCTTAATGCTTTATTCAATCCGTAAATCATCATCGCGAAGATTGTTGGTTCGGTGCGGGTAAAAGGGACCAGTCTAGGAATCGATAGTACTAGGTTGGGCTATTCAGTCACCAATATGAATTTTAGGAATCTTTAGTACTAATTTTCCTAAGCATGCCATTTGATTGATTAATTGTGTTGTTAGTGAGCCTGGGATCTAACTGTCCTTTTACCCTTATGATTAGCAAATAATAGAATGAATACTTTTCATTATTGTCAATCTATTGTATTTCACTGTTCATTTCTCCAATTGCTTCGTTAGTTATTTGTATTGCCTTTTTATTCCTATCCTCATCTATTTCTGCTCTTATCCCAAAACCCCCCTTTATATTTCTGTTAAATGTTCAGTCTATAAGCATAGTAAATCCATTTAATTGCCTTTCTGTGGATTCGACCTGCTCTTACCGCTACTACTTAGTATTGGTTTATAGCAAAAATATTATTCTCCTGACAGGCTTGACAACGGCCGGTCAGAAAGTTTTATAAAGAAAGAGAGATAGCCCTCTGATGCGTGTCACAAAGCACCAAAAATAACCTCACTACTCTAGCATATAGTTAGGGAAGCAAGGATCGATCCCACAAGGAACTATCCAATTTATCATTACTTTCACAAAGCATAAATCAAACTAAACAATAAATTAAAGAGGAGTTTTATGTTGGTGTTGAAAATAATATGTGAGGTATTATCAAGAATGACAATAGTAATGCGATATATGAAAAGATAAAGCCTCCAATCTATTATATGATCAATCTTTTAACCTAACATTTGATCATAGATTCACTAATCAAATATTCTTATCATCAATTGGATAACCTCATGGAATTGAAACCAGCTTCAAGTCCAAAGACCTTTCTCAATGTTGATTAACCTTGAATCTAGGTTCACTTTTAATCCTTTTTCTTATGACAAACTTGAGTCCTAGCAATCCAAATTCAAGTCTAGAAGAGCATTAAGCAATGGAAAGGTAAAAGCTAACAACAATCAATAACAAACCCAGCATTCATTATTCCAATTGCATCTTCAAATCTCTTTGGATGTAAAAACATCCTCTGCTACTCAAGTTCTAAGAAACTCCCAATTCTAGCATTGGAGTTTAAGGATTACATGCTAATGAACTACTCAATCAATTATTTGCAACTAATTAACTCAGCAATTCAAAAGACAAGATAATAAACATGATAATCATCTTCAAAACTCAAGAGATAGAAGAACAATCAATGAGCAAGAAAGCATTAAGAACAAGAATCTCACAAATGCAGAAAATAGAGATTGAATCCTATAATAGATTGGAGTTATAGAGTATTTTTGCTTAAACGAAAATTACAAGATGATAAGTTCTCTCAAACCCAGCAAAAGATGCAAACTTAAAGACTGCCTCCACTCCACTTTCCAGCTGGTTCTTCTCATTTTCGGATCTCTGTCTCCAGCTGCCAGCCCACAATCCACTGCTCCTCCATAACTCTTCCCATCTGAGGTGAGGAATCTTAAGAATAAAATAAGCTAAAGTAGAAGCCATTAAGGAAAAGAGGGAGACAACTCTGAGATTTAGTTATGGCTCCTCTCCACTGAATCTCCGGAATGTGTTTTTAAAGGGTTTGATAGTGGAATGACAGCATTTAAATGGGTCTGTCGACGTTTTGACTTTGTTAGCCGTCGACGTCTAAGTGTTTGCCCGTCGACGTCTCTGCTTATTTTCTTCATATTTTTTCCCAGCTCGATCGATCCGTCGACGTCTAGATACCTGCCCGTCGACGTCTAAGTATTCAATCTTTAAGTGTTCGAAGTCAGAAACTTCTACCCGTCGACGTCTAGTGTCTAGCCGTCGACGTCTAGCATGATGAACTCCCTGGAAATGTTGGCCGTGGACGTCTAGCTTCAGATCCGTGGACGGTTACTTTGGATTCTGGAATTGTGGTCCTCAAGTAGCTTGTCCGTCGACGTCTAATGAGTTAGCCGTCGACGTCTGTGCAGGTACAAGTGATCCCGTTGTTCATTTCTCGAGCAGCCGTCGACGTCTAAGTGTCTGCCCGTCGACGGCTCTGCATGTTGGTTCAATTAATCGTGGAAATTGTCCCTTTTTTAGTTCAAATTTCATTTTTTTTTCTTTTAAGTACACCTACAAAGCAGAATTGAGCTAACTTAGGCCTCCCAGTATAGAAGTAGGAGAAAGAGGAGTGATTTTAAATCCTAATTTAAGTAATAAAAAAAAGGTTTAACAAACTCCCCCACACTTGAATCTTACTCGTCCCCGAGTAAGCCTAGAGAAATAACAAAATAACCCTTAAAATAGAATGCCACAAAAAATTTAAACTGGTTAACTCATCAAATCAAACTTCAGAGGAAATTCATGTGGTATATAGAAGCATATTGTAAAGTAGAAGAGAGCATATCAATTCAAGAATCAAGATAATTAAGTAACAATGGAAGCAATTTCCCTTCAATCAAACATGTTTGAATGGAATAATTCATCATTGGAAATCTCTCATTCACTCAAGTGTGTTTCATGGTGCGCTCAATCTTTGCATGAAAATAGACCTACCATAAGCTTGCTAGTCTACCTCATCTCCATTACTCCAGTATGCACATCATGGATGAAAAGATGAAAAAGATGAAATAGGATTGTAATAAGGTCTTGGTTGAGTAAGCTATGAAGAAAAGGGTAAAGGAGTTCAATAAAAAATTTCTTCAAAACTTAGTGAAATATCAAGATATCGGGAAGAAAATGAAAATGGTCTTAGATATTTTAATAGCCCGACTCTTTTGATCCACCCATTTCAACTTTTTCCTTTCATTCTTCTTTACAATGAACCGAAAAGCTGTTGCTTTCTTCTGTTGTGCCATTCTTTATACATTAGGATTCTTTTGGGCACATTTTTGAAAATTAATGTCTTTTGAACTTCTCATTTCTAAAGCTTTTTCTTAATTGACCAATTCTTGAAGCGAAAATTTCCCCCACACTTGGACTTGTTACTCTTCTATCCAGAACATAAAAATCATACAAGTCACAAATCTCACTAAGCTGAAGAAACAGGGTGAGAGAACTTGTTTTTCTTTTGAGGCTTGAGGTTCTTTTAGGAAATTTAGGTTCATCAACAAAAAATAAAGCTAGAGTCTTTTAGGCTCAAGGGGTTCTCTACATTGGTTTTTCAAAGGTTGGTCAATTTGGCTCAAACTTAGTCCTAATCTTGATCATCTTCTCAAACATGCATGCATTATATGTAACTTCAACAAGGTATAAAGCAAGTTCTAGAGGAATATAGTCATGCAAGATCAAATTTACTCTCAAGAATAAAAGAGATTGTAATGCAATCTTAAGGCTCAAGTCTCTCACAAGGTTGAAGAATCCTTATTCTACTCAAACATATTCGGCTTAAGAGAGTTGCTACAAGTCACTTAAAATCTAGAAGCAAGAAATCTTAAAGCTCTTTTCCAATTTAAACTATGCTTATATTTATTTCATGAACAACTTCACATCTTCTAATTTGCAAATTAAGATTCTATCAAAAAGCTATAACTCCTAATTAGCAAAGGTTTAAGTTACTAAAGTTCCCCCACACTTAAAATAGGCATTATCCGCAATGCTATCTCGACTATAAATCATAAAATAGAGGTATCACAGAACAGTACCTTGATGTTGTCGAGGAAGTAAATGAAGACAATTCCAGCAAATGCAATCAACAATAATGGGGTGAAAGTAACGAAAGAAAGATTAAATTGCCATAAATCAAAATTAGGAGTTATAAGGTTGAGAATAAACTAAAATCCAAAAGTTAAAGAGCTAAAATGTACGACAACTAGAAGTTAAAGTCTGTCACAATTAAAAGAGGTAATAAAGGTAAAATGCATGCATGAAAATGCTAGAATGAGCTAAAGTTCACTGAGGCGGTGGTGGAGGCTGATTATATAAAGCCAGAATCTGATCAAGCTTGGTGTGGAGTGAGTGAACATCATAAGTCAATCGTGTCACATTCCCTTGTAGTGCATTGAAATTCTGATCCATGTTCTGGCACCAACCGAGCATCTGAGACTGAAATTGGTACTGAGGGAGTGGCCTATTGCCAACCGGTAGCTCAAATGGAGGAGGAGCTTGCTGATCTTGCGGTTGTTCTTGCTCTCCTCCTTCTTCTTCACCTTCAGCTGGCTGGTCTTGCATATTTGGAGGTTTTGTCCAAATTCCTCCTGCTTGGACATAACCAAAGATCTTCATTTTGGTGGCATCGACACAATCTGTTTTGGTGGTGATCTTCTTCCGCTCATTTTCAAAGGAGATGCCACAGTGTTGGAGAATTTTAGTGATGAGCACTGGGAATGGAATACAGCGGTGCTGAGTAGTATGAGAGACAACCTCGCGCATGGCACTGATGATGGTTGATGCCAGCGGAATACCAGGGGCTTCTTGCAGACCGTGGACAATTTTGTCCATCATGTAGACATCTTTGCCGCGGACAATGTGGGTGTCACTGATCTTGGGATCCACATTATGGTGGATTAGATATGCCACCAGGCGGCTTTGAATACTGAAATCGCGGCAGAAAAGAGCAGCCTTTCTACCGGGCACTGGTCTATAGCCCACGTCAAATCTAGCTAAGGCATCATGTCTGGACCAAGGACGGTCTGGATCTTCTTCCTCTTCATCATTTTCTTCATACATAGATCCTTCATTTGGGATATTGAAATGTTCTTGGAGGAATGCCGCATTGATGGTGATCTTTTTCTTGAGCACCATAGTCTGAATTTCAGGTAAGTCAGCCCCCTTGTTTTTGATGTTGGCGTAAAAGAGGACCGTCAGATCAGGATAATACTCGCCCTTGATGTCGAGGACAGCATCCCAACCCACCTCATGAAACAAGTGCACTAGATCGAATTCGCGTGCAATAAGAGGATGCACTGTCTTCTCCACAATTTGACGGGAGGTCTGGTGATCTTTAAACCATTGTTCATAGCCGGGAGAGAAAAATTCATTGGCTACAGTAGGCGCGGAGGCTGAAGTCGGGGCCTTGCCGTTGGCAGCCCTTGACGCTCGGGGTCTGGGAGATGGTGAAGGTTCAGCAGAAGCTTGGGACTTGGATTGGCGAGGTCTCTTAGACATTTTGTCGAACAGTTGGTATGATGAACAAAAATCCTGAAGCAATCTCAAGAAAATCCCACAATGAACACTTGTATGATGAATACAATATACTTAGCAATGAATTCCACTTGATTATCTCAGTAATAGCATCAAAGAAACCCAATTATTCAAACAATTGTAGCCCAACTCGGATTCCAGCAGTTGTCTCAAGCAAAAGTGTCAAATTTTGAAGATTTTAAGCATGTAATCCATCCAATAGTTCAAGAATTCGATGCTAAATCAATCAAGAGAAGTAGAAGAGTATATAACTGACCAACTGGAGTGTTAAACGCAACCAAATTTGCTTCAAGAACACCAATTCGAAATTTTGCCCAAATTTGCTCCAAGAACACCAATCTCTGAATTTGTTGAAATTGAAGGGAAAGGTGGAAGAAATAGCAAATGGGGGTGATGTTTTCAGTGAAAAGGAAGTGGGTTTGGTGTAATTGGGTTGGAAGATTGGTGGATATGGAAGAGAGTTGAAGTTGGTTGGTTTTGGAGGGAGGGTTTCGGTTTTGAATGAGGGAATAATGTTGTGATGAAAGTGATGGCTGATGTGGGTTAAAAACTGTGAAATTCGACTGATCCGTCGATGTCTAGTGTCTAGCCGTCGACATCTAAACATTTCTGACTTGGGCCAAATTCGGTTCTTCGTAGCATCCGTAGACGTCTAACCCTTGGACGTCGACGTCTAGATATTTCTGACTTCAACAATTTTCTGTGCCGAAACCTATCCGTCGACGTCTATCCTTATGCCCGTCGACGTCTAAATATTTCTGACTTCCCAAATATTATCGTGACTGAGCCATCCGTCGACGTCTACTTACATGCTCGTCGACGTCTAGATATTTCTGACTTGTCTGTTGAAAATCCCATCCGTCGACGTCTAATCACCTGCCCGTCGACGTCTACGTGTTTCTGAACCCAATAAAAAAAAACTTGATTCCACCCGCTTTGCTTACTCTCAAGATTTACAAACTGTGGAGTGCAGAGAGCCAGAGAAGTGCCTCTTGTGTAGATCACAAGTCGAACAACCTCACCCAATTGAACCTCATGAACTCTTAGCTAAATGTGGATGGAATGATTGTATGCTAAAGCAAAGAAAATAAAAGAAGGAAAGGAATACATTACAGCGAGTGAAAGAAGAACTTGGGTTGCCTCCCAAGCAGAGCCTTTGTTTAATGTCGTTGGCTCGACTGGAGGACCAGATCAAGGAATATATGTAGGATCAGTGAAGAGGATGTCCTCTATGGAAGAAACCGAAACTCCTTCATAATATGGTTTCAAGCGATGTCCATTGACCTTGAAGATCTTGGAAGTAGTCATACTTTGGATCTCCACCGCTCCATGGTCAAATACCTTAGTTATTATGAATGGGCCTATCCACCTACTCCGGAGTTTCCCTGGAAAAAGATGTAGTTTAGAGTTGTAGAGAAGCACCTTTTGGCCTTCACAAAATGTTTTCTTCTTTAGAAGCTTGTCGTGGTAAGCCTTGGTACATTCTTTGTAGGTGAAAGAGCTCTCATAAGCATCATGGCGTAGTTCCTCGAGCTCTTGAAGTTGAAGCTTTCTATGAATCCCAGCCTCATCAATATTCAAGTTACACTTTTTGATGGCCCAAAGAGCGCGATGCTCTAATTCTACTGGCAAATGGCATGCTTTTTCATATACCAAACGGTAAGGAGACATGTCAAGTGGTGTTTTGTAGGCAGTTCGATATGCCCACAAAGCGTCTTCAAGTCTTTGACTCCAATCCGCCCGGTTAGGGTTGACTATCTTTTAGAGGATGGCTTTAATTTCTCGATTTGAGATCTCGGCTTGACCATAGTTTGGGGGTGGTACGCAGTGGACACCTTGTGAGTAACTCCATACTTCTTCAAGAGAGAAGCCATAAGCTTGCTACAGAAATGAACACCCTTATCGCTGATGAGGACACGGGGCACTCCAAAGCGAGAGAAAATATTAGACCTGAGAAACTCACAAACCACTTTAGAATCATCAGTTCGGGTGGCTTTAGCTTCTACCCAATGAGAAACGTAGTCACAAGCCAGTAAAATGTAAACAAAGCCATTGGACTTAGGGAAAGGTCCCATAAAATCAATTGCCCAAACATCAAAAATTTCACAAATTACAATTGAATTTAGAGGCATTTGATTTTGATATGTGATTTTTCCTACCCTTTGACAATTATCACAGGATTTGCAAAAGATGTGAGCATCTTTAAATAAGGAGGGCCAATAAAAACCACATTCTAGGATTTTCCTAGCAGTTCGTTGAGGGCCAAAATGACCTCCACATGCATGTGAATGGCAAAAAGTCAAAACACTAGAAATTTCATGATCAGGGATGCATCTCCTAATAATTAAATCACTACAATGTTTCCATAGGTAGGGATCATCCCATACGTAAAATTTAGCATCATGTTTAAGCTTATCCTTCTTTGCTTTAGGGAAGCCACTAGGAAATTCCCTAGTGACCAAGAAATTGACAATGTCAGCATACCAAGGAATTTGTACATTAAGAGCACAGAGCATTTCATCAGGAAATGAGTCATTAATGGAAGAAGTTACCTCAGAACTTACCAACCGGCTGAGGTGGTCAGCTACTAAGTTTTCCGCACCCTTTTTGTCCTTAATTTCAAGGTTAAACTCTTGGAGAAGAAGGATCCAACGAATCAATCTAGGTTTAGCTTCCTTCTTAGCAAGGAGGTACTTAAGGGCTGCATGATCAGAGAACACAATCACCTTGGTGCCAAGCAAATAAGAACGGAATTTGTCCAGAGCGAAGACAATAGCAAGAAGCTCCTTCTCAGTGGTGGTGTAATTTTTTTAAGCGTCGTTCAAAGTGCGTGAGGCATAATAAATGACATGTGGAACTTTGCCCTCTCGCTGGCCAAGCACTGCTCCCACAGCTATGTCGCTTGCATCACACATAAGTTCAAAAGGTAGGTCCCAGTTGGGAGGTTGCAGGATGGGGGCTGATGTAAGGGCATTCTTCAACTTGTCAAAGGCCTCTTTACATGACTCATCAAAATGAAAGGTGATACCTTGTTGTAACAGACGGCACATAGGAACTGCGATCTTAGAGAAATCTTTGATGAAATGCCGGTAAAATCCCGCATGGCCAAGAAAGGATCGAATTGATTTGACTGAGGAAGGATAGGGCAAGTTCTGTATGACATCAATTTTAGCTTTATCCACTTCGATGCCCTTAGCTGATACTATGTGGCCCAAAACAATCCCTTGAGTAACCATAAAGTGGCATTTTTCTGAATTGAGAACCAAATTTGTCTCAATGCACCGATCAAGAATAGTAGCGAGATTAGCCAGGCAACTATCAAAAGAATCTCCATAAACAGAGAAATCATCCATAAAGACTTCAATAATCTTGTCTACATACTCTGAGAAAATGCTCACCATGCATCGTTGAAAGGTAGCTGGAGCGTTGCAAAGACCAAAGGGCATGCGCCTATATGAGAATGTACCAAAGGGGCAAGTAAATGTGGTCTTTTCTTGATCTTCTGGAGCTATCATGATCTGAAAATAACCAGAATATCCATCTAGGAAACAATAGTAAGCTCTTCCAGCTAACTTCTCCAACATTTGATCAATGAAAGGCAATGGAAAGTGATCCTTCTTTGTAGCATCATTAAGTTTTCTATAATCTATGCACACCCTCCAACCATTTTGCACTCGTTGAGGTACAAGATCACCACTTGCGTTTTGTACTACCGTAATACCGATTTTCTTGGGTACCACTTGCACAGGAATAACCCATTCACTATCTGAGATAGGATAGATGATACCAACTTGCAAAAGCTTCAAAATCTCCTTTTTGACCACCTCCATCATGGGAGGATTCAAGCGGCGTTGAGGTTGCCTAAGTGGTTTGGAATCATCTTCCAATAAGATTCTATGCATGCAGATTGATGGGCTAATACCTTTTATGTCAGCAACTGTCCATCCGATGGCTTCCTTTTGAGCCTTAAGAACTTGTAAAAGTTGAAGCTCTTGGGTGGAAGTGAGAGTATTGGAAATGATTTCAGGGAGTGTTTCATTCTCACCAAGGAAGGCATATTTGAGATGAGTGGGAAGAGTTTTAAGCTCAATAGATGGTGCTTCAATGATAGAGGGGAGAAGTTTGGTGGAAGGGATAGGAAGATCCATGTAAGAAACATTGGCAAGGTGTGATTTAGATGGGAGGACAGCCAAAGAAGCTAAGATGGACTGAATTTCCTCATTATAGATTTCTTCTTCAAAATCTAAATTGTCATAATCCATGCTCTGAGTTAATGCAGAAAATAGAGGATCGTCTCGAGCAAAATCCAATAAGGATATAGAACAAACATCCACAAAATCTTAAGCCATAATAGATTGATCATCTAAAGGGTACCTCATGGCATCAAAGAGATTGAATGTAATTACCTTCCCATCAAACTCCATGGAAAGATGACCTTCATGACAGTCAATCTTGGTTCTAGCAGTGCGGAGAAATGGCCGGCCAAGAAGAATAGAAGAGGATGAAGAACATTCCTCACTTCCCATCTTTAGAACATAGATATCCGCCGGGAAGACTAATTCATTGACTTGCACTAGAACATCCTCCAGAACACCCTCCGGATACACATAAGATCGATCGGCCAATTGGATCACAACTCCGGTTCTTGTCAATGGCCCCATGTCCAAAGAGAGATAAAGAGAATGTGGCATAAGACTAATAGCAGCTCCTAGATCACACATAGCCTTTGGAATTTGAGTCTTTCCAATAGTGATAGGAATAGAAAATGAACCTTTATCCTTACACTTAGGTGGAAGTTTGTGTTGAAGAACTGCTGACACATTTTCACTCAAGGTAATTACTTCATTCCCCTTAAGCTTGCGCTTATGAGTGCACAAGTCCTTGAGAAACTTGGCATATCTAGGAACTTGCTTGATGGCATCGAGAAGAGGAATATTCACTTGTACTTGGCGAAAGACTTCCAAGATATCCGGTTCAATGCTTTCCTTGGGTTTCTTTGTTAGTCTTGAGGGAAAGGGAGCTACTCCTTTAGGTTTCGGATTAGGATGGGAAGTATTTGTGTTTGGTTTTGGGTTTTGAGTGGATGTAGAGGCTTCAAAGTCATTTGGTCTCAAGGGAAAAGGTGGAATAGGGTCAGGGGATTGTGCCCGTCGACGTCCAAGTTCTTCACCCGTCGACGGATCAAAGTTTCTGGGTAAATCATTTTCAGGTATGTTGCTTGCCCGTCGACGGGCAAGTGAGTCATCCGTCGACGGATCTGAAGGGTCAGAAACTAATTCATCCTGCTCCAAGCCTGCCCGTTGACGTCCAGTGGTTTTGTCCGTTGACGTCTCTTCATGAACAGGGGAGAAAGACTCCATCTCCCCTTCCAGATTTTCCTCCTCATTTACTTTGTGTTTTCTTTTCTCGTGCCGATCCGGAAGAACTTGACCACTCCGCAAATGTATTGCATTAACATTAACCTTCGGATTGATGATGGATTGAGAAGGCAACTTTCCCGAAGATTAGGATGTAAGATCATTAACAGATGTAGCAAGTTGCCCAACTTGTCTTTGAAGATCTTCCAAGGAGGTGTTCACTTGTAGAAATTGCGACTTAGTAGCTTCTTGGAAAGATAACTGAGATGATGCAAGTTGAGTCACTAAATCCTCGAGTTTGGATGTAGAGGATGGTGTGGATGAAGGTCCTTGATTAGGTGGAGCATTATGAGAGGAAGCTTGAAATTGGTTGGATTGTAAGGGTGCTGTTGGTCTATTTTGGAAAGTACTAGGCCCTTGTTGAAATTGGGGTCTGGGTTGAAAATGAGGGGCTACATTGTTTCCATACCTAAGGTTAGGATGAGCTCTCCAACCGGGATTGTAGGTAGGTGCAAATGGGTCAAAATTCCTTCTTGGAGGTCTAGGAAATCCAACTGAATTAACATCCTCAACACTGGATTCTTGTAATGTAGGGCATGCATCCGTCTCATGAGTATACAATGAACATATACCACAAGGATGAGAAGTTGAAGACGCACCTATTTGAGACATCATAAGAGAAGTCAACTTAGATAGTTGATGATTTGTTGAAGCAAGTTGCTGCTCTAATTGAGAATGACCAACTTCATTTACTTGATGACTGGAGGCATCATCATATGCTTGAAAGTTTTGAGAGCTTGATGCCATAGTGGTGATGATTTTACGAGCTTGCTCCATAGGTTGATCAAGAAGTGCTCCACTAGCAGCAGCGTCCATGAGTCCTTTGTTCACAGGTAAGAGGCCATTATAAAAATGATTCAACAAGCATTGCTCAGGAATTTGGTGCTGAGGACAGCTAGCTACCAAATGTTTAAACCTCTCCCAATAGTCATAGATAGACTCTGTATTTTTCTGGCAGATGGTGCTAATCTGATTTCTGAGATTAAGAATCTTGGCAGCTGGAAAGTACTTGGTAAGAAATTGCTTCTTAAGTTGTTCCCAAGTAGTTATGGAACTAGGCTCCAATCGATACAACCAAGCCTTGGCAGTGTCTGCCAAAGTGAATGGAAAAGCACGTAATCTGACTTGCTCCTCTGTCAAATTACTCGGTTTCATAGTTGAACAAACCATCAGAAATTCCCTCAAGTGCTGGTGAGGATCCTCACTAGGGAGACCATGGAATGTTGGGAGGTAGTGTACAAAGTTGGACTTCAACTCAAAAGCTCCTTCGACTTCCGGGAAAACTATACACAGAGGTTGAAGATTTGGCTCACACTCCAATAATTGTCGGATGGTGGGCTGAATTTCGTTCTGAACTGGTAGAACAACTGGAGGTGGTGGATTAATTGGTGGTTCATTCCGTGGTGGCTCCATGATAGGCAAGGGTGAAGAGCTCTCAGATTGCAAAGATGACTTTTTAGTTTGCTCAACAAACCTTCTGATTTCCTTCAAGCTGGTTATGGAAGAATCAAAACTCATACAATATCTACAACAAAGAGATAAAACCAGAAATGAGAGCAAAGAAAATATACAAGAAAGTAAACCAAACAAAATCAGGGGAAGTAATGGCTAGATAAATAAACATACTAACACAATAGATATTAAAGAAACAAACTTCATTAACACTTTGCAACAACAACGAGATAGACACACACAGAAATATATAAGCTAAAATGCTATGAAAGTGAAATGATAAAGCCGTTAGTTCCCCGGCAACAGCGCCAAAATTTGATGCGTGTCGCAAAGCACCAAAAATAACCTCACTACTCTAGCATATAGTTAGGGAAGCAAGGATCGATCCCACAAGGAACTATCCAATTTATCATTACTTTCACAAAGCATAAATCAAACTAAACAATAAATTAAAGAGGAGTTTTATGTTGGTGTTGAAAATAATATGTGAGGTATTATCAAGAATGACAATAGTAATGCGATATATGAAAAGATAAAGCCTCCAATCTATTATATGATCAATCTTTTAACCTAACATTTGATCATAGATTCACTAATCAAATATTCTTATCATCAATTGGATAACCTCATGGAATTGAAACCAGCTTCAAGTCCAAAGACCTTTCTCAATGTTGATTAACCTTGAATCTAGGTTCACTTTTAATCCTTCTTCTTATGACAAACTTGAGTCCTAGCAATCCAAATTCAAGTCTAGAAGAGCATTAAGCAATGGAAAGGTAAAAGCTAACAACAATCAATAACAAACCCAGCATTCATTATTCCAATTGCATCTTCAAATCTCTTTGGATGTAAAAACATCCTCTGCTACTCAAGTTCTAAGAAACTCCCAATTCTAGCATTGGAGTTTAAGGATTAGCATGCTAATGAACTACTCAATCAATTATTTACAACTAATTAACTCAGCAATTCAAAAGACAAGATAATAAACATGATAATCATCTTCAAAACTCAAGAGATAGAAGAACAATCAATGAGCAAGAAAGCATTAAGAACAAGAATCTCACAAATGCAGAAAATAGAGATTGAATCCTATAATAGATTGGAGTTATAGAGTATTTTTGCTTAAACGAAAATTACAAGATGACAAGTTCTCTCAAACACAGCAAAAGATGCAACCTTAAAGACTGCCTCCACTCCACTTTCCAGCTGGTTCTTCTCATTTTCGGATCTCTGTCTCCAGCTGCCAGCCCACAATCCACTGCTCCTCCATAACTCTTCCCATCTGAGGTGAGGAATCTTAAGAATAAAATAAGCTAAAGTAGAAGCCATTAAGGAAAAGAGGGAGACAACTCTGAGATTTAGTTATGGCTCCTCTCCACTGAATCTCCGGACTGTGTTTTTAAAGGGTTTGATAGTGGAATGACAGCATTTAAATGGGTCTGTCGACGTTTTGACTTTGTTAGCCGTCGACGTCTAAGTGTTTGCCCGTCGACGTCTCTGCTTGTTTTCTTCATATTTTTTCCCAGCTCGATCGATCCGTCGACGTCTAGATACCTGCCCGTCGACGTCTAAGTATTCAATCTTTAAGTGTTCGAAGTCAGAAACTTCTACCCGTCGACGTCTAGTGTCTAGCCGTCGACGTCTAGCATGATGAACTCCCTGGAAATGTTGGTCGTGGACGTCTAGCTTCAGATCCGTGGACGGTTACTTTGGATTCTGGAATTGTGGTCCTCAAGTAGCTTGTCCGTCGACGTCTAATGAGTTAGCCGTCGACGTCTGTGCAGGTACAAGTGATCCCGTTGTTCATTTCTCGAGCAGCCGTCGACGTCTAAGTGTCTGCTCGTCGACGGCTCTGCATGTTGGTTCAATTAATCATGGAAATTGTCCCTTTTTTAGTTCAAATTTCATTTTTTTTCTTTTAAGTACACCTACAAAGCAGAATTGAGCTAACTTAGGCCTCCCAGTATAGAAGTAGGAGAAAGAGGAGTGATTTTAAATCCTAATTTAAGTAATAAAAAAAAGTTTTAACACCCTCGGTGCAGTAAGGCACACGATTGGCCAGTCGTGCCTTTAGTATATTTGAGGCCAGCCCATTTTATTTATATATTATTTAAAAAGGTTTTAAGGCAAATCCTCACATGGAGGATTGGAAAAGAGATTTTGAAAAATAAAATTTATTTATTTTATTATTATTATGTTTTGGATTTTCCCTGTTTTCCCTAACCCTGATGGAGATTCATAGAACCTCTGTCACTCACCTATATCCAATGTGGATAGATGCAGATCTACATACGAGAATAACAGCTAGTTCGAAGGCTCACTAGGAGGCGCCGGTGGCTTAGTCTTAGTAGTTTCTGATCGGCACAATATTATGCTTACTTTATGTGCTTATTTCCTATGATTATTGTGCCTATCTTATCTTACTTCCACTCATATAAGCATGGTTTTGTATTTGAAGGTTCCAAATGAGCTTTGAGTGGAGAAATGAGCATTTGAAGATGAAAAGAGTCAAATTGGAAGCAAAGGAAAGAAACGGGATTGAAATGCCAAAGTGAAGGTGCAGGCAGATTGGAGACACCTGAAAGATGGCCGAATTTCACCACCTTAAAGGCTTCATCTGCATTTGTGTTCTTCACAAAGTTGTAGAGGACATCCTAAGTTTCCAGAATGCCCAAGAACGCCCCGATCGGAGTCCATTTGACCCTCCAAATGCTCATTCTACCGAGACATTCCAAATCAGGCGAGAAAACTTGCTAATGGCGCCATTCTAGTTCATAACGGCGCCATTACATTTCATTACTGGCCAAAGCTGCACAAATGAAGAGAAAGACCAAGCTAACGGCGCCATTCCACTTCCTAATGGCGCCGTTACACTCCAACATTGCCAAGCCATGCATTTCAACACACCAAAGGCAAGCTAATGGCGCCATTACACTTGCTAACGGCGCCATTACACTTGAAGGTTGGCAAAGATGGGCAAAGTCAGCACGGGCTTAAAAATAGAAGACCCAAACGGCGTCGTTCCACTTCATAGTGGTGCCATTAGGGGTAATAGCCAGACAACGCAACTAGAAGAGCATAACGGCACCGTTCCATTTTGTAATGGCGCCATTCCAGGAAATGTCTCCAGTGTCCTTCACTCTCTTTAGTCAGCAACTAGGTCATTAAGGATATTGATGTAATTTGGTCATTTAAATACCTTGTTTCTCTATAGTTCGAACAGATTTGGGGAGATTACTAATTTTAGTTTTGAGAACAGTCAGAGAGAAAGAATTTGCCGCAAGAGGGAGGGGCTTTCCCCTCTCTCCCTCTGTTTGTATTCCTTAGTTTTTAATGCAATTTCTTTATGTCTCCCCTCAATTAATGAGTGGGTAGACTTTAGTTTTCTCTAATCTATGTTTTAATTATCTTTATTGTTAGATTTGTGATGAGATTCTTGTGCTTAATTATTGAATTAAACCTTGGGTATTCTTTGATTGCTTGTTATTATTGACTGTGTTTCCTTGATTTGCTTAATTGGACCGGTACTCTTAGGTTAATCAAGATTAACACTAGCTAAATTTAATCTAATGAATCTTTAGTAGTTAGATTAGATTATTAGTAGCAAGTGGGTAGCTTAGTTCCTATCCATAGCAATCAAAGGGATTATCTCAAGCGAACACGTGAAGTGTTTCGTTAGATAAGTGTGGGCTAATGTCTATTTAGATCGATTAATGCTTTACTTGGCCTGTACATAGTTACCGCGGAGGAATCATGCTTGATTGGGTAAAAGGGTCTAGTTTGGGAAGCGATAGGTACCGAATTAGGCTAATTAAGAATAGACCGGGATTTAGGGGAAGCGATAGTACCTTAAGTCTACGCCTGCTATCCATAGGTTGATTCAATATCCTTAGTGAGTCTAGGAATCACATTTCTAGTCAATTAGATAGTTAATTTTACTCTTGATCATTTATTCTTTTCTTTATTATTTGCTTTAATATTTGTCTGTTCACTTTCCACAATCCCCCCTGCTTTATTGTTATTATTTGAAAAACAAGATTGCTCTTGCTTCCTTTGGGTTCGACCCTTACTTGCTTTCTATACTGTTAGTTTAAGTAAGGTTATAAATTTCATTCTTTTGATCGTCTTGACTACGGGCGATCAGTTTCTGCTGCATAGGTATTCCTTTAAATTAGTCCTCTGGTAATTACTTGTAAAGTTTATTATTTTATTAAATGATTTTTAATTAAAGTTTTAGTTGTTTTGCAGCGATGGTATCCATTTCAATGCCTTACGTGCTTCTGGTGCATGACCGGTCGGCACGTACTTCGAGACAGCGTGGTGGTTGCCACATGGCCGACCCAGGCGGGTCAGGGCGTAACAATATACAAGTAATTAAAAGGGAAAAAAGGTAAACACACAAAGCATGCTAGAAGATCAACGCATATAAACATGCATAGGCTTAATAAATAATAAATGAAGGAAAATAGTAGGACAAAAAATAAGCATGCAAGATATAAATGGAAAAGGCATTAATGGTATATACAAGAAATTAAAACATGCAAAATGCATACAAGTAATTACAAGGGCAAAATGGTAAATACATAAAGCATGCTAGAAATCAAGGCATATAAACATGCATACAATATAAATCAAATGTGATGTGAATGCAATATGCAATTTTGGTAAACCTGATTTTGAAAAAACCTTCCTTTTCTCTCTTTTAAAAAAAAAATTTTTGAAAAAATTCTGAAATAATTTTTTGAAACAATTATTGGAAAATTTTTGAATGAAATGAATCAACGCAATGTATGAAATGGAATTTTAAAACATTTTATTATCAAATCTAAGTAAAATAAGACTTTTAAGAAAAGGGGGCTCAACTCTATAAAAAAATGTCCCTAGTGGAGTCGCCAAGCTGTCGAGATGTTTTACCACTCTGACAATAAATATGACGTGAAAAAGTTCGGGACTAAACAGTCTAAAAAATAAAATGGGGTCGCCACTAACCTTTTATTTGATTAGGTGTGATTAGTCACCTATTTGTTTAGCTTAATATAAATCTAGAAAGATTATGTCCAGTTAAGGAAAGAAACCGGTCTACGAATAAAAAGATTTTAGGTTCGGGAGTCGGTTACGCTTGGGAAGGATTAGCACCCCAAAGACGCCCAGAAATCGATACCACAAAAGTCTTAAAAATATTTTACTAGGAAAATAATAATAATGTGTTTTAAAAATTTTTAAGAAATATATAATTTTAAATGTCAGAATAAATATTCCTTTTAATGTAAGATAAACATCTATTTATAAAGTTAAATTTGAAATTTAAGAATTTAATGTCTGAATGAACATTCCTTTTAATGTGTAAATCCATAGCCCAATTTTGAATTTGAAGGAATTTCCTACTTGAAATGAAGATTTGATTTCCAAATAGGCGTAAATATTCTTCTAGGATCAAAGTCTAATTTGAAACTGGGGATAAATATCCCTTTTATGAAAAACAAAGATATAATCTAATTTTAGAAGGTCTCAATAATGGGAATATAAATTGAAACCTTCTAGAAAACATTTTACAAAAAGGTTGGGATAAACATCCTCAAATTCATGTTTTGAAATTTACATTAAGAGACTTTAATTATAATTACTTAAATTAAAATCTCTTAGAAAGATTTAATTTTAAAATAAAGTTGGAATAAATATTCTTTTTAATTTAATGAAGGGAATAGTTTGACAAAAATTTATCTTAATTAGGAAACCTTAGTTGATTTAACAAATTAAGACCTTTCAAAAGAAACCACTTTTTTTTTTAAAAAAAATGATGTAGGAAAATAAATGTGTCCTTTTTCTTGAATAAAACCAATTTTGAAAAGGAATTTTTAAAAATTTAAGGAACAAGTATTCCTTTTATTAAGTTTAAAAAAATGTTTATTAATAAAATTAAGTTTAATTGAAAGGCCTTAATTGGTTTATACACTGAAGTTTTCCAAGAAAAATATTTTCAAAATTTCAAAAAAATGATAAAGGAAAATTAATATTCCCTTTCATTGAACAAAATAAAAAAAATTTGAAAATGGTTTTCTAATAAAATTTGGATTAATTTAAGAGGCCTTAACTATAATTGGGTAGTTAAGATCTCCTGAAAAACTTTAAAATATGTTTAAAAATTAATTTCGGAATAAATATTCTTTTTAATTTAATTAGGCCTCTTAAATAGGGGATTTTATTAAAATGTATTAAAAAATGAAATAAAATAATTGAAAGTAAAAGATTTTGAAATTAACATTCATTTTTTTTAAAAAAAAATTTTGAGATTCATTTACAAATTTTAAGAAATTTAAAGAGATCATAAACACAATATGTGTATGCCTTTTATGAAAATCAAATGAGAGAAATCAACTTTTAATTTTGAAGGGATGAAAAATTTTTTTCGGGTCCGATCGGACTCCAGATTAGACACAAAAAAACTCCTCATCTTAGAAAACCCTCAGAAATCTCGAACTCCGAAGGCACCCTCCAACTCTCCATGCACATGAATTTTTGAAATGTTCTAAACTTACGTATGTATGAATGGGACAAGAAAATATAGGTTAGTACATATAATCACGATTAATTACATAATATAATGTGATAAATAATAGAATATGGAAATTTAAATTTAATTTTACAAGTTTAAATTACATGGCAACCAATCAAATAACCAAATTACCAATTTCAAATAACTAACATATACACAAATCCAATCATTTTTATGCTCAAGGTTTAACTTCTAATTAAGCAAACATACATGCAAGGTCAAAGATATAATTTTTTTATACACAAAATTCAATTTTTAATTAAATAAACACATATACAAGGGCAAAGATATAATTTTATACAAAATTCAATTCATGATTAAACAAACATATACAAGGGCAAAGATGTAATTTTATGCAAGATTCTATTGTTAATTAGACAAATATATATGCAAGGGTAAAAGGATAATTTTATATAAAAGATTCAATTTTTAATTAAGCAAACATATTTACAAGGGCACAAATGTAACAAGCCTAAAAGTAGGATTTTTATAATCAAGGTTTATTTTTTATTTAAACAAATGAAAATAAACTCAAAGATATAATTTTTATTGATCAAGGTTTTATTTTTAAGCTAGAAAAAAATCCACAAATCTAAAGATATAATTTTTTATAGCCTAGACTTAATCTTTAATTATGCAAACAAGTTTATAAATTCAAAGATACAATTTTCAGAGCCAAGATTAGATTTTTAATCAAGTAAAAATGAATATAAGCTCAAAGATGCAATTTTTATGATCAAGATTAAATTTCTAACTAGACAAACATATAGAACATACAAATCAAGCTTCAAAGAATAACAAATATTGATATAAAACAAAGGAAGTTAGAATCTTTTTACATAAGCAAGCAAATAATTAAAATTAATCACATATTAATATAAATAAAATCAAAAAGGCATAATCTTTAATATATTTAAGTAATGCTTCAAGCTAAACAAAATAATTAATAAGGTATAAAGGCTTTATAAATTGCAAGTATCAACATAAAAGATAAAAAACTTAACATTTTTACACATAAATCAAACACAATAAAGCAAGAACATGGTGTCAAAAGTAAAAAGTATTAATTTTTCATAAAAAGAAAGGGCTTTACCCCAAAAAAAAAATATGAAGTCTTGTATTGATGAACACCACTCAAGGCTAACAAGGAGATAGTTGTCTTGTTTTAGAAAAGAGAGCGGCTTAAGTTGATTAACAACAAACACTTATCTCTTTATTTTTCTAACCAACCTTCTCTCAAAAATAAAAGAAGAAAACAAGAAAAGAGTTTGTTTTTGCTCTCTGTTTAGCGTTTGGAGAAAGCAAAGAAATGCTCCGTTTTTTGTAAACAAGCTTTTTTAGAAAATGAAAAATATCCCCCCTCTTTGTTGGCTAAGGATGATTTTTATACCCCTACTTTTCCATCTTGATCTTACGACTCTCCTTCATCCCTCTTTTTCATCTGATGGCCACCATTTCTTGGCCATTCTCTCCCTATTTCACCCCTTCTTTCTCTGTTGTGATTGGTTGGCTTTATTGGTGACTTCATTTTAGTAGTCCTTGTAGGGGCATCATTTTTAATGAGAAGGAGTAGTCATGCGAAAAAAGCTAGCTGGCACATTCTGCCAACAGCAGGAAATGGTTGGCATTTTTTCATTATGGATGGCGTGCCAGTAAATGTCCTGGCAGCACTTTTCAGCGGAGCATCAGCAGTATCATCCCAAGATGGTGAATCCCACAACCTAAATGGCGTGATGCAGTTCGTAGAGGACATCATCAGTTGGCGAATACCAAAGGGACTATACTCCTGCCGCAAATCACTACTAGATGGTGTAAGATCGCTGCTTAAAAAAAATGGAATATCCAAGCTCGGAAATCGAGGAGGCTTGTAGCATAGAGCTCCAACTTCTCGTTCTTCAGGCAAGTTCGACTTATTATCCATAGTAAGGCAAGTTTGCACTGCATCTGATTCTGAACCAAAACTATTTACTGAACCAACTTCAGAGAATCATTGGCAAGATATGATTGCTCTAGCAAGCCTGAACTATCTTCTTGATCATCTTTAGTATAGATAAAGCCATCACGTGCATCCATGGTAAATTCATGCTCTTAAGTTCCGAAAGCTAGACCATTTAAGTGGCTGGGCTCTCTTAATGTCAATAAACTTAAGCTAACAGCCAACTACATACCCTTTCTTTCTTCACCACCAATAGCTACATAATCATGAAAATCTCCATGTGCCCACTCTATAAGTGGCTCCCATACAAATACTTCCAGTAACATTAAGAGTATATCCTTATGCTTCCTTAGAACACTGATATCCTTATGCTTCCTTGGAACACTGATAACTACCTCAACTCCATGATACAAGGTGGGCATGGCTTTTGGTGTGTGTGTGTGTGTGTATACACATATTATATATATATATATATACACACACACACATATACATATACTTATACATATATATTTTGCATGATAATCAAGTTGACTCGGTTGGTCTTTTACTTGCTTGGTTTTGCATGGGAGCTGAGTTGGCTTGCTTGACTTTCCAGTGTTGGTTCAAAATTACCTGCAAGGTAATAGAAATAAAATTAAAATAAAGTAATAATGAGCAAAAATAAACTAGATTTAAAAGGATAAGTAAAATAAAATTTGGAATTGACAAATCGATTAATTAATTAATTAGAACTTATTAACTAATTGATTAAGATTAAAATGAGTGTCTACACTAAACTCTGTACGATACACAACTTTGAAGTGGTTGTTGCACAAAAAAATGGATCGAAATTGTGTTTTACCAAAGATCGTGATTTTGTGCGTTTGTGGGCAAAACGGAACATTGGGCCTTCCGGGCTTATTTCAAAGAGTTGGAGTGAGTCGATTGCTGAGTTATGATGACTGGGCCTGGCGCCAGCTTGTTTTGCCTTGGCGCCAGGGCAACTTTTTTGGCTTTCGTTGGCTTGCCGTGGCTTTCTCCTTGGAATGCAGAGGACTTCCCTTGGCACCACATGTTGTGCTTGGCACCAAGCCAACTTTGGAATCCTTTCTTCTCTTCAATACCAAAGATCGCGATTTTGCGCGTTTGTGTGCAAAATGAAGCATAGGGACTTTCGGGCTTATTTCAAAGCCTTTTTGTGCAAAACCTTTTTCGAACATGCTCTACTTTGTACGATATACAACTTTAAAGTGGTGGTTGTACAAAAAAATGGATTGAAACTTGTGTTTTGCCTAAGATCATGATTTTTTCCGTTTGTGCACAAAACAGAATATTGGGCCTTCGGGACTTATTTCTAAGCCTTTTTATGCAAACCCTTTTTTGAATTGGGTCTACTTGGTAAGATACACAAGTTTCAAGTAATGGTTGCACAAAAAAATGGATCAAAATTTGTGTTTTACCAAAGATCATGGTTTTACGCATTTGTACACAAAATGAAGCATCGGGCCTTTCATGCTTATTTCAAAGCCTTTTTGCTCAAAACCTTTTATGAACATGCTCTATTCTATACGATACAAAACTTTGAAGTGGTGCTTGCACAAATAAACAGATTGAAACTTGTGTTTTGCCAAAGATCGTGGTTTTGTGCGATTGTGCGTAAAACGGAACATTAGGCCTTCAGGCTTATTTCTAAGCCTTTTTGCATAAACCCTTTTTTGAAAAGGCTCTACTCGTATGATACACAACTTTGAAGTAGAGTTTGCATAAAAAATAGATCAAAATTTTTGTTTTACCAAAGATCGCGGTTTTGCAAGTTTTTGCGCAAAATGGAGCATAGGGCCTTCCGGGCTTATTTCAAAGCCTTTTTGTGCAAAAACCTTTTTTGAACATGCTCTACTCCAGATGATACAGAAGTTTAAAGTGGTGATTGCCCAAAAAAAATGTATTGAAACCTGTGTTTTGCCCAAGAACGTGGTTTTGTGCGTTTGTCGGCAAAACGGAACATTGGGCCTTCTGGACTTATTTCTAAGCCTTTTTGCGCTAGCCTTTTTTTGAACAGGGTCTACTTGGTATGGTACACAATTTTGAAGCAGTGGTTGCACAAAAAAATGGATCGAAACTTGTATTTTACCAAGGATCATGGTTTTGTGTGTTTGCATGCAAGACGAAGCATTGGGCCTTCCGGGCTTATTTCAAAGCCTTTTTGTGCAAAACCTTTTATGAACATGCTCTATTCTATACATACAGAACTTTGAAGTGGTGCTTGCACAAATAAATGGATTAAAACTTGTATTTTACCAAACATCACGATTTTGTGCGTTTATGCACAAAACGGAACATTGGGCCTTCCGGGCTTATTTCCAAGCATTTTTCGCAAACCCTTTTTTGAACAGCCTCTACTCAATACGATACACAACTTTCAAGTAGTGGTTACACAAAAAATGGATTGAAACTTTTGTTTTACCAAAGATCGCAATTTTGTGCATTTGTGCATATAACGGAGCATTGGGCCTTCCGGGCTTATTTCAAACACTTTTTTCTACAAATTTTATTTTTGAAAATACTCTACTCTGTACAATACACAACTTTGAAGCGGTGGTTACACAAAAAAAATGAATTGAAACTTGTGTTTTTCCAAAGATCGCGGTTTTGTGCATTTGTGCACAAAACCTAACATTTGGGCCTTCTGAGCTTATTTCTAAGCCTTTTTGTGCTAACCCTTTTTGAACTGGCTTTATTCAGAGGAGCAACTCGACCGGAGCCGACCTTTTATCGAGTATATGCTCAAGTTTTTGCAAATTAGTTATGGATCCATTGACAATATTTTGATACTACTTTTAGTATATTTAAATACTTGATGAAATATTTTCCATATACTTAGTAATTTGTAAAAAGGACTTTTATTTCATCACTGTATAATATTTTATTTTTCAATGCGATTTAATATGCATTTTATATATTTGGTAAAGTTTACTTAATCACAAATAGGTTGTGAGAACCATAAGCCTTGCGTACTTGGAGTTTCGGGTGAGCGCGCCATTCGAAATTCTTAGTACGCGGCGGTTGTCATATTTCAACCCTTCGGGTCGGAGTGTGACAGTCACTACTTCTCAATGTATTATCCATCTCAATTGGTGAGAGGCGTGCTCATAGAAGCAACAAAACCCTTGGTGGCCTGAGTTGGATGAGTGCTGCATGCACATTGATACTTGAATTTGCGAGGGTCAAAGGACAATACCTTGAGTGGTGGTGACACTGGTGGCCAGACCCAAAGTGGGTTGCCAGACCATTAAAAGGCTCTGTGGGCCCGTCTCTCACAATGAAAGCGAGATATAATCTAAAGAAGTGAGAGTGGGCGACAGTAGCTGTTTCATTCATTGGTTTGGTGGGGATGGGTGGAGCTGTTGTAGGTGAAATATTGGACAAGGGAGCTTTTGTGGCACCAACATTCTGCTTCAGATGCATCTTGAAGTCTCCCAATCTTTATTTTCAGCTCAGCAACCTTAGTCTCATCACATACCTCCAGTATCAATGCCTCAAACCCGTTTGGAAAAGTCGCATTTCGTGAAGTTTTCTTCTCCGATGAGCCTTGTACAGCGCTATCATTTGACTTGGCTGTTTCAATAGCTTCGGGTGTTTTTACACATGATATTAATCACATTTCTTTTTGTGGAGCTATTCTTCCCAGTAAACATCAAGCCTGGGACACATGATTTCATGGAAGTGGGCAAATATTGTCTGCATGCTCAACGTGTCAAAGGTGCTTTCGGTGTATATATATATATATATATATATTACACATATAAATATATATATATATATATATACACATACATATAAGTATACATATATATAGTTTGCATAATAACCGAGTTCACTCGGTTGGTCTTTGGCTTGCTTGGCTTTTTGGACTTGGTTCAAAATTATTTGCAAGGTAATAAGATAAAATTAAAATTAATTAAGATGAAATAATAATAATAATAATAATAATAATAATAATAATAATAATAATAATAAAAAAATACTAAGCTTAAAAGGATAAGTAAAATAAAAAATTTGGAAGTAACAAATCAATTGATTAATTAATTAAAATTAATTAACTAATTGATTAAGATTAAAAATAAGTGTCTACAAGCATATCCCACTAATTTGGATTTAGTGGTTTTCTTGGAAAAAAAACAACCCAAAATCTATAGTCCCCAGTAAATTTATTACGAAGTGATCTCTAGTCTCGTAAATTGTGTCAAGTATACCAATTCCCCAATAGTTTTAAGAAATGGCACTTCAGGACCAAATATATTCTCATGAGGTTCTTTAAGACGAAACGAATTCATTTGGAGATTAAGAGACCTTACAACCATAAGGGTGTTTAATGGATGAACCTTGTCCATGTTAAAACATTTAAGCAATCTTTTAGTGTATGCTAACTGATGGGCGAGTATTCAATTTGATTCATACTCAAACTCTATACTAAGGCATAATTTAGTTTTACCCAAATCTTTAATCTCAAACTCCATTTTCAAATTTTCATTAGTTTTATATAACTTTTCAGGAGTTCTAATCGTTGACATAAACTACTATTATAGCAAATCCGGTTTGAGATTACTTAATAAATACATATGGGTAGATGGGATCATTTTTGTACCCTTCATTAGTTATATACTCACTTAAAAATTGATACCACATGTGTTCAGATTGTTTCAACTCATACAAAGATCTTTGCAACTTTATCGAGAATAAGTTGCAGGAAGTGTATGCTTCAAGCATTTTTAATCCCTCAAGAATTTTCATATAAATATCAGAATCTAGTGAACCATATAGGCCTCGTTCCTAATCATCATTCATAATTTCATGAGTAATTGTGAGAGCAAAAGCATCATTAACGATAACCTTATTCTGATTCCAATTTTTATTGCAATAATTTGTGAAAATTTCAATATTCCGGGGGTTGGTCATCTTTTCATGTGTTTATGTCACTTTAGGGACAATATGCTCATTATTTTGTGCCACTTCAGGGGTAATGTGCTCTCTTTAAGTATTATGTTGTGCCACGTTAGGGGCAACTTGTTTTCCTCGAGAAAGATCAATATCTTATTTGGAGAAGATTCAGTATTCATCCCCTTTCTTTTTTGAGGAACTGTGTCTTTTGATCCCATTGGTCTACCACGCTTCAGGCATGGGACATACAGATCCATTTCAAGATGTTTTACAAGAACATCTATCCTAGCTGGAATATTTTTGTCTAAAATATTAAATGCAATAGGCAATCTATTAGCAATAGTTTGTAAATGGATCAAGTTTTGCACCTCATTGTCACACTCAAGTATTCTTGGGTCTAAATGAGACAAACATTGCTCATTCTTATCCTTTTTCTATGTTTCATTTATGGAAGCTTTTGATACCCATAAACTCTTATCAACGGTTCAATTAACTTAATGATGGACGGTAAATAAAAGCCAATGTAGATGCCAAACGTTGGGGACCTATTTTATTTCTTTGAGGTGGTGCTATAGGTACTTGCACAACATATCTAAAGGTGTGAAGATGTGAAATATTTGGCTCATGGGATAAGACTAACTGAAGAGAGAAATAAAAATGAGAACTAGTGGGGCATAATCTAATAAGTGCTATAGCATGTAGAACAGCATGGCCCTAAGCTGAAAAGGGAGTTTTGTTCTTATTAACAAAGTCTTGGCAATTTTTTGAATCTTTCCGATTAAGGATTCCACTAACCTATTTTGAATATGGACATGTGAAATTGGGAGTTCAACCTCTATTCCTAATGTAGTACAATACGCATCAACGCTTTTTGATGTGAATTCACCAGCATTATCCATCCTTATGCTCTTAATTTGGTTATCAGGGAAGTATGCACGGAGTTTTATGATATGTGCAAGCAAACGTGCAAATGCAACGTTGCGTATGGATAGTAGGCAAACATGGGGCCATCTATAGGATACGTCCACTAACACCATGAAATATCTAAAGGGCCCACTTGCAAGTAATATAGACCCATAGGTATCACCTTGAATTCTATACAATAATGATGCATATACATGATCAACCTTTATTATGGAAGGCTTGGTAATGATATTTCCTTGTGAACAAGATTCACAAGTGTAATCCTTGGACAACATAGCTTTTGTATTCTTAAATGGATTTCCACGCTTATTTTTAATTATTCTACGCATCATTTTAGCCTGGATAACCAAAGTGATTATGCCAAAGTCCAAACACATAAGGGTTCACTAATTTTCAGGGCATGGTAGCATAGGATTTTATAGCTCGTATGAGGATTCTATACAACCCCGTATTGGAAGCTTCCAGGTTCTTATTGATGGTCTTCTAACCCATCTTATAAGAGGTAATGCAAAGATATTCTTTGTTTTTCTCATTCATTGTATCCAAATGGTACTCATTAAGGCATATATCTTTGTAGCTAAGCAGATTCCTCTTTTGTCATGCCCCAATACGGTGCGGTGATCGAGTGCGTAACAATCGCCGCGAATCCTTGAAGTGCATTCTATTGCATTGGAATACACCCCAAAGTTCTGCAAGGCTAAAATGGTAACTTTTAAATTTTATTTTCACGCAGTAATAACGCAGTTATCAAGTTTCAATAGTTTATAAGAACATAAGATCATTCGGTGTAAAAATATAATAACAATTAGTGAAATAAAATTTCAAGTTGCAAACTTGCATATATTTTCAGAAATGCCATTAGGTTTTGTGACATATTTTTCTATAATATTTTCCCAGGCCTATAGCACTCAAAAAATACCACAATAGTTTCAAATATTCTTGGATGCACTAAAGAAGATAACTGGGTAACTTAAAAGTCATAAATACCCTCGGTGGGAGCTACATGAATTTTATAAAGATATTACAAAAAGTTAACTTTTTACCTTCTCGGTCAAACGTTTCCTAGGTATGGAACTTTTACCATTGCAACCTTCCTAAAAACACGGAGAACGTCTACTGCCTAAAAATGGATTTATGATAAAATACGAATGAGTACTAATTACTCAGTGAGTGGATAACTAGTAAAAATATTAACAGTAAGATCGAAATTTTCTAAAAGTAAGGATAAATTCAAGAATTTCAATAGTTCAAATATCCCATAAAACACAGTAATATAAGTGAACAGTTAGGAACAATGTAAAGGAAATAGGCCCATGAGGTCATAAATACTGTTCGTTATATCCTCTACCCAAGCTGTTGCCTTGGGGGAGGTCGACAGTGGGTGAATGAGTTCCATTTTGTCCGGCATGCCACCGAATGAGCTCTTAATTGCCTTGTGGGTTTCCCTCTACGCCTCCTACCAAGGCAGAAACCACACTCACTCGCGCCCATCAAAAGATGGTCCGCGAGCTACTTAGTCACTGTAGTAACAACAAAATTCCCCTCTTGGGACTACAACGAGTAACAAACTAATGACCAAGATGGCTTTGATACAATACCATTTCGTCACATAAAGTAACAATATCAACATTTTTCAAGACATTGGTTGGACAATTTATAAAGTCAAGAAATGACACAGCTGGACCTAATCCAACTTTTTCGTATAAACAGAATAGTGTAAAACAGTGTATTAACTCAACAATACATCGCCCGGATGTGTCTAATTAATAAGAGAAGTTAAGCTTAAGATAAGACGGAGTTGGAAGATGAGATAGGTGACCATGCATGGAAATATAATTTAGACTTCTTTAAGTCCATTGCCAATGGATTGGACGTCCATTGGTGAATTGGTTGGTGGATCGGGCCAATGATTGAAATTATGAGAGGTTACAAAGAAGGGAAAATGTCTGGCTCGGGGTTCGAGTAGACCTGGTCTTGAGCTTATCTATAAATAGGGGGAGATTACCTCTCTCCTTCTCATTTTCTTCTCCCTCTCTTCCTCTCCTCTCATTTGCTCTCTAGGAGCAATTTTAGACTTTTGGCCGATCCGGACAATCCGATGAAGGATCAAGGTGAGATCTTGGTAAGTTTTCATGCATTTCCATGCATCGGTCTAGGAGAGATCCAAGCTCAAAGTTAGTTTAGCTTTTTAGTTAGATTTTAAGTTTAGATTTAAGATCTAAGAGAGCTTGTGATTCTCGTTTCTGCTTCGGTAAATGCGTCGTGGGAGGAGAGAGGAATGTCTGTCTCAATTTTCGTGCCAAGCCATAGACCAAAGGACTCAAAAATCGAGGAAAAACCTCGATTCCCGAGGCTTGGAGGCGGCTCCCGCGCGGGAGCCGAGTCACTCCAGCGCCAATCCCAAGCGGGAATGGGCAGCAGCCCACTCCACCATGCGGGACTTGGGCCAATGCGTGGCCCAGTCAGCGTGGAAGGGCCTGCTTGGCCCAAATCGGGGCCAGGGCCGTGCCAGGCCAACCCGTATGGGCGGTCCACGGGCCCTTGAGGCATTTGTGTAATTTTTTGTCATGTGTTCGATTTTAACCCCGGAACTTCCCGGACACTTTTCTAAGCCTCGAAACACTTCCAAACACTCTCTTAGGTCATGCTAAAGCCTCGTAGGTGCATTCATAGTTATTTATGAATGTTAACACGCTTTTCCGTATACTAGGACTCTGGATGATCGAATGTGGGGATGCTCTGGAGGTTAAGTTACGTGGAACGCTTGGGAGTATATGAAGCTCCTAATACTATGCATGGCTTAGACTTCAGTGCCTAGCCACTAGGGACAAACATTTTCAAACATTTTAAAAATATAAATTGGTTTAAAGGTTTTACAATTGTTTTGGGATAAGGGTAATGCACCACACACACTTTTATTTTGTGATACATCCATTTAGAGGGTGGAATGATTTTAAAGAAAATATAAAAAGGCTTGTGTGTGTGTGTATGCTTATATGTTTTATGTATATAAATATATTTATGATATATATATGGATGGGATGCGAGAAGAGCGACTGAGTGGGTTCCTCGAGGCTTCGATATAAGGGAGCGTGGACCAAGTCTGAGTAGCATGCATGAGACATAGCTGTGGACCGCCTATCGAGGGCCACGGTGAGCGGAGACCTTGGAAAAGGCGCGAGGGAATAACTTGCCAGGGCTCGAGTGTAGCTATGGTCCACCACAGCGTTTGTCATCACCAAGGGAATGGGCTAGAGAAAGAGAAAAAGATAAAATGGTTTTAAAGAGAAAAGAGATAGCCCTCAATGCACAAGGCATACGATCGGCGGGTCGAGCCTTCAGTATGATAGAGGCCCACCCATGTTATGTATATATTTATTTAAATGGTTTCTAAAGCAAATTCTCGTTGGAGAATTCGAAAAGAGTTTTTAAAAAGAAAAACATTTATTTTATTATTAATAAGTTTTGGATTACCTCTGTTTTTCCTAACCCCGATGGAGATTCATTGAACCTCTGTCACTCACCTGTGTCCAATGTGGTAGATGCAGATCTGCGTACGGGGTCAGCAGATTGATTAGAGGCTCACTAGGGGACGTCGGTAGCATAGGCTTAGTAGTTTCCGCTGCGTAGGTATTCCTTTAAATTAATCCACTGCTATTGCTCTTAAAGTTTATTATTTTATTAAATGATTTCTAAATTAAGTTTTAGTTTTGTTTTGCAGCGATGATATCTATTCATGCCTTGCGGTGCCGTGGATGCATGGCAGCAGACATGTACTTCGAGGTAGCGCGGCAATTGCCACGTGGCCAGCCCGGGCAGGCTAGGGCGTGACAAGAAATAAGCTTCATTTTAACATAGCAGGGTTTTATAAAATTTCATAACATATATGAGACATGTCTAATTTAATTTAGCCATCAAGGTTATTCTCATAGGCCAACTTATCAATAAGTTTAAAAATGCAAGCAAATCAAAGCATTAAATCCAAAAATATTAAATAAAGTATCAAGGAAAATTTTGAGTTAATCATCCATTCACTGTTCTTGGTGACTGATGTGTTCTTGATCTTCATCTGCGGTTTGTTTCCCTTTGGTTTGCGCTATTCCTTATGATCTTTCAACTCCAATGCAAACCCTAATTCTTTCTCTCCAAATTACTTCTGACCAAGCTCAAATTCCTTAAAATTGATAGAGGGATATTGATGGGCTTGTTGAGAGCTTTAATTTGAGTATAAAATTTAAGGGGCTTTGGTGGATTAAACTTGGAAATTGTTTTGATGGAAGGAAATTGGATTAGAAAAAGGAAAAGGAAGAAAAGAAAGAAAAAAATGAATGTGTTCTTCAATTTTCAAGAACAATGGCCGGACATGACCATTTTATATGGCCATTGGTACATGACCAAATAAAATCTTATGGTAAAATGATCATTTTGCCCCCATGGACAATTTTATCATCAAAAAATTTAAAAATTTCACTTATGTCCTTGGTCAGTCCAAAACCTTATACAGTGTCCCAAATTATTTTTCAATCTCTGTCAAGTTATTTTGCGCATCACAGAATTTTCAAACTCTTTACCGTTTGTAAGCTATACTAGTTCGAACTTCTTCTACATTTTTCACTGAAATTTCTAACTGTCCATTTTACACTAAAATGTTTTCCTTACTCTATTTTATGAAGCACATGGCATTATCTGATAAAATAAAATTTGCATAGCAAGTATTACATCTTTGATCTACCGCTTAATAATCCGTCTTCAATATGCAAAATAGTTCCACTTGGCAAAACAATTGTGGCATTTCCATAGCCATCTATAATTTTAAGAAGTCCTAATATTGTATGGATACTTGCCTCGCATAATGTCATACTTGAGAAAAAGTGCCTGCTACCCAACACGATATGTGCTGTAGCACTATCAAGTAAGCAGTTTTCTTGCTTTTTCTCCTTTCCCATTTGCATTTTATTGACAACTTCTGGCATTAAATGCTTTGCACTTATATTATATTAACAACTTCAGGTGTCAAATAACAAAAGAATTGGTATGAACAATTGCATTAAGAATTAAACCAGGTAAATTCCCAGGAAAAAATGGAGGGATCACAAACGGTCCCACTTGAGTTCAAACCTCCTTAGACAGAATTTACCTAGACATGTAATTATTATTACAATGCCAAAATCATGACTAGTATGACAACTTCAGGTGTCAATAGTAATATCTAAAAAGAGCATTAAAATTAGTATGACAGCTTCATGTGCCGTTACTAGTTTAATACCAAAATTACCATAACTATTTAGCAACTTTAGGTGCCAGTATGACAACTTCCGGTGTCAATTTAATATCAAATCATTAGAACCAATATGATAGCTTTAAGTTTCATAGAAAAATTAAAATATTCCAATATTCTATATGACAACTTCTAGTGTCAAAATTAATCAAAAAAAAGAAATCTAATAGAAATGGATAAAAATAAAACTTCATTAAAACTTACTCCCATATTACCTTTCTTTATCTTGGTAATTTCAAACACTTTGGGTCTTGACATATTCAAAACCTCCTCCTTAGATCAAAGTTTCAACTTATTCACAACCTCCTCCTTTGATCAGAGTTTCGCTGAGACAACTTCAGGTGTCTCGAGTTTTGCCTAGACAATTTCGGGTGCCTTGAGTTTCACCTAAACAAATTTGGGTGTCTCACCTAACTTACAACTTCGTGTGTCTTGACTTTCATCTAGACAACTTCGAGTGTCTCACTTAACTTACTAGACAACTTCGAGTGCCTAGCTTTTTGTTTTTTCTTTTCTTTGATTAAAGCTACTAGACAATTTCAAATTACTAGACAACTTCGAGTGTCCAGTTTCTTTCTCACTTAGAGCCTCTCGTGTTGATAATGTATTGTGGAACAAGAAATTTGAAGAACTAGAGAGAATTTATTATTGAAGAAATGAGAGAGAAGATATAACTATTGATGAGTTGTGAGATATATTTACAACTAACTGGGGAGGCTTAATTATTTATAGCTGAACCCCTTATATAGTGATAGCTCATATTTACAGGATAAATCTATCATTATACATTTATTACATAGATAATCCTAATTATCTCCTAGATAATAACTGTAGATAATCTTCTGTTAAATCTTCTTTTCAGCCGAATAATTCTTCAGATGATCTCTCCCATTATCATTTAGAATTTGACAAGATAATGATGTGAAAAGTCCATTATCCATTATCCAATTGTTGGTTGAGTTGGTAAAACTTTGGACCTCTACTTGAAAGGTTTGAGGTTTAAGTCATGCCAATAATCCTCATTAGTGGGTCATCTGTAAGTACCACTCTCAACCTTCTCTGAGGCTTATGACATTCCTTAATCCTAGACTGAGGCAGCCTCCCCTCACCTAAACTTTTTATTTATAAAAAAAAAGTAAGTTTCTTACTACTCTAATACGACCCCCACTTAGTTTTAGTATATAAAATAAAATAAGTTACAGACATACATCAAACGCCGCCCACGGGCTTGGTGAGCTGTGAGCCCATGCATAGGTCTAAGGTCTACTGACTAACACTGTATAAATCCAAATAAAGTAGGCCGAACTCTATTCATCTCCCTCTCTCAATTTCCAATGCGAATACCATAAACCCAGTGGGAGGGGTTCAAAACTTCAAAGTGAGCTAAAACGTGAGCAACGTAGGAGAGCGTGGGAGACACAGAGAAGAAGAACATGGAGGAGAGGTTGATAGCCAAAAATGAGGAAATAGAGAAAAGAAAAAGCAGCTTTTCAACGCGGGTACTTGTTTTGATTGAAGAAGCCAGAAGGCTGGGCTACCTTGCTGGCCCTATGATGGCCGTCACCATAACTCAGTACCTCTTCCAAGTCATCTCAACTATGATGGTTGGTCATCTGGGCGAGCTCGCTCTCTCTAGCTGCTCCATAGCGGTGTCTCTCTCTGGCGTTACCGGCTTCAGTCTTCTCGTAAGTCGTTTTGCATTTTGCTTCTTCTTTTAATTTAATTTAATTTAATTAACCAAATTACTGTGTGTTTGTGTTTGACAATTGACTTGTTGTCGTCCGCACCATATAATTAATGATTTTCCATCTCTGGTTTTTGTCCTATTCTTCCCTTTTCTAATTTGTTTGTTTCTTGTATTTTCCCTACTGCTTCCAAAGTCAATTTAAAATTAGAAATACCGAAACGTTCTTTGGCTCAGAACTTATGGCCACATGCTAAAGCCACATGTATAGGTATCATCTGTCCTTTTACATAATACTCTCCCTTCTCCCTCCTCCCTTTGTTTCTATGCCTTTTGATTTTTTTCAAATTTTTGAAAAAGTAGTCAAAATGTTATTAGTTTTCATTGTTCTTCTTGGTGTTTCGGGTTTGTAAGTATTTTTTAAATTTTATATAATGATATGACAAAAAGTAGAGATAAATATAAAAATTTAATTATACTCATTTAATCTATTTATATCCGTCTTTATTAGTTTTTTACACAAAATAAGAAAAACAGTTATAATGTAAAATCCTTTACACTTTACTTTAACTTTTTTATTCTATCTTTATTTTTCTCTTCGTGCGATTCTCTCTTATTTCGACTCTAACAATATTTAAGGAAAAATTCATTCAAGAGAGAAAAAATTTTGGAAGAGTAGTTTTGAAAAATTAATAATTAGTATTGAGATTGGATAGATAAAAAATGGATAAATCAAAGTTCTAGAAGGGGACAAATAAAAAAAGATAGAGGGAGCATTTATTGTTTGTTTATAATAAATGATAAATAAATTGAAACATTCCAAAAGAGAGAAAAAGATGTACAAAAATAATGAGAGAGAGGGAGTAATACTTAAAATTTTCAAGTAAAATTTTTTAAAAATGGAGGATAAATATAATAGAGATGAATATGATGATGACCATAAGAAAATATTTGACTTGTGTCTTTCCTAGAAAATCAAAAGTTTATCATGAAATTGGTTATCTATCTTGAATATTAAGTTTTGAATGTAGTTTTTATTTTTCTTTTATGCCAAAATTGCTTTGCCAAGTTTTGGTTGGACCGTATCTATAAATATCCATCAATGATCAGTCTGAAAGTAGGAATGCAAGATCAATAATTTGTGGGCAGCTCCATAAAGGGGCTATGTCTTTTTCTTTTTAATGAACGAAGGAGTGTGAAATGTGATACCAAACTTTGTTTATTATTTATTTTGGTGTTATTTTATTAATAGCAATTTAGTTATTTTTATAAGGAGAAAAATTATCTTATATATCATCGATGAAATTTTTAAACCCGCCATATATGTGATTATATGATTGTAAGTAGAGTTTTTTTAACCAAAAAAAGACTTTATTTTTTAACATTAATTAATTAATTAATTGAGTAGTACATATGTTTCATTCCTCAAATATTGCTTGTATCGTTTAAAAACTTGATCAGCAGTAAAAAAAATCATAATTCTTTTTATTAATTTAGTTATTTATATTAAAATAAATTTATGGAAATGTGTTAAAATTTAAAACCCCTTGAGGTAGGTTTATTAGAAATTCACCTACCCCACGTTTTTTTTTTCTTTTTCAAACCATCTAAACCCAATGAAAGTCATCCTTTCCTTTTTTTTCTGTTTTTTTTTTTTTCATTTCATATACGCTCCCTGTCCATTTTGAATGTCAACATAGTATTTGGAGAAGAGCTTAAAAGAAAAATGTTTTATCTCTTGATGGGATATATATAAAGTAAAGGGTCCTACCAAAAATTAGGTATGAAGTGAAAAATTATATTTGTAGAGAACTGTTTTTCATTTTAAGAAATTAGACATTATTTTAAAATATTTAAAAATAGAAAAATGGACATTTAAAGTGGAATAGCGGGAGTATTTCTTTTTATTTTCCTATGCCTAGAATTTTTAGTTTAAAGGATAATATACTAAATATTGATAAAAAAATTCAATATATTTGAAGCTCTGAAAATTGATGTAAATGTTATTCAATGTAATCGTTTATATACATGTGTGTGGGTGTCTATATATGTATGTATGTATGTATATATGTATGTATAAGCAAAACATTTTTCAAACAATGTTGAGAATCGTTCAATGATTAACACATGATATGTCGATTTAATTACTATGCAGCAAGTATTTATTTATTTTTAAATTAACATTAATTTAAAAACTAATAAAATATTAGATATTTCAATTTAAATTTTAGTTTGGGTAAAATTCTAATAACTCATATAAAAAAATAAATCATCTTTCAAATTTTAAATGGCATTTTAAATTTCCAATAAACTCTTTTGTATTTTCAATGCACTAGATCAAAAAATTTTTTTAGCCACAACACTAAATCAAATTAAGTAACAAACTTTTATAATTTTTAAATTAAATAATTTTAAAATAATATATTTTTTCAATATTATTATAGGTAAAAAAAATATTATTATTGCATTAAATGTCCTGTGCATAAAATGGGTTAAAACCTAGTAATATTAAAAATGAAAAATCCGAAAACCCTATTAAAAAATATAAAGAAGAGTCAAAGAGAAAAGGAAAAGGTTTAAAAAGAATAAAATAAGCTAAACATATAAAATACATTACCCTAAACAAGAAATTAAGTTTGAACCTTACGCTATACATGGAAAAATGTTGGTTCCTTACACTATAGGGACATATTTATTTTCTTTGTTACCCTTCTCCTTCCTTTCTACCAAAGAGATTATAGGACTATTTGTTTGATATAGAATCTACAAGCCTTTTTTTTTTTTTAAGATTTTGAATAATTGTGTGATGATGGTTCATAGAATAACTAGTTTGAAAGGATTTTAAATTACTATGAAATTGAATTTTAATTAGTTGAATTATAACTCAATCATATAAAAAGTGTACATTCAATTATATAATTTGATTAAGACATTAATTACCTTTTGCAATAAATTAAAGCACTAATTATCAAAGATAAGTAAATTTATCCTTTTTATTTTCAAAAAGAATACTACTTTTTATTTCTGCCTTTTAAAAGTAATCGTTATTTTCAAAATTTTACTTGAAATAAGAAAAAATTGAATAAATGGTCTATTAGGATTACTTGTAAACCCATAATTTTACACATTCCAATAACAATGTATCACATTAGATTTTTCAAAGTTTTTTCAAAACTTTATAGTAAACCTTATTACATATAATTATTTCACCAAAAAAAATCATATTTGGTCAAATTTTAGCCTCAGGTTAAAAGAAGAAAAAAGGGTTGTAGGATAAGTCCTAAAATTTAGGATATTATCAGGGTGGGTTTTAGTAATTGTAGGAGAATCTTTGAGTTTGTGAAAAAAAAAAGTAAAAAGAGGTTTTACTAAAATAATTATGTGTATTGTAAGGTATTGTTGTCATACCTTGACCCGCAAACCCGGACACGCAATAGCTGCCACACTACCTTAAAATATGCATCCTGCGCAATGCTTCTGAAATAATGCAAGACGTTTATTGAATATACAAAGCCAAAACAAATATTAAAGAAAAAGCCTAAATATGATTTTGAAGTCAAAATATTATAGTCAATACGATACTCAAAATACTTTAAATAGCACATAACTTTTGAAAATCCCCTCTAATGAAATATCAAAATACCAAGAGTTAACAAAAGTACAAAGAGGAATAAAAAAAATATAGCTGAATAAAATTACTCGTAGATCGCTAATACTAGGAGAGAATCACCTACAAGGCTGAAGAATTTAATCCGCACTCCTAGGCCTAGAAAGCTCCTCACTGAGCCTCAAATACCTAAAAACGTTGAAATAGAGAGGGGTGAGTCCAACGGGCTCAGTGATGCAGTTTAAAAAAAATGTAAAAGACAATTAATGGGGGGAGATACAATTACTCAAAAAATCAACAGTGATACAGACTGTCATTTCATAAAATAGATACCCCACCAATGAAAATCATTTCATTTAAAAGTATATAGCATATCTTAGGACAGTAATAAAGTGATCGGGTCTTATTCGTCGAAAGACTCGCATCGTTGGGAGCAATCATCAAATAATCATATATATATATATATATATATCTCTTTGCATGCTCTCTCAACATTGCCTCTAGTTACGTTTGCAACCGTTAATGCTCCTAGCAAGATACTCTACGTGCCTCTCAACCAGGAGACCCACTTACCTATATCTTTCAAAAGATGGCGTATAGGCTACTACCACTCACCTAGGCATCTCAAGGAATGAATCACAAGCTACTATTTTGCTAGTGATGCCCCACATGGGCTGGTTATATATAAACCAATAATAAATACCTCGATCATACAAACTACACATGGAAACTTATCACGCCACGATCAGGTTCTCATAAAAATCATTATAAATATTTTTCATATCTCATATATATATATATATATATTGTCACGCCTTGACCTGAAGGGTCGGCCACGTGGCAACTGCCGGGCTACTTCGAATTACATGTTTGCAACCACGCACCCTGAAGCACCGCAAGACTTGAATTGGATATCTTTGCTACAAACATATAAAACTACAACTTAATTAAAAAGCATTTATAATATTAAAAAGTTATTTAATAAAACTATTTAATAAAATAATGTACCAATGGATTAGTTCATAGGAAATACCTACGTAGCAAAAACTTATAACTCTTAAGCCACCAACTTCTCCTATTAAGCCTTCGATTAGTTCAATTTACTTTAGATTTGATCTAATCTCTTTCTTAGATTTCAATACTCTCATCGAACTCCTTTCTAAGCTCTTTTACTTCTCTAATTGATGTCTGATTAGGTCACGTATGAGTTTTCTACATTGTACGGACTGAATTAGGGTTTAAGGTTCCATAACCTATCCTAGTTTAATCCATGCACAATCTAAAACCTAATCTTCTAACTCCATACAATTCTATCCTAATCTTATCTTCCATCACCTATACTAAGGTTAAATTATCGAACTTGACACACAAAACTTTTGTATTTGCATGCCGTCTTCTATTATTTTGATATGTACGGAAAGGTTGAATTGGGACTATGTGTGTCAACTCTCCCCTCGTTCTAAGAATTTTGTCCTCGAAATTCCAAAGGTCGTCATGGGGAGGGATGACTTCTACTTTGAATTCTTCTTGTATTCCAACTTGTTTTAATACCTCTCATCACCTTCACTTGTTCTAACTATACTCTTAGCCCTTCCGATCATCCTTTCCCTTGAACAGTTCTTTCTTTTCTCGTGTCCTTGAGTTTGAATGTCATTTTTTTCCTACTAAGGCTTATCCTTCATTGACCTATGGGTTAGGGCTTTCTACGCTTCCATTGTGCTTCTCTAATGTCCTTATACTGGCATTATCAGTGTGAACACCTTTGACGCTTTATGAGTCGAACTTGTTACCTTCGAACTACGGTATAGTCTTCACTTTCTTTGGAGCATTACTTGTAGTACTTGATAACGAGTCACTAACAAGTGACCTACTTCTCTTAGTCATGCATGTTCGATTGTCTTCATTCTCTACTTTCCATCTACAGTTTTCTATATCCTTATTTGATCTCTCCTTGAGGGTATCCTCTATCATGACAATCTTGTAACTTCTTTCTATGCTTTTTGGCCTCTCGTTTTTCTTGATAATCTGCACTCACATTCTTTGCTGGCATTGGTATCGTGCGTAATGATCATTTCTTCTCACGTTTGCTATCTTCTTGTGCTCTCTTGTACTCATCCTTCTAGCCAACGTCATTAGGGACAACTTCAATTTAATCCCTCGCCTTTAAGGTAGAGGTGTGTGGCAATTAAACTTGGACTCCCTACTGGTTACCTATTTCATTCCTCGGTTCCCCTTTGTTTCCTAGTTTCCTTTCTCCTCTATGACATATAAGTCAATCTTTAATGCACACCTTGGCCTACTCTCGGCCAAACCAAATCAAAGGATACTAGAAATCTTATCCTCTCGGCTTTCATACTCTGACTTACTTTCTGACCGACTATCTCGATCTCGTATATGGCCCTCGGCCAATCTCATATCATCTACCATCCTCTCTCGGATGGCGAACTCTAGGAGGCCTTATGCTCTCCCCAGCTCTATCCTCTAGGTCAATTCAACTGAGTAATCATCTCAGAGATCTTCAAGATCTCGATTTCTAGCCCTCTTTCTCTGTGGGATGCCTCGCATGGCTTCCAATCATGTGTGCGTGAGCCTCGACCATATGTCAATCCTTTAGTCTTTCCTTTATCTCTTCCCTATTCACTACTTCCTTTAGTTTTTTTACTATACACTTCTTTCAGTCGGGTTCTTCTATTTCTTTTCTTTATCCTTGCTGATCGCTTCGTCTTCCTTTAGATATGTATGGTTCTCACAACTCGCGACTTCTTTTTTTCCTTTCATTAATAGTTCTTTCCAGGGGTCAAATTTCCTTCTCCCATCTCGTTCTTGTCCATCTTGCCTCTAACTAGTTGTATTTGCTGTAGTCGATTGGCCTTGTTAGTGATCTTTATGTCCTCTTACTTTCTCCTTAGTGTGTAGGATTCATTGTCATCATCCTTCTTTTGTCTTATTTCTTACATTTCTTACTTCTTCCTTGTGGGTCTATACCATCCATTTCCACTTTATTTTTTTCCATCTACTGAAATCTTTGTTTCTATTTTGTCCTTCATCTTCTACTCCATTTCATCGTTCGTTTTTCATCTTGTCCACACTTGTTCTTGTCTCTAAGTCTAGTTGTTCAATTTCCTTAGTTATTCTTCTTTCTCCATCACTATGGATGTTCCAACTAATCCTTTACACCACCTTCCTACTTATACTTTTTGTTGGAATCATCCATAACTTGACTAGTTTCATTCTTTCCCTTGTAGTCGTCATTATTGACGATGCCCACTATGTGGCTGGGAAAGTACTTTTCGTCGTACTTCTTGAACACCTTTTTTTGAATCGTATCTCCCTCGCCCTTTCTTCACTTATTATTTCTTGGGGAGTGATTACTTGGTCAAAATAGGTGGCTCCTAACCTTCTAAAATTTTTGACCCATTTCTTTCCATCCAGTAATTTTGCACTTGTTAATTCCTTTTATTCCACATTCTTCATCATCCATTTTTCCTTTTTCTGTTCTCCAGTTTCAACTATCATACTCATCCATCTTCATTACTTTTCTTCTTCCAACCGTCATACTATCTCTTTCTCAAATTCACTAATTTGTTTGTCGATTCTCCTCTTTGTTGTCTAACTTCTTATACATCCATTTGCCTTTTTACATTTTGATACATCCTTTGTTTTGTCCTTCTTCTATTAGCGCTTATCTTCTATTTGTATCTAGAGGGTAGGTGAGTAGTGAGGAGTCCACTACTCATCATGCTACTCAGATATAAGCATCAGCATCTTGCCGTTCTTTGGGTGCTTTTGTTTCCCTTTCCTTTATTTCTATGCTTTGCACCCTTAATTGTCTATACCCATTCCTTTTTTGCTTGCAAGTGACTTGATGTAAACATATTGGCCCAAATATTTGTCTTAACTTTGTTTTAATTATCCCTTATTTCTTCTATCTAGGTTCTTAAGTCTTTTATTCAATTTCTTGTAATCTATTTACTAATTGGTTTCTCAGCTATCTTTATCCCTAAATCCTTCACTTCTTTTCCTTAAATTTATTCCTTAATTGACCATCCTAACAAGTCCCAATTTCTTAAACCTATAAGTCTTATTCGTTCTGCTTTTCCTATTATTAGGATTATGTTTTATTTGATACCTAATGTAATTTATTATCCTATTATTACTGCCCTATGGTTTATTATGGAATTGAGGTTGTTATTAGGTTAAGGTTTTCTAAGGGTTTTAATATCCTAGGGTTTATTATAGAGTTAAGATTGTTTTAGGTTAAAGTTTTCTAAGGATTAATGTTTCTAAGGTTTGTTATGGTCTTGCCTTAAGGTTCTTCTTCTAACTATCCTAGAGTCTTGGTCTTCGTCTCCTAAGCTAAGTATTTTCTTTTCTTAATGTTCTTTACCCCTAGTTAGTCTAAGGTTTCGATCAATCATTTGTCTTAAGTTTTCTCTACTTATTAACCATTATGCTACACCATTCATCACTAAGACTCCTTATTAGTTGCTTCTCTTCGCCCTACCTCCATTTCTTCCTTCCTATCATCACTTATAGTGATGCTTCCTCAGGAATTGGGAAGAAGGTTTCTTCGCATGCTTAATGCATGCAACTATATAACTACATTTGCTTTTGTCGTCCTTTTTTACTTCTTGCTTGTTGATTTCTCATTAAACCTTCAATGTTTCCATCTCTATCACTTCTTAAATCTCTTCCCTTCTTATTCCTCACTTTTCTATTTCCTTATCACTCCAATTCCACCTCTATCTTTAGGCTGTTTACACCTTTCTATGGTTGTTCATCTTTCTTCTAACATCCTCCATTGCCTATCATTCACATCTTTAAGCTACTTCATTCTCTTACCATCCTTGCCTCATTTACTTATCAATTTCCCTTTCATTTCATTACACCTAAGTCATTTTTTTTGTTGGCAAGGAAGGTTTATCGTATGTAGGATAATTCGAGTTGTCACTCGAATTAGTTGCGTGTTAGGGGGCTAGGTTTAAGTCCTTGTTTCGAATTTAGTTTCTGATAGTAAAAGATTAGGGCAAAAAGGGTTTAGGGTATCTCCAACTCCTATTTGAAATGCAATTCTCCAAATCTCCCTCATCGAAGACATAATAAATGAAGTTAATGGTTGTGGCTAGGTAATGATATGGGATCGATTTAACAATCCACAAAGATTGAGAGGTTTCAGGGTAGGGTTTCTTGTAGTTTTCTTGCCATTGCTCTTCCTCGTGCCCTAACGACTCTGTCTTGATGAGTTCCTCAAGTTTCACGCTGTGTTGTGCCTTTCTCTCTCATTTTGTTTGAAGCATGTATTTCCTTCGCGTGCTTTCCGTGCATACAATTGGAAAAGATGTTTGCCTCCATCATTCAAAATTTTGAACGGACCAAAGTTCAGAAAAATATGGAAAGGAGTAGGGAATTAATAAGGTCATATGAGATATCCTAACATATCTCGTATTTCAAAGGTTATGTTGGATGGGAAGCACATGAACTAAGAATTTATTGGGGACGAGGGATTTTGGAAAGTTGGAGGGCTAATCTTTTAACTCTACTTGAAGGATTCTTATAACTATCATGAATCTGGAAATATTTGTTGGTCATAATGACACTTTAACTATGGACCAGACTCGAATATCCTATATGGTGGCATGACTTACCAAGAAGGGCCTTTAGGGGTATGATTGGATGTTTACACTACGTTTGAGCAACTATGTACTCGTATCTAAGGAATTTAAAACCTAAGTATTCCACTGGTTTGGAAAATTTTTGAAAACATTTAAAAAACGCTTTTATCTTTTAAAAATTTTTTTTAAAAAATAATTTATAAGCCTTGATACCAATTAAATTGTCACGTCTCGAGTCGAAGGGTTGGCCACGTAGCAATCACTGCGCTACCTCCAAGTACATGTCTGCAGCCATGCACTCCAAAATACCGCAAGGCTTGAATTGGATATCTTTGCTACAAATATATAAAACTAAAACTTAATTAGAAAGCATTTATAATATTAGAAAATTATTTAATAAAAGAATTTAATAAAATAGTGTACCAGTGGATTAGTTCATAGGAACTACCTACGCAGCGGAAACTAATAACTCTTAAACCACTGACTTCTCCTAGTCAGCCTCTAATTGGTTTGATTCACCTTCGATTCGATCCAATCTCTTTCCTGGACTTAAATACTCTCCTCCAACTCCTTCCTAAGCTCCTTTACTTTTTTAATTGAAGTTCGATTAGGTCACGTATGAGTTTTCTACATCGTATGGGCCGAATTAGGGTTTAGGGTTCCATAACCTATCCTAGTTTAATCCGTTCGCAACCTAAAACCTAATCTTCCAACTCCATCTAATTCTATCCAAATCTTATCTTCGATTACCTATACTAAGGTTAAATTATCGAACTTGACACACCTGGCTTTCGTACTTACACACCGTCTTCTACTATTTCGATTTGTACAGAAAGATTGAATTGGGTCCGGGTGTGTCACATATATATATATATATATAACTCATCCACATAAAATCTTTATTTATATTTGTGCAGTTGATATTGTATCCTAAGATAGTTAAAACATTTAATTTAAAAAAATTAAAGTAATTTTCCATCATTACCACTTAACATTGGGGCCAAATCAATCACGTTGGAAGGATAGTATACTCCTACACTAATCAAGCTACACGGTAAGAGCCTTCATTGCGATCTTTAATCTGTGCTCATAATTTATGTGAAATTTTCATTAGAAATCCATTTTAAAATACAAAGAAATGCACGTAAAGACTCAAGGTAGCCTAAGCAGGCTCCTAAGATACCTAGAAACGATCGTAGGCTAAATCAGAATTGATTTCACGTAAATGAAAAAAAGTCAACTAGGGTCAACCCTAAGTCAACCCCAAGTCTGGCACCAGACATGGGTACACTTGATGGCTAATCTCGCATGTGATTTTATTTATTCATAAAGGTATGGATTTATGATAAGCTACTAATTGAACACTAGTCAAGAAATTCCATAATTTGAATTGCATTGCAACTATAGTCATGTTTTTGCCCCTTCTTTGAGCCATAACTAGCTCAATTTTGATTAGATTGGTTTGATTCTCAGCTCTTTAAAAAGTTAGGCCAGTGCTTTAAAACTTCAATTTGGATCACTAAGTAAAATTCTGTCATTCACTAATTGAAATTCTAGATTGATTCCAAACTGTTTTGTTTTCTTTGACAAAAAGGTAGTTTCAAAAATTAGCATTTTTCGCAAGCCTAAGCTTGGAATTCCAACTCAGGTCCTTCTATAAAGTTGTAGAGGACTCAATTCATTACAATTTAAGTTCAAGAATGACATCATTTGGATTTTCTATAACAAAGTTATGCCACTTGAAAGACACTGTTAGATTGTGAACATCAAACAACAATGGTGGCAAAACAAAATTTACAAAATCTCAGCATTTTTAACATATCTTACTACATTCTCAATGTTTTTAGATGATCTATAGCTCTTTGGATTAGAAAGTTATCTAAAACTTTTATGCAAGACACATAATCCAGTTCTAGTATTATCTAGCTCAAAATATTGTTTAATGCTAAATTATCCATTTTTCCGGGCATAACAGGGCTATTGGAAAGACTTAAAGTTTGCTCACAATCGGCTTAGAATTAGTTAAGGCATATTTCCAAAAAAATTATAGAAAATTCAATTCTCTTTTGGCAAAACTAAAGAACACTTAATTTGAGCATCATTTTTGGCCTGTCAAACCCCACTCGAAACATACTGCTAGAATTGAACTTATAAGTTAGCATACATAACAAGAATTTGAGTCAAGTCTTCAAGCACTTATCAAGCTTAAATTTTCCAGCAACTTTCTTAGACAAAATCGATTGGCTTGCTCACTCAAGCCATCAGTCCAATATTCATACGAAAACATCAAAACTTAACTTAGAATTTGCACTAAAAGAACTAATAGAGTTGAAAGCCAAAGGAAAACCACTTAACCTTTGTATGAGCTCATCAACCTTAAGGATTTTCAACTTGCTTTTCCTTCAATTTCCTTGGACCAAAGTAGGTATTAACAAAGGGTTATAAGACTAGGAGTAACAAGCTATCAATTTAGGGGTTTGCTTGTGAGAAGGACTAACTTATCAACCACCATGCGAGGAGAAAAGAAAATGTGGCTCTCGGCTTCGCAAGGTGGTGTGGGGGGAGAGAACTTGATGCCCTTTTGAGAAGTAAAAAGAGATTAGGGAGAAAAAGAGAAGGTAAAGAGTGAATTTTTTTTTGAAATAGCCATGTTAGTGGACGGCATGATTTGGTGGGTGGGAGACTAGCACTTGCATAAAGTCCTCCAAATTTTATTAATTTTTTGCATGCCCCTCATAGTTTTCCTTCCAATTTGGTCAAATGTGTACAAAATTATTAACAAGTCCTTATATTATATTCCATTTGGCAGACATACCACATATAACCAACTTCTTGTCACATTGACCCATTCAATTAGTAACCATGGACCATTAAGTCAATACTCTCATACAATTAAAAACTCTATTTATTCAACTAATTCAAATTTGATATTGTTATTATTCCAAGTCTCCAATTGGAATCTCAACCTCAATACAATTTAATTTCCATAAACATGTGTGCATTATCACACATGTGGTCAATTTAATGGAAAAAAAAATTTACAGTCAAAATTGACCAGACAATTAGGTGTAGGTTGACAATTGTAAAATTTTGTTAAAATTTAAAAAATCTAACATGTCATATCATTATTGGAGGACGTAAAACTATGGTTTTATAAGCAATTTTGATCAAATTGTTATTCTAAGAAATAACCTCACTTTTTTATTTTCTATTTAGATGAGGGATCACCTTACACCCGAAGTTTTACACCTTTTTTATAGCTCAACGTATGATTAACATTTTAACAATCCAATCGTTGGATTTAACGATATTTTTGAATCTATCATTCATGTAAATTTTCAAGTCAATCTGATATTTTTATGATTTTACTTTAAACTCTTAACATTTTTAGATATTTTTAATATATGTTTAACTGTGAGAAATTCTATCGCATTAAAACATATGGTAGACATTTTAAATTAACTTGAAATTTTACATGCATGATGTACATAAATAGAGCATAAAATCCAACGGTTAGATTAACTAAATTTTTATTGTATGTTAACTTATGAAAGAGTGTAAAACTCTTAATTTTACACCGAGTGTAAAATGATCATTTCTCTTCTTTTTTTCTTTTTTATCTCAAAATCAATTTATTTGTTATTATTAATTCATATTACTTCTAATTTTTACTAGAAATAATATTTTAAATCATGAATGTTGTAAGAGCCATGCTCCCGAAGCACTCTTTAGGCAAGCTTGGGTCCAGTGCATAGCCTTACCAACCTGCCTAGTAGGCTTATAAACCGTATTGGGCCTCACCTACACACCTAGGTATTGTCCCTTGATCTGGCAAAAAAAATGCTAACACCACGCAGAGCCACTCGAATCCACGGCCCAAGAGTTTGGTTGCTTTCAAGAGCATGCCTCTTAACCATGATGGTTATTATCTAGATGTGTAGGCGAGGCCTAACACCGTTAGTCAGCCTGCTAGATTGGTTGGCAAGACCATGAACTAGGCTAGGCGTGCCTAGAGAGTGCTCCCAAAGCACACCTTTTGCAAATGTCAAATCAGCTTATATTATCCCCTTAAATACAAATGCACGTAATTAAGTCAAATTTAATCTGACTTTTTTATTTTTAGAAATTGGGAATTTTCTATTTTAGATTTAAATTAAACTTTTAAAATTTATATTATAACATAATTATCAAGTAATTAAAGATATATACTTTTATAATTAAATAAGTTCCTAAAAACTTATTTTACACTTAATTAGTCCCACTATGTATCAAACATGGAATATAATTTGCCAACCGATGATATAATTAGTAAACTAAGTCTCAGAATTTTGACTTCTTAGATGAATCTAAGGAATAAATACTACATAGTAATAAACATTATCTATTTATTAAATTATCTACCATAAAAAGAAGAAATTATTACATAGGCATGGTCTATCATATTAATGGTTGTCCCAACCACTAAAATTGGGTCAACTCAAAATAACTCTTAAATTTTATCCAAAACTTAGCCACAAGTTTAATCCTAAGTTTTAAAAAGTATAATTTACGGGATAAGTTCTAAAATTTAGGATATTATCGATGTTGTATATAAGAGTCTTTGAGTTAGCACAATTTTAGTGGTTAAAACCACCACTGAGTAGGCTAGGCCTTTGTAATAATTTCTCTAAAAAAAGAGCCCACTCAATTGAATGAAGCTCCAAATGTGCTTAGGTGTCATTTGAATAGAAGGTGGGATAACTTTAATGTATGTACAAATAGATAGATAGATAGATATAGATATAAATACATAGATAGATTGTTCAATCTCTCGGAAAGCAAGTACTACTTGTTGCTTTCTAGTCAAATTTGGAATTTTGGTATGATTAGAATGATTTAAAATGGAGGTGAGTGTTTTGGATGGAAACCATCAAACATTTTTGACTAAATATTAATGTAGGAGTATAAACAAAAATCTAAACTTGCCCCAACTAACTTATTAGGTTTATCTTATGCAGCAAATATAGAAAATGTGACTCAAAATCTGTTTTTTTTCTTTCTCTTTGATTTTGGTAATATCAAATTTACATGGATGTAACTTGATCCCTACTCTACCTCATTATTTGTACAGTTAGGAATGGCGTCTGCGTTGGAAACCCTATCAGGACAAGCTTATGGAGCTCAACAATACTGAAAATTAGGAATACATACACACACTGCTATCTTCTGTTTAATCCTAGTATGCATCCCTCTATCGATCCTATGGACCAACATGGGAAGGTTACTTGTTTTAACTGGCCAAGATCCCTTAATTTCACATGAAGCCGGTAAATTCATTATATGGCTAATCCCGGCACTGTTTGCCTACGCAATTTTTCAACCACTGGTTCGATACTTTCAAACACAGAGTTTGATTACTCCAATGCTCATGTGCTCTTTTGCCAGTCTCTTAATCCATATACCTCTTTGTTGGGCATTGGTTTTCAAGTTTAGACTAGAGAACATTGGAGGAGCATTAGCAGTTAGTATCTCAAACTGGTTAAATGTGATTTTCCTTGCACTCTACATGACCTACTCTCCTACTTGTGCAAAGACTCGTGTCCCAGTTTCAATGGAATTATTCCAAGGAATTAGAGAGTTCTTTCGCTTTGCCATCCCTTCTGCAGTTATGATCTGGTATGCAAATTAATATCTTCTCGACTCAGTCATTTTATAATATATAAGGTTTAATCTTTTCGATTATTCTCCTTCTTAAACAATTTATATATATCCAAACAATTAATCACAGCCTTGAATGGTGGTCATATGAGTTACTTATCTTGCTCTCTGGGCTTTTACCCAATCCGAAGTTGGAAACTTCAGTCCTGTCGATCTGGTATGTTCTTTGCCTTTTTTCGTTTGGATATCCAAAGTACACATTTGTATCAGTAATGTCGTTTTTAACTTTTTCCAAGCAGCCTCAACACCATATCCACGCTATATGCCATACCATATGGACTAGGTGCTGCAGCAAGGTTTGCTCTGAACTTTTCATGCATGCAATGCACATTATGAATTCTTCAAGGATGAAAGTTGTAACTAATTATATTTTTGTGGGATTTGTATGGTTAGCACTAGAGTTTCAAATGAACTAGGGGCAGGGAAACCCCAGGTAGCGCGTCTAGCTATGTATACTGTGATGGTTCTTGCAGTTTTAGAAACCCTTGTAGTTAGTGGAACGTTGTTCGCCAGCCGACATGTTTTTGGTTATATTTACAGCAATGAGAAGGAAGTGGTGGATTATGTCACAACCATGGCTCCCTTGGTTTGTGTGTCTGTTATTCTTGACAGCTTACAGGGTGTCCTTTCAGGTTAAACTTCTTAGAACAGCATGTATCTTTTTTAATACTACAAGATGCACGATCCATGATATTATTATTTTTTTTTTGGGTTTACAAATATTGGATCCATTCATTAATTTAGGTGTTGCAAGGGGATGTGGATGGCAGCATATTGGAGCTTATGTCAACCTGGGAGCATTTTATCTTTGTGGAATTCCTGTAGCTGCCGCCCTTGCTTTCTGGTTGCAGTTGAGAGGGATAGGCCTATGGATTGGTATACAGTTTGGTGCTTTTATCCAAACGATTTTACTGGCAATTGTAACAAGTTGCATAAATTGGGAAGAACAGGTAAATAATTTATCCATCTTAATTGTTTCCTTCGTTGATAGACTTTCTTTTGCTTCTCCCCTAAAGATTATTACAGCTTAACTTGGTTACAAATTGGAAAACAATATTAATTACATTACTCTAACAGAAATATATATATATATATATATATGTATATATATATCACCCATGATAGCACTCTACATGAGCGTGAACTCAAAATCAAAACACCTAAAATAGTTTGTTCTTCATCTCTCATATTTCATGGGATTAATGTGTCAAATTGCAGGCAATCAAAGCAAGGCAAAGGCTGTTCCATGGAAGCTCTTCAGCAGAGAATGGAACTATTTGAAAAGGCAAAAAATAAGCACCTATGTTTTTATAACTGTGAAACAACCTTTTTACCATGTAATAGAAAACTTTTATCACTATAATCTATTATTGTTGTTATAATATATAAAAATCTCGATAATAATAGATATTTTCTTTGATCATTTTGCTCTATTGAAGTGTGGATATGAATGAATGATTGTGAAACACTGAGCAGTGAAAAGTTTTTGAACAATGACTTGAGGTAGTCAAATTTTGAATTTAAAACAACGCTTCCAACAAAATAAAGAAAGACTTATATATCCTGTAAATTTGGATTGAAAATTAATTTCTAAAAACATGAAACCTATGTTTTTGTAAAGTTGGAAACTGAAACTAAGCAAAGAAAACAGAAAGTTTGTAAAACTGGTGCAGATACCAGTTCATTTCATTGCTCGATGTATTAATTCTTAAAGTTCCAAGATGTTATAACTTTCTAAATTAAGCAAACTTAAAGCAAAAGTCAAATCAAGCTTTACATTAAAATTGAAACTTGTTTAAGCTGCATTCTTATTGGCTGGAACTTGAACTTCAAGCGGTTTCAATCGAATCAATTGCTTTCACTTGCAACTTGCTTCCATGACATTGCCACATTTGTGGACCACTAACCTTGAAATACCGTACAAGCTATATTATTTGGAAATTTATGGAACATTATGAGGTTTATCTGTGTTGGAAATTTTGATTAATTGAGCTAATGATTTAAATTGGTGTCATTTGATGCCTTTTCGCTAAAAATATAAATTTGAGGAATGGAGGACTTATAAGCAATTTTCCTAAAAAGGAAAAATCAAGAGGGGAGCTCATGGCAAGAAAACTCACGGCCCCTTCTCCCAATCACCATTTTCATTCTTCTCTTTGATCTTTCTACATTCAATCCTTCTTTCAAAAATTTCTTCTCCATACCTCACCGAATCTTGCATGCAAGTATATCAACACATTCATCTCTTCCTTCTCTATGTACTTATAACCTCCATTTCCAATATTAAAACTTAGTTTAGGGAAATCAAGTAAAAATGACAATTTCAGATTTTAGCTATAACTAAGCCATTTTTTTATGTATGTTGTTCTACCCTTCAAGAGTTTTATAATGCCTATTTGCTTGTTTGATTTTGTTTATGGAAGTTTTTGAGGTTTGCATAAGATTTCTAAGCATCTAAGCTGAACGATGATGAAATTTGATCATTTAAGGTTATAGAGTTGCATAATTAGTATTTTTGGGTTGTTAAATTGTTGATTTGCTTTAATGTTGGTAGAAATTGAGTTTAGATGGCTTGGAATGGTTGAAAATGGTATTTCGGACTCTTTTATGTGATCAGACCAACCCTAAGTTGTAGAGGTACTGCGGGATGGTTCAAAATAGAAGGTTGGAAGTTGAAAATTGAGCTACACCGGCCCTGGTACCCCCAGTACCATGGATTGGTGTAGGGTACGATATGGTTAGGCCTTCAGCAAGCCTAACTAGCACCAGGTAGGGCCTAGACAAGCGTTAATTCTCCCTTTGACCCAAAAGTCAATTTTTCTCATTTTGCCTCGTTTAGCCTTGTATTCAATCTCATTCGATCCCAACAAATTCCAATTCATTCATAAACATGTCTACTAGCATTCATACGCCATAATACGCCATCATTGATTTTAATTATTTGGATTTATGGATGAATTACTAATGATTTTCGATTTACTAGGAGCTACAACGAACAATTGCTGCAACAATCGGGTCGAATTTGTGGACTAGATGTGTAGTATACGACTCTCCTATTAGCATTAGTGGTTAGGTATCGGTGTTTAATGATATTGAATGCAAATGGTTTATTGTTCTAATATAAATTTTTTAAAAATATTTTTGAATTGTTTTGGTGACACAAATAGTCCACCCCACAAACAATTATTATGACAAGGTTTATAGGTGGGAACTTGTGTATACGTATGTAAATTATGAGTTTCATATAAGTGCTTTTACATGATTTTGGGACAACCTTAGAAGGGCATTTGTATACTCAGCGATCGAGCTAATAAGCAAGTGGAACTAAAAGAGAGGATGCTGTCATCATTGTAGTCATAATGCTCTCGTCTAGAGGAGCATGATAAGTGAGTTTTGTTCTAGAGTGGGAGATGTGTAGGGTACCCCACTCGGGGCTTTGTAGTTGTGAGCAGCTAAAGTGAAGGTAACATCAAGGGATTAGGCTTATCGATTACATTATTAATTTGACGTTGATTATGAGTATAGCCTCGATAGTCTAAGTCGGTTGTTTGCCATACATTGACAATTGTTTTATTGCCTGCCCTACTTGAGATTGTATTACTTTTACAAATGGTTTAACGTGTGGTGTGATTTAAAATAACTTAAATATTTTATGATAACTTTAGGTGTCAGTTGACACACCCAGACCTAATTCGACTTTTCTTACAATCTGAATAGTATAAGACGGAGTATTAACTCAATAATACATCGGTCCGGATGTGTTAAGATGAAGAAGAGAAGTGAAAATTAAGATAAGACGGAGTTGGAAGATGAGATAAGTGACCATGCATGGAAGCACTAATTGGGCTTCTTTAAGTCCACAGCCAACGGATTGGATATCCATTGGTGAATTGGTTCGTGGATTAGGCCAAGGATCGAGATTATGAGAGGTGGCAAAGAGGGAATAAAGTCTGCCCCAGGATTTGAGTAGGCCAGGTGTCGGGCTTGCCTATAAATAAGGGGAGTTAAGCTCTCCCCTTCTCATTTCTCTTATCCCTCACTTCCTCTCCTTTCATTTGCTCTCTTGAAGCAATTTTGGACTTTTGGCAGATTCTAACAATTCGACTGAAGGATCAAGGTGAGTTTCTAATATGTTACTCTACTCACCTTAATCTACATTTTATTAAGTTTTCACGCATTTCCATGCATCGATCTAGAAGAGATCCAAGCTCAAAGTTAGGTTTAGCTTTTTAGCTAGATTTTAGTTTAGATATGAGATCTAGAAACTTTGAGCTTGTGATTCTTGTTTTTCTTTCAGTAAATCGGTCGTGGACGGCGTGAGGATCGCCTGTCCAAGTTTTGCACGTCGAAAGGAGGTCGGACAGCATGAAAATCGAGACCAAGGCTCGATTCCCGAGCCTTTTGGCTCATCTCCGGAGCAGGAACCGTGCAGATCCCACGCGGGAGTTGTGCAGATCCCACGCAGGAGTGGTTCTTGTGATGCGGGAACTGTCCCAAAACCTAGGGGTAAAATTGTAATTTTACCTCGTGTCCGGTTTTGGCCCCGAAACCTCCCGGACACTTTTCTAAGCCCCGAAACACATCCAAACACCCTCATAGGTCATGCTAGATCCTCATAGGTATATTCATAAGTTTGATTATGAATGCTAACGCATATTTTCGTGTATTAGGATTCCGAATGATTGAGTACGGCGATGCTCTGGAGGTTAAGCTATATGAATCCTTTGGGAGTATACGAGCCTCCCAACACTGTGAGTGGCTTAGATTTCAGGGCCTAGCCACTAGGGTAAAATATTTTCAAAAGATAAAATGATTTTCAAAACTTTTGGGACACGGGGAATCCAACATCACACATACATTTATTTGCTGATATACCCACTTAGAGAGTGGGATATTTTAAAAGGAAATATAAGAATTTATATGTGTGTGTTTATGTTTATGTTTTTGTATTTTAAATATATATGTTATATATATATATATATTTATTTATTATGTGATGCGGATGGGATGCGAGATAAGCAATTGAGAGGTTCCTCGGTGCTCCGATTTGAGGGAGTGTGGACCGAGTGAGAGGCATGCATGGACGCAGCCGTGGATCGCCTATTGAGGGGCACTATGAGCGGAGAACCTGGGAGAGGGGCGTAGGGTAGCTTGCCAAGGCTCTATGTAGCTGTGTTCCACCATAGAGTCTGGCACCACTGAGGGAACGGGCTAGAGAAAGAGAAATGTTTTAGAAGAAAAGAGATAGCCCTCGGTGTAGTGAGGCATACGACCGATGGGTCGAGCCTTCAGTATGTTAGAGGCTAACCCATTTTATTTATATGATTTTAAAACAAATTCTCACTTGGAGAATTTAAAAAGAGATTTTAAAAAGAAAAATATTTATTTTATTATTGTTATGTTTTGGATTACCCCAATTTCCTAACCCTTGACGGAGATTCATTGAACCTCTGTCACTCACCTATATCCAATGTAGATGGATGCAGATCTGCGTACAATGATAACAGATAGGTCAGAGGCTCACTAGGAGGCATCAGTGGCTTAGGTGTAGTAGTTTCCGCTGCATAGTATTCCTTTAAGTTAATCCACTGGTGTATCTTTTAAAGTTAATTATTTTATTAAATGATTTCTAATAAAATTTTAGTATGGTTTTGCAGCGATGATATCCATTTCTATGCCTTGCGGTGCTTCAGGTGCGTGACTGACCGGCACATACTTTGAGGTAGCACGGCGATTGCCAGTGGCCGTTCCTCCGGGTCAGGACATGACATCAGTGATCATTGAAGCTAATAATTATGCAATAAAAATCTAAAACATCTCAAAAGAAAATTTATCAAGAAGAACAAAAAATTATAATGAAAAATGTGTAATGAACTAGAACTTACTTTTGTTTACATTTTCTTGAATCTTTCTTGATCTTAGAAAATCCAAACACCTCGAAAAATTGTTTATCCTGAAATAAAAACACTGTGACTATAATGAAAATAAAGAAAATAGTATATCAGGACTGTCTATAAATTGGAGATTTTACGCCCTTTAATAATAACATGATGCATCGTATTTTTTTTATATTTTTATACAATTTTACAATAGACCCCTATCACATACAATTAATTTTAAACTACTCATTTTACTTTCCTCTCATAAATTACCAAATATAAATTACCAAATCTTTAAGTATCATAATCGAACAATGAAGGCATTTTAAAAGTTGCAACTCTTGGTAAAATTTGCTTTGCCTTTGTCAATGCCATTGCAAATTCAGTAGGATTTGCAGCCAAAGTTTTTGAAATAGATGTCCAAAAACGATACTTAAAAGAGATGTATGGAGTTCCAATGTCTAAGAGATATATGGAGTTCCAATGTCTACTATATTGGCAACTGGCAGTTTGGTGAATATACTTTGCTTTGCTAGATTTCTATGGAAGTGTTCATCAATGAGGATATCCAATTTTAAAACCCCTAAAAGCAAATAAGTAGAATTAATTGAATGGGACATATGGTGTCATCTAGTATGTGGAGCAAAAAGTGAAGCACTAAAATACGGTAGCCAATTTCCATCCAAGTTTAGGCTCTACAACTAGATGATTTGGCAAATTCTTCTTTGCATCGTTTTGGTTCTCATTAACTAAACTTTGTATCAAGGTCTATGATGAAAAGAGGGATTTGGTAATTGTATGTGATATTGTATATTGTACAATTTTGTAAAAATATAAAAAAACACAACTTGTCGTATTATTATTGGATGGTGTAAAGCCTCATTTTTATATATAGTCTTGATAAAATATTTTCTCATGAAAACATATATGTAGGATATCAAGCCAAAAAAATTTTAAATAATATAAACGAATTAATTTATATGCTATACAATTGCACATGATAGTTAATTAAAATATATAAATACATATAATCATATCATAAGTGTAACGTCTACCCTCTAGTTAGCTTAAATTGGAGTCATAGACTATTGCAATGAAAATTTTTATGCTTGATATGTATATTTGTCATGCCCTGACCCGTCTGGGTCGGCCACGTGACAACCACCGTGCTACCTCGAAGTACGTGTCTACAGCCATGCATCCGAGGCACCGCAAGGCATGAATTGGGTATCTTTGCTGCAAAACAAACTAAAATTTTAATTAGAAATCATTTAATAAAATAATTAAGTTTAAAACATATACCAGTGGATTAATTTAAAGGAATACCAACGTAGCGGAAACTACTACACCTAAGCCATCGACGCCTCCTAGTAAGCCTCCAATCTAGCTACTATCCTCGTACGCAGATTTGCATCCATCCACATTGGATACATATGAGTGACAGAGGTTCAACGAATCTGCATCAAGAGTTAGGGAAGCAGGGGGAAATCGAAACAAAACAATAATAAAAATAAATGTTTTTCTTTTTAAAATCTCTTTTCAAATTCTCCAATGAGAATTTGCTTTAAAATCATTTAAATAAATATATAAATGAAATGGTGATAGGCACTTATTTCTCTTATATTTTGTTGCTTATATTTTGATGATTTAAGTGTTTATTATCTCTAACTAAGTTATTTTGAGTGATTTTATGTCTTAGGAAGCTAAAAGGAAGCTTTGGAATAAAAGGTGTTTAAATCTGGAAATTTGAGATTTTTCCTATGCAGATAGTTTGTAAAGATGGACCGATTTGACATCCTTGAAGCCCTTTTCTGAGTTCGAGTTCTCATCAAAATTGTAGAGGACATCATAAGCTTTCCGGAATGCTAAAGATCGTAAAAATCGGAGTTCGTTTGGGCAGTCAAAAGGTCAAAATACAGAGAGGTCCAGAATCCCTGCGGAAATCCGAGATTAATTCCTATTTTGGGCTTTGGAAGAATTTTGTGTTAGAGATGGACTTGAGCACGTATTGGCTTGCTTGGCCATGATTCTAGACATGTTATTGAAGATATTTAAGGTTGGTCCAAGTCCTAGAAAGATGTGGATCAGCCCTTGAAGAGAAGTCCTAATTGGAGTAGGAAAACCCTTTAATGAAGCATGTGCATGGCATGTGGCTTGTGCTATATCTTCTCCTACTTGAAGAAGGATTTCTAGCTGCTGAAAAAGGCTTTATTTAAGCCTTATTCTTCATAAGATTGAAGCCCAATTATCCATGTCCTTTAAATGAGCTCTTGTACTTAGTTAATTCCTTTCTAAACACTTTAACCTAGTTAGTATTTTAGTAGAATTAGGTTTTCTTGCAAGTTAAGTTTAGGACTTTTGACTCCTCTATATAAAGAGCCTTAGCCACCACTTGTAAGATGTCTCAACTTTTCTTTTAGAGACCAGTCTCATCTTTCTTTGGGAGACTTTTTCTTTGTAATTTTATTTTTACTCTCTCTTTATGTTCTTCTAATTTTATTTTTCAGTTTTGAGCAATTCTAAATTCTTGGAGAAGAAGATTGTGAGGCTATTTTGTGCTTAATGTCTTTATCTTTCATGTATTCTAAATTCTTCTATGCTTAGTGATTTATGATTGCATGTTTTCTTCTCTAGGATGGCCAACTAGTTAATTGAACATGTTAATTGATTGCTAGATCTAGGGTTATTTGTCCGGAATTGTAAGTAACTCTAATCGCAAGTGGCAAATTAGATAGAATTAAGGTATCATACATCTTAGTTACTTATCTATGGAGAATTTAGATGTGAATTAAATATATGGTGCTAGTTCCTAGACTGTTCATTATTGACTAAGATCTTTCTAGTGTTTTCATGCTTTTACCTTCTTTAAATCTATGATGCTAGTTTCTAGATTGATTAGGTGAAAAGGGTTTAATAGGGAAGCTTTGTAGTACTTATTAAACTAGGACTAAGGAAAGATAGGGGTTAGTGAGAAGCGTTGTAGTATTGCTAATCTACGTCAATTGCATGCAAAAGATAAGGTAATTATTAGATGCCTATGATCAATTTCTCTAATCCAAGGGTGAAGATTGTTTTAAACTGAAGTTTTCTTTATATTTATTATCTTTCTTTAATTTTTGCTATTTATTTAGTTTAATTTAGATTTTAGTTTAATCCTGAAAATCTATCTATTTTATTTTCTTTGCTTGCTTAGCTAGAGTAGAATTTGTTAGGTTTTCTTATCCAATCCCTGTGGGTTCGACCCTTGCTACCACTATATTATAGTTTTAGTAAGGTTAATTATATTTTGGTGATTTACGACACATCAAATGGGATAGCCTCTAACAAACTGAAGGCTCCACCCGTCGGTCGTATGTCTCACTGCGCCGAGGGCTATATCTTTTCTTTTCAAAACATTTTCTCTTTTTCTCTTTCTGTAGCTCGTTCCCTCGGTGGTGCCAGATGCTGTGGTGGAACACAACTACATCGAGCCCTGGTGAGTTACACTACATGCCTTTCCCAGGGTCTCCACTCACCATGCCCCTCGATAGGTGGCCTACAGCTACTTGGTTGCATGCCTCTCAACTCAGTCCACGCTCCTTCAAATCGGAGCCTCGAGGACACCTCTCAATCACTCTTCTCGCATCCCATCCATATTATATATCATATATATATATATGTATAAAACATATATATTTAAAACATATAAGCATAAGTATAAACACACACACATAATCTTTATTCCTTTCTTTGAAACGTCCCACTCTCTACGTGGGTATATCACCATGCAAGCGTGAGTGTGTGGATTCCCCATCTCCCAAAACCTTTGAAAATCATTTATGTTTTTGAAATCCTTGTTAAAACCTTTGTTCCTAGTGGCTAAATAAAGAAATCTAAGCCACTCACAGTGTTGGGAGGTTTGTATACTCCTAAGTGATCCACGTTGCTTAACCTCGGGAGCATCACCGCCCTCAATCATCCGGAACCCTAATACACGGAAATACGTGTTAGCATTCATAATCAAACTTATGAATGCACCTATGAGGCTCTAGCATGACCTAAGATGACGTTTGGATGTGTTTTGGGGTTTAGGAAGGAGTCAGAGGTTTCGGGTCAAAATTGGGCCCTGGGGTAAAAATTACAATTTTGCCCTTAGGGTTTGGGGCCACTTGGTCAGTTCGGCGCGGGACTTGGCCAAAATGGTCACTCCCGCATGGGAGCCATCTGCAAGCCTCGGGAATCGAGACTTTTCCTTGGTTTTCGAGCCCCTCGATCCATGGTTCGACCTGAAAATCGAGACATACATTCCACACACCTCCCACGACGCGTTAACCGAAGCAAAAATGAGAATCACATGGTCAAAGTTCCTAGATTTGAAATCTAAGCTTAAAATTTAACTAAAAAGCTAAACTAAATTTGAGCTTGGATCTCTCCTAGACCAATGCATGGAAATGCATGAAAACTTGATAGAATGTAGATTAAGGTGAGTGGAATAACATACCAAGATCTCGCCTTGATCCTTCGGTCGAATTGTCCGAATCTACCAAAAGTCTAAAATTGCTCCAAGAGAGCCAATGAGAGGAGAGGAAATGAAGGAGAAAAGAAATGAGAGGGGGAGAGCTTAACTCCCCCAATTTATAGATAAGCTCGACATCGGGTCTACTCGAATCCCGAGCCAGACTTAATTTCCCCTTTTTCCACCTCATAATCTCGATCTTTGGCCTAATCCACCGACCAATTCACCAATAGATATCCAATCCATCGGCTATGGACTTAAAGAAGTCCAATTTTTGTTTCCATGCGTGGTCACTTATCTCATCTTCCAACTCCATCTTATCATAATTTTCACTTCTCTTCTTCATTTTAACACATCCGGACTGACATATTATTAAGTTAACATGCCGTCATAGACTATTCTGATTGTATGAAAAAGTTGGATTAGGTCCAAGTGTGTCAACTCTCCATTCCTTCTAAAAATTTTGCCCTCGAAATTACTGGGGTAGTTGTGGGGAGATTTGGCTTCTATTTCAAACCTCCTTCTCGTTTTCGATTAGTGTTCGCACCACTATTAGCTGTTAATGCCCACCAATTCCAGTCAATCTCTTTCGATCATGCTTTGTCAAGAACAGCTTCATTGCTCTTCTATTCTTGAGTTTGAACCTCATCTTTTCCTTAGCATAGCCTACCCTTACCCATTCGTGGGTTAGGCTCGCTTCACTTCAATCATGACACTTAGAGGTTTTTCTTCCACCTTAGCTGTGCTTACTTGATCCTCTTGCTTTGTCATTGCTTTTTCATTAAAGTCTCTCCTAACGAGACTATCCTCTTAGTATTTTTGAGGTTCCACACCTCTTACTCTTCTTAAGAGTCTCTTCTACTTTTCTTTGTCACTGCCTCTCACTTTGAGGTCTCTCTCTGATGCACTTCTTGTCATTTCGTGGTCTTGTACTCATCTTTGTAATCAAGATGTCAAGGCAGACCTTAGCTTAACTCCCTCGCCGTATGCGGTGAGTTAGTTGTCTTTCCCCTTACCTTGGTCTTACTTCTTTATTTTGTTCCTTACTTCTATTCTCTTTCTTTTTGATCTTCTTCCATTCCAATCTCATGGTGTATGAGTCGAGCTCCTATGCACACTGGCCCACTCTTGGCCAAATCATATCAGAGGAATCAGAGATCATGCCCTTTCGGGTTTCACACTCTAACTCACTCTCTGGCCGCCCATCTCTAACTCAAATAAGGCCCTTGGCCCATCTCATCTCTCATCCTCTCTGGGATGGAGAACTCTAGGAGGCCTCATGCACTCCCAGTCACACTCTGGGTCAGTCTTCTTGAGTGGTCATCGCATAGATCCTTAAGATCTTGATCTCTAATCTCTCCTCTTATGGGGACGCCTCACATGGCTTCCACGCCACTCATACTTGAGCCTCGACTTCATACCCATCTGCGCCATTTCTCCGGCTTCTTAGGCTTTCTTTAGTTTTTCACTCCCTTGGAGTGTCCACTTTAGGAGGTGTCACGTGTTTCTCTCTCCTACAACCTCTTTAATTCACATAAACTTCTTTGCAAATGGTCGATTCCCTTTCCTCTTTTCATCAACAGTTCTTCTTAGGGGTTTCCTTACCCTTTCTCTATCCTTTGTAGCTTCTTCTTCCTCGTTTTTCTCTCTCTTAGGGTTTCTTGTCCTCCACTTAACTTGACCTTTTCTTTGGTCCATTGCCATCTTTAGACATCATTCTACAACTCTTGTCATCTCTATACCCTTTTTCTTAGTGTCATCTCCATATCATTTCTCTTCTCCATAATCTTTTACCTTGATTTACGTTATTTTTCATGTCTTATCCAAGGTTTCTTTTACCTTGGCTTCATTCTTCCTTTCCTTTGCTTGCTTTCTTGGCTTCCTTCATCGTCCTCCTCCTTATTTCTCTTTTCTTCTAACACCTTTGTTTCTCTTGGGTGTTAGAATTTCCTTTCTTCTCTTTATACTGGCTGTACTCATAGAAGCTTATGACCTTGACCAATCCCTTTTTCTTTTCCTCGTACTCCTTCCATTGAGTACTTGGGGTAGTTTCTTGTAATTTTTCTATCTTAGTTCCCGCATTTCCTGCACTTTACATGTGGGTCTTCTTTTATCTTAGCCATCCTCGTCTCTTGATTCCTTGTTATCTTTTCTTTGTCGTCCACTTCATGGTTTGTTTGTCGCGGACTACACCTTTCTTTACCATCCTTTGTCTACAATCTTTTCCGCGCTTAGCTATGTCCATTTTACCTTGGTTTAACCTCATCTCCCACATCCTTTCTTCACTTATCATTCTTCGGGGAGGCTTTCCTTGAAGTTAGCTTACTCCCCTCCTTCATGATCTCCAACTTATCTTTCATATTCCTTTAACTCCTTGCTCTTAATTCCTTCTGTCTGACTTTTTTATCACGCTTTCACCTTTTTGTCTTCTCTAGTTTCAATTATCATATTATTCATCTTTGTTCTTTCTATGACTCTTACCTAAATCGATCCACTTTCCTCATTCACTGTGTTTGATTATTCTTAAAATTTCCATCATCATCATTATTCTCATCCTCATCATCTTTTCACCTTTGTTTACTCCACCATGCTTTGGTATTCTTCCTTCTTTATCTCTCTTTTTTTTCTCTTTATTCATTCGTTACTGATATTATCAGGGTAAACCAGTGGTGTAAAGTTTACTACCCTTCATCCTTTAGGATACAATCATCTCCATTCACTCATTTCTTTTGAGTGGTGTCTTTTCTTTTCTCTCTCCACCTTTTTTTTCTATCCAACCTCCTCATCTCTTCTTCACAACTTAAGTAGTAAGGGGTTTTCCTTTCCTTTCATTGACTCACAACCTTAACCCCTTTTATCACAAAAGTTCTAGCCTTCAATCATTCTTGTCTATTCTTTTCTTTCTTTAACTTATTCGTATTATGATGCAGTGCCTTGGCTTGACTCGAGTTTAGGGTTCATTATGCTTGACTTTCATTAGCTAATATCCATTTCTAAGCCTTTTATTCCATTTGCATCACTAGGTTTTTCTTAATCCTCTTTCTAGGCCTTTTTAAGCCCCTTTTTATTCGATTTCTTTAACCTATCCTTAGGTTATCTACCTAGGTTTTGTCTTGAATCCTAATTTCCTAGTCTTACTCTTTACTAATTCTACCTAGTCATTTTGGGGTTATTCTTAGTTGCCAATTTGTTTATGTTTTTGATTGATATTCATCTTGATTTAGAGCAACTAAACTTCTACACTTGAGCTAATTGCATGCTTTTCATTGTTGTAGGTGCATTTTAAAGATGGGAAGAAAAGCATTCAAAATCGAGGCAAAGAATGAGAAAAGAACATAAGAGCTTCATGTTTGTTAATAGCCATAAATTAATACATCTACTTTGTGCTTAATTAATCTTGTTTTATGGCTATTATAATCCTAATTATCTCATTTAAGCTTGTTTCTATCTTTGCGGGTTAATTAAGAAGCTTAATGATGATAATGCACATTTAAAGGTTGATTAAAGCAAGTATGGAAGGAGCTACCGAGAAGCTAAACAACAAAGCATAATGGCGTCATTACAAGGCCTAATGACACCATTCCTCTTCAACATTGCCAAGGCCGCATACTCCAACATATCAAGGTACCTAATGGCGCCATTACACTCCATAGTGGTGCCATTACACTTCCAATTTTACAAGGCCGAGCACATCATCATACGAAGGCAAGCTAATGGGGCCATTCCACTTGCTAATACTGCCATTACACTTGAAGATTGGGAAAGTTGTAGAATTAGAAAAGTCAGGATATGCGTGGTAGTAGAAGACCCTAACGGCGCCGTTCCACTTCATAGTGGCGCCATTAGGGTTAGCAGCCAACAAGCATATTATCAAGCTTCATAACGACGCCGTTATGCTCCATAGTGGCACCGCTCTAGGAAGGCTCTTTAGTGCCCTTCGTTCTCTTTAGTTAGCAATTAGGTTAAGAGGGCAATTGTGTAATCCGGCAATTTAAATAGTCTATTTTCTCCAAAGTACGGACAACAATTCATAGCGTACAGAATTCATAAAGGATTTTTATATAGAATTGATGGAAGCCAAGCTAAGGACATGCAAAGGATGGAGCAATCTGGTTCAACACAACATGATGATCCATTATTCATTAGTGGAGCTCTAATAACTCGAGCTAAAGCTAAAAGGATGAAAGAAGCCCTTAATGTACTAATTCAAGCTGTTTGGGCTAAACAAGCAACAATAGGAGCTGAATTGAGCTTGGAGGAATCAATTGGTGTTATCAACTTAATTGAAGCATTTAATGGGGCCTAATTAGTTGTTTTCGGCCTAATTGGATTATTGTTTTCAGACTTGTTTTATTTTGAAGTTTTAGGAGATTTCTAGCTGATTTTATAGTGCCTTAAAGTTACATTCCTAAATTTTAGGAACTTCCTTATTTTTAGGAGTAAATCTTGTTGGAAGATTTATTAGGGTTTTCTTTAGCCTTTAAATTATCAATTCTTGTACTAAACTTTTCAGATTGGAATTTATGAATTTTGGTGAGATTATTCACTTGGTTTGTTCTTCATTGAACTTCTGAACTTATCAAGGTTGATTCCTTGTGGCGTTCTTCTGACTTATCACTCTCAATCTCTCCCTTTTCTAAAGTGTGGCGTCAATTATCCTTCTTTATACCTTTAGTTCATGTTTCTCTAAACATTGGGTCAAGGTTTTTCTTGAGTTGTAAACTGATTTAGCTTTCCTGGAAAATTCACTCATCAACTTGTTCATGGGTTCCTAGATTCAATTTATGGGGTTCACATCAAGAATTTTGTAGACGATTCAGTTTTCTAGAGAGATTTCTCTCTTGCTTCTTAATTAATCTAGTTCCTTTTCTTTATTTTCCTTTACTTTACTTGTTAAATCTTTGGTTTCTCACTCAATGCATGAGTGAGTAAACCCCCAATTCATTCAAGTGTTTTGGTCTCTCTGTTTGTATTGAAATATGCTTTTCTTGTTCCTATTTTATTAGTGCACGCATGGATTAGGGATAGGTAAAATCTATGGTTAGATTATGTGTTTTTGAATCTTTAGTAGTCAACCTTAATCTTAGAATAAGAGGAAGAGGTAAGATGCTTCTTAGGGATTTTGAATATTCAATGACTGGGTAGACGCGGAGTATATCCGGGTTGTGTGCATGCTGTATTGATCTTATTGCTTAATGCTTTATTCAATGCGTAAATCATCATTGTAAAGATTGTTGGTTCAATGCAGGTAAAAGGGGCCAATCTAGGAATCGATAGTACTAGGTTGGACTGTCTAGTCACTAATATGGATTTTAGGAATCTTTAGTACTGATTTCCATAAGCATGCCATTTTGATTGATTAATCGAAATGAATGCTTTTTATTATTATTAATCTACTTTATTTTACTGTTCATTACTTAAATTGTTTCACTGTTTATTTACACTGCTTTTTTATAGTCCTATTTTTATTCATTTCTGCTTATCTTTCAAAAACCCCCTTTTTATATTCCTGTTAAAAGTTCAGTTTATAAGCATAGTAAATCCTTATTCTCGCCTCTCTGCGGATGCGACCTGCTCTTGCCATATCTATTTAGTTTTGGTTTAGCAAAAAATATTATTTTCTTGACTGTCTTGACGATGGCCGGTCAGGGTTTTGGCGTCGTTGCCGGGGAGGCAGTGCCATTTACTCTATTTATTTTCTTTTCATTTCGTTTTTCTTTAATTTAGCTTTTATTTTTCTGGAAATTTCTTTAATTTTGCTTTGTTTCTTGTTAATCCTTTGCTTTTTCTTGTAGGTGTTTTATGCAATCAAGCAAATTTGACCCTGATTTGGCTAATATTCGAAGATTTATTCAAGAACAAAAAGCCAAGCTTGGAATCAGCTTAGCTTCCTCATCCTCTGTTCACTTTCCAGCAATAATTCAACCATCAGTACTTATGGCTAATCCTGATCAAAATCCTGTTGATAATCGCACTTTGAAGGAGTTAGCTGATCCTAATCTCAACTACCATCCTCTTTGTATCCAATAGCTAGTATTGGAAATGCCATTCGAATTGAAGTCTGGACTGATACATCTCCTGCCTAAGTTCCATGGCCTACCTGGAGAAGAGCCGAACAAGCATTTAACTAAACTTCATTTTGTTTGTGTCTCGATGAAGCCTACTGTAGTCACCGAGGAGCAAATCAAACTGAGGGCTTTCCCATTTTCTTTGGCAGACAAGGTGATGCGTGTCGCAAAGCACCAAAAATAACCTCACTACTCTAGCATATAGTTAGGGAAGCAAGGATCGATCCCACAAGGAACTATCCAATTTATCATTACTTTCACAAAGCATAAATTAAACTAAACAATAAATTAAAGAGGAGTTTTATGTTGGTGTTGAAAATAATATGTGAGGTATTATCAAGAATGACAATAGTAATGCGATATATGAAAAGATAAAGCCTCCAATCTATTATATGATCAATCTTTTAACCTAACATTTGATCATAGATTCACTAATCAAATATTCTTATCATCAATTGGATAACCTCATGGAATTGAAACCAGCTTCAAGTCCAAAGACCTTTCTCAATGTTGATTAACTTTGAATCTAGGTTCACTTTTAATCCTTCTTCTTATGACTAACTTGAGTCCTAGCAATCCAAATTCAAGTCTAGAAGAGCAATAAGCAATGGAAAGGAAAAAGCTAACAACAATCAATAACAAACACAGCATTCATTATTCCAATTGCATCTTCAAATCTCTTTGGATGTAAAAAAACATCCTCTGCTACTCAAGTTCTAAGAAACTCCCAATTCTAGCATTGGAGTTTAAAGATTAGCATGCTAATGAACTACTCAATCAATTATTTGTAACTAATTAACTCACCAATTCAAAAGACAAGATAATAAACATGATAATCATCTTCAAAGCTCAAGAGATAGAAGAACAATCAATGAGCAAGAAAGCATTAAGAACAAGAATCTCACAAATGCAGAAAATAGAGATTGAATCCTATAATAGATTGGAGTTATAGAGTATTTTTGCTTAAACGAAAATTACAAGATGATAAGTTCTCTCAAACCCAGCAAAAGATGCAAACTTAAAGACTGCCTCCACTCCACTTTCCAGCTGCTTCTTCTCATTTTCGGATCTCTGTCTCCAGCTGCCAGCCCACAATCCACTGCTCCTCCATAACTCTTCCCATCTGAGGTGAGGAATCTTAAGAATAAAATAAGCTAAAGTAGAAGCCATTAAGGAAAAGAGGGAGACAACTCTGAGATTTAGTTATGGCTCCTCTCCACTGAATCTCCAGAATGTGTTTTTAAAGGGTTTGATAGTGGAATGACAGCATTTAAATGGGTCTGTCGACGTTTTGACTTTGTTAGCCGTCGACGTCTCTGCTTGTTTTTTTCTTCATATTTTTCCCAGCTCGATTGATCCGTCGACGTCTAGATACCTGCCCGTCGACGTCTAAGTATTCAATCTTTAAGTGTTCGAAGTCAGAAACTTCTACCCGTCGACGTCTAGTGTCTAGCCGTCGACGTCTAGCATGATGAACTCCCTGGAAATGTTGGCCGTGGACGTCTAGCTTCAGATCCGTGGACGGTTACTTTGGATTCTGGAATTGTGGTCCTCAAGTAGCTTGTCCGTCGACGTCTAATGAGTTAGCCGTCGACGTCTGTGCAGGTACAAGTGATCTCGTTGTTCATTTCTCGAGCAGCCGTCGACGTCTAAGTGTCTGCCCGTCGACGGCTCTGCATGTTGGTTCAATTAATCATGGAAATTGTCCCTTTTTAGTTCAAATTTCATTTTTTTTCTTTTAAGTACACCTACAAAGCAGAATTGAGCTAACTTAGGCCTCCCAGTATAAAAGTAGGAGAAAGAGGAGTGATTTTAAATCCTAATTTAAGTAATAAAAAAAAGATTTAACAAGTTCCCCCACACTTGAATCTTACTCGTCCTCGAGTAAGCCTAGAGAAATAACAAAATAACCCTTAAAATAGAATGCCACACAAAAAATTTAAACTAGTTAACTCATCAAATCAAACTTCAGAGGAAATTCATGTGGTATATAGAAGCATATTGTAAAGTAGAAGAGAGCATATCAATTCAAGAATCAAGATAATTAAGTAACAATGGAAGCAATTTCCCTTCAATCAAACATGTTTGAATGGAATAATTCATCATTGGAAATCTCTCATTCACTCAAGTGTGTTTCATGGTGCGCTCAATCTTTGCATGAAAATAGACCTACCATAAGCTTGCTAGTCTACCTCATCTCCATTACTCCTGTATGCACATCATGGATGAAAAGATGAAAAAGATGAAATAGGATTGTAATAAGGTCTTGGTTGAGTAAGCTATGAATAAAAGGGTAAAGGAGTTCAATAAAAAGTTTCTTCAAAACTTAGTGAAATATCAAGGTATCGGGAAGAAAATGAAAATGGTCTTAGATATTTTAATAGCCCGACTCTTTTGATCTACCCATTCCAACTTTTTCCTTTCATTCTTCTTTACAATGAACCGAAAAGCTGTTGCTTTCTTCTGTTGTGCCATTCTTTATACATTAGGATTCTTTTGGGCACATTTTTGAAAATTAATGTCTTTTGAACTTCTCATTTCTAAAGCTTTTTTCTTAATTGACCAATTCTTGAAGCGAAAATTTCCCCCACACTTAGACTTGTTACTCTTCTGTCCAGAACATAAAAATCATACAAGTCACAAATCTCACTAAGCTGAAGAAACAGGGTGAGAGAACTTGTTTTTCTTTTAAGGCTTGAGGTTCTTTTAGGAAATTTAGGTTCATCAACAAAAAATAAAGCTAGAGTCTTTTAGGCTCAAGGGGTTCTCTACATTGGTTTTTCAAAGGTTGGTCAATTTGGCTCAAACTTAGTCCTAATCTTGATCATCTTCTCAAACATGCATGCATTATATGTAACTTCAACAAGGTATAAAGCAAGTTCTAGAGGAATATAGTCATGCAAGATCAAATTTACTCTCAAGAATAAAAGAGATTGTAGTGCAATCTTAAGGCTCAAATCTCTCACAAGGTTGAAGAATCCTTATTCTACTCAAACATATTCGGCTTAAGAGAATTACTACAAGTCACTTAAAATCTAGAAGCAAGAAATCTTAAAGCTCTTTTCCAATTTAAACTATGCTTATATTTATTTCATGAACAACTTCACATCTTCTAATTTGCAAATTAAGATTCTATCAAAAAGCTATAACTCCTAATTAGCAAAGGTTTAAGTTACTAAAGTTCCCCCACACTTAAAATAGGCATTGTCCGCAATGCTATCTCGACTATAAATCATAAAATAGAGGTATCACAAAACAGTACCTTGATGTTGTCGAGGAAGTAAATGAAGACAATTCCAGCAAATGCAATCAACAATAATGGGGTGAAAGTAACGAAAGAAAGATTAAATTGCCATAAATCAAAATTAGGAGTTATAAGGTCGAGAATAAACTAAAATCCAAAAGTTAAAGAGCTAAAATGTACGACAACTAGAAGTTAAAGTCTGTCACAATTAAAAGAGGTAATAAAGGTAAAATGCATGCATGAAAATGCTAGAATGAGCTAAAGTTCACTGAGGCGGTGGTGGAGGCTGATTATATAAAGCCAGAATCTGATCAAGCTTGGTGTGGAGTGAGTGAACATCATCAGTCAATCGTGTCACATTCCCTTGTAGTGCATTGAAATTCTGATCCATGTTCTGGCACCAACCGAGCATCTGAGACTGAAATTGGTACTGAGAGAGTGGCCTATTGCCAACCGGTAGCTCAAATGGAGGAGGAGCTTGCTGATCTTGCGGTTGTTCTTGCTCTCCTCCTTCTTCTTCACCTTCAGCTGGCTGGTCTTGCATATTTGGAGGTTTTGTCCAAATTCCTCCTGCTTGGACATAACCAAAGATCTTCATTTTGGTGGCATCGACACAATCTGTTTTGGTGGTGATCTTCTTCCGCTCATTTTCAAAGGAGATGCCACAGTGTTGGAGAATTTTGGTGATGAGCACTGGGAATGGAATACAGCGGTGCTGAGTAGTAGGAGAGACAACCTCGCGCATGGCACTGATGATGGTTGATGCCAGCGGAATACCAGGGGCTTCTTGCAGACTGTGGACAATTTTGTCCATCATGTAGACATCTTTGCCGCGGACAATGTGGGTGTCACTGATCTTGGGATCCACATTATGGTGGATTAGATATGCCACCAGGCGGCTTTGAATACTGAAATCGCGGCAGAAAAGAGCAGTCTTTCTACCGGGCACTGGTCTATAGCCCACGTCAAATCTAGCTAAGGCATCATGTCTGGACCAAGGACGGTCTGGATCTTCTTCCTCTTCATCATTTTCTTCATACATAGATCCTTCGTTTGGGATATTGAAATGTTCCTGGAGGAATGCCGCATTGATGGTGATCTTTTTCTTGAGCACCATAGTCTGAATTTCAGGTAAGTCAGCCCCCTTGTTTTTGATGTTGGCGTAAAAGAGGACCGCCAGATCAGGATAATACTCGCCCTTGATGTCGAGGACAGCATCCCAACCCACCTCATGAAACAAGTGCACTAGATCGAATTCGCGTGCAATAAGAGGATGCATTGTCTTCTCCACAATTTGACGGGAGGTCTGGTGATCTTTAAACCATTGTTCACAGTCGGGAGAGAAAAATTCATTGGCTACAGTAGGCGCGGAGGCTGAAGCCGGGGCCTTGCCCTTGGCAGCCCTTGATGCTCGGGGTCGGGGAGATGGTGAAGGTTCAGCAGAAGCTTGGGACTTGGATTGGCGAGGTCTCTTAGATATTTTGTCGAACAGTTGGTATGATGAACAAAAATCCTGAAGCAATCTCAAGAAAATCCCACAATGAACACTTGTATGATGAATACTATATACTTAGCAATGAATTCCACTTGATTATCTCAGTAATAGCATCAAAGAAACCCAATTATTCAAACAATTGTAGCCCAACTCGGATTCCAGCAGTTATCTAAAGCAAAAGTGTCAAATTTTGAAGATTTTAAGCATGTAATCCATCCAATAGTTCAAGAATTCGATGCTAAATCAATCAAGAGAAGTAGAAGAGTATATAACTGACCAACTGGAGTGTTAAACCCAACCAAATTTGCTTCAAGAACACCAATTCAAAATTTTGCCCAAATTTGCTCCAAGAACACCAATCTCTGAATTTGTTGAAATTGAAGGGAAAGGTGGAAGAAATAGCGAATGGGGGTGATGTTTTCAGTGAAAAGGAAGTGGGTTTGGTGTAATTGGGTTGGAAGATTGGTGGATATGGAAGAGAGTTGAAGTTGGTTGGTTTTGGAGGGAGGGTTTCGGTTTTGAATGAGTGAATAGTGTTGTGATGAAAGTGATGGCTGATGTGGGTTAAAAACTGCGAAATTCGACTGATCCGTCGACGTCTAGTGTCTAGCCGTCGACGTCTAAACATTTTTGACTTGGGCCAAATTCGGTTCTTCGTAGCATCCGTCGACGTCTAACCCTTGGACGTCGATGTCTAGATATTTCTGACTTCAACAATTTTCTGTGCCAAAACCTATCCGTCGACGTCTATCCTTATGCCCGTCAATGTCTAAATATTTCTGACTTCCCAAATATTATCGTGAATGAGCCATCCGTCGACGTCTACTTACATGCCCGTCGACGGCTAGATATTTCTGACTTGTCTGTTGAAAATCCCATCTGTCGACGTCTAATCACCTGCCCGTCGACGTCTACGTGTTTCTGAACCCAATAAAAAAAACTTGATTCCACCCTCTTTGCTAACTCTCGAGATTTACAAACTGTGGAGTGCAGAGAGCCAGAGAAGTGCCTCTTGTGTAGATCACAAGTCGAACAACCTCACCCAATTGAACCTCATTAACTCTTAGCTAAATGTGGATGGAATGATTGTATGCTAAAGCAAAGAAAATAAAAGAAGGAAAGGAATACATTACAGCGAGTGAAAGAAGAACTTGGGTTGCCTCCCAAGCAGCGCCTTTGTTTAACGTCGTTGGCTCGACTGGAGGACCAGATCAAGGAATATATGTAGGATCAGTGAAGAGAATGTCCTATATGGAAGAAACCGAAACTCCTTCATAATATGGTTTCAAGCGATGTCCATTGACCTTGAAGATCTTGGAAGTAGTCAGACTTTGGATCTCCACCGCTCCATGGTCAAATACCTTAGTTATTATGAATGGGCCTATCCACCTACTCCGGAGTTTCCCTGGAAAAAGATGTAGTTTAGAGTTGTAGAGAAGCACCTTTTGGCCTTCACAAAATGTTTTCTTCTTTAGAAGCTTGTCGTGGTAAGCCTTGGTGTGTTCTTTGTAGGTGAAAGAGCTCTCATAAGCATCATGGCGTAGTTCCTCGAGCTCTTGAAGTTGAAGCTTTCTATGAATCCCAGCCTTATCAATATTCAAGTTACACTTTTTGATGGCCCAAAGAGCGCGATGCTCTAATTCTATTGGCAAATGGCATGCTTTTCCATATACCAAACGGTAAGGAGACATGTCAAGTGGTGTTTTGTAGGCAGTTCGATATGCCCACAAAGCGTCTTCAAGTCTTTGACTCCAATCCGCTCGGTTAGGGTTGACTGTCTTTTGGAGGATGGCTTTAATTTCTCGATTCGAGATCTCGGCTTGACCACTAGTTTGGGGGTGGTACGCAGTGGACACCTTGTGAATAACTCCATACTTCTTCAAGAGAGAAGCCATAAGCTTGCTACAGAAATGAACACCCTTATCGCTGATGAGGACACGGGGCACTCCAAAGCGAGAGAAAATATTAGACCTGAGAAACTCACAAACCACTTTAGAATCATCAGTTCGGGTGGCTTTAGCTTCCACCAAACGAGAAACGTAGTCACAAGCCAGTAAAATGTAAACAAAGCCATTGGACTTAGGGAAAGGTCCCATAAAATCAATTGCCCAAACATCAAAAATTTCACAAATTACAATTGAATTTAGAGGCATTTGATCTTGATATGTGATTTTTCCTACCCTTTGACAATTATCACAGGATTTGCAAAAGATGTGAGCATCTTTAAATAAGGAGGGCCAATAAAAACCACATTCTAGGATTTTCCTAGCAGTTCGTTGAGGGCCAAAATGACCTCCACATGCATGTGAATGGCAAAAAGTTAGAACACTAGAAATTTCATGATCAGGGATGCATCTCCTAATAATTAAATCACTACAATGTTTCCATAGGTAGGGATCATCCCATACATAAAATTTAGCATCATGTTTAAGCTTATCCTTCTTTGCTTTAGGAAAGCCACTAGGAAATTCCCTAGTGACCAAGAAATTGACAATGTCAGCATACCAAGGAATTTGTACATTAAGAGCACAGAGCATTTCATCAGGAAATGAGTCATTAATGGAAGAAGTTACCTCAGAACTTACCAACCGGCTGAGGTGGTCAGCTACTAAGTTTTCCGCACCCTTTTTGTCCTTAATTTCAAGGTTAAACTCTTGGAGAAGAAGGATCCAACGAATCAATCTAGGTTTAGCTTCCTTCTTAGCAAGGAGGTACTTAAGGGCTGCATGATCAGAGAACACAATCACCTTGGTGCCAAGCAAATAAGAACGGAATTTTTCCAGAGCGAAGACAATAGCAAAAAGCTCCTTCTCAGTGGTGGTGTAATTTTTCTGAGCGTCGTTCAAAGTGCGTGAGGCATAATAAATGACATGTGGAACTTTTCCCTCTCGCTGGCCAAGTACTGCTCCCACAGCTATGTCGCTTGCATCACACATAAGTTCAAAAGATAGGTCCCAGTTGGGAGGTTGCAGGATGGGGGCTGATGTAAGGGCATTCTTCAACTTGTCAAAGGCCTCTTTACATGACTCATCAAAATGAAAGGTGATATCTTGTTGTAACAGACGGCACATAGGAACTGCGATCTTAGAGAAATCTTTGATGAAATGCCGGTAAAATCCCGCATGGCCAAGAAAGGATCGAATTGATTTGACTGAGGAAGGATAGGGCAAGTTCTGTATGACATCAATTTTAGCTTTATCCACTTCGATGCCCTTAGTTGATACTATGTGGCCCAAAACAATCCCTTGAGTAACCATAAAGTGGCATTTTTCTGAATTGAGAACCAAATTTGTCTCAATGCACCGATCAAGAATAGTAGCGAGATTAGCCAGGCAACTATCAAAAGAATCTCCATAAACAGAGAAATCATCCATAAAGACTTCAATAATCTTGTCTACATACTCTGAGAAAATGCTCAGCATGCATCGTTGAAAGGTAGCTGGAGCGTTGCAAAGACCAAAGGGCATGCGCCTATATGAGAATGTACCAAAGGGGCAAGTAAATGTGGTCTTTTCTTGATCTTCTGGAGCTATCATGATCTGAAAATAACCAGAATATCCATCTAGGAAACAATAGTAAGCTCTTCCAGCTAACTTCTCCAACATTTGATCAATGAAAGGCAATGGAAAGTGATCCTTCTTTGTAGCATCATTAAGTTTTCTATAATCTATGCACACCCTCCAACCATTTTGCACTCGTTGAGGTACAAGATCACCACTTGCGTTTTGTACTACCGTAATACCGATTTTCTTGGGTACCACTTGCACAGGACTAACCCATTCACTATCTGAGATAGGATAGATGGTACCAACTTGCAAAAGCTTCAAAATCTCCTTTTTGACCACCTCCATCATGGGAGGATTCAAGCGGCGTTGAGGTTGCCTAAGTGGTTTGGAATCATCTTCCAATAAGATTCTATGCATGCAGATTGATGGGCTAATACCTTTTATGTCAGCAACCGTCCATCCGATGGCTTCCTTTCGAGCCTTAAGAACTTGTAAAAGTTGAAGCTCTTGGGTGGAAGTGAGAGTATTGGAAATGATTACAGGGAGTGTTTCATTCTCACCAAGGAAGGCATATTTGAGATGAGTGGGAAGAGTTTTAAGCTCAATAGATGGTGCTTCAATGATAAAGGGGAGAAGTTTGGTGGAAGGGATAGGAAGATCCATGTAAGAAACATTGGCAAGGTGTGATTTAGATGGGAGGACGGCCAAAGAAGCTAAGATGGACTGAATTTCCTCATTATAGATTTCTTCTTCAAAATCTAAATTGTCATAATCCATGCTCTGAGTTAATGCAGAAAATAGAGGATCGTCTCGAGCAAAATCCAATAAGGATATAGAACAAACATCCACAAAATCTTCAGCCATAATAGATTGATCATCTAAAGGGTACCTCATGGCATCAAAGAGATTGAATGTAATTACCTTCCCATCAAACTCCATGGAAAGATGACCTTCATGACAGTCAATCTTGGTTCAAATAGTGAGGAGAAATGGCCGGCCAAGAAGAATAGAAGTGGATGAAGAACATTCCTCACTTCCCATCTTTAGAACATAGATATCCGCCGGGAAGACTAATTCATTGACTTGCACTAGAACATCCTCCAGAACACCCTCCGGATACACATAAGATCGATCGGCCAATTGGATCACAACTTCGGTTCTTGTCAATGGCCCCATGTCCAAAGAGAGATAAAGAGAATGTGGCATAAGACTAATAGCAGCTCCTAGATCACACATAACCTTTGGAATTTGAGTCTTTCCAATAGTGATAGGAATAGAAAATGAACCTTTATCCTTACACTTGGGTGGAAGTTTGTGTTGAAGAACTGCTGACACATTTTCACTCAAGGTAATTACTTCATTCCCTTTAAGCTTGCGCTTATGAGTGCACAAGTCCTTGAGAAACTTGGCATATCTAGGAACTTGCTTGATGGCATTGAGAAGAGGAATATTCACTTGTACTCGGCAAAAGACTTCCAAGATATCCGGTTCAATGCTTTCCTTGGGTTTCTTTGTTAGTCTTGAGGGAAAGGGAGCTACTCCTTTAGGTTTCGGATTAGGATGGGAAGTATTTGTGTTTGGTTTTGGGTTTTGAGTGGATGTAGAGGCTTCAAAGTCATTTGGTCTCATGAGAAAAGGTGGAATAGGGTCAGGGGATTGTGCCCGTCGACGTCCAAGTTCTTCACCCGTCAACAGATCAAAGTTTCTGGGTAAATCATTTTTAGGTATGTTGCTTGCCCGTCGACGGGCAAGTGAGTCATCCGTCGACAGATCTGAAGGGTCAGAAACTAATTCATCCTGCTCCAAGCCTGCCCGTTGACGTCCAGCGGTTTTGTCCGTTGACGTCTCTTCATGAACAGGGGAGAAAGACTCCATGTCCCCTTCCAGGTTTTCCTCCTCATTTACTTTGTGTTTTCTTTTCTCGTGCCGATCCGGAAGAACTTGACCACTGCGCAAATGTATTGCATTACATTAGCCTTCAGATTGATGATGGATTGAGAAGGCAACTTTCCCGAAGATTGGGATGTAAGATCATTAACAGATGTAGCAAGTTGCCCAACTTGTCTTTGAAGATCTTCCAAGGAGGTTTTCACTTGTAGAAATTGTGACTTGGTAGCTTCTTGGAAAGATAACTGAGATGATGCAAGTTGAGTTACTAAATCCTAGAGTTTGGATGTAGAGGATGGTGTGGATGAAGGTCCTTGATTAGGTGGAGCATTATGAGAGGAAGCTTGAAATTGGTTGGATTGTAAGGGTGCTGTTGGTCTGTTTTGGAAAGTACTAGGCCCTTGTTGAAATTGGGGTCTGGGTTGAAAATGAGGGGCTACATTGTTTCCATACCTAAGGTTAGGATGAGCTCTCCAACCAGGATTGTAGGTAGGTGCAAATGGGTCAAAATTCCTTCTTGGAGGTCCAGGAAATCCAACTGAATTAACATCCTCAACACTGGATTCTTGTAATGTAGGGCATGCGTCCGTCTCATGAGTATACAATGAACATATACCACAAGGACGAGAAGTTGAAGACGCACCCATTTGAGACATCATAAGAGAAGTCAACTTAGATAGTTGATGATTTGTTGAAGCAAGTTGCTGCTCTAATTGAGAATGACCAACTTCATTTACTTGATGACTGGAGGCATCATCATATGCTTGAAAGTTTTGAGAGCTTGATGCCATAGTGGTGATGATTTTACGAGCTTGCTCCGTAGGTTGATCAAGAAGTGCTCCACTAGCAGCAGCGTCCATGAGTCCTTTGTTCACAGGTAAGAGGCCATTATAAAAATGATTCAGCAAGCATTGCTCAGGAATTTGGTGCTGAGGACAGCTAGCTACCAAATGTTTAAACCTCTCCCAATAGTCATAGATAGACTCTGTATTTTTCTGGCGGATGGTGCTAATCTGATTTCTGAGATTAAGAATCTTGGCAGCTGGAAAGTACTTGGTGAGAAATTGCTTCTTGAGTTGCTCCCAAGTAGTTATGGAACTAGGCTCCAACCGATACAACCAAGCCTTGGCAGTGTCTGCCAAAGTGAATGGAAAAGCACGTAATCTGACTTGCTCCTCTGTCAAATTACTCGGTTTCATAGTTGAACAAACCATCAGAAATTCCCTCAAGTGCTGGTGAGGATCCTCACTAGGGAGACCATGGAATGTTGGAAGGTAGTGTACAAAGTTGGACTTCAACTCAAAAGCTCCTTCGACTTCCGGGAAAACTATACACAGAGGTTGAAGATTTGGCTCATGCTCCAATAATTGTTGGATGGTGGGCTGAATTTCGTTCTGAACTGGTAGAACAACTGGAGGTGGTGGATTAATTGGTGGTTCATTCCGTGGTGCCTCCATGATAGGCAAGGGTGAAGAGCTCTCAGCTTGCAAAGATGACTTTTTAGTTTGCTCAACAAACCTTTTGATTTCCTTCAAGCTGGTTATGGAAGAATCAAAACTCATACAATATCTACAACAAAGAGATAAAACCAGAAATGAGAGCAAAGAAAATATACAAGAAAGTAAACCAAACAAAATCAGGGGAAGTAATGGCTAGATAAATAAACATACTAACACAATAGATATTAAAGAAACAAACTTCATTAACACTTTGCAATAACAACGAGATAGACATACACAGAAATATATAAGCTAAAATGCTATGAAAGTGAAATGATAAAGCCGTTAGTTCCCCGGCAACGGCGCCAAAATTTGATGCGTGTCGCAAAGCACCAAAAATAACCTCACTACTCTAGCATATAGTTAGGGAAGCAAGGATCGATCCCACAAGGAACTATCCAATTTATCATTACTTTCACAAAGTATAAATTAAACTAAACAATAAATTAAAGAGGAGTTTTATGTTGGTGTTGAAAATAATATGTGAGGTATTATCAAGAATGACAATAGTAATGCGATATATGAAAAGATAAAGCCTCCAATCTATTATATGATCAATCTTTTAACCTAACATTTGATCATAGATTCACTAATCAAATATTCTTATCATCAATTGGATAACCTCATGGAATTGAAACCAGCTTCAAGTCCAAAGACCTTTCTCAATGTTGATTAACTTTGAATCTAGGTTCACTTTTAATCCTTCTTCTTATGACTAACTTGAGTCCTAGCAATCCAAATTCAAGTCTAGAAGAGCAATAAGCAATGGAAAGGCAAAAGCTAACAACAATCAATAACAAACCCAGCATTCATTATTCCAATTGCATCTTCAAATCTCTTTGGATGTAAAAAAACATCCTCTGCTACTCAAGTTCTAAGAAACTCCCAATTCTAGCATTGGAGTTTAAAGATTAGCATGCTAATGAACTACTCAATCAATTATTTGCAACTAATTAACTCAGCAATTCAAAAGACAAGATAATAAACATGATAATCATCTTCAAAGCTCAAGAGATAGAAGAACAATCAATGAGCAAGAAAGCATTAAGAACAAGAATCTCACAAATGCAGAAAATAGAGATTGAATCCTATAATAGATTGGAGTTATAGAGTATTTTTGCTTAAACGAAAATTACAAGATGATAAGTTCTCTCAAACCCAGCAAAAGATGCAAACTTAAAGACTGCCTCCACTCCACTTTCCAGCTGCTTCTTCTCATTTTCGGATCTCTGTCTCCAGCTGCCAGCCCACAATCCACTGCTCCTCCATAACTCTTCCCATCTGAGGTGAGGAATCTTAAGAATAAAATAAGCTAAAGTAGAAGCCATTAAGGAAAATAGGGAGACAACTCTGAGATTTAGTTATGGCTCCTCTCCACTGAATCTCTGGAATGTGTTTTTAAAGGGTTTGATAGTGGAATGACAGCATTTAAATGGGTCTGTCGACATTTTGACTTTGTTAGCCGTCGACGTCTAAGTGTTTGCCCGTCGACGTCTCTGCTTGTTTTTTTCTTCATATTTTTCCCATCTCGATCGATCCGTCGACGTCTAGATACCTGCCCGTCGACGTCTAAGTATTCAATCTTTAAGTGTTCGAAGTCAGAAACTTCTACCCGTCGACGTCTAGTGTCTAGCCGTCGACGTCTAGCATGATGAACTCCCTGGAAATGTTGGCCGTGGACGTCTAGCTTCAGATCCGTGGATGGTTACTTTGGATTCTGGAATTGTGGTCCTCAAGTAGCTTGTCCGTCGACGTCTAATGAGTTAGCCGTCGACGTCTGTGCAGGTACAAGTGATCCCGTTGTTCATTTCTCGAGCAGCCGTCGACGTCTAAGTGTCTGCCCGTCGACGGCTCTGCATGTTGGTTCAATTAATCATGGAAATTGTCCCTTTTTAGTTCAAATTTCATTTTTTTCTTTTAAGTACACCTACAAAGCAGAATTGAGCTAACTTAGGCCTCCCAGTATAAAAGTAGGAGAAAGAGAAGTGATTTTAAATCCTAATTTAAGTAATAAAAAAAAGATTTAACACAAGGCTAAGGAGTGGTTATTTTCTTTGCCTCCTTCTTCTATCAGGACATGGAATGAGCTTCAGTCAGCTTTTTTAAAGAAGTATTTCCTAGCCTCAAAAGCAGCTTCTATTAGAAAGGACATCTCCAGTATTAGACAACAAGCTGGTGAATCTCTGCATGAGTATTGGGAGAGGTTTAACAGGCTTGTCTCTTCATGTCCTCACCACCAAATATCTAATCAATTGCTCATCCAATATTTCTATGAGGGATTGTCCTCCATGGATCGCACTATGATTGATGCAGCAAGTGGAGGTGCTTTGGTTGAGAAGACTACTAGAGATGCTCAGAGACTAATTTCCACCATGGCTGCTAATGCTCAACAATTTGGTACAAGAAGAGATGTTGCTCTTAAGCCTACCAATGTCGTGTCTTCATCTACTCATATTGAAGCTCAACTTGCTCAGACTACCAAGACTCTACAATACCTTGCCTTATTGCTAAAGAACCAAGCTGGAGCCGTGCCTGATAAGGTGTGCAGCTCATGCCAATATTCATCTCATCACATGGATGAATGTCCAATGCTTCAGCAATTCAATGATGAGCATCAAGTTAGTGTTAATGCCATTAGTCAACAGCAAGCTCAACCAGCTAGTCAGAGACCATATGATCCCTACGCTTCCACTTTCAATCCTGGTTGGAGGGATCATCTAAATTTCAGATATGGTAATGTTAATCAGCCTCCATTCAGACTACAGTTTCCTCCTAGACCTCAACTTCTGTAGAGACCTTAAGTTGGTGATTCTTCCTCTTCCATACCATCATCTAAATTGGAAGATCTTGTAGCTCAATTGGCTAAAAACACTCTGGAATTTTAAGAGACATCTAAGCTCCAAATGTAGCAACATAAGGCAGCTATGGATTTCATGCAAAGGCAACTTGGCCAATTAGCTACCGAGATGAATGATTTGAGAACTAGAGCAAAGGAGCACTTTCCATCTCAACCGAATGTCAATCCCAAAGGGAATGTTTCTGCCATTACACTTCGTAGTGGAAGAAAACTGTCCATGCCCTATCCTATTTTCCATCAAAACGAAGAGGAAATGTCTGAGAGTGAAGATCAAATGGACTCTGTTATGCAAAAGTCAGGAGATCAGCTAAAGACAAAGAATGGTAATGGCGCCACTACAACCCATAATGGCGCCATTCTTGACACTTCAATGCCCAAGTCTTCCAACAACCATGCTAATGGCACCACTACAACTGCTAATGGCGCCATTCCATCTTTCAACACAAGTCCGAATGTTCAACATCATGCTAATGATGCCACTAGCCATGAGAATGGAGCTACTAGTCCAAATACTCCATCTTCCACACATAATCCTACCCCATTTCCTTCAAGGCTCGTCAAGAACACCAAGATTGAGTTTGCCCTGATCTGCTAGCTACATTCAGCAAGGTGGAAATCAACATTCCACTACTGGAAGCAATTCAACAAATTCCCAAGTATGCAAAGTTCCTCAAGCAAATTTGTACCAACAAAAGGAAATTGCATAGTAAGGTGTTTGTAGGTGAGAATATTTCTGCCATTATTCAATGCCAAATACCACCTAAATGCAAAGACCCTGGTATGTTTTCTATTTCTTGCTCTCTTGGAGATGGTGTTATTGATCAAGCCATGATTGATTTAGGTGCTGCTTTAAGTGTAATGCCTTATTCAACTTATTCAAGTTTGAATTTAGGACCTTTATCTCACACTGATGTTGTCTTACAATTGGCTGATAGGTCACTCATATCCCCTGAAGGAGTGATTAAAGAAGTCTTGATTCAAGTTCAGCACTTAATTTTCCCAACTGATGTTTACATAGTCAAGCTGGAAGAAAACCATTCTTCTACTTCTTGCCCTCTATTATTAGGAAGACCATTCTTGAAGACTGCTCACACTAAAATTGATGTCTTTGCTGGATTACTTACAATGGAGTGTGATGGGGATGTTATTTCTTTTCAAATCTCATCCAAGTCTAATCCTGATAAGAGAAATCAGCACAATAATGTAGTTGATTCAATTTCTTCAAGCCTTATCTCCTCTGGTCACCTTGATGCAATACCTGCAAGGACAATAATTCAAGCTACTTCAGCTACTTTCCAGGATGAAGGAAGTTTTCCATTGTCCATCTGCCAAGCCTCTCCTTAATTTAAGCTGAGGAAGTCTAGCTAAGACTATAAACTGGGCAGCTACTTAGGAGGCAACCCAAGTTTTCCTTATTTTGATTGATGTTTTACTATTCCTTTATCTTGTTTAATTATTTCTTTCCCCTGTTTTAATTTTTTCTTTACATGTTCTTCTTTGTTTCTTTTGTAGATTGCTTTTAATTCAATGACCTCAACAATACTTGATGGGATTCTTGCTTGAACAATTGAACTTGCATGTGAAATGTCAGGTTTTTCATCTCTATCTTCTTTAATTCTGACATAAACTTTGCAAGATCCAATCAATTGTGTTGCTGTTATTAATATTTTTGTTTCTTTTTTATTTGTTTTTTTTTCCTGACTAAAAGAGATTTTCGTGAAATTTTCTTATCTGAATCTAGCATGTTACTATTCCTTTCTAAACATGTGCAACCATGCTACTTTGGGTTAATTTTTGGAAGTGTTCTACAATTCTATCTGAAAATATTTTTGCATATACTGGTAGACTGATATACAAGGAGTACGACTGTAATAATAGTTAGTATTTTCTTACATCACAACTCAGTGCTTTTTCAGTGCAAATAGGGGGTACTTCACCAATTTTGTAGCCAAGAATGGTGCCACTCCATTTTGTAATGGCGCCACTCTTGCATGTTTGTCATAATATTGGTCTTCATTTCTTTGGTTGAGCTAACGGTGCTACTCCATTTACTAATGGCGTCATTCCATTGTGACCAATCCTTATATGCCTTGCAAAAAGCCTTTCATGAAAATACCAAGCTAATGGCGCCACTACAACCATAATGGCGCCATTACCGCTACAAACTCCCTTGTATATTTTTGTCCTGATATCATTATTTCCCAGATTACTCTCATCTATAAATTGCCTATAAATAGCTTCACCATCTGAGTTCCCCACTACACTGCTTATTACCTGCCTAATCTCTTCACATACCTATTCTCTTCTGCTATTCACTCCTTACACTTCAAAATGCCAAGACAACGAGGAAATCAGGGTGAAGCTTCTAATCAACAACCCCAAATGCCACAACCCCAACTTCAACATCTTAATCCTAACCATTTTGTTGATGGTGAAGTAATGTTCTGGTATCATGACCAGTATGATAATGATATGGTGGTGGAGAAGCTGCTTGATGAAGAGGTGGATGAAGAGCTTGTAATTTCTGATGAATTCAAAAATATAGGATGGGGAGGTCTGGTTCAGTTACAAGGTTACTATTACCCAGATCTAGTGAAGCAATTCTATGCCAACATACCCAAGCAACTTCCAACTCTGATCTTACTATCAACACTTGGGTGAAAGGGCAAAGAATCACATTATCAGCAGCTGACCTCCATCACCTCTTAAATTTCAAACCAATAGGACAGCAGGCAAACTTCCCTCCATCTCATATCATGTCTTCTGATCCCTGGTCTAGAGAAGAAGCTTTGGGACAGTTTAATGTTCCTCTGGTGAGTACTTCCCGAGGATTTTTTGAAGTCAAGGCAAAACATATGGATGTAAGAGACAGAATGTTTGTTTACATGATTCATCATAATGTTATGCCTCGAAGGACTTCCCTTCATACTGTAAATCTTTTAGATCTCTATGTTGCTGATAAGCTTTCACATGGATTGGGTATTCTTGGGAGTATTTCTCTTGCACCTTTTATCCTTCAATCTATTTGGAATGTAGTCTCCCCAATCTCAAAGAAGAGCTTTGTTTTCCTAGTACTTATCTCTACTTATTTAGCTAGGAAAGGAGTGGATGTCTCTGAAGAGCCCTTTGCAACCAATTTGGAAAATGTGGTGACTGTGCAGACCATGCACCTGCTCCACATGACAAGAGATGACTTAGGCTTTTGGACTAATCCTCATCGAAGGACTAGGTCCCAAAGTTCTTCTTCTCAACCCTTTCCTACTCCACAGGACAGTCTGGCTTCCACCTCAAGGGACCCAACTAGAAGAACCTGCAAATGAGCAACAGGCTATTGACTACTTCAAAGAGTCTATTGCTGGATTGCATCTGAATTTTGATGCATTGGTGCAACAAGTAGATCAGTTTGCTCATCCTCCACACATTTTAGCTCAAACTTTTACTTCATTGGAGGCAAAGCATGACCAACTCAAGGTCGACCTGAAGCGATTCATCACCAACATATTGATGGAAAATGGTCAAGTTATTCTGACTGATCTCATGACCAGTATGAGGGGACTCATAGCAAAGCTTAGGAAGGTTAGCACTCACTTGTTTGGTGGAGGGCCGAGGCCATAAGCAAATGCAAAACAAGAAGAATGGTGCCAATCCATGTTGTAATGGCGCCATTAGCTATGAGTTTCTCCTCCACGTCTTCTTCAGCACCAGCAAACCAGATCAAGGATTTCACGAAATTACTTTCTCTCTTTTATCTCTCTCTTTTACTTATTTGTTTATTTATTTGCTAATCTGAATTAATTAAACTATGCTTTTATTTTATTTAGTTTGTTTAATTTCTAGCTTAATTTGTATAATTAACTCTCTTTATTTTTATTTTTAGTTTGGCATGTTTAACTAGGAGTAGTTTTGTTATTTTATTTTCTTTTTCCAGTTTGTAGAATCTTCTCTAATGATGTAAATTAACTCCTTATCTTTATCTAATCATGTGTGTTTATCTGTTTCTCTTACCTCTTATGCTTTTATGCTTCACAATCAATGTTCCAAGATCAACAAAGGTACCCACCAACTCCTTAAAATCTCTCTTTCCATCTGATATTTTGATGAACTGGTTACCTTTCATTGCTCACAGTCACACACATTGAGGACAATGTGTCATTTAAGTGTGGAGGGGTTGTAATAGATGCACCATCATTAGCTAAGATCTTTTTTTTTTATTTGACATCAAGTATTTTGATCATAATTTGGTGTATATATGCTTAATAAGTTAGTGTTGATTCTTAGAAAAGCACGAATTTAGTTAATTAGTATGAAAATGGCCTAATTGAATTTTTGGAATGTATATAATGTTTTATTCACTCAAGTATAATTGAATTTGGTAATCAATTAACCAAGTGAGACATTTGAGCCTTAAAGGATTGCACTCAATCCTATATTCTTTCATGTGTGATTCTTTCAATTATCCTCATTCCATGATTGTTTTGTTACTAGAACTTGCATGATACCTATTGAGATTACATGTAAATATGTGTCTAGTTAAGCAAAAATTGAAAATTGTTTACAAAAAATTGAGCTAAATAAGCCATCCTTACTCATAAATTGACCTTAGTTCACTCTTTTGAGCCTTTAAGATTATGAGTTGAGCTTATTTCTTTGATCAGCCACTTTCCAAAAGACCTTGAAACTTAAAAGAAAAACAATGGTTCTTGTCCCTGCTTAGGATAATAAAGCATTGAAGTCTTAACTTGGTTATTGGAAATGAGCTAAATCATAGATTGGCACAATCCGATCCTATCGAAGTTGATGAATGGGAAAATGCACTTCTCTGTTACCTTTGTGATAAAATGAAAATCAAAAGGAAAAAGGTGTTATTAAAGTGCAAATTAAATGGAATTAATGGATCGAATGTTGATGAAAGCCTAGTCTATGGATGAATTGAAGAATTGGCAATAACAGAGGGCTAACAAACTCATATTCTGCCCTGGTTTTAATTCTTTAATGCTTCATTATTCTAGGTGTTTGACTTATCTTATATCCATTCTTTCTTGAGCTTAATCCCAGGACCCCATTACAACCCTTTGCACAGTTTCAAATTCTTGCTTAATTATGCATGTATATGGAGTAGTGGAGATAAGGTTGTATTGCAAGCTTATGGTTAACATGCTTCATTGGAATGTTTTTGAGTGTAAACTGCTTTAACTTGGTTAGAAGAGTGAATTGTGAGACTTCCATACCTTGTTCAGTTATACTTGATTGAAAGAAGCCTTATATACATTCCAAACCTTCTCTTTGGTTGCATTATGCCTCTGCTTTTTAATTAAATATCATGCTTATTTCTTGTTTAGATTCAACAGTATCTTAGTTTGCATATGTATATTGAATTGTTCTTGAAATACTTTTCTATCATTTCTGTTCATAGTTTAGATCTGAATAAGGGAGACCATGCCTCCTCCTACTAGATTATCTAGGGGTTTAAAATGGGCTTGTAGTTTAGGCTAAGAACTACCGTGTTTGTCTACAACAGTGCAATTAGTTTCTGTGGTAAGTTTTATTTAGTTCGTTCCGAATAAAGTCCACATTACATTCTTGCTTACATTTGCTAAGGGACTAGCAAACCTTTAAGTGTGGGGGAAATGTGATAGCCATAAATTAATGCGTCTACTTTGTGCTTAATTAATCTTGTTTTATGGCTATTATAATCCTAATTATCTCATTTAAGCTTGTTTCTATCTTTGCAGGTTAATTAAGAAGCTTAATGATGATAATGCGCATTTAAGGGTTGATTAAAGCAAGTATGGAAGGAGCTACCGAGAAGCTAAACAACAAAGCATAATGGCGCCATTACAAGGCCTAATGGCGCCATTCCTCTTCAACATTGCCAAGGCCGCATACTCTAACATATCAAGGTACCTAATGGCACCATTACACTCCATAGTGGCGCCATTACACTTCCAATTTTACAAGGCCGAGCACATCATCATACAAAGGCAAGCTAATGGCGCCATTCCACTTGCTAATGGCGCCATTACACTTGAAGATTGGCAAAGTTGGAGAATTGGAGAAGTCAGCATGTTCGTGGTAGTAGAAGACCCTAACGGCGCCGTTCCACTTCATAGTGGCGCCATTAGGGTTAGCAACCAACAAGCATATCAACAAGCTTCATAACGGTGCCGTTCTGCTCCATAGTGGCGCTGCTCCAGGAAGTCTCTTTAGTGCCCTTCATTCTCTTTAGTCAGCAATTAGGTTAAGAGGGCAATTGTGAAATCTGGCTATTTAAGTAGTCTATTTTCTCCAAAGTACGGACAACAATTCATAGCGTATAGAATTCATAAGGGATTTTCATACAGAATTTTGTAGACGATTCAGTTTTCCATAGAGATTTCTCTCTTGCTTCTTAATTAATCTAGTTCCTTTTCTTTATTTTCCTTTACTTCTTGTTAAATCTTTGGTTTCTCACTTAATTCATGAGTGAGTAAACCCCCAATTCATTCTATTGTTTGTTGATTAAAAGGGTTTGCAAAGTTAGTGAGGCTCTTATTCTTCATTCCAATTGATTTGTCAAGTGTTTTGATCTCTTTGTTTGTATTGAAATATGCTTTTCTTGTTCCTATTTTATGAGTGCACGCATGGATTAGGGATAGGTAAAATCTATGGTTAGATTATGTGTTTGTGAATCTTTAGTAGCCAACCTTAATCTTAGAACAAGAGGAAGAGGTAAGATGCTTCTTAGGGATTTTGAATATTCAATGACTAGGTAGACGCGGAGTATATCCGGGTTGTTTGCATGTTGTACAAATCTTTATTGCTTAATGCTTTATTCAATTCGTAAATCATCATCGCGAAGATTGTTGGTTCGGTGCGGGTAAAAGGGGCTGATCTAGTAATCGATAGTACTAGGTTGGACTGTCTCGTCACTAATATGGATTTTAGGAATCTTTAGTACTGATTTCCATAAGCATGCCACTTGATTGATTAATTGTGTTATTAGTGAGCCTGTGATCTAACTGTTCTTTTACCACTTTTAATTAGCAAATGATAGAATGAATGCTTTTTATTATTATTAATCTACTTTATTTTACTGTTCATTACTTAAATTGTTTCATTGTTTATTTACACTTCCTTTTTATAGTCCTATTTTTATTCATTTCTACTTATCTTTCAAAAACCCCCTTTTTATATTCCTGTTGAAAGTTCAGTTTATAAGCATAGTAAATCCTTATTCTCGCCTCTCTGTGGATTCGACTTGCTCTTGCCATATCTACTTAGTTTTGGTTTAGAAGAAAATATTATTCTCTTGACTATCTTGACGACGACAGGTCATTTGTCATCAGTCGACCCCAGCCCAATTATTGGCTGGCCCCAGCCTAGAGCATGGCCGAGAGACCCTTTTTGTTTGTCATTGGCTGGTGGCCGGCTAGAGCTCTAGCCGGGGCTGGCTGGACACGAGATGCACCAAAGTTGATCTTGCTCGGTTTTTCAATCTTCCAATGCGTCTTAAGCTGACTCTTGAAGTTCCTTGGACCTTAAATCTCGCTAAATCAACCCTAAAACAAGGAAGATTCAAAGGGAAGAATGATGAATTGATTGAGCTGAGGAAATTGAAGATTGAAGTGAATTGAAAGAGGATTAAGGGAAGAAGAGTCAAGCACAAGTTGAAAGACTTTTAGAGAATTTTTAGGAAATGAAAACCCTAAGTATTTATACTATTGTAAATCACTTAGGAGAACATCTAGAGTTTAATTTTCGTCATCTTTTTTAGAGCTTCTATTTCCATGGCAGCTTAAATAACTTTTCTTCAATCTAGTGTTTAAGTGGATGCTTATCTAAGTATTTCTAAGGTTCTCTTATTCTTAATCTAGTTTTATTCATAATTGTTCCTTGAATTCTTTGCTCTAAGGTAAACTTGCTTGTTAGTTTATTAATCTTTTGTTTGTTTGTTTGGTTAGTGCGCAATAATCAATCTCATGATCAAAAGTATTTCTATTCTTATTTAGATTCGTGCTGCTAATTGAATTTGATCAAGTGATAAGGAGCAATTGAAAGACTTTTAGAGAATTTTTAGGAAATAGAAACCCTAGGAATTTATACTCTTGTAAATCACTTAGAAGAACATCTAGAGTTTAATTTTCGTCATCTTTTTGGGAGCTTCTGTTTCCATGGTAGCTTAAACAACTTTTCTTCAATCGAGTGTTTAAGTGGATGCTTATCTAAGTATTTGTGAGGTTCTCTTATTCTTAATCTAGTTTTATTCATAATTGTTCCTTGAATTCTTTGCTCTAAGGTAAACTTGCTTGTTTCTTTGTTTGGTTAGTGCATAATAATCAATCTCATGATAAAAAATATAGCTATTCTTGTTTAGATTCATGCTGGTAATTGAATTTGATCAAGTAATAAGTAGCATTGAATAGGATGCTGATAGGCACTTATTTCTACTATGTTTTATTGCTTATCTTTGATGATTTAAGTGTTTATTACCTCTAACTAAGTTATTTTGAGTGATTTTGTGTGATAGGAAGCTAAAAGGAAGCTTTGGAATAAAAGGTGTTTAAATCTGGAAATTTGAGATTTTTCCTGTGCAGATAGTTTGAAAACATGACCAGATTTGACATCCTTAGAGCCCTTATTTGAGTTTGAGTTCTGTATCAAAGTTGTAGAGCACATCTCAATCTTTCCAGAATGCTAAAGATCGCACAAATCAGAGTTCGTTTGGGCTGTCAAAAGGCTAAAATACAGAGAAGTCCAGATATCCTGCGGAAATCAGAGAAAGCTTCTTAATTTGGGCTTTGGAGCAATTTCGGATTAGAGATGGACTTGAGCACGTTTTTGCTTGATTGGCCTTGACTCTAGACATATTATTGAAGATATTAAAGCTTGGCCCAAGTCCTAGAAGGATGTGGATCAGCCCTTGGAGAGAAGTCCTAATTGGAGTAGGAAAACCATTTAATGAAGCATGTGCAAGGCATGTGGAGTGTGCTATCTTTTCTCCTACTTGAAGAAGGATTCCTAACTGCTGAAAAAGACTTCTTCTAGAATTAGGTTTTCTTGCAAGTTAAGTTTAGGGCTACTAGACTCTCCTATATATAAAGAGTCAGCCACCCATTGTAAAAATATACAAGTCTTAGTAATTTTATTTTATTTTCTTCTTCTTTGTGTTTTCTCAATTACTATGAGTTGCTAAACTCCCAAATCAGTTTAAGGCTATTCTAAGCCCTTGGTAAAGTTGGTTGTGAGGTTTAATTTTATGCTTAATGCTCTTATCTTGCATGTATTCTTTCATCCTCTGTTTTTCTGGTTTACAATTGCTTGATTTCTCATCTAGGATGCATACTAGTTAAGATTTCATGTTAATTAATTGCTAGAGCTAGGTTTATTTATCCGGAATTGTAACTAAACCTTCTCATAAGTGGTAAATTAGATAGAATTAGGATCTCATACATGCTAGTTTCTTATCTAAGGGGATGTTAGTTGTGAATTAAATCTATGGTGTTAGTTCCTAGACTGTTCATTATTGACTAAGATCTTTCTAGTGTTTTCATGCTTTTACCTTCTTTAAATCTATGATGCTAGTTTCTAGATTGATTAGGTAAAAAGGGTTTAATAGGGAAGCTTTGTAGTACTTATAAACCTAGGACTAAGGAAAGATAGGGATTAGTGAGAAGCATTGTAGTATTGCTAATCTACGTCAATTGCATGTTAAGGTAAGTGAATCAAAAACCAATGATCAATTCACTTAATCCAAGGGTGAGGATTGCTTTAAACTGAACTTTATCTTATTGAATTCTCTTTATTTGATTTGCTATTTCCTTATTTTCCAAGATATTTGTTGAGTACCAAAATAGACATATTTTCCTATGTTAATCTCTATGGATTTATGCATTTCATTATATAAACTAAGCTTACTTAGCTTTGTTTCACTTTGTAGGTATCAATTGAGGTAATTGAGTGAAAATGATGGAATTGAAGTGAAAAGGACCAAACACAAATCAAGTGGGAAGACAAGATGTAAAGAACTCAAAGTTGAAATCCTGACAGATTGGATAGATCATAAATATGGCTGATTTTATCTATGTTCGAGACTTCAATTGTTTTTTTGATCTACATCAAAGTTATAGAGGACATCTTGGGCTTTCCGGAATGCTAAAGAACGTCGAAATCGGAGTTCGTTTGACCCTCCAAATGTCTGTTTTACGAGAGACTATCAAACTAAGTCCGGGTCTGCCCGACCAATCCGTCGACGGGTAAGCATGTAGACGTCGACGGCCAACTCTAGACGTCGACGGCCAAATCTAGACGTCGACGGGTAGACTCTAGACGTCGACAGGTAGAAGTTGCTGACTTCGAACACTTAAAGATTGAACACTTAGACGTCGACGGGCAGGTATCTAGACGTCGACGGATCGATCGAGCTGGGAAAAATATGAAAAAAACAAGCAGAGACGTCGACGGGCAGACACTTAGACGTCGACGGCTAACAAAGTCAAAACGTCGACAGACCCATTTAAATGCTGTCATTCCACTATCAAACCCTTTAAAAACACATTCCGGAGATTCAGTGGAGAGGAGCCATAACTAAATCTCAGAGTTGTCTCCCTCTTTTCCTCAAATGGCTTCTACTTTAGCTTATTTTATTCTTAAGATTCCTCATCTCAGATGGAAGGAATTATTGAGGAGCAGTGGACTATGGGCTGGCAGTGCTGGACGGCAGAAAGAAAGGGAGAAAGAGCAGCTTAAAAGGGGAGTTGAGTTCAGTTTTGAAGTGTGTATTTTTGCTGGGTTCTATTATTCTTCTTGTAATTTTCGTTTAGCAAAACTCAATAACTCCAATCTATTATAAGATTCAATCACTTTGATCTGCATTTGTGAGATTCTTGTTCTTAATGCTTTCTTGTTCATTGATTGTTCTTCTATCTCTTGAGCTTTAAAGATGATTATCATGTTTATTATCTTGTCTTTTGGATTGCTGAGTTAATTAGTTGCAAATAATTGATTGAGTAGCTCATTAGCATGCTAATCTTTGAACTCCAAAGCTAGAGTTTGGTGATTTCTTAGAACTTGAGTAGCAAGAGGATGTTTTTACATTCAAAGAGATTTGAAGATGCAATTTGAATAATGAATGCTGGGTTTGTTATTGATTGTTGTTAGCTTTCATCTTTCACTAGCTTATTGCTCTTCTAGGCTTGAATTTGGATTGCTGGGATTCAAATTAGCCATAAGAGGAAGGATTAATAGTGAACCTAGATTCATGGTTAATCGACAATAGGAAAGATCCACGGATTTGAAGCTGGTTTCTAATCCATGGGGTTAACCAATTAATGAGAAGAATGTTTGGTCAGTGAATCAATGATCAAGTGCTAGGTTGAAAGATTGATCATATAATAGATTGGAGGTTTTATTTTATCATACATTGCATTATTATTACCATACTTGGTAACTCCTTATATCTTATTTCCAACACCAATACAAAACCCCCTCTTTAAATTCTTGTTTAGTTTGATGTATGCTTTGTGAAAGTAATGATAAATTGGATAGCTCCTTGTGGGATCGACCCTTGCTTCCCTAACTACATGTTAGAGTAGTGAGGTTATTTTTGGTGCTTTGCGACACGCATCAATATTCTCTCTTTAAAATCTGAATTTTCACTTTACTTATTTTGCTTAGCTAGTTAAGAATTGAAGAAGTTCATTAATCAATCCTTGGTGGGAACGACCTTTGCTTACCACTAGACTCTAGTAGTAGCTTTGTTTTAATTTGGCTTTTAACGACACGCCAGATGCTCTATTCAAAGGGAATTCAAGGGGTTTATTGAGTAATCTATACTGGGTAGATTTCTAATATTGATTAGCTCTTATTGATCTTGTTCTTAATGCTTTCGAATACTTCAAACTCGGCTGCTGGGGTTTTGGTTTAAGTGTAAGATTGAATGATATTTTGTGAAACACGAGTAGCAGTATATCTAGCTTTAGGATTAATTGAATCATTGAGAATGTTGGGTTTTCTTTGATTAGCTAATACAATTGTGTTAGAATTATATCTCTTGATGAACCAAGGATCAAATATCTTATAAGCATCCCAACACTAGGTTGAAGGTCCTTAATTTTGATTTATCTCTTAGTATCTATTCCTTTAGTTTAATTTAATTACAATCTTTTTAGTTTTTGATTTCAATAAAAAAAACCCCCTTTTCTTATATTTTTTTGTTTTGAAGAAAGTGAAAGTCAACCAACAGCTCTTTGTGGATCGATCCTTACTTATCCTACTATATTAATTAGTTCAAAAAGAGGTTAATTTGTCAAGCACCATGTAGACACCATTTTTTATATATCATTTAATTTCTTTTTGCACAACTTTTGTTTGTTTAATTATTTGATTTTTATATTTTATTATGGCTCACATTTTAATTTTGATTTGCTATTAGGATGGATCGGGCTTTGATAATTGGAGAAAATGTTGGAATTGGACATACATGGGTTAAAAAAATTACAAATTGAAGCCCAAATCTTAATATCCCAAAGAAAAGAATAAAAAGTCATCCCCATCGTTGATTCTAGGTTTAGAAATACAATATCTACCCTTGGATCAATTTTCGGACTCATTTAAATACCACTATTTCGTACAGTAGGAGGGAGGCCGAAAAATCCTAATAAAAAATTAGGGTTCATCTTCAGCTAGGATTCAAAAATTTTGGAGAATCTTTTTCTGAAATTAGTGAGAAAAGAAGATAAAAGGGAAGTTTAGAGGAGTATTTGGTGTTCAATCGGTGGCTGAAGTTGTTGAGTGGAGTTCGTTCGGGACGAGAAGCAAATTTTTATTTTGGCGGGAGAGAAGAAAGTCACGATTGCCAGGGAAAGGAAGTTGAAGAAGTAGGTGACGGCTACAACAAAGAAAAGGAGATAAAAGATTAAAACGCCAAACCCTTTGACGTTTCGGTAACTATTCCTTAATCTCTTAGGCCTGTAAAATATTGTTTCTTTGTAAAATATTAGGCTTGTTGTTTGTTGTTAATCTTTTGGATTTATTAGTTTGACATGATGGGTCATATGGGGATTGGGTTTGTGTCTTTACAATATATATGGCGATTGTCTGAATTTGTTCTTATTCAATTTGTGACCATGTTTGTTAACAGTTTCAAATTCTAGATACTGATTCAATGTTGGTTTTGAATTATTGAATGGATAGAATTAGGGTATCATTCATGTCACGCCCCGACCCGCCTAAGCCGGCCACATGGCAATCACTGCGCTGCCTTGAAGTACGTGTTGGCCAGTCACGCACCAGATGACACACCCGAACCTAGCACGACTTTTTCGTATGAATGGAATAGTGTAAGATGGCGTATTAATTAAATAATATGTCGGTCCGGATGTGTCTAATTAAGAAGAGAAGTTCAAATTAGGATAAGACGGGGTTGGAAATTACTTGGTTGGAAGATAAAGTAATTAACCGTGCATGGAAATTAGTAAATGCCAAAAAGACCTCCAATTAAGTCCCTCGAAATTTATTATGGGCCCCGTTGACACAAGAAATCAAAGGATTTAGCTGACGGGTTAAAAATGGAAGAAAGTTGTAAAAGGGGAAAAAGTTTGACCCGGGGCCCGAGTGGACTCTGCGTCGGGCTCCCCTATAAATAGGGGAGGGGGCCGAACCTTTCTTCATTTTTCTTTTCTTTTTCTTTCTTTTTTTCTTCTTTTCTCTCTGGAGCCGACCGGAGGCATTTTGGACAATTGGCAAATCGGGACAGTCCGGCCATCAGATCAAGGTGAGTTTCCAGTATGTTGTTCTTCTCACCTCGATCTACGTTATGTTAAGTTTGCACGCACATCCATGCATCGGTTTAGCCTAGATAGCAATTTTCAGCTTTTAACCGGATTAAAACTTTAAACTCAAATAAATGGATTTCGGGCCGGTGGAATAAGGTGAGTTTTTAGTGTGTTATAGTACTCACCTTATTCTACGTCACACTCCGTTTTTACGCATTTCTGTGCACCGGGTGTGAGTAAATCAGAGATTTAGTCAATTCGAGCTGACTAAATCTCGGTGTTTCCGTGGACCGGTGTTTCTCGTTTCTGCCTCGGCGTGTCCGTCGTGGACGCCATGAGGATCACCTCTCTAAGTTTGTAAGTTGAAAGGAGGAGAAACGAGTGCAAAAACCGGGGGAGAGACCAGCCGAGGAACTGGCCGATCGAGTCCCTTTTTAGATATTTTTATATAATATTATTATATTAAAAGATATTTATATATATTATATTAATATGTTTAGATATTTATATATTATATCATTATAATATATAAATATCTCATAGGAGGGCTTTTTGAGCCCAATTTCGAGTAGAATTTGGCCCAACCCATGTGTGGCCCAGCCTAGTTAGGGTGTGGGGCCCATGGGCCCCAGGGGCATTTTGGTAATTTTTCTTCGAGAGTTCGATTTTAGTCCCGAAACCTCTCAGACACTTATCATGTGCCGGGCCTAGCCCGAGTGGGCGGCCCATGGGCCCAAGGGTATTTTCGTAATTTTTCACTAAGTGTCCAATTTTTACCCCGGAACCTCCTGGACACTTTTCTAAGCCCTAAATCACATTCAAGCCCAGTCTTAGGTCATGTTAGAGCCTCGTAGGTGCATTCATAAATTTAATTATGAATGCTAATGTATTATTCCATGTATTAGGGCTCCGGATGATCAAATGCGGCGATGCACCGGAGGTTAAAGCTACATGGAGCGCTGGGGAGTATACGAATCTCCCAATGCTATGAGTGGCCTAAATTTCTTTGTGTAGCCACTGGGGGAAAAGATTTTAAAAATGATTTTAAAAACATAAATGTTTTCAAAAAGGTTTTGGGATACGGGGAATCCACACACACACACACACACTTGTTTGTGATATACCCACACAGTGAGTGGGATGTTTTAAAAAGAAATATAAAAACTTATGTGTGTGTGACTATATGTTTTAAACATAAATGTTTTATGCGTATATATATATATTTTCAAAAGATTATTATTATGATTATTGAGGGTACGATGCCCTTGAGAGACGAGTGATTGAGAGGGTTCCTCGGGGCTCCAATTTGCGGGAGTGTGGACCGAGTTTGAGAGCATGCATGATACTCAGCAGTGGACCGCCTATCGAAGGGCACGGTGAGTTGAGCCTGGTTGGGAGAGGCGCTTAGGGAAATTCGCCAGAGCTCCAGTTCGCTGTGTTCCACCACAGCGAGTCACCACCGGGGGAAAGGGCTAAAGAGATAGAAAAGAGAAAATAACTATAAATGAGAAAAGAGATAGCCCTCGGCGCAATAAGGCGTAAGGCGACCGACGGGTCGTGCCTCCAGTATGATAGAGATGCCAGCCCATTTAGGATTTATATATTTATTTATTAAAGAGTTTTTAAAAGAGTTTTCAAAAGAAAATATATATATATATATGTTATTATTATTTTATTTTGGATTTTCTTTTTTTCCCTAGCACCGATGGAGATTCATAGAACCTCTGTCACTCACCTATATCCAATGTGGATGGATGCAGATTCGCATACGGAGTCAGCTATAGAAAGGAGGCTCACTAGGAGACGTCGGTGGCCAAGGCTTAGTAGTTTTCCGCTGCCTAGGTATTTCTTTCAAATTAATCCACTGGTGCACATTTTAAGTTTTATAATTTTATTATTAAATGATTTTTTAATTAAAATTTTAGTTTTGGTCTTGCAGTGATGATATCCATTTCAATGCCTTGCGGTGCCTCAGATGCGTGGCTGCAAACACGTACTTCGAGGTAGCGCGGCGGTTACCACGTGGCCGGCCCGGACAGGTCGGGGCGTGACACAGGAGGCATCGCAAGGCATAAATGGGCATCATCGCTGTCGAATAAAACTAAGACTTTAATTAGTAGATATTTAATAAAATAATTAACTTTAAAAGTAATGGCAGTGGACTAATTGAGAGAATACCTACACAGCGGAAACTTTTAAGCCTAAGCCACCGACGCCTCCTAGTGAGCCTCTTTTCTATAGTCGACTCCGATCGCGGATTTGCATCCATCCACATTAGATACAGGTGAGTGACAGAGGTTCTAAGAATCTTCATCTGGGTTAGAGCGGATAAGGGAAATCCAAAATAAAATAAAATAAAATAAATATATTTCTTTTGAAAACTCTTTTCTGATTCTCCTGCTGAAAACCCTCTTTTAAAAACATCTTAAATAAAATAAATTTATATATCTCAAATGGGCTGGCATCTCTTTTATACTGGAGGCTCGACCCGTCGGTCATCATGCGCCTCACTGCACCGAGAGCTATCTCTTTTCTCATTCAATAATATTTTTCTCTTTTCTATCTCTTTAGCCCTTTCCCTCAGTGGTGCCTCGCTGTGGTGGAACACAACGAACTGGAGCCTGGCAAGCTTCCCTACGCGCCTCTCCAAACCAGGTCTTGTCTCACCGTGCCCCTCAATAGGCGGTCTACGGCTGAGAATCTAGCATGCTTTTCTCCAACTCGTCCACGCTCCCGCAAATTGGAGCCCGAGGAGCATCTCTCTCAATCACTCATCTCGCAAGGGTGTCGCACCCTTAAAATTCATAATAATAATATTTCATAATTATATATATATATGTATGAAACATACATTTTTAAAATACATAAACACACGCACATAAGTCTTTATATTTCTTTTTAAAACATCCCACTCACTGTGGGGTATATCACAAACAAGTGTGTGTGTGTGGATTTCCCATATCCCAAAACCTTTTTGAAAAACATTTATGTTTTAAAATCATTTTTAAAATCCTTTCCCCCAGTGGCTACACAAAGAAGTCTAGGCCACTCACAGTATTGGGAGAATCATATACTCTCAAGTGCTCCATGTAGCTCAACCTTTGGAGTTTCACCGCATTCGATTCACCCGGAGCCCTAGTACACGGAAATATACATTAGCATTCATAACCAAATTTATGAATACACCTATGAGGCTCTAATATGACCTACGACTGGGTTTGGATGTGATTCGGGGCTTAGAAAAGTGTCGGGGAGGTCCCGGGGTAAAAATTGGGCACTTGGTGAAAAATTACGAAAATGCCCCTAGGGACCCGTGGGCCCCGCACTACAGGGCCAGCCCGGCCCGGTTCTGGGCCAGGCAGGTCCCCCACATGATTGGGTTAGGCCCAGCCTGAAATTTGGGCCGGAAGGCCCAAATTCTCGGATTGGGCCCAAAATGGCCCAAACGCACGGATTGGGCCAAAATGCCCAATCCGGTGCCAGACAGGCTCGGGTCCCATGCAGGACCCGGCCTGCTGGTCTCTCCCACGGGGGAGAGACTCGGCTCCTGCACGGGAGCCGGTCGGTAGCCTCGGGATCCGAGGCTTTTCCTCGGTTCCCGAGCCCCTTGATCCATCGTTTGGCATGAAATTCAAGATGGAGGTTCCTCTCACCTCCTAAAATGCATTTACTGGAGCAGAAACGAGAATCAGAAGCTCAAAATTCTTAAATCTCAAATCTAAACTAGAAATCTAACTAAAAAGCTGAACCTAACTTTGAGCCTGAATCTCTCCTAGACCAATGCATGGATAAGTGTGAAAACTTAATAAAACATAGTTCAAAGAGTTAAGAACAACTCACAAAGATTTCACCTTGAACTTGCGGTCGGTTTGTCCGGATTGGCCAAAAGTCCAAAATTGCTCCGAAGGAGCAGTTGAGAGAAAAGAGAAAGGAAAGAAGAGAGAAAAGAGAGAAAATGAGGGGGAGAGCTCATCTCCCCTCTATTTATAGGGGAGCCCGACACCGGGTCTACTCGGGCCTCGAGCCAGACTTTCTCTTCTCTTTTTAGATCTCTCAAAACTTTAATCCTTGGCCCGATCCACCGACCAATTCACCAATAGACGTCCAATCCATTGGCTATGGACTTAAAGAAGTCCACTTTAGTATTTCCATGCATGGTCACCTGTCTCATCTTCCGACTACGCCTTATCTTAAGCCTATCTTCTCTTATGACTTGACACAACCGGACCGACCTATTGTTTAATTATTACGTTATCTTACGCTATTTCGTTCGTACGAAAATGTCGTGCTAGGTCCGGGTGTGTCAATTCGGGTCTGTGAGTCAAAGCGAAACATATTTAATCTCAGTCAATGATTACATGTTTGAAAGGTCATGCCATGCCGTGAAGGATAATTGATTCCATTTTGTCCCGAGTCACATAGGATCATTAGCCATATGATAACGTTGTATATACTCCATTAACTAGTTTTTGTAATTAAGTAATTTCTTTTAATGATTTAACTACATGCGGTGTTAATTATTATTATTTTTTTGTTTTTGTGGTTAATAGTTAGACCCACTGTAATATTTTATGACATTCATTCAAATTAGATTCATTTAATATTGTATGATATTTAGTATTTAGGATCATTCGGAATTTTTTTTTGTTTTCTAATATCTCATGGCATCTTTCATAAATTAGGACACTATATATATATATATATATATATATATATGTATATATGCGTTTATATATATTTCATGCCATTTTAATATTTTAGGATCATTTAATATTTTTTAGGCCATTTTGTAATTTAGGTCATTTTTCATATTTTATGTCATTTAGTAATTTAGGTTATTTTAATATTCAAGCCATTTAGTAGTTTATGTCACTTAGTAAATTAGGTCATTTTTGCATATTTTATGCCATCTTAGAAAATTAGGTCATTTTTGCATATTTTATGCCATTTTAGAAATTAGGTCATTCATACATTTTTATGTTATTTAATAATTTTTAGGTCCAATTGCATTCTCATGTCATTAGTAATTTTAGGCTCATTCACATTTTAGATATTAGGCCCATTTCCATTTTAAATTAGGCCCAATTGCATTTTTGTGTCATTTTAGTAATTTTAGGCCCATTTACATTTTGGTTAGACCCATATCATTTAATTAATGCCATTTAGTTAATTAGATCCATTAGCATTTTAATATGTCATTTAGCTTAGGCCCATTAACATTTTAATATGTCATTTAGCTTAGGCCCATTCACATCATTTTGTGCCATTTTAGAAATTAGATTCATGCATCATTAATTACTTGTTTAATATGTACTTAATATATTTATTGTTCTAACCCATTTTCTTAGTTTATTTTGTCCCATCATTTCATGCATTTAGTAATTAAATCATTGTTTTCAAAAATCACATGTGCATGGAAATCCCGATAATGGAGAGTTCGAGGGAATCACGTAATTACGAGGTTCTCAAAGACTTCCTTAGGGTGAGGGGGCTTTCTAGTTCACCTTTTCGAAATTCTGATTGGGCCTAGGAAGTTTCTAATAAACCAATTTCCACCCCAATTTCAAAAATACAAAAAAATGATTTTATTCATATTTTATTTCAAAAATGGCATTAGCATACCATGTTCATAATTTTCTCCAAAATTTCAAAAGTTTTTCTACAAATTTTAGTTTCTTTTTTAGGAAAAACCCAAAAAAAATGTTTTCTTTCAAAATTCCCCTTATCAGCAAAAGGAATTTCAATTCCGACAGAATTTTAAAAATCTAAAAATGGTTTTTAGGAAAATCTCAAGCTTAATCAATAGTTGAGGTTTTCTTGCAAAATTAAACTTTGGTTAATTTCTTTAATCAAAGTTTTAAAAATGAGATCCAAAAATGAAAGGAATTTAATTATTCCAATATTATTTTTAAAAAACCAAAAAAATGTTTTGAAAGATTTCAATTAGACCTTTACATCAGAGTCTTTCTAATTAAATTTTTTTTAAATCTTGCTTTTAATCAAAATCCGTCTATCAATAAAAGGAATTTAATAATTCCGACATTAATTTCAAAAATCCAAAAAATGTTTTTTTGAAAGATTTCAATTCAGTCATTAACAATTGAAGTCTTTCCAAATTCAATCTAATTTTGTTTAAAACTCAAATTTTTCTTTAACAAATTATGAATTTTTAATCTTTGATTTTAAAGCTTGTTTTTGGAAAGTTCTCAATTCGGTTATTCAACGTTGAGACCTTTCTTTTATTATTTTTTTTTCTCTTTCACGGATCTCATTAAATTGAATTTTCTTAAAGGGTGAACTAACCCATATCAAAGGGAGTTCTACTCCGACACTTGTAGATTCTTTATTTTATTTATTTTATTTCAGTTCAAAAGAAACATTTTGTTATTAACCCTAAAACAAATTTTCACAAGGCTTTATGGTACCGATTTCCAGGTGCTAATCCTTCCTCGAGCGTAACCGACTCCCGAACTCAAAACTTATTTTCGTGGACCAACATTTGTTTGACCTAAGGTAATCTTTCTAGATTATGTTTGTCAAACGGAGTCAAAATAGGTGGCTAACCGACCTAAACCAAATGGTTAGTGGTGACTCCTTTTCTTGTTTTCAAAAATCTTTTTATTTCTTTAAAATTTCCGTCGGACGGCTTTTTAGATGTTTCGACAGATTGGCGACTCCACTGGGGACCTACTTTAGAGAGTCAAGCCATTTTTCGAAAAAGTCTTGTTTTCAAGTTAAGGTTAATTTCGTAATATTTTCAAAGTTCGGTGTCATTCATGTACATTAATTAATTTGACCAAAATTCAAATAAATTGCATTTCACATTTGCACCAATGGACTTTTTCAAAATTACATTTTGCATTTGCATCACTAAGCTTTTTCAAAATTGCATGTTGCACCTTAAATTGTATTAATAAAACTTTTCAAATTTGTATTGTGCACCTCACATTATTTGAATAATTTCTTTGTATTATATATGTATGTCTCGCCTTGGCCTTGCTTTCTTTGTACATATTTGTATACACGTTGTTTGATTATCTATTTTTCTATGTATATGTCTTGTATGCTTCTTCCTTGTTCTTTGTTTATATATATTTATATATATATATGGCATATGCACTATGCGGTTTCTTTTGCCTTTAATTGCCTTCATCTTTGAATATATTTCATGCTTATTTTATGTTTTTTATGTTCGATATATTGCATGCCTAATTTCAGTTCTTTATTCTGTATTTATTCTTTGAATTGAACTAACCGTTTATTTGATTGGTTGATAGTGATTCTTGTTCTATTCTTCTATTCTTCGAGGCAACATGTGATGAAAGGCAGTCGGTAAAGGTAGGTAGTCCCTCCCACACACTACACAATTCATAACATAAAGATCCAGAATTCCGGGTCTTTCTCGAAATTAGAAGGAAGGTGCTTGTATCCCTCCACCCTGTCGTGTCCGCGATGGGTACCTTGTCTAGAACTTGGAACCCTGCATATAGAATGATATTCAAGGCGAGGGAAATGACTATAATTCACCTATAGTTGTGCTGATTGATCATCATAAAAAATTTGTTGCTCATGAAAATAATCCGATAGATACTAACCAAATGAATATGATGCTCCACAATCATATTCCCCATATTTACCATCAGACCAATTTCCAAAATTTGTTTCCATTGGTGCATTATAACCGACTGAACTTTGTTATGTAGTTATGCTCATGGAGCCAAAATCATCAACAAGATTACCCATAGTTCTTTCCCTTTTTTCCTCTAGCACCATACCCAGCTTTGCAAGACCCATGGTGACACACCCGGACCTAGCACAACTTTTTCGTACAAACGGAATAGTGTAAGATGGCGTATTAATTAAGCAATATGTCGGTCCGGATATGTCAAATTAAAAAGAGAAGTTCAAATTAGGATAAGACGGAGTTGGAAGATAAAGTAATTAACGGTGCATGGAAATTAGTAAATGCCAAAAAGACCTCCAATTAAGTCCTTAGAAATTTATTATTGTCCCCGTTGGCGTAAGAAATCAAAGGATTTAGCCAACGGGTGAAAATAAAAGAAAGTTGAAAAAGGGAAAAAAATTTGACCTGGGGCCTAAGTAAACCCGGTGTCGGGCTCTTCTATAAATAGGGGTGAGCCAAAGCTTTTTCTCATTTCTCTTTTTTTTTTCTTTTATTTTTCTCTCTGGAGCCAAACGGAGGCATTTTGGACAATTGGCAGATCTGGACAAACCGGCCAGTAAAACAAGGTGAGTTTCTAATATGTTATTCTACTCACCTCGATCTACATTTTTCTAAGTTTGCACGCATTTCCATGTATTGGTTTAGGAGAGATCCAAGCTCAAAGTTAGTTTAGCTTTTTAGTTAAATTCTTAGTTTAAAATCGAGATCTAAGAACTTTGAGCTTGTGATTCTCGTTTTTCTTTCGGTAAACGTGTTGTGGATGTATTAAGGTATATGCATATGAAATTGTAGCTAAATTGGTGGACGATTGCATCGGTTTTCAAGCTAAGAGAAAAATTGAAGAATTCTCGGGTTAGAAACCCAGAACAGATTCGGCGCCAGATCTATGCAGAACCGGTGCCGTTTCTGCTTGTCGACGGACGACCTTTTGATCAAAGAGAAATGGCGCTGGTTCACTCCAGATTCGGCGCCAGTCTTGCCCTCTAGGGGCAAAACGGTCATTTCACATCCCAAAACCCTAATTGACCCCAAATCGATTCGAAACACTTCCGAGCCTTCCAAACCACATCCAAACATCATCTTAGGTCATGCTAGAGCCTCGTAGGTGCATTCATAAATTTAATTATGAATGATAATATATTTTTCCATGTATTAGGGCTTCGATTGAATCGAATGCGGCGATGCTCCGGAGGTTGAGCTACATGGAGCGCTTGGGAGTATACGAATCTCCCAAATACTGTGAGTGGCCTAGATTTCTTTGTTTAGCCGCTAGGAACAATGGTTTTAAAAATGTTTTAAAAACATAAATGTTTTCAAAAGTTTTAGGATACGGGAAATCCACACACACACACATTTGCATGATGATATACCCACACAATGAGTGGGATGTTTTAAAAAGGAATATAAAAACTTATATGTGTGTGATTATATGTTTTAAATATAAATGTTTTATACATATATATATAATTGTGAAATATTATTATTATTATTATTAAGGGTGCGATACCCTTGCGAGATGAGTGATTGAGAGGGATACTCCTCGGGCTGTAATAGATGCGGGAGCGTGGACGAGTTAGAGAAAGCATGCTAGATTCTCAGCCAAGGACCGCCTATTGAGGGGCACGGTGAGACGAGACCCTGGGAGAGGCGCGTAGGGAGGCTCGCCAGGGCTCCAGTTCGCTGTGTTCCGCCACAGTCAGGTACCACTGAGGGAAAGGGCTAGAGAAATAGAAAAGAGAAAATATGTTTGAATGAGAAAAGAGATAGCCCTCGGTGCAGTGAGGCATAAGACGACCGACGGGTCGCGCCTTCAGTATGATAGAGATGCCAGCCCATTTTATGTATATTTATTTATTTAAAGTGTTTTTAAAGAGAGAGTTCTCAGTTGGAGAACCAGAAAAGAGTTTTGAAAAGAAAAATATTTATTTTATTATTATTTTATTTTGGATTTCCCTTAATTGCCCTAAGCCCGATGGAGATTCATAGAACCTTTGTCACACCTGTATCCAATATCGGTGGATGCAGATTCACGTACGGAGTCGGCAATAGAATGGAGGCTCACTAGGAGACGTCGGTGGCTTAGGCTTAGTAGTTTCCGTTGTGTAGGTATTCTTTTAAATTAATCCACTGGTACACCTTGTAAGTTTAATTATTTTATTAAATGATTTTTAATTAAAGTTTTAGTTGTTTTGCAGCGATGGTATCCATTTCTATGCCTTGCAGTGCTTCAGGTGCGTGACTGGCCAGCACGTACTTCGAGGTAGCGCGGCGGTTGCCGCATGGCCGACCCGGGTTGGTCGGGGTGTGACAACTTTAATGGTATCAGAGCATTTAAAAGATTCTAACTATTTTCAAAAGCTATAAAATATTTTCAAAGTATTTTCAAACTTTTTCAAACGTTTTCGAAGCCAGTGGATTAAATAGGTTTATAACTCCAGAGTTTGAGTATGTAGTTACTCGAATGCGTCATAAATGATCAAAGCTACTCTTAAAATACCTTCTTTAGCATCAAGCCACCAAATAGAGTTCTCGAGTGTGGTCTTAAGTGAAAGACATCACGACCATCTTCTTCCTCGAGATTCATGCAAGTAAGGCACGCTATCCAAGAAACTCTCCAAACCCAAATTTTCAGCTATTAATGTTCCTTCTACTCTACAGCTAAACTATGCAAAGGACGGTATTTCCCTTGAGATGACGAGATAGGTGATATCTTGTCTAACCCTCCTTGGTAGCCTAGTTAGAGGCTTACCAGTAAAGAACTGGTTCGATGCCCACAACCTTCGATGTTCAACCTTTGAAGTTGTGAACATCGAGACTCGCTAGTAAAGCAGCTAGTTTGAAACATAAATTAGATGCGTTCCCCCATTCTTTACACTAGTGATGTGCAAGACTTGGGAGGAAATGATACAATTAGAACAAGGCAAGGGGCCAAGATGGGGCCTAATGTGTGTAAACGCTAACCTCACTTCTCTTGTTTTATACACCATTGGTGTGTAGCCTACAAGAGAGAGTTGGGTTAGGACGAAAGAAATCGAAGGGGTCGATCACGAAGAATGGGGTTGACCAAAAAACCTCAGGACGTGAGATGAAGCATCCGAGTAAGCGGATGAAGGATCGAAGAGGACCTCACAAAGCATCAAATGGGAGGTGAAGTGAAGCGATTGCCGAAAAGCTCACAGGTTGGCAAGTCTGGTGGGATAAGCCCACAAATTGCCTGGGTGATGCTCCGGGGAGTGAGCATGAAGTGAGAGAAGTGGCAGCAAGGGCTAGCTAACTTCTTTTATTCTTACACTGTGGTGTGTAAGTGGTGAAAGAAATGGGGTATTGGTGGATGAAAGAGAGTTCGTCTGGAGCCAATTGAGGAGAGGCATCCGAGGAAGTTGGAAGAGATTGAGTGAGCCTAAGATCACGAGAGGTGAGATATGGGAGAACCACTTGGGGATGAGAAAAATGATTGATAAGAGAAAATCCCAAAGGATTCAAGGATGACAAAAAAAAAGAGTAAGGAAAAAAAAAGACAAGAGAGAGGCCATTCTTGGGAACGATAAGGAGGAATAAGGCAAAGATGACATGATGGAGAATGAGGAAAGACTGAAAAAAGATCACATCCAAGTGGTCAGTGAGTAGTACGTCATTTACTACTTGCCTGACCATTGGATACCAATGATGAGAAAGGATAATGAAGAAAGAAGAGAAAGGAAATGAAGATGGAGGAAATGGAATATGGAGAAAGATAAGTTGTAAACCTCCACTCCTAAGGGGATTAAAGGTGATCTACCCCTTATCATCGGTCAATTATGAGAGTAAGATGGAGGAGATCTTCAAAGGATGATATGAAATAACTTTGGCGAAGACAATGGGAAGTAAGTAAGCGGAAAGAATGGGATGCACGGCAATGATGGGAATGCCTGCATACATGCTAACAGAGGGCACGAAGAGAATTTTCTCTAGAACTATAAAGACATCACCAGCAAGAACTGTTGAGAAAGAAGAAGGGGAAAGGAGAAGAAACGCGAACCCTTAAATAAAGGATAAAGAAATATCGTGATGTAGTGCGGAGGCTTTCTAATAAAGAAAGAAAGCATAAAACCCTAGGTAAAAGAATATCCTAGGCTAATAAGAGTTGAACAAGGCCTAGAAGAAAGAGAGACTTAGTTCAGTTGATGAACTAAGTATAGGCTGAATAAGGAATAGAGCCTTAAAAGAAGAAAAGTATAACCTATCACTAGAAAATTTTAACCTTAATTAGTGAGAACTTCATAATGAACCATAGGTTAATAGCTCCAAATAACTGACCAGGATTAGTAAAAGATTAAGACTAGGAAATTAGGGTTAGAGACGAAACCTAGATAGATAACCTAGGGATAGGTTAAAGAAAGTGAATAAAATGGAATTAAAAATATGCCAAGAAAGAAGACTAAGAAAGATCTAGTGAAAGAAAGTGAATAAAAGACGTAGAAATGGATGTTAGTTAAAGAAAGTCAAGCATAATGAACCCCAAACGTGAGTCAAGCCAAGGCACTACATCATAAAATGAATAAGTTAAAGGAAAGAAAAGAATAAATAAGGATTATTGGAGGCTGGCGCTACAGAGAAGAGAAGTCAAGAGTATGAAAGGAAGGAAAAAGAAACCCCGACTACTTGATTGTGAAAGAAGAGAGCAGAAGGGTTAAATGTGTGAATTGGTGAAAAGAAAGGAAAGGAAAACCCCTAATTAGTAGATGATAAAAAAAGAGATAAGGAGGTTGGATAGAAAGAAAAATTGAAGAAAACACAAGAGAAAAAGCACTCGAAGGAAACGAGTGAATGGGGTAATTGCATTCTAATGGATGATATCAGCAAAGAGTTAATAGAAGAAAATGGGAGAGAAATAAAGAAGTAAGGATGTGTAAGGATATGAAATCATGATGGAGTAAATAAAAGTGAAAGGATGATGATAATGAGAATAATGATGATGATGGGAACTTTAAGGATAATCAAACATATAGAATAAGGAAAATGGATCGACCTAAGTAAGAGTCGAAGAAAGAAGTGAGGATAAAACAAGGATGAATAAGATGATGATTGAAACTGAAGAAGACAAAAAGGTGATTAAGCATGAACCAGAATAATGGTTGGAACCGAAAGAGACGAAAAGATGAGAACAAAGGATTAAAGTAAGATAGAAGAAATTAAGAATATGAGGTTGAGGAATATGGAAGATAAGTTAAATCTTTTAGAAGGAGGGGAGTAAACTGACTTTAAGGATAACCTCCCCGAAGAAAGATAAGTGATGAAACGATATGGAGATAGAGTTAAACCAAGCTAAAATGGAGTTAGTTTGGCACGGACAAGATTGTGAGGCAATGGAGGATAGAGAAAGGTGTTGTTCGCGATAAATAAACCATGGTATCAAAAGACAAAGAAGAGATATCGATGGATTAAGGGCAAAAAATGGCTGAGATAAAGGAATCCCCATACTCCTATGAGCAAAGAATAAGGAAAGGAATTGATTAAGCACACAAACTTCTAAGAGCACAGCCAGTATGAAGAGCAGAAAGGAAATTCTAACACCTGAGAAAATTAAAAGTGTAAGAAGAAAAGAGAAATAAGGAGAAGAATGATAAAGAGAACAAAGAAAAGAAAGAATGAAACCAAGGTATGGAAAATTGGGATAAGACGTGAAAGATCACGTAAATCAAGGTAAAGGAGTGTGAAGAAGAGAAATGATATGGAGATTACCCTAAGGGAAAAGTTATGGAGATGACAAGAGCTGCAGATGATGCCAAAGGGTGACAATGGACTGAAGAGAAGGTCAAGTTAAATGAAAGGAAGGGAAACTTCAAGAGAAAAATGTGAAGATGTGGAAGCTACAAAAGATACCGCACAAGTGTGATGCGCATGATTTGTCTAATCCCGTGTTGACGGGAAAACAAGAGAAATGTGGACCCCACAATGGACGTGGATGGATGGAAAGGAATAAAAGGTTAGAGAAGGGGATAAGGAAACCCCCAGAAGGTACTATTGATGAAAGGAGGAAAAGAGATCGACCATTAGCAAGGACGCTAATGTGAAGAAAGGTGGTTATAAGAAACAAAATACGCGGCACCTCCTGTAGTGGACACTCCAAGGGAGTGAAAGATGAGAGGAAACCTAAAACGTTCGGGAAATGGCATAAATGGGTATGATGTCGAGGCTCAAGTGTGATTGACTTGAGAGCCATGTGAGGCGTCCCTATGAGAAGAAGGATCGGAGATCGAGATCTTGAGGATCTTTGTGATGACCACTCGAGAGGACCGACCCAGTGTGTGATTGGGGAGAGCATGAGACCTCCCAGAGTTCTCCATCCCTGAGAGGGTGGGAGATGTGATGGGCCGTGGGCCCTGTATGAGATATGATGGGCCGAGGGCCCTATATGTGATTGTAATGGGCGGTTAGAGAGTGGGTCAGATTGTGAGAGTCGAGAGGGCATGATCTTTGATTCCTCTGTTGTGATGTGGCCAAGTGTGGGCCAGTGTATACAAGAGCTCGACTCATACGCCATGAAAAGAGAGAATGAAGTCAGAGGCGAAACGAAGAAAAAAATCCAAGGTAGGGGGGAAAAGACAATTAACTCACCGCATCCTCGCCGCGGAGGTGAGGGAGTTAAGCTAAGGTCTTTCCCAATAGCTTGGTTACAAAGATGAGTACAAGACCACAAAACGACGAGGAACGCGTTGGAGAATAGCCTCAAAGTGAGAGGGAGTGGCAATGAAAAGAAGGAAGAACTCCTGAGAAGGGTAAGAGGTGTGGAACCTCAGGGATAATAAGAGGATAGTCTCGTTAAGAGATACTTTAAGAAAGGACGAGGACAAGGAGAAAGAATCGAGTAAGCACAGCTGAAGCGGAGGAAGAACCTCTAAGTGTGATGACTAAAGTGAAGCGAGCCTAACCCATGAATAAGTAAGGGTAGGCTATGTTAAGGAAACGATGAGGTTCAAACTCAAGAGTAGAATAACGATGAAGCCACTCTTGAGGAAGAGAATGATCAGAGTGCACAGCGAAAGCGTGGTGGATTTTAGTGGCAAATAGCAATGCGAACACTATTCGAAAACGAAAAGAGAGCTTCGAATGTAAGCCAAACCTCCCCAAGCCACCTCGTTTAATTTTGAGGATGAAATTTTTAGAAGGAGGGAAGAGTTGACACACCCAGACCTAGCACGACTTTTTCGTACAAACGGAATAGTGTAAGATGGCATATTAATTAAGCAATATGTCGGTCCGGATGTGTCTAATTAAGAAGAGAAGTTCAAATTAGGATAAAAGGGAGTTGGAAGATAAAGTAATTAACAGTGCATGGAAATTAGTAAATGCCAAAAAGACCTCCAATTAAGTCCCTAGAAATTTATTATGGGCCCCGTTGGCACAAGAAATCAAAGGATTTAGCCAACGAATGAAAATGAAAGAAAGTTGAAAAAGGGAAAAAAGTTTGACCCGGGGCCCGAGTAGACCCGGTGTCGGGCTTCTGTATAAATAGGGGTGAGCCAAAGCTTTTTCTCATTTCTTTTTTTCTTTTTCTTTCATTTTCTTTTCTTTTTCTCTCTGGAGCCAAACGGAGGCATTTTGGATAATTGGTAGATTCGCACAAACCGGCCGGTAAAACAAGGTGAGTTTCTAATACGTTATTCTACTCACCTCAATCTACGTTTTTCTAGGTTTGCGCGCATTTCCATGCATTGGTTTAGGAGAGATCCAAGCTCAAGTTAGTTTAGCTTTTTAGTTAAATTCTTAGTTTAAAATCGAGATCTAGGAACTTTGAGCTTGTGATTCTCGTTTTTCTTTCGATAAACGTGTTGTGGATGCATTAAGGTATATGCATCTGAAATTGTAGCTAAATTGGTGGACGATTGCATCGGTTTTCAAGCTAAGAGAAAAATTGAAGAATTCTCGGGTTGGAAACCCAGAACAGATCCGGCATCGAATCTATGCAGAACCGGTGCCATTTTTGCTTGTCGGCGGATGGCCTTTTAGTCGAAGAGAATCGGCGCTCGTTCACTCCAGATCCGGTGCCAGTCTTGCCCTGTAGAGGCAAAACGGTTATTTCACATCCCGAAACCCTAATTGACCCCAAATCGATTCGAAATACTTCCAAGCCTTCCAAACCACATTTAAACATCATCATAGGTGCATTCATAAATTTAATTATGAATGCTAACATATTTTTCCATGTATTAGGGCTCCGGTTGAATCGAATGCGGCGATGCTCCGGAGGTTGAGCTACATGGAGTGGTTGGGAGTATACGAATCTCCCAAATACTGTGAGTGGCCTAAATTTCTTTGTTTAGCCACTGGGAACAATGGTCTTAAAGTTGTTTTAAAAACATAAATGTTTTCAAAAGTTTTGGGAAATGGGAAATCCATACACACACACATTTGCATGATGATATACCCACACAGTGAATGGGATGTTTTAAAAAGGAATATAAAAACTTATGTGTGTGTGATTATATGTTTTAAATATAAATGTTTTTGACCGGCCGTCGTCAAGACAGTCAAGAGAGTAATATTTCTGCTATAGACCAAAACTGAGTAGTAGTGGCAAGAACAGGTCGAATCCATAGAGAGGCAAAAGAATGGATTTACCGTGTTTATATACTGAACATTCCACAGAAATATAAAAGGGGGTTTGGGATGAAAACAGAAATAACTAAAGACAAGAATAAGAAAGAGTAATGTAAACGATTAATAACACAGACATAAACAGTGAAATAGACATTCATCTTATCATTTGTTAATTAAAAAGGGTAAAGGAACAGTTAGATCCCAGGCTCCCTAACCATACAATTAATCAATCAAATGGCATGCTTATGAAGATTAGTACTAAAGATTCCTAAAATCCATGTTGATGACTGAATAGTCCAATCTAGTACTATCGATTCCTAGACTGGCCACTTTTACCCGCACCGAACCAACAATCTTCGCGATGATGATTTACGGATTGAATAAAGCATTAAGCAAAGAAGATCAGTACAACATGCAATCAACCCAGATATACTCTGCGTCTACCCAGCCATTGAATATCTGAAATCCCAAGAAAGAGTCTTACGTCTTCCCTTTGTTCTAAGATCAAGGTCAGTTACTAAATATTCACGAACTCCGGATCTAACTAATGATTTGCCCATTCCCAACTTATGCATGCATTCATAAACCAAGAACAAGAAAATCATATCTCAAGCCAATTAGAGATTCCAAAACACTTGATCGGATCAATTGAAATTAAGAACAAGAGCCTCACTAACTTTACAAACCCTTTTAATCAACAAACAATAGAATGAATTAAGGGTTTACTCACTCATGAATTGAGTGAGAAACCAAAGAGTTTACAATAAGGATAATGGAAAGGAAACAAAAACGAATTACGAATAAAAGAGAAAGGATTCTTGGAATTGAATCGTCTCGAATGATTCTCTGTTCTCTCTATTCTCCCTTTTTTCCTCTTTTTTTCTCCCCTCCCGTATTTTGGTCTACAAAACACTATTTATATCACTCAATTACATGACTGCCCCTCCTAGCTTAGTTATAACGAAAAGACACTAAGGGTAATAAGGGGTTTCTAAGGGACGGCGCCGTTAGGTACTGGAGCGGCGCCGTTCTGTCATCTTCAGTCTTGCATCAAGTCTTGCATCAGATGTAACTTCTCCCGACTTGCACACCTTGAAGTGTAACGGCGCCATTAGCAAATGGAATGGCGCCGTTAGGAATCAATTTAGTCCTAACACATCCGGCCTTTCATGCTTGGGAGAGGAATGGCACCGCTAGGAACACGAATGGTGCCGTTAGGAACCTTTGTTGTGCACAAGCATTCGGCTGAACAGGTTTAACATGTAGCGGCGCCATTAGGTACTAGAATGGTGCCGTTAGGCCTTGTAGTTCAACTTCTCGGGTAGTTCTTCCATTCTTGCTTCAATCAGCCTTTAAATGTTCATTATCATCACTAAGCTCCATAATTAACCTGTAAAGATATAAAAAGCTTAAATGAGATAGTTAAGACTATGATAACTATAAACCAAGATTGATTAAGCACAAAGTACATGTATTAATTTATGGCTATCACATTTCCCCCACACTTAAAGGTTTGCTAGTCCCTCAGCAAATGTGAATAATAATACAGTTCGGGACTACAAGCAAGTATTCCAAGAGCAAATTGATTTACATATGCGTCTTAAGGCACTGCCGAATCTTAAGGTAAAGATGAACTCACAATACCAGTTGAGAATGAAAACCAATCATCAAGAAGAAGAAGCAAAGAATGTATAACAAGCTTCCTTCATTCAAGTTTAACTGAACAAGGTATGGAGATCACACAATTCACTCTTCTAACCAAGTTAAAGTGGTTTACACTCAGATGCATTCCAAGGAAGAATGTTAACCATAAGCTTGCAATACAACCTTATCTCCACTACTCCATATACATGCATAATTAAGCAAGAAATTGAGACTGTGTTAAGGGTTGTAATGGGGTCCTGGAATTAGGCATCAAGAAGGAATGGGTATACGGTAAATCAAACTCCTAGAATAATGAAGCATCTAAAAATTAATATCCGGGCAAAACATGAGCTTGATAGCCTTCTGTTATTGCCATTTCTTCCATTCATCTATATATTAGGCTTTCATCTCATTTGATCCATATTCTGCATTTAATTTACACTTAAATAGCACCTCTTTTGTTTTCTTTTGATTTTCATTTCATTACAAAGGTAACAGATGGTGCATTTTCCATTCATCAATTTTGATAGGATCAAATTGTGCCAATCTCTGCTTTAGCCCATTCCCAATGACCAATTTAAGTTTTCAATGCTTCATCATCCTAAGCAAGGACAAAAATCATTGTTTTTCTTTTAAGTTTCCAGGTCTTTTGGAAAGTGGCTGAAGAAAGAAATAAGCTTAACTCATAATCTTAAAGGCTCAAAAGAGTGAACTAAGGTCAATTTATGAGTAAGGATGGCTTATTTGGCTCAATCTTTCCTAAACAGTCATCAATTTTTGTTTAACTAGACATGTATTTACATGTAATCTCAACAGGTATCATGCAAGTTCTAGTAACAAAACAATCATGGAATGAAGAGAATTGAAGGAACACACATGAAAGAATACATGATTGAGTACAATCCTTAAGGTTCGAATATCTCACTTGGTTAATTGATTGCCAAATTCAATTATACTTGAATGGATTAAACAATATATACATCCAGAGATTCACTCAGATAATTAGTTCCAAATCTGCTAACATTATGGTTATTCTTTTCATTAGGAGCAACAATTGACTTAATACACACATGTGAACTAATTTGTACTTCAAATATTTACAAGTTTCACAGGTTTATTCATCAAATTCCCCCACACTTAAATGAAACATTGTCCTCAATGTGTAAGCTCTAAAAAGGTGAGTGAACAGGGAAGTACCTTGGTTTTGATGGAGGAATGAGATGAGATAAGTAGAATGGACAAATAACCATGTAAAAATGGAGAAAAAGAACACAAGAATCCGAGAATAGTTAGAGTCAAATAGATAAAATCTGCAGAGCGTAACAAGAAGGAGAACAGACAAGAGACATTGCAATGAAAAAGAAAAGACAAGGATTTAATGCAGTACATGAAGGTAAAAGATTACATTAGAATGCATGAAAAACGAAAGATAGATTGCAAAGTAACATGGAACCGGAATACAGTAGCAGAGTAAAAATGCATGAGAAGAGTGGGAGTTGGAAAGGAAAGCAGAGGCCGCTTGGTATCAATCCACAAATTTATGGCTTCGATGGTTTATGGGAAGTGTGGCAAGTGGCAATGACACCCAACTTAATGCTAAGGTCTACATGCAAATCTTTAATGTAGTGTTTCAGTTCATCTTCTTTGTTTTCCAGTCGTTCTAGTTGAGAGGAGAGTTGGCCAAAGGCTTGATTCGTCTCCTGGCGTGTGGGAGGATCATTTGGGTTGGGAGGAGGTAAGACAAACTGAGGTTCTTTGTGAAAGTCAGTGTCATAGGCACCTTCAGACTGTGGAGGAGAGGGAGGAGCACTATCGGTGACTGGCGATTTTCGTTTGTTTCTTTTCTTGGTTTTAGATGTGGATGATGGAACTTGCTTATGTGAGTTCGCAGAGGTTAAACTTCTTGTGCGAGGCATTATGAAGTATGGAGCTGATGCAATGCTAAGATGCAAATGATATGCAATATAAAAAAAAAGAGCAGATAAGAAGTAGCCTGGGAAAGGTGAATGGAATCCTGACATGGTGGAACCTGAGCTTGTATGCTGCAACACGGTACAGGGACCTGAAAAGATTCTAGGTATCAAACAAAGTAACAATGGGTTAAAAAGAAACGGACAAAAGCTAAAATAACAGAAGAGTAAAAAGAAATGGAAAGAAAACATTGGGTTGCCTCCCAATTAGCTGCCCGTGTTTAAGGTCTTTAGCTAGACCATGCTTCAGCGCTAATGCGCATATGATGGTGGAAAAATATTGATAGACTCAATATCATGAATTTGGATTGGCTCCAGGAAAGGTTTGAGTCGATGGCCATTAACTTTGAAAAGCTTATTTGTAGATTGACTCCTGATTTCAACAGCTCCATGAGGAAAGACTTTAGTAACTATGTATGGCCCAAGCCATCGTGACCTGAGTTTGTCTGGAAAGAGCCTCAATCTCGAGTGATACAGCAAAACTTTTTGGCCTTCATGAAAAGATTTCCTTAAAATAGATTGATCATGCCACTGTTTAGCCTTAGCTTTATAGATGCTTGAACTCTCGTAAGCTTCATTTCTCATTTCTTCAAGTTGTTGAAGTTGAAGTTTACGATCTAAACCAGCTTGAGTAAGTCCAAATTACATTTTTTTACCGCCCACCATGCCTTATGTTCAAGTTCCACTGGTAAATGACATGGTTTACCAAAGACAAGTCTATAAGGAGACATACCAATGGGAGTTTTGTAGGCAGTCCTGTAAGCCCACAGAGCATCATCAAGACGAAGGCTCCAATCTTTCCTTTGGGGGTTGACTATCTTTTCCAGTATAGATTTAATTTCTGTATTGGAAACTTCTGCTTGACCACTTGTTTGAGGATGGTAAGAGGTAGAGACTTTGTGAGTAATCCCGTATTTTTCCATTAGAGATTGGATCAGTTTGTTACAGAAGTGAGTGCCCTTGTCACTTATCAAAGCCTTTGGAGTGCCAAATCTAGAGAGAATGTTACCTTTGAGGAACTTGAGCACTGTCTTTGAATTATCAGTCCTAGTGGGTGCGGCTTCAATCCATTTGGAGACATAGTCAACAGCTAGCAAGATGTAGAGATAGCTGAAAGATGAAGGAAAAGGCCCCATGAAATCAATTCCCCAAACATCAAAGATTTCCACATTATAAATTGGAGATTGTATCATCTGGTTTCTTTTGGAAATACTTCCTACTTTCTGACAGGCTGAGCAAGTTTTGCAATACTCAAAGGAATCCTTAAAGAGAGATGGCCAAAACAAACTCGAATCCAGCACTTTCCTAGCAGTTCTTGTAGATCCAAAATGACCTCCACACTTTAGTGAATGGCAAAAAGTAAGTACTGAAGGAATTTCATTGTCTGGTATACACCTTCGAATGATCTGATCTGCACAATGCTTCCACAGATATGGGTCATCCCAGATATAATGCTTTGCTGTATGAATAATCTTTGTCTTCATAGCTCTGGATAGATTAGATGGCAGTCTCTTGGTTACAAGGTAGTTGACAATGTCGGCATACCAAGGAATGAAATTGGTGTAGGAGGAATTTGGAATGGCGCCAGTAGGTAATGAAGCGGCGCCATTCGGATGTAGCTTGTGACGGATTGCATGCAAGTGAGCACTAGTGGCACCATGAGGAGTTGGAACGGCGCCGCTAGTGGATACTGAGGTAGAATCGGGAGCTTGAAGAATTGGAGTGGCGCCATTAGGAACTAGAACGGCGCCGCTCCACTTGTCTATGGAAAATATGTGCTCAAACGGAAGAGTTTCCTCGATGATCGTTTGGTCTGTAGAATTATCCAATCTACCCAAGTGATCTGCCACAACATTTTCAGAACCTTTCTTATCCTTGATCTCCAGGTCAAACTCTTGCAACAGTAAAATCCATCTGATCAATCGTGGCTTGGCTTCTTTCTTTGCCAATAAATATTTCAAAGCAGTATGGTCAGAAAATATGATAACCTTTGCGCCTAAAATGTAGGATCGAAATTTTTCCAATGCAAAGACTACAGCCAACAACTCTTTTTCGGTGGTGGTATAATTTCTTTGGGCCAATGTAAGTGTTCTGGAAGCATAATAAATCACATATGGAAGCTTGTCAATTCTTTGTCCCAGAACTGCTCCCACAGCAGTGTCACTAGCATCACACATAATTTCAAATGGGAGAGACCAATCTGGAGGTCTAACTATAGGAGTAGATGTAAGAGCAGACTTAAGCTTATCAAAAGCTTCTTTGCAGTGAATATCCATATTGAAATCCACATCTTTCTGCAAAAGATAACAAAGAGGAGCAGCTATCTTAGAAAAATCCTTGATAAATCTCCTATAGAAACCAGCATGTCCCAAAAAAGATCTAACATCGCGAACACATGAGGGATAAGGTAGATTTTTCACTACATCCACTTTGGCTTTATCCATTTCCAAACCATTGGCAGACACAATATGACCCAAAACTATGCCTTGGGTGACCATAAAATGGCACTTCTCAGCATTCAATACGAGATTAGTCTCCAAACACGTTTTTAAAACCAGCTCCAGATGATGTAAACAGGAGTCAAATGTATCTCCATAAATGGTAAAATCATCCATGAAGACTTCCATGAATTTTTCTACATAGTCTTGGAAAATACTGATCATACATCTTTGAAATGTTGCTGGAGCATTACACAGACCGAAAGACATCTTCCTGTATGAGAAGGTTCCAAATGGACATGTAAAAGTAGTTTTCTCTTGATCTTCAGGGGCAATGGAAATTTGGAAATATCCAGAGAAACCGTCCATGAAGCAATAGTATGATCTACATGCTAACCTTTCCAACATTTGATCAATAAATGGCAGAGGAAAATGATCCTTGCGTGTGGCTGCATTCAGTTTGCGATAGTCTATACAAACTCGCCAGCCATTTTGAACTCTTTGAGGAATCAAATCTCCCTGTTGATTCTCAACCACTGTAATGCCAGACTTCTTAGGGACCACTTGAACAGGGCTGAAACATTGGCTATCTGAAATAGGATAAATCATGCCTGCTGCCAACAACTTTAAAATTTCTTTCTTGACGACTTCCTGGAGCATTGGATTCAATCTCCTTTGTGGTTGTCTAATGGGTTTGGCTCCCTCCTCCATCAAAATTCGATGCATGCACAAGGAAGGACTAATACCCTTAACATCTGCAATTGTCCATGCAATGGCTTCTTTTTACTCTCTTAGTACCCTGATCAACTTTTCTTCTTGCTGGATATTCAATGAACTAGAGATGATAATAGGCAAAGTGCTATTGTCTCCCAGGAAAGCATATTTGAGGTGGGAGGGCAGAGGTTTCAACTCAATGTCAGGGGGCTGAATAACTGAAGGTGGGGTTGGGTTTGGAACATCAAGATGCATGTAAGCAATGGGAGCCTGCATTCTTGGGATAAAAGAGTTGATAGCAGAAATAGTCTCCACAAATTCTGGATGAATATGTAAAGGGAAATGATCGGAGTCTCTGACTTTCCATTCATTGGACAACACAAGCTCAAGTGTATCTTCTTTATGCATGAGCTGAATCTGTTTGGCTAAAGAATCTATCACATCTATCATAAATACAGAATGATCTTCTTGCGAAAATTTCAAGGCATCAAACACACTAAAAGAAATCAAATTTCCATCAAATTCCATTGTCAAGGTGCCTGCATACACATCTATTTTGGTACGAGCTGTGCGAAGAAAAGGATGTCCCAATAACAAGGGAAAAGAAGGAAGATCACTGTCTTCTTGCATGTGAAGAACATAAAAGTCAGCTGGAAAAATGAGTTTATCAACTTGCACAAGAATGTCTTCCACAAGACCTTCAGGATAGATATTAGTTCTGTCTGCTAACTGAATAACAATCTGTGTAGAAGTTAAAGGTCCTAATCCCAAAGAATCATATATAGACAGAGGCATAATGTTTATAGCAAAACCCAAATCACAAATTGCCTTGTGCATATGCATAGAGCCAATAGAACAAGGAATCGTGAAAGATCCTAAATCCTTGCATTTTGGAGGTAATTTTCTTTGCAAAATTGCTGACACATTCTCATTCAAGTACACCAATTCATCTTCATGCAATTTCATTACCGAGCAAACTTGTTTAAGAAAGAGAGCATACCTTGGTATTTCCTTGATTGTTTTGAGCAGAGGAATATTAATAAGATGCTTTTGGAAGACCTCAAGCATTTCTTACTCTTGTGCACTTTGTTTGGAAACTTGTAGTCTGGACGGATATGGAGGAACTGGGGTACGCTCATGAGGCTGAACAATTTTGGCTGAGTGCAGATCATGAATGGGAATGGCGCCGTTAGGTGGTTGAATGGCGCCATTCGTGTGTGATGAAGGAAATCGTGTTGAAGTTTGAAGAGGAATGGCGCCGTTAGGTAATGGAATGGCGCCGTTCGATTGAGTTGGAGAAATGGAAGAAGCCAAAGGAGGATTGGCGCCGTTAGGAACTAGAACAGCGCCGTTCATGTCTTTGGTTTCAGCTTGGAAATCTTTTTCGTCTTCAATCACATAGAGAGGTGGTTTAGTTTCAAGAAAGCGGTCTTGATAACAAAGTGAGACTGGAGTACAATCGAGATAACAAGGTTCATCAAGGATCATAGGAGATGGAATCTCTGTAGCTTGATGATCAAGAGGGTTAACAATAGGCACAGAGGAATGTCCATTGTGAACTTGAGTCTCAAGGGATTTGAATGAACTTTGTAATTGCTGAATTTGAGTGCTGGTAGTTTCTTGACATATCATAATCTGATTGAGGAACTTGGCAAACATGTCACCCATTTGCTGTAATCCCAAAGAGGTTTGAGTGATATTGGCGGCTTGTTGAAGGAACTGTTGGCCTTGTTTATTCACCAGTGTCGAAAGTGAAGCTACTTCTTCATGAAGTTGATGTAGATGATCTCCAAATTTAGCTACCCTTTCAAGTTCTTGACTAGTTTGGGGAGTATGTAAGGAATCAAATTGCTGAGCATTAATTGACATTGTATGGAGCAGATTTCTGGCTTCTTGTGGAGTCTTATTCATCAACGAACCTCCACTGGCAACATCAATAAGTGTTCTGGCTTGAGGTATCAGGCCATCATAAAAGTTCTCTATGAGAAGCTGCTCTGAAATTCGATGATAGGGGCAACTCTGGCATAAGCGTTCATATCTTTCCCAGTAGACATGCCAAGGCTCATCCTCCTTTTGGTGGCAAGAATAGATCTCTTTTCTGATAGAAGACACCTTAGAGGCTGGGAAATAATAATCTAAGAATGCTCTTTGTAATTGATCCCAAGAGTGAACTGAAGCTGGAGGTAATGTATACAACCAATCTCGAGCTTTTCCAGATAATGACAGAAGAAATGCCCTCAATCTGATTTGTTCATTAGAAACCCCAGAGGGTTGAACAGTTGCATAAACCAGATGAAATTCTTTAAGATGTTTATGAGGGTCTTCTCCTTCAGAACCTTTAAAGATGGGCAAGAGATTGATAGTTCCTGGCCGCAACTCAAGAGGTGCCTCCAAAACTGGATAAGAAATACAAATAGGATGATCATCAATAATTGGTGCAGCTAATTCTTTCAAAGTTAAAGAAGAGTCCATATTGTAAAATGAGAGATCAAGTCACATAAACAAATACTTGCAGGAATTGTAAAATATGAAAGAATCTAATAAAATAAAACAAAAACAAATAGAATGAACAGCAAATAAACAAAGTAAATGGCACAGCCTCCCCGGCAACGGCGCCAAAACCTTCACCGGCCGTCGTCAAGACAGTCAAGAGAGTAATATTTCTGCTATAGACCAAAACTGAGTAGTAGTGGCAAGAACAGGTTGAATCCACAGAGAGGCAAAAGAATGGATTTACCGTGTTTATATACTGAACATTCCACAGAAATATAAAAGGGGGTTTGGGATGAAAACAGAAATAACTAAAGACAAGAATAAGAAAGAGTAATGTAAACGATTAATAACACAGATATAAACAGTGAAATAGACATTCATCTTATCATTTGTTAATTAAAAAGGGTAAAGGAACAGTTAGATCCCAGGCTCACTAACCATACAATTAATCAATCAAATGGCATGCTTATGAAGATTAGTACTAAAGATTCCTAAAATCCATGTTGATGATTGAATAGTCCAATCTAGTACTATCGATTCCTAGACTGGCCCCTTTTACCCGCACCGAACCAACAATCTTCGCGATGATGATTTACGGATTGAATAAAGCATTAAGCAAAGAAGATCAGTACAACATGCAATCAACCCAGATATACTCCGCGTCTACCCAGCCATTGAATATCTGAAATCCCAAGAAAGAGTCTTACGTCTTCCCTTTGTTCTAAGATCAAGGTCAGTTACTAAAGATTCACGAACTCAGGATCTAACTAATGATTTGCCCATTCCCAACTTACGCATGCATTCATAAACCAAGAACAAGAAAATCATATCTCAAGCCAATTAGAGATTCCAAAACACTTGATCGGATCAATTGAAATTAAGAACAAGAGCCTCACTAACTTTACAAACCCTTTTAATCAACAAACAATAGAATGAATTAAGGGTTTACTCACTCATGAATTGAGTGAGAAACCAAAGAGTTCACAATAAGGATAATGGAAAGGAAACAAAAACGAATTGCGAATAAAAGAGAAAGGATTCTTGGAATTGAATCGTCCCGAATGATTCTCTGTTCTCTCTATTCTCCCTTTTTTCCTCTTTTTTTCTCCCCTCCCATATTTTGGTCTACAAAACACTATTTATATCACTCAATTACATGACTGCCCCTCCTAGCTTAATTATAACGAAAAGACACTAAGGGCAATAAGGGGTTTCTAAGGGACGGCGCCGTTAGGTACTGGAGCGGCGCCGTTCTGTCATCTTCAGTCTTGCATCAGATGTTAACTTCTCCCGACTTGCACACCTTGAACACCTTGAAGTGTAACGGCGCCATTAGCAAATGGAATGGCGCCGTTAGGAATCAATTTAGTCCTAACACATCCGGCCTTTCATGCTTGGGAGAGGAATGGCGCCGCTAGGAACACGAATGGCGCCGTTAGGAACCTTTGTTGTGCACAAGCATTCGGCTGAACAGGTTTAACATGTAGCGGCGCCATTAGGTACTAGAATGGCACCATTAGGCCTTGTAGTTCAACTTCTCGGGTAGTTCTTCCATTCTTGCTTCAATCAGCCTTTAAATGTTCATTATCATCATTAAGCTCCATAATTAACCTGCAAAGATATAAACAAGCTTAAATGAGATAGTTAAGACTATGATAGCTATAAACCAAGATTGATTAAGCACAAAGTACATGTATTAATTTATGGCTATCAGTTTTATACATATATATATTTATGAAATATTATTATTATGATTATTAAGGGTGCGATACCCTTGCGAGATGAGTGATTGAGAATGATACTCCTCGGGCTCCAATAGATGCAGGAGCGTGGATGAGTTGGAGAAAGCATGCTAGATTCTCAGCCGTGGACCGCCTATTGAGGGGCATGGTGAGACGAGACCCTGGGAGAGGCGCGTAGGGAAGCTCGCTAGGGCTCCAATTCACTGTGTTCCACCACAGTGAGGCACCATTGAGGGAAAGGGCTAGAGAAATAGAAAAGAGAAAATATGTTTGAATGAGAAACGAGATAGCCCTTGGTGCACTGAGGCATAAGGCGACTGTTAAACCCCTTTTTATTGCTTAATTTAGGATTTAAGATCACTCCTCTTTATCCTACTTTTATACTGGGAGGCCTAAGTTAGCTCAATTTTGCTTTATAGGTGTACTTAAAAGGGAAAATGAAGTTTGAACTAAAAAAGGGACAAATTCCATGATTAAGTAAAGAAACATGCCGAGTCGTCGATGGGTAACAATGTAGACGTCGACGGCTGCTCGAGAAATGAACACGGGATCACTTGCACCTGCATAGACGTCGACGGCCAACTCATTAGACGTCGACGGACAAGCTACTTGATGAACATGATTCTGGAATCCAAAGCAACTGTCCACGGATTGAAGTTGGACGTCCACGACCAACATTTCCAGGGAGTTCATCATGCCAGACGTCGACGGCTAGACATTAGACGTCGACGGGTAGAAGTTTCTGACTTCGAATACATAAAGGTTAAACACTTAGACGTCGACGTGCACATTTTTAGATGTCGACGGATCAATCGAGCTGGGAAAAATATGAAGAAAACAAGCAGAGACGTCGACGGGCAGACACTTAGACGTCAACGGCTAACAAAGTCAAAATGCCGGCAGACCCACTTAAATGCTGTCATTCCACTATCAAACTCTTGAAAAACATATTCCGGGGATTCAGTGGAGAAGAGCCATAACTAAATCCCTAATTTCCTCAGACTTGTCTCCCTCTTTTCCTTAATGGCCTCTACTTTAGTTTATTTTATTCTTAGGATTCCTTATCTCATCTGGAAGGAATTATTGAGGAGGAGTGGGCTGTGGGCTAGCAGCTGGAGGCATATAGTCGAAAGGGAGAAGAGGCAGCAAAGAGAGGAGAGAGTTGAGTTTAGTTTTGTGTTTTTGCTGGGTCCTTTACTTCTTGTAACTTTCATTTAAGCAAAACTCTATAACTCCAATCTATTATAAGATTCAATCACTTTGATATGCATTTGTGAGATTCTTGTTCTTAATGCTTTCTTGTTCATTGATTGTTTTTCTATCTCTTGAGCTCCAAAGATGATTATCATGTTTATTATCTTGTCTTTTGGATTGTTGAGTTAATTAGTTGCAAATAATTGATTGAGTAGTTCATTAGCATGCTAATCTTTGAATTCCAATGCTAGAGTTTGTTAATTTCTTAGAATTTGAGTAGCAAAAGGATGTTTTTACATCCAAAGAGATTTGAAGATGCAATTGGAATAATGAATGCTGGGTTTGTTATTGATTGTTGTTAGCTTTTACCTTTCCATTGCTTATTGCTCTTCTAGGCTTGAATTTGGATTGCTAGGATTCAAGTTAGTCATAAGAGGAAGGATTAAAAGTGAACCTAGATTCAAGGTTAATCAACATTAGGAAAGGTCTATGGACTTGAAGTTGGTTTCAAATTCATGAGGTTAACGAATTGATGAGAAGAATGTTTGATTAGTGAATCAATGATCAAGTGCTAGGTTAAAAGATTAATCATATAATAGATTGGAGGCTTTGTTTTATCATATATTGCATTATTATTGTCATTCTTGATAAATCCTCACATATTATTTCCAACACCAATATAAAACTCCCCTTTAATTTATTGTTTAGTTTGATCTATGCTTAGAAAGTAGTGTGAAATAGAATAGCCTTTCCTCGTGGGATCGATCCTTTCTTACCCTACTACATAGTAGATTAGTAAGGTTAATTTTGTTGTGATACGACGCGCATCAGTGACCAACGGGTCGCGCCTTCAGTATGATAGAGATGCCAGCCCATTTTATGTATATTTATTTATTTAAAGTGTTTTTAAAGAGAGAGTTCTCGGTTGGAGAACCAGAAAAGAGTTTTGAAAAGAAAAATATTTATTTTATTATTATTTTATTTTGGATTTCCCTTAATTGCCCTAACGCCGATGGAGATTCATAGAACCTTTGTCACACCTGTATCCAATATCGGTGGATGCAGATCCACGTACGGGGTCAGCAATAGAATGGAGGCTCACTAGGAGACATCGGTGGCTTAGGCTTAGTAGTTTCCGCTGTGTAGGTATTCTTTTAAATTAATCCGCTGGTACACCTTGTAAGTTTAATTATTTTATTAAATGATTTTTAGTTTTAAGTTTTAGTTGTTTTGCAGTGATGGTATCCATTTCTATGCCTTGCAGTGCTTCAGGTGCGTGACTGGTCAGCACGTACTTCGAGGCAGTGCGGCAGTTGCCACGTGACCTACCAGGGCGGGTCGGGGCGTGACACGTGGTTCTCATATTGTGTAGCATGTGTAAAAGTTGCCTCACACGTAAAAAGACTCAATGGTCTATAATTATTACTTTCATATGAAAAATCATACCTTGGACCATCTTCTGTAGCTTTTTCTTCCCCCCTCCCCTGCCTTGAGAGTCCCTATTGTTGTAGTCCTTCCCTTACTTCCTCCATTATCGTCATCATCACCACCACCACCACCATCATCATCATCATCATCTTGATTCATTAAATGACCTTCGGATCCAGATAGAGAACTAATAGTTTCATCTGATGAAGAATCTAAACCTACCTCTTCGGACATCACCTTATCAACATCAATCCCAAATTCTTAAACATGACTGTTGATCTCTGGATTAGGCTTTTTATCATGGCCATTCAAATATGTAGGCCTAATCCATTGAAAAAGATGATATTCATCTTCATCACCAATTTCAATAAAAAGATCAAGAAGATTCAATAGGTCTTGCCCTAACATCTCATCTTGTGCAGCTTCCATATCTCTAACTCATAGTATCATATTATAGTAACAATACACTAGATTTTGTAAAGTTTAATGGGCTAATCGATTTCGCTACTTTGTGTGGATTAAAGAAAATGTGCTTCTATTTCTTTCACAAGCTGAAGATGAAGCAATTTAAGATAATATCCGCAGAGCCAATATACGCAATATTGGTGCGCTTTCACTTGAATTTGATAACGATTGAATTTGACACCTAGGCCAGAGCCTTTTGCTTCCACCACAGACCAAGGAATTTTCCATTTGGGTTGAGCTTCCAAGTATTTTAAATTAGGTTACGATTCAGACCAGATTATAAAAATTAAAGGTACAACAATAAAATTTTCTAACCTTACATACTAGACATTTTAACAGATTTTTAAAATATCATAATATATCCCGGATATATGAATATATCGACGGATATCCTGTGGTTTGAAAACCGCCGTAGATATATCGCAATATCGATATTGATTATAGATATCTCGATGTATCGACGGATATTGAATTTCATGGTGGAAAAATTTGATCAAACTTGGTGCGGTTGATTTTAATTCCTATATTGGGTCGGTTGGCCAAATGATATATAACTGGATTATGACATTTTCATGTCATCGTGATTTTGGTGGATCAATGGTTAGTCAATGCAGTGACACTTGTTATGGTTCGATCTTGTGGAGGCGGCGTGGGTAAGCAACTGACTCCCACATGGGGTTGATGTTACAGGGGACTTATTGTGCGCACTGTTGTTATGATTATTTGGTCCCTGTGGGTGTATAGTGGACATAGCCACGTATCAACCGTAGTGAAGGCTCACATCAATGTTGAGAATGGGCATTTTGATGAGTTAAAGTAAATTTTAAAATTTTCCTCGATGGGCTCAAGCCTCATTCCGGCCAAGTGTGAGTTTGAGTATGGTTTTTAGCAAGCCCAAGATAAAATAAAATCAATTCTCGTGATTTTATTACTTATTTTCATTAATTATTAAGCTAAGATTTTTTGAGCTCTTGAATTAAATTTTCTCCTTTTTCTTGAATAAATAAATATTTGCGTACGGACACAACAGTAATTAAATGTTTTTTATGAATTGTTGGGCATTTCTAGTTCATAACTTAAAATATGTATGTATTTTCATTTCATTTGTTTAAAACTCGTCTAGTTTCACTCATTGAGTATAATTCCATATACTCACCCCTCTTTTTACTTATTTTTAGGTTAGTAGACTATGCATACATGATAGGCCGCTAGAAACCATAACTCAACTCTGGACCTCCTTTAGTAAGTTAGCACAACTTATATGTTGTTATTATCGAATCCATTAGCAAAATTCTGGGTTGTTTCATAACCTCTTATTTGTCGATATTTTCTAACTTTGATAACTATTTTATAATTGTAGAAATTGCTCATCTCTTTTGTTTGTAAAAATAACCTATAAACACTTTCCAAATTTTATCACTATTAGATGAATGAATATGCACATATGTGTAAACTTTCTAAAATGATTTTATTATCTAGATTTTGAGTTCTATGTATATTTTAAACTGTACTCCTCATTTCTTATGAATAACTAAAATTGTTTTACTAAATAGGTTCGAAATACTATAAGCTTTGTGAGTTTCGAGTTGTGGGCAAAGTGCGCCGTTCACAATTCGTAGCACGGGACGATTGTCACATTCTTGACCTTCGGATTTGGGTGTAACACGATTAACCCGAGAACTTAACCTAAAATGACTAGAACTTAAAAGAAATTGTAATTTAATATTTTCAAAATCGTAATAAAAAATAAAAAACATAATAGTCTAAAATCTAAATTACTAGTTAATAAAATTTAATACTTTCAAATTATTTTTAGATTTTTTACCAAATATATCAAGTCAAGTATCAATATATCATGCATCAAAATTTTGTTTTTATTTTTTGCCAAAACTTTACTATTAATTATAATTAAAAATAATAAAGAATTTATTTTCATTATTATAAGTAGAATTAGAATAAATTTTTATGTAACTATTTAAATATTTATACTTTAATATTTTACACTTTTTGGCCAAAACTTTAATATTTTATAGTTAATATAAAGAAATATCAAATATAATTTAATATTTTAATTAATATTAAATATTTATAATTTAACTAATTTTATACTATCAACATTATTAATATTTTTAAAAAAAGTTAAGTTTAACTTATAGATTAAGTTAATTAATTTATTTTTACTGTTCTAGTTTTAATTTAAAATTTACTAATTTTTTTTTGTGGTAGTGTTTGAACTTTAGATTTTAATACTTTACTTTACGTTACTATCTATCTTTTATTATTTTAAATTTTAAATAAGTTTTATAATATATCAATTCAAAAGCTGATACAGTACTATATCTGTCTATGTATAATAGTATAAGTAGAAAAATATTATTTAAGAAAAAAATAAAAAAGGTTAACACTTAATAACGATTTCAAATTTCAATTTACAATTGATCCTTTTTTTTTAAACTAAGAAAGAGCTCTAAATTATTTTTATTTAATAATATACTAAATTACTAATAATCAATGATTTTCTTAAAATTAAGTATTAATCGATTAAGTATTCACCTTATATCATGATTAAGAAAAGTTTTCAAATTTTAAAATCCTAGTGACTATTAGCTTTTTCTAAAAGAGAATTTATAAATATTTAAAAATTTTGTTAAATTTTTTGAAATAATTTTGTAGAAATTATTTGAATAAAATAGACTCATTGTTAACAAATAGTATAAGTTACTTTTAATTTCATGATAAAATGATAAAACATAAAAAAAAATTCAGATGATCCAAGTTGAATTTGAAATAATCTATAAATCCAAAAACTTGAATGTCAAATTTGAACCCAAAACGACCGAAGATCAAACCCCGAAATGATCCGAGTCCCGAAATTATCCGAACTTAATAAGATCTAAACTTAAATGACCTTATATATAAGTGACCCAAACCCAATTCAAATCCAAAATTATCCTAATCTCGAATTTCTTTTAATCCGAAAATAACCTAACCCAAATGACCCAAGTCTTCTATCAATACGTGACCTTCCGATCCCGATTTACTTATCCTGGTTCAATTCCCCGCCCCGCTGAAGAGGAAAAAAGGTACTCGAACATGATAAACCCTTAGGAGGCGAGAGACGGAAGAAAACAAGAAGGAAAAACCAGAAAGAAATGGGAAAATCAGAGAAAGAAGGGCTGAATCTAGCACTCACTGCTCACGTCAATACCATCCATGAGACGTTCCAGGTTTTCTTTTTTCTTTCATTTTATTATTTAATTGATTGTTTTTCTATAAGGATTCATGTTATGTGAGATATTGTTTTTGGGTTTTTTCCTGTTAGCAGATGTTGGATCAAACTCCTTGCTCTTCTACAGAGAAAGTGACCTGGACTCAGGTTATCCAGATTGCTGAGCAGCTGTCCAAGCAAGCTACTATTGGTGCTTCCATTTTTTTCTTTTTTTAATTTCGACATTTTTGGGGTTTTTTTATTATAATTATTATCGGTTGCACAAAATATATTTGAATACACTTGAGTTTTTGGATTTGTCTTTTTTTGGCTTCCTAAGGCACAGACATTAATTTCACATGAAATGCTAAATGAATTTGCATTGAACCCATTCTGATCACTGAATTGCATGAAAGGACTATATATATATATATATTAATTTTAATGACAAAATTATTGTAATTCTTTACATGTATTTATTATTTATTTTAAGCATTCTCATGTTTTCATACTAAATAGCTTGGGACAGAGACAAACTTTTATTGATTGCCTTCATTTTCCTTTGTTCCATGATTCTCTGTGGATTTTGTATTAGGTGACGTTAATGATTGCTTCTTCTATTTGCTTAACAGTTGGAATGCTTTGGAACGGGGAAGCACCTGAAGCTAAACAACTTGAGGAGAATATGACATCATATTTCAATGTGCTCCAGGGCTTCCTTTTGCTCTCCCATGGAAGCGCTGTTGGTGCTGGCTCAACTCTCTCTTCAAGAATCCATGAATCAGTGAAGCAAGTTGTTGATTGCAGTTTTAGGTTAATGGAGGAGTCTGTCTCACTATATGGTAAATAGCTTCTCTCTCCAGAACTGCATGTTATTGCACCCGTTCAACCATAAAAATGAATATACCCATTCAAGTATGCATCTAGAATGAAGAGGTCAAAGGCATTTTCTTTTTCTTTTTTTTTTTTAAGATACATACAAGTATTTTGTCTTTAAATGGTTGAAATACAAATTTCAACAAAAATAGGTATGTCACAGTCAATATGAACCAATCCAGAAGATAATAACTCCAGCACTGAGACCTCATACCTTGCAATGGCATTTGCTGCGGCGGGCTTGCCAAAAAAACCTAGGTGATTTGCACTAAGTGATCAAATATGAGTTTGGTAGGATCACTGTGGTGGTCATAATAGTGGTACTAAATGCTATCTACAATAACTAACTAATTTAAGTCTAACGCAGCTAAAACAATCAGATAACAAGAAGACAAACCATAATTTCAATGAAAGCACGTAGACCTACAGAGGAAATTAAAGCTGTAATTATATTTTAAGAGACATTCTATCCAATTTCCTTAGAGAGTAAACAAGTCATTGAGAAACACTTAATATTTGCAATTGCATCCCCCTGAATGCAGCCAATTTCGTCCTTGGAAGTATGTAACTCTTAGTCTGACGGTTGAGTTCTTTTCTTTAAACGAACTTTGAGGATGTAATGTAACAGTAGCAGTAGTCATAATCAGGTAGTTTCTTCTAAAGGATGTTGACAATGTGGTACAGAACACTTCAGAATCTCTAATGGTATGATACATCAATGGCAGTTTATATCTAAGGATACAGCTTCCTTCTGCTAAACCATACAGATATAATATCCAACTATTATCCAATTAAATAGTTTTAAGCAATGGTTTGATGTATTAGATAATTGTTTGTTCTTTTCTCTTGTAAGGAGTTTTTGTTTTCAATTTTGAATTGTGATATATAGTATCTTATATTTTTTAAGTATATGTTTTCTGATTGTCGAAGGGGTTGGTGATTTTTGTTTGGGGTACTTTCAGTAAGCATGCATGTTCTTTCTCTCTTCCCTTGCCTGTGCAATTTGTATGTGTGCAATTGCTAACCCATAAATAACCATATTTGAGTCTCCTTTCCTAGTTTTTACAGTTTATTAGGGAAATTGATTGGAATCTCAGACACCCAAAAAAAAAAAAAAAGAAATTAAATTGAGAATTAATGAATGCATAATTTCATATGCAAGAATGCAAGCTAACGGGGGTACTATACATTAGATTTTGACTAGAGTTTATTCTATATTCTGCAGCCCTTTTTGCTTGCATTTGCTTTCTTTATGTCCATCCATGGTTTTCATTTTCTTCAATACGACTAATACTTATGTTCAATGCTAGCAGGATCTCGCAATAAGGACAAAAAACAATTGATGCCTCAGTTCGTTGGAGCAGTATGGGAGGCGTGTGCTGCTTTGAAGAAGGTCCCTGCTACAAATGTGATAGCAATCGGGCGGGCAATGACACAGGTAGCAGTTTCTGTGAAGGATGTTCTTCGTGAGATGGAGGAGCTGAAACCTGCTTCCTCTGACCTGAGCGATGAAGCCTCAAATTACACTTCTACCAAAGCAGAGAGCAGTCCTCAAGATGATGATGACAATGATTTAAGTGAGGATGACCTAGGCAGTGACTTGTCACCTGAAGAAATGAAAGTTGCTCAACTTGCTCAAGGGTTTGTGTCTGAGGCCCTTGTGACTATAAAGGAACTTATCCGCACCGTCACTGGTTTGCTTAAGCTAGAAACTCCGGATGACAATAGTAAATTTGTGGATTCTTTGGAGAAGTTATTGAAGCTATGTCAAGGAGTAGGAGCACAGATTGATGAAATTGGAGCCTGTCTTTACCCTCCTCAAGAGATTGGTACAATAAAGCTGGCTTTGGAGAAAATATCAAGTAGCATTAATGAAGTACAGCAAGAGGTGGAAAATTTTCAAACAACTTCTGCGTCCTTTGTTCAGGCTTGCAATGGGTTGAGAACTTCATTAAAGCAAATGGAATCCGAACTGGATCGCACCAGTGCAGCAGACTTGGCAGATAAAATGCAGAGCGTTGCTGTGATCAATTAGGGAGAGAGGGAAAGAGAGAGAGCGGCGTGAAATTTTGTTAATTAAACCCAACTTGTCAAGAGAAAAATGTGTTGTGTTTCTATCTTTAAAGCTTTTTACCATTATTTCCTTCCTCCGCCTATACAAGTCTTAATCAACAGTCTAGTGGCATAATAAATCACTTGCTCTATCTAGCAAAAAGTTTGCAATACACAACAAGAACATCTCTACAATGATGATACAAAACGGACTGAACTGTTGCAATATACAAAACGAGCTTGCTTTAAATGCAGGAGCCACAGATCGCCACTGAACTGAATTGTTGGAAGGTCAAGTCACCGTCCGGTAAGCTTAACAACCCATGCACCTCCTAAGTAAAGACCCAAAAGTGGCGTTGCTAATAGCATCTGAGTAAGAGGATCTGTTGAAGGTGTTAGTACAGCTGCTGCGATAACTGCACCAACCACAACATACCGCCATATTGAAAGCATCTGGTCTCCTGACACAAGACCAAGTTGTCCAAGAAGAAATTGTATAACAGGAACCTGTAGAGTAAATCAAACTGAGCCATCAAACTTTAGTTATATCTCTGTTGCAGTGAGACGATCTCAGTTTTAGTTTCCCCTAAAACATGATTGCAGAAATCTGAATGTGACTTTAATTCTATGTTTGGTAGGAGGGGAAGTAGGAAGAAAAAAAATAGCATGTATTTTTTTTCCTTCTTTTGTTATAGGAAGGAAATAGGAGAGAGAAAAAATAGATTAATTTGTACCTTTCCTTCCCCTTCCAAATTTGATCCTTCCGAATTGGTAGGAAAAATACTTTCTACTTAAGGTCTCTTTCTTTCCCTCTATTTTCCATTTTTCACCTCAAACACAAGGAAAGAAAAACTAGGTTCTCACCTTTAGGGGTCGTTTTGTATCGTTTTTGTCTTTTTTATTTTCAGTTTTTGTTTTGTTTTCGTTGCACTGTCAATTTTTTTTGTTACAAAAACATGTTTAGATAAATAATTTTGTTGTTTATTTTCTCATGAAAATATATTAAAAAAACCTGAACATGTGTTAGGTATTGAGGATATCATTGAAAAGTTATTATTCACCTGTGCTATGGAAGTGTTTTGAAAACATATGAAAATATAAAATTTCTGCTTCTACTTTTTTTCTGAAATAGGAAGTCTGTTTCCAAAATTTCTGAAAACGAAAATATTTTGCCAAACGTGTTTTCACTTGTTTAATTTCCAAAACATGGAAACGGCAACATAAAACAGAAAACAAAAACGATGCCAAACAAGCCTTTTGTTTTTCTTTCCTCATAGTTTTCCTTCCCTCTATTTTCCTTCCTTTGTACCAAACATAGTGTAAGAGTTAAATCTTACATTGCTAAAAGAATGCTCAGGTTGACCAAGGAAAGAGGAAGATACTCAAAACTACTTTTCAAACTTCGTATGGATGCGAACTTCAGAACTTAAAAACACAGTGGCTAATCTGTGTTCAAGTGCTACCCAATAGAATTTGGAAATACCTGGAAGGACAAGCCTGTGCTGAACATCAGTACTAGGACAAACTCAAAGTACTGATCAATGGACCACAAAGATTCTACAACCCCTTCCGCATAGTTAACGAAGAAATTTAAGGCTGCTGGAGTCAGAACTGAGTAGGAGAAGGCAATACCAGCATAGAAAAGAATTGAGGAGCCCAAGACAATAGGCCCCAGAAACTTTCTTTCTTCTCTTGTTAAACCTGGAAGAACAAAGGCTATAATCTCATACAGAATTACAGGGCTTCCTAAAAGAAGGCCACAATATCCTGACACCTGCAGCACACCATTAAGAAATCAATTATAGCAATGCAGTTTCATTATTCATTTGATTCTTTCTTTGAACTTAGGCTTTATGTAACAAAAGCAAAATCAATTTATGTTTAGCGTGCATACTGTAGGTTGCAGTTAATAAGTAATTAGGGAGGATAAGATCAAAAAAGGAATTGCAGTAGGACATACTTACCAGTATAACAGTATGCAACAAAAACAACCATGATGTAATTTAATCCAAAACTTTTTAAAGCTTTCTGTAGTATTGATAGCACATCATTCTGAGGTATCCCTATGCTGCTGTACTTGGCAAAATTTAAATAAAAAACTAAATAAAACAAACACGAAATAGATCAAGAGAGAAGTTAATACCCATTCCACAGTCAAACAAACACACAAAGACACACAGCTTTTATGATTTCATTTTCAACAAGAACCAAAACAATGAAATCATAGGAAACACTGACCATGACAGTCCGAGCTATCTAATACATTCAAGAGCTTTGGCAAATATAGATGTGCACCCAATACCCATCTGGCTGCAGTTTCAGCCAAATAAAGTGGCATGCATATTTCCAAGTAACGCCTTTCAATATAAAAACAGATATATTGGACCTTCCATAGGAAATGTTGTTTGAGTAGAGCCCTTTTGAAAGTGTTGCAAAGAAAAGCTAAGATAGCATTTGGTACCTTAATACATAAGTGTTGTAGGATATAAAAATCTATTTGATAATATGTTACTCCCTCTGTTCCTATTTATCTATCCCCTTCTAGAAGCTTTATTTGTCCCTTCTTATCCGTCCATATCCCAACATTAATTATTAATTTTCCAAAATTATCCTTTCAAACTACTATCTCTCTCTCTCAAATGAATATTTTTCTTAAATAGGAGAGAGAATCAAAAAGGGAGATAGATAAGGACAAAATAGGAAAGTCAAGATAAATATGTATGAAATTTTACACCATAACTATTTTTCTTACCATGTGTGAAACGGTTAATTAGAAGAGATAATTACGGACAAAAGGAGTATTTATTTTTAATGAATGAAAACTCAACATTATTAAAGCTAATAAAGTTTAAAACTAAAATAATAAATAAAATAATAATTTGGGTAATTAGGAAAAAGAATGAAAATTGAAGAAAGAATTGGTCAAAACGAAAAAAAGATTAAGTGAAAAAAATATAATTCTTCTCATGATTTTATGAATTATTGAAACATAAAGAGCGAACGTAAAATATTGTTACTATACAGCTAACACTTTCTGAAAAAGCTTTAATTTATAGCTTTGTCTAAAAGCCAAAATGGGCTTCCAGCATAAGTTACAAATTTAAAAATTTGGAGCCAAACAACTTGCTTTTTGCTTCGGGAATAGAAAACCTCTTCCATAAAGTAAGACAAATACCCACATAATGTTGCAACCAACAACTTGCATTCATATTCCTTAAGACCAAAAGAATTCATTCAAGCTTACCTTTAAAGTTGTGAAGAAAAATTCTCCAGGAGCTAGTTGCAAAAATCGTACACCCTGTGCTTTAACAGGTGCTTCAAGAAACATTATCAATTCTTTTGAAAATGCAAAGCAACCCAACATAGCAGCTCCAACAGCGAAAACTGACACAAATATTCTTTGGCGTAGCTCTTCAAGATGATCAAATATAGTCATTTCCTTATCATCTGGAAGAAGCTCTTTATCAGGATAAAGAAAATTATAAAGCGCACTTCCTTCATTATTCCTCTCAAACCTTTGTGGTCCTTCTTCAGTTGAGGTGTTACCCACATCTATATCAATACATCATAGAAGAGATGTCAGCAATTAAATAAAGCATGTAAATCTATTTAACTCCTGCCGTTACAATAATCGGAATTAAATGAAGGAAAATATATAATTCCAGAATAATTCAACTAATGCAGATCACGCCTTTCTTGTGATCATTACTTGTTTTAGCAAAACTTCTGCTTCGCTAGGATCTTAAAAACAAAGTACATATGAATTTATCAGTCCAATAAAACAAGCCATTTGGGTGAAAGGAAAGTATGGCCTAGTTTTCTGCTGTCATTATTACAACAATACCAAAAGAAAGCACTAGCTATTGGGGCACAAAAAGTCATAAGCATTTCTTTGATCTATATTTCCCTTGAACACAAAATACTAGCTTGAATGAAACCATCAATTAGTCTTATATCTCACATCATTTAATTATTATTCAATCTAAAGTAGCCATATATTCTCATTGGGGATCTCCAGCTATTACCATCTGGCTTCTCAGTAGTATTTCATAACACAGAATCTGAGTCTAGGTTGATTGTTGTCTTCTCTGCAAAGCACACACAATACCCATTTGCTTTAGTTATTACACCAGACCTATATGTGCAGAAGAGTGTTTAGTGGTGGTTGGGCCTTTCCCCTTTATTGCCATTAGGTTTTAAATTGAATGCCTTAGCAGAAGATGTTGTTGAGAGTAAAGCATGGTGCCCAAGATAGTAAAACCCAGCACCACTGTAAATATTTTCTTTAAGTTTAAAGCTTTTTTTTTTTTAAAAAAAAATGAAGAAATGAAACATAATGTCAATAATTCCTAAGATATAATTCCAAAAACATTTAAGGGTCAAAACATCCTTTTTCAAAATTTAAAGTTACCAAATGACTCAAGCAAAAGAAACTTTCTAGTGGTATACTCAGACTAATTACTGAATCTTATTGGTGTCTCTAATTCTTTTAGCACATTCATGCCGGTTAGGACTGGGGCACTAAAGATTTCCCTCAACTTGTTTGCGGATGTATCATTTGATGTCATCTTGAATATTTTATAGTAAACTTAAGGAAGAATACTCAACTCACTTTTGGCAAGTTTAGAAGCTCTTACAGAGAATTGTTATAAACTTGAAGAGCTCTTTCTTGTGCTATGAGGTTTTGCTCTAGGGATTTATTGTCTTGGTTGATGGATTTCAGTCAGATCCAGAGAATTATTGTGCCATTTGAGAATGGCCAGCACCTAAAATTTGAAAAAATTTTGAAGTTTTAATGGGTTAGTTTCATTACGGGAGGATAGTAAGGAATTCAAATTCCATTATTAGCTGTATCACTCAATGCTTGTAAAGGGACAGCTATATGTGACTAAATCTGCACAATGTGCTACGCTACCAAGGTTCACAGTATGAAGGCTTTTTGTCAACCTAAGGAGATTGATGTAGCAGCATTAGCTATCGAAAATGGTTGTTTTGATCTGTTATTTTCTTTTAGCTGTTTTAGTTTAGTTTATAATTAGTAATTACATTTTCATTTGATTGAGACAACTAATTTTGACAGGTTTTACAATCCTAACCCATTCCAAAAACTTAATCATTATTAATTTTATAAAAAGAGGCAATGAACAAAGCTGGAAAGCTTCCCATGTGTGACTAAAGATCTAACTTGAGCCCAATTGTTCAATCTTATTTAAACAAAATAGTTAACCTAAACTTTTCATTAAATCCGAACATATGAATAAAAAATTATCCAATTCACCTTTTGCTTGTGCTTAATATCGACTTGACAAGAATTAAAAACAAAAACAACAAAACATACAATTTGGGAACAAATTTTAAATAACTGTTGGTCTTAGTAGTTACCAGGTCTATCTTCGATGGCAGAGGCGCTGCTGGTTTTAGTAAACTCTTGTTGCCGGTTTTCTTTCACATCATCATCTACGGCGGCAAAACAAACGGCTCTACCGAAACCTTTCTTGCTGCGCGAACCACGGAATTCCAGCCTCCCTCTCCTTGAATCGCCTAGTATAATGGACTTGAGCTTGAGCTTGAGCTTGAGCTGAGTCCTGGTTGACTCAACGAGTCTGAAGCAGCTTTTGTTTAGCTGCAAATGGGAGATTAGAGCAGCGCTGGTGCTCGTGCTTCCCATCTCTCTCTCTTTGTTTTCTCTTCTTTGATACTACTTTCTTTTGTTATATATATATATATATATATATATAATTTTTTTTTCCTCTTCTTATGTTATATATTTTTCCTTACGAATGCTGACCGGTTGGCTTTTTTTGGTTTTTTCTCTTCTTACGTTATATCTCTTATGAACGCTGAACGGTTGGCTCCTGTTTCGGACATCCATGATACTTATCTCTAGAAAGAGAAATGGCCGCGCATTTTAGCAAAAATGCGATACGGAATTCTATTGAGCGCTTTCGGCGCTGTATATCAGATAGCGAGACACTCACAAAGATGTATCAAATCTAAGTGCCTTGGGTGAGTTGCGGATAGAGATCAATCAAGTCAAATCAGTTTGAATTAAAAGATATTTTTGAGTCATTTCGAATTTAAGGTTTTTTAGATTTCAGAGTCATTCAAATTTTTAATTTTTTGGATTCGATGGTCATTCAATTTTAGAATTCTTTGATTTGATCGTCGAGTTTTTTGAATTTTGAGTCATTTAGATTCAAATCTTTCAGATTTCAAATTTTTAGTGTTTAATCCTCGAGTCCTTCAGATTTATGAACACTTGAATTCTAAAATTTTTGGATTTAGTTTTTGAGTCCAATGATTCAATTTTTAGTTTTACATATTAATAATTAAGTGAGATTTTATTAAAAATTTATTCTAAATTTAATTAGATTAGAAGTGTAATGTATTAATTAAATTAGCATTATTTATAAATTTTTTATTACTATCAATTTTAACGACATAAATATATAATTTATCATTTGATATATTATTATATAATTTAATTAATTAATTAATTAATAACTAAAATTTTATTTGTAATCAATTCATATTAATTATTATCTATATCATTAAAGTAAAGGAAATCTTACATTGCTATAGTGAGTGTCATGTAGGATAAGGAGAGAGAGAAAAATAATTATAGACCATTTAAAAATAATTTTTATTATTTTTTGAAGTATGTTAAATATTTTGTGAGGGTTATTTATTATATTTGAGGAACAAATAGAAAGTGAGAGAAATGATTATATTTAATAATACATTTAACTTATGATTTTTCATTTTTCACAAAAAAGGTTAAAAAAATTTATTGGTTTTTATGAGATAATAATGTACTTAATTATTCCAATTTATTTATATAAATTATTCTTTATGTAATTTTATGCCCCATTTTTATTTGTAATTAATTGTTTATAGACATTTAAATTCAATCACTTTAACTAAGATAAAAAATCATGTAAAAGTAAAAGGAGAAATAAAAAAATAAAACAATGTAGAGAAAAGGAAAAACATGAAAATAAAAAAGAAAAAAATGATTAATGAGTAGAAATTTTATCACTTTTATTTTTTTGTTATAATTGTTAATGTTAACATTGAAATTCTTTATCGAATTTGTCTTATATTTAAATTACTTTTATAAAATAATCATTCCTATAAATTAGATTTCCCTTCATGTTACATGATAACTGGTACGTCGTTAATACCAAATAAAATTCTATGCTAAAATTAAATAGATAGTGATAAGCACAGGTCGTATCCCACGAAGATTGTCTTAGAAAATCTAATTTGAAGATGCAATAAAAGTAAAGAATTGAAGAATTTAAGTTTGCAAATTATAACTAAGAACAATGCAAATAATAAAAATAAGGAGAAATCAATAGAGAATATTTCAGTTCAAGGAATACTTACTCTTGGAATTTGAATTGATCATAGGCACAAAAGATAATTAAACATGCAAACAATTGGCGTAGGTTAAAAGTACCTATAGCTTCCCTTTAACCCATATCTTTCCTTATGCCTAGCTTAAATCAGTACCTATAGCTTCCCAATCAAGCCCTTTTTATCAAAATAACCTAGGTACCTATAGCTTCCCCAGATTTAATTAAGACAAAAGCAATAAACTCTAGAAAGATCTTAGCCAATAATAACTAATCAAGTCATATAGCCTGCTCTCTTAATTACTCCCTTTAATTCTCTCAAACAATATTGAAAAACTATGCAATATCACTTGATTTACTACTTTGAATTAAGCTAACTTACAATTACGGATAAGAAGCTCAAATTCTAGCAATAGAAAATCATGCAAAATTAACCAGTTGCGCATCCTAGGTAACTAAGCAAGAAAAATCATGAAATAAGCATAGAGAATCAAAAGATATTTGCATAAGAGATAGAAATAAAACTCAAGCCTCACAATCCTTGCATCCAAGAGTCAAGCAACCTTCAACTGAATTGAGAAAATTAGAAGAGCATTCTGAAAATTGCAGCACAAAAGAGAAAAATAAAATTCCTAGCAAAAGCTCTCTCTTTTTACATAGGGAGGCTAAGGCCTTTAAATAGAGACCTAGGAACCTTTAACCTAATAAGTTATCAGCTGGCTTAAGTGTTCTACAAGAAATAGAAGTCCTTCTTCAAATAGGAGAGAAAATAGCACACACCACATGCCATGCACATGCCTCATTAAAGTGTTTTCCTACTCCAATTAGGACTTCTCTTCAAGGGCTAAATCGCATCAATCCAAGGCTTGGGCCTAGGTTAAATATCTTCAATAACATGTCCAAAACAGCCCCAAATAAGGCTTAGGCGTGCACTTGTCCATCTTCAACCCAAAATTGCTCCAAAGCCCAAAATAGAAAAGCAATCTCGGATTTCCGCAGGGTTTCTGGATGCTTCTATATTTTGACGTTTTGAAGGCCCAAATGAACTCTGATTTTGCTGGTCTTTAGTATTCTGGAAAGCTCAAGAAGTCCTCTACAACTTTGATGAAGAACTCGAACTCAGAAACGGACTTTAAGGATGTCAAATCTGGCCATCTTTGCAAACTATCTGCACAGGAAAATCTCAAAATTTCCAGATTTAAACTCCTTTTCTTCCAAAGCTTCTTTTTAGCTTCTAATGACATGAAATCACTCAAAACAGCTTAGTTAGTAATAATAAACACTTAAACAACAAGATATAAGAGATAAATCATAGCTTAAATAAGTGTTTATCAATAACCCATAACATTAGTATGAGCATATAATCTCATTAATATCAATATCAATATTTTTAAAAAACAGATTACCATTATCTTATTTCAAAATATTTTTAAAACCAAATATCAAATAACAAATAATTTTTTTGGCCAAGAAAATAACAAATAATATCAAAAGCATCTAAACTTACTTAATTTTATTTAAATCACTTTTAAATTTTGTTAATATTGTTAAATTTAAATAATTGTCATGTTTAACTATAATTTATAATCATAGAAATAAAATTTAAAATTAATTATAAAATATGTTTTTTAACTTCAATAATAATTAGTTAAATTATTTACTTTTGTTTTCTTTATCAAATTTATGAAATGTAAAGATGTATAAAATTATTTAATTATTCTTTCGTGTTGTTTCAGGTTAGTCTCTTGGGTTTCTCGAGTTCTGGTTTAAATGGGTTTCGAGTCAAATGGGTTTTTGGATCAAAGGAGTTTTAGGTCAAACGGGTTGCAAATTAACTGGGTTTTGGATAAGATAGATTCGGGTCGTTGACTTTTTTTTGTCAAATTAAGTCGAGTTAGTTTCGGATTCGAGTCGATTAGAAGAGTTTTTGAGGTTCGAGTCAACTTTTAATAGCTCTACTTTCATACCATTTCATCTTGCTGAATCGACATAAATATATACATATATATGCATGCATGCATGCATGCATGTATGTATGCATGTATGTATGCATGCATGTATGTATGCATGTATGGATGCATGTATGTATGCATGTATTGTATGTATGCATGTATGCATGCATGTATGCATGCATGTATGTATGCATGTATGTATGCATGTATGTATGCATGTATGTATGCATGTATGCATGCATGTA